>JANSVD010000003.1:0-617500 GCA_025209345.1 Picochlorum sp. BPE23 | reverse complement strand
TTCAGACCCACCACACTGTCCCACTTCTGATCGCATACATCATCATTGGTCCCATTCCTTGATAGGCCATGTGCGGCAGTCACCAACACAGAACCCTTCAGATACAGGAGCATTGCTGACACGCAAGCACACCCTGTCAGCAAGGCCTGTCGTTGGAAGGCGAATCTCAATACCTTTGATTGTTTTGAACATCTCATAATTCTCGAAGCAACCTACAACGCGTCCATGTGTCATTCGACATTGAAAATTTTCGGCATTGAATTGTTTTTCCACCCAACGACAGTCGTCGGACACGCTCACGTGCCACACGTTTAACTATGACTCAGCATGTTACAAAAAAAAACTTGAAAAATTCAAAATAGGGCATGAAGAAGGTCGACCACTTAATTTTGGACAGAACGGAGCTGAGACATGAATTGGTCAAAATCAATCTTACCAGTGCCAGATGGGTCAACCTTCTGCATCGCTGCCTCCACATTCGATGGATTCATCATCTTCTGTAGATCCTCCTTGTCAATGGTCTTTTGTCCGACTTGGTTGTTCGCAGACGTGGGAGATTGAGGGGCAGCCTGCTTCTGCGCCTCCAGGTGCTGGTCCCATACTGTAGCGCTATCGCCAGCAGCTGGTTTGTCATAGTATGACGATCCCATCTTTTTCATGTTTGCATTGCGCCCTGGATCAAAGGTGCTGCTCCAAACATTGTTTCTTGGACCTGCACATGTCACGTGAGAGGAATGGCGTCAGTCCGATATCGCGACCAATCGCGTCTCTTTGCCCACAACCGAAATTATATATGGTACTGTTAGGACAATGAACTATCCTAAACAGCAAAATATGCTGATCATGTCGGGGACCGCCACGACAGGCAACGATCCACATTTCCGAAACCAAACCCAGACAATGTATTACGTACTTGCTGCTTGCGAGTCATCTGTTTTGTTTCCTGCGATATGAAAAAATAGGATGACGATGAATAGGTGATATTGAGCGAGTCTGGGGATACGAGGCTGACGTACCAGTTGACATGCGACGGAGTTTCTCCACGAAAGAGCTCATTCTGAGAGGTGTATTGGATGTAGTTGTTACTTTTACCTGTTTTAATAGTTTTTTGTTTCGTTCGTAACGCAAATTTGTTGTTTTATTATGCACTCTTGACGCGTTTCTGCCTGGAGCCTTGGCCACCGTCGAATTTCCTGCCAGTCTTTTCACGCATCTGCTCTATCGAATCTTCTTCCTCGGCCCACTCAATGACGAGCCTACGTCCATACAAGTGGGATCCAGCAACTGCTGCGACTGCTGCTTTGGCCTCTTGTTTGCTCGCAAACTCTAGAAAGGCAAAGCCTCTGTGGTTGCCATCAAACTTCCGTGGGAGTCTGCAGCTCTTCACCTCGCCGAACGGGGTGAACAAATTCACGAGGTCTGCCCTAGTTGCCTCAAATGCGACATTGCGTATTAAAACTTTGGAGGACGCTGCCTTGGTGTCCGGGGCTGCATTTTTGGCTTGTTCCTGAGGGAGTGAAGAAGGAGTTCCTTGGGAAAGCTGGAGAACAAGGTTGTGGCCATCCAAGGACGAGCCTTGGAGAGCATCGATGACCCGTCGCGCCACATCCTCGCTGGAACACTCTACAAAACCAAATCCAGCGGAGACCTGCTTGCCGTCTTTCAGTTTCCTCTGGGCAATCTTGGCACTCTTCAACTCCCCGCCACAAGAACTAACAGTGTCCCTAAAATGTTTCTCGAAACTCTGTTTCTTTGTCTTGAATGCAATATTTTTAACAAAGATTGTCGAAGAGTCCGTCGATTCATCTGTTCCATTCTGAAGGCTCGTCAGGGCTGCTCCCACTGGGTCAACCTTGCGCGTCTCCTTGTGGCTTGTGTCTAGCCCTGTGGGTGCCTTCTCCATGGAAGACTTGCTGGTCTTGTGGTGTGAAAAGATATCTCTGGGAGCCCATTCTAAGTATATTGGTACGCTGCGGTATCTTTTGAATGCAAGTTTTTTGAATGCATTGCTGGCATCATGGCTACTGCTAAACTCCACAATAGCAAGTGCATGTGAAGGAGGCAAAACCCATCTCAGAATGGGGCCTATATTGCTGAACATTGCCTTTAGCTCATCCTCATCTAATGTATAGGGTAAATTCTTGACGATGAGAACGCAATCACTGCGTTTGACAGCGTCCCTCTTCTTGGATTTGCCTGATGACTGAGCAGCATCCTCCAATGCAGTGACATGCACTCCATGCTCCTCTAAATGCTCTTTTGTCATGTTGATGACCTTTACTTCTCCTAAAGCAAGCCTTACTGCCATATCTGATGCCGATGGGTCCAGTAAGGCCGACTTGGGCATGTCATACATATCTGCCACGGCATCTGCCACAGTGTCTGCCCTCATGAAGAGAGTGTTCCATGCTGCTCTATTCGTCGCCTCTTCTTTCTTCATTTTTGTCTCCTTTTCCTTTTTGTAGCTGCTTGTTCCATGAGAATCATCTATGGGTCTGTCCTCATGCTGTGGAGCTGATTTCCCTGGCAAGATGTGCAGGAGTCTTCCCATGAAGATGGAGCCATCAAGAGCCTCGAAGGCTTTCACTGCAGGCTCTGGTTCCACAAATGTGATTAATGCGTATCCTTTGCTTTTCCTCGTCGCCTTATCGATTACAATATGGACCTCTTCCAAGTCTCCATACTCTTCAAACAAGCTTCTGACATCATCATCACCGGCAGAGTATGGCAAATTCCTTGCAAATAAACGCCTTGTTTGCGAAATGAGACCAATTTGATCGTCACTGCTTTTATCTTTGACCTCTGAATCATCAATAATGTCTACTTCATCTGTGCCACCACCCTCTTTCGGGGGCAACGACTTCTGACCATCCTCTGTCGTGGCATCCTCATCCTGCTTCCCTGCTGATGGTGCTCCAGAGGCAGGCTCTTCATCCGAGCCTCCAGACTCTTCCTCATCGTCAGAAAATTTGGAAGTCATTCGAGATTTCAAATAGTCCAAGTCAGATACACCAGCATCCACAACAACACCATCAACACCATCATTGTGTGGTGCAGGATGTGGCACATCTTCTGTCGCCTTCTCTACATCCTCGTATTCCTCATCAGAGGCACTTCCATCATCAACAACATCCAAAGATTGCTTATTTTTCACCGTAAGACCATTTTGTTCCTGAACAAACGCATCTTCATTCGACCAAATAGCCTTCTTATGGCGTGGCTGCATCAATGACAAGAACTCTGCCAATTCTGGATCCTCCTCGTCCACTACAGACACCATAACATGCTCTACTATTAAAAGCGAAACAATCTCATCCATCAGAAATACTCATCGATCCTACCTTGTCGAGTAATTTGTCCCGCAGGCACCGTCCCATCCCTCGTCTCTTTGGGCCCTGCAGTTGCTACCTTGACTGCATTAGCTCCTGTAGCAGCCATAAACTCCTTATTCCGGGAAGTTCCCTCTGTATATTTACTCCATGCGTTCTTCTTTAGCTCGGATCCATATTTTTGGGCAAATTCAACCTCCAACCTCATGGCATCCATGAATGTCTTGTTGTAATACTTTTGTGCCGCTTGGGCATCAGAGTCTTGGGCAAATCCCACGAATCCAAAGCATCGAGACTTTCCATCCCTGAAAATGGATACATAATATTCGTGATTGTACAAGGAATTTACCCCACACATTCTGTATTGGACAAAGAGAGGAGACATGCTTACCTGGTCTTCATAACTTTGCAGTCTGTTACTTCTCCATGGGATCCAAAATGCTCTTTCAGTCGCTTTTCATCCACATATTTGGGCAGATTTTTTACTATAAGCCTCGATGTTATGACAGGAGCGTCCTCTCCACTCGGAACAGCAGCGTCAGTATTTGGCATGGCTCACCGCTCCATGCAACACAGTGAATGGCAACAGAGTAACGTTCTCACCCGTTAAATGGTAAAATTGATGGAACTTTTTCACAAATAAAATTGCAATGCACGCATACGTCCCTCTCATTGCCATTTCAGATCAGGTCTCTACCTGTGCCATTTCATCCCAATCCCAAAAAGATTGATTCGCACACCATATTCCCAGTGAAACCCCGGCATTCCTCCCCTTTTCAAATTATAAAAAGATGGGAAAGGCTAAAAAGACTCGAAAGTTTGCAGAGGTGAAGAGACTTCTGAATCCCAAAGATTTGAAGCCGTGCGTTGCATGCCCTGACCTGCGTATTGTCCTCAAAATACCGTTTGACATTTCTCTGACACATTCAACGGCTATTACCATACAGTAAAAATGCTGGGACCAAGAAAAAGGAGGCTGAGGTGAAACATGTGTACGTGCTGTTGCTGCTTCTCCCATCAGGCTGCTTTTCTTTTTCATTCACTGTGTTTGTGGACATTGTGCAGGGATAAGACCCCTTCAGCTCTGTTCTTTCGTTACAATACACAGTTAGGACCTCCATATAGAGTACTGATCGATACAAATTTCATCAACTTTTCCATTCGGAACAAGATTGATCTGCTCAAAGGGATGATGGATTGCTTGTATGCAGAGTGTACTCCTTGTATCACAGATTGCGTCATGGCAGAATTGGAAAAGCTTGGTCAAAAATATAGAGTGGCTCTGAAAATTGCAAAAGACCCAAGGATCGAGAGACTCCCATGCACCCACAAGGGAACGTATGCAGATGACTGCATTTGTGAGCGAGTCTCCCAACACAGGTGCTATATAGCTGCGACATGCGACAAAGATTTGCGACGACGAATACGAAAGATTCCTGGAGTCCCCATCATGTACATTCAGAGCCACAAGTACACCATTGAGAGGCTTCCTGAGGCCACAATTGGTGGTGCACCAAGAACTTGATTTGAATTCGTCTTACATACATACACATATCTATCAAAATGCTCTGCGAACTTTATGTAATGCTAACCCTATCAATGAAACTCCGCCGATTATTATGTACACAAACACTGCTTGCCACAGGGCACTTACTACCAGTCGCTGCTGTTCGCTGAGAGGCTTGCCATCTTCTGACGACGCATCGAACCATTCTCCCACATACCTGCACACGCATCATCATCACTAGAGTCATTTTCAGTGTATATCAACTTCAAGGACATCAAAAACAACGTACGGATACCCGTGCTTGATCAATATTGCCAACAGACTCAGAAAACAAATGCCAAAGGCGCTAAACCCCGTCGCTGCCATCAGGCCTGCATAGTCATAAGTACCATTTATTTGTATTCCACGAGATATCTCTCGCAACGGATGGCAGAATTGACGCACCCGAAGGTCCACACATGACAGCACTTTTCCCTTCCGTATTCCCCTCTCACGGGTGACTCTGTGCCGAATGGATGGGCGATTGAAACTCTAATGAATCTAAAATTAAAAAAGATACCCTTGTTTTGGTTTTATGAGGCCAAAGGCACTTCTGTAGGCACGACACCAGGCTCCCAGAGCAACCCTTCCCATCGAATCCAAATTTGATAGTACGACATTCTCTTTCGGTCAAGCGATCACGGTGATGGGAGACTGTTTCCGCAATCAATGGATTCGAACTTGAATCGCCAGTCTTGTTGTGGAAAATACTCAGCAGTCTTTGAAGAACGAATTCCAAAGTACTAATCATGATGCGATCAACTTGCCCGGCAGCTGGTGGTCGGATGTACGTCCACGGCGTCCAGCGTGCCATGCATCGCCAGCGGCCCACAACAGTCGCCGGGATGGCAGGCTTTCGGGGTGGCGTCTCCAGGATGAGCTCTTGTAGTGTTCGAAGAGGGGAATTTCATGCCCTGGTGGATGCTGCTGTCGCCAGGCAGCGCGTTGCTGGGAGTTTGAAAAGGTTTGTTTGTACTTGCCAGTCTGTCTCTATGCATGGGAATCAATGAAGATCGATTGTCAACGCAGGAACATGGGCACGAAAATGTGCGGGATCATCGGGGTGCATAAGCACGCTGGGAATGCGAATGTGGAGATTTATGAGGGGTTACTGATGTTACAGCACAGAGGGCAGGATTCTGCGGGAATGGTGACCACAGATGGCTACAAATTTCACGAGTACAAAGCCAACGGTCTCGTGAAAGATGTGTTCAACAACCAGGAATTACTGAATACCCTTGATGGATCGGTAGGAATTGGACATGTGCGATATCCTACTGCAGGCACAGCATCTGCACAGGAGGCACAGCCGTTTTTTGTCAACTCTCCGCTGGGGATCTACCTTATTCACAATGGAAATTTGACCAACACAGCTGAGTTGCGAAAGATGCTAGAATCGTCCACGTCATTTTTCAACAGGCATTTACGAACGACATCTGACTCTGAAGTGTTGCTCAACATATTTGCTGATGAGATTCACAGGGCGCATCAGAAATGTCTTCTGGATGCGGCATGTGATCCGAATAGGAAAAAGATGGACATGGTCTTTGAAGCTGGAGAGGCTGCTATGAGATTGCTTGAAGGTGCGTATTCGTGCATCTGCCTGGTCAAGGGAGTTGGAATGGTAGCCTTCAGAGATCCTCATGGAATTCGACCATTGGTTCTTGGGAAAAGACATGGAGAGAATGGCGAAGAGTGGTGTGTTGCATCTGAAGACTGTGCTTTTGGTCCGATCGGCTTCGAACGAGTGAGGGATGTGTCCCCTGGGGAGATGATTGTCATCACTGAGGATGGCAAGTTGGTGTCGAGAGAGTGCCATCCACCAAAAGAGCTTTCACCCTGTGTGTTTGAGTACATCTACCTGTCTCGTCCAGATTCAATTCTAAATGATATTTCAGTCTACGATTATCAGTTAGGATTGGGCACACGATTGGCTCACAAGATTATGGAGAAGAATTGGGATATTGATCTGGTGTGCCCAGTCCCTGACGGAAGTAGGCCAGCCGCAATCCAGATCTCTGCCGAGATGCAGTTGCCATATCGCGAAGGTCTGGTTAAGAATCGTTATGTGGGACGAACATTCATCATGCCAGACCAGAGAATGAGAGAGATGTCCGTCCGCCGCAAATTGAATGCCATGCCAGCAGTATTTTCAGGAAAGAATGTCCTCCTTGTGGACGACTCCATCGTCAGGGGAACAACAATGAGCCAGATTGTGAACATGGTGAGACGCGCTGGTGCGGCAAAAGTGTACCTTGCTTCTGCATCGCCACCAGTGCGAAATCCTAATGTGTATGGTGTAGATATGCCATCAAGGAAGGAATTTGTCGCACACGGGCTCACGGAGGATGAAATTTGCAAAGTCTTGGGAGCAGATGGACTGTTATACCAAACTGTAGAAGATTTAGTGCAAGTTGGAAAGGAATTAAACCCAACAATCAAACGATTTGAGGCCTCCTGCTTTGATGGTGACTATGTCACAGGTGGCATCACAGAAGAGTACATTGAGAAGCTGGAAAAGACTGGTAGAGGAAAACGACCGATGGATCGAGGTCGTCCAATAGAAGTGTAAAATGATGTTGTAATAGAAAACTCTCTTTACAGGTACCCCAACTGCTGTTGCAATTGGGCAGAATCAAGCTGACCATGTAATCGTCTTGTACCACGATTAAAGATGGAATATGCCGAAAATTCTCCAGTTCGCTTCCCAAGATTTCGGAACATGACATAAAAAAGGGTCCCGAGCAAATATATCGGGCCCAAATCCCACCTGGAAGCCAATTTGGACCCAAGCATCCATGCTGAAAAAATCATCCATTGTTTCCCTGTGATGTGCGTTATTGGCCCAACTAACCATTCAGGGATCCCACATCTATTCATCAACAAATCTTTTAACCACACAGGGCTTTGTGCGTTCCATGAAAAGAGATTGTCCACCTCTTCCTCTATGGCATTATCATTGTTCGAAGAGGTTGGACTCTGCTGGATCTCTGCACACTTTTTCGGTTTGAGAAAGCACAGCACCGTATCTTCTTCCCCCAACGAATCCATATCGCCATCATCCAGCAAAGCCCTACCTTTACAACTCAATTCTAAACGTTCTACACTCGCACTCTCAAATCCAAGCCTTGTTCCAACTTGCCGTTTGAACCGTTCCAAAGAAGAACAATCAGGCTCCTCTATAGTGGCCATTCGCCCACTTGGATCTAAAATTTTAATCATAATTTATTTCCAAACAAGTTATTCTTCAAGGCTTCTCCAGTAATGACAATGCCTCTTCTTTTTTCCTCGAGGGTTACCGTTCGACCGACTGGCAAAGTGTATGACTCCTTCATACGCTCCTTTTCTTCCTCTGTCCGACATAAAGATTGGGATTGGTCATACTGGAATGCCTCGCTCTCATATAATTGTAAAGGAAAGTTTGTTTTAGCTGCAGGAACAGACAGGCCCACACAAGTCACACAGATACAGGCATCTCACACATGACCAGTGCGCATCGATTCGATCAACCAACGAACCTGATCGGCCCTTTTCAATCACCAAAGCTCTGTCGTATTGCTGAGCTGCCTCCTCCTCTGTTTCAAACACTCCAAAAGACACCTGCATAAAGAGCATTCCATGTCATTCCATCTATTTGCATCATAGGCACATATGATCACTCACATTCTTTCGACCTCGAAATGATCCTATTCGAGCTTCCCATCTACCAACTTGCCCAGATACACCTCTATATTTCGATCGTCCCCGACTAAATGCTGTACTCCGCCGCCGAATGTATGCCACCACTTCTTCCTCACTAAAGCTCTGAATTTCCTCCAGTTGACTCGTATATTCCGAGGCATGAAAATTCGTACATGCTTTTGATCCTTTGCAGGCCAATGCTGCCAAATCATACGCTCTTGCAGCATCCTCTTGAAAATTAAATCCTCCCAGATAGAGTTGCTTACCCTTAAGCCACAGGGACGCTTCCCAACGCTGTGTCAATCTATGCCTACTGACACCTCTATAACTCTTCTTCATAGAGTTTGAGTTTGCTTTCAATTTATGTGAGAATAAGGGTGCATCTTCGTGTCGATTCCAGCGGTGCTCTGATGCTGCAATGGGGACCAGGCTACTCTGTGTATCTGCATGACGTCTGGTCCCATCGCTTTCGCACGGAATGGCAAGGTGCTGTCTCTGATGCGTCACATGTGATCCATTCAACTCTGTAGAAATCTCCAGAAAGGGAGGGCCATCATGCTGGTGTGTGAAGGAAGGCATCAAAGGGGAACTGCCACCACAGCTGTCTGGAAGCATACCAACCTCGCCTAAACACGACAACAACTCTTCTTCAGTCGGTAAATCTCGTAACAAAGGAATGTCTAACCCAGCAAGGGGATCTGAATCAAATAACCCCCCATCATCTCCTGTTTGAGGACCAACAACCAGGTTTGGGTCCACTGAGGGAGACACAGAGAGGGTGATACCATCCTTGTTGCTAGCAAAACCTTCCCTTGACGAGTCCATTGTACAGTTTTTCCTGACATATGTATAACCATGTGAGATCCCTATATTCCAATGGCTCTATCCACAGGATTCGGTGGGTCCATCTTTTGAAAAACCTCTCGTTGAACAGCTGCACCGGCACAACCTGTGGTTGTGACGGGTTGACCATTCGACCGGTCAATCGCAGCTCCACTCTCACCATTGTCCATCTCTCGCCAAACGAACCACCAATTATACTAAAATAGTGAATTAAAATCCTATATAATGTCCAATAGGCTCTGATTATAGTTACACGTGTCATTTGGTTTTGGTCAACGTTGTCTTCATTGTTGTCAGCCTTGTTTTCAGAATTTGAAGGCCATGCCCAAGCTTAGTCGGTATTTAGGTTCTAGGAATGAAACAAATGTTTCACTAATCGATCGGAACGTGCCCGAGAGTGGTCACGGGGTTCCAGCAATTCAGAGCAGGAAAGAGATTCCTCGCATTGAGCAGGTGCGCCATGATCGCGGGTCGCTAAGTGATGGTGAGATTATTCTCATGTGTTTTAATACGTACAGGAAGACCGAGAGGTGCGAGGTAGAGTGGATGAGGACTCTAGACTAGCAGACGTTCTGAGGAAAAGGTATGGTGCATTCGATTCACGCCAACGTCACATGCTCACAAATGTAACACAATGCATTGCACAGGGTGAAGGACTACGGGGAAAGGCAGTATAGGTGGGATGATGGGACAATGAGGTCGTCCAGGCCTCCCAGGAATCCATATGCAGTGGCATCTCGTCAGTCGTGGAGATCTTTAGTGCGATATTGTCGTGAGCACGGCGGGGATAGAGAATTCGAAAAGAAAAAAGAATCTTTGAGATACGGTCTCTCTGTATCGTATGGGGATCATGTGGAACATCTTAGAGGTTTGGGATTGGCTCCAGAGACTGATGATGCAGGACATTTCATAGATTTTGACTCGAATAAAACCAATCCTTTACAAGACAAAGACCATGCATTCAATTCATTCTATCATAGCGAAGCAAAATATTTGTTTGACATGTAATGTATTCACTCCTTGGTCTTGTAAAACCATGTGTCTGGTAGGCCAAATCCGCTCCCTCCTCGCATGGATAAGGGCAATTTCCTCACCCTCTTTGGGTCGGGAAGCGGATGTATCATTCTCGCTTTCTTCTCAGGAGGTACTGGATTCATGTCCGCACCAGCAGGAGGGACAGGTTTCGATGTCTCTTTATTCGCAGCTGCTGAAGGAGGAGGGAGAGGCTTGGGTGCCTCCATACTTGCAGTAGGAGCCTCAGAAGAGGCCTTCATTTTTGTGGCAGCAGGAGGATACCGTAAAGGACAATCTCGAACCCAGTGGCCCTCCTGTTTGCATCTAAAGCATGTTTTGCGCTTGATTTCATTCGCTCTCTTTGTGGGACATTCTTTGGCCCAATGGCCTGACTGATGACAGTGGAAACACACTCCCGGCATGGAACCGCCATCAGCATTCCCGCCATGTCCACCAAGCTGACTCTTACGTTTTACTTCCTCTGCATCTATAGACTTGTCATTGCCTAGAGAATTCGACTTGACAGGGCAATCCTTTGCAGAATGACCAGTTTCTCCACACCGGAAACACATGGCAGTCCTCAGGGCTGCGGTGGCGTTTTCATTCCCAGGAGCCTCACGATTCTTCTTCTGTTGAGGTTGAACCCCATCTATTGCTCCCTGCTGAAAGCTCGGCTCGCCTCTTTCGGCACCACAGTTCCCACTCTGCTTACCAGGAGTGGCCCCATCTTCAGGAGCATCTGCTGCCACAAGCCTTTGCATGAAACCGCATCGAGAAGGGTCTACAGAGCTCTTTGGACATGTATAATATTGTCCATTTTCCTTGTTTGAAGGCGTGAGGGTTGTCGTTGTCAAACCACACAGACAGGCAGGAGGAACCTGAGAAATCCCAGTTTTGGGCGTCGTTCTCACGCTGTTTTCCAACATAAATAACCTTACAAATATACTACAAGAGCCTGCTATGCAGTATTCCGAACCGATGAATCACGCTGATGAATTCAATTTTCAAAATTTCACAAATTAGGACATTAAAAATGTCAACGTTTCAATAGAAAAAATAAGGCTGCTTGTATCCATCCATTGTATCAAAATAGTGAAAAAAGATGCTTTGCAATCGTTAGAATGGGCACACATTGCAAGGGCTGAATTTGGTGTCGTCGCCATGCAGAGCAGTGTTTTCATTCCTCCAAGTCCCAACTGGTGCGTCCTCTGTTCCGTATTTTGGAAAGATTTCGTCATGATTATATGTTATTGTAGGTATGGATCACAATTATCCTCGGTTCAAGGCAACGAGCTGGCATACTGTGCCCAGAATGCTATAGTGCTATTGGATATTGAGGGTGGTTTGGGCATCAAGGACATTATTGGGGGGTATTCCAGTCGCACGACGTGTGTGATACATGTCAAGGATGACTGTGGTGGCCTGTTTTTGGTCACTTCCGTTATGGGTAGGAGTGTGCATGTTTGGAAGTGGTCTGATGATGGGTACTGTAGGCATCGGACACTGACAAAACGCCCAGCAGAGATACGTGCTATGGTGAGTGATAACTCAGGAATGGTACTGGTTGGTGATAAGAATGGTAACATATTTGTCTGGGGTATTGTTGAGCCAGGTAGTAAGATGCAGAGGCTGCCAGAGTGTAAGAGGAATGATGAGATTGTGAGCATGGCGTGTTGCCCTGAAGGGACTGTCAGAATTGTTGGGGTGGGGTATAAGAGCGGCTGCTTTGCTTTATGTGATTATGATAGAGGTGTTGTGCTGGCGTGTCTGGATGTGTTCGATTCGGAAATCCAGTGTGTGGCATGGAGTGCAGCAGACTCTTCAACATCTGGTTCCCATCTGATTGCAGTGGGCTCAAAAAGTGGGCTGATCAAAGTTGTAAAGGTTCTGTTAGATTCTGTTGAAACATGCAATGTCGTTGCTTGTCTGGATAATATGTATTCTCCGACCAAAAAGTCCTCAGAGGTTGGGAACACTAGTGTTGCAAACAGGTTTTGGGCAAGCCTTGCATGGATGTCGCATCCTGAGGCTGACGGGATGGGAGATACACATTCATATTTGATAAGTAGCTCTCTAAATGGGCGGATTCTGGTTTGGCGGGCCGATGATATCTTGCAGGGCGGAGAGTGTATACCGTGTGCCAAATTACCAGAGAGTCACACGAGGGCAGTGTTTTCTGTTCAGAGCTGCAGGTTGGGGAACCAGGTGTTTGTGACATCCACTGGATTGGATCGTATATGTACATTGTGGAATGTTCCTATTGGAAAATCGCGCATCGAGTGGAGCCAGGCGAAGATTGCGAGCAGGTGTGTTGGCTTGGGAGGCCATCCAACAAGTATTTGTATTGCAAGAGATGTTGATCGACTCATAGGAGGCATTGGTTGCGGGGATGGAACAATACGAATAGGATCTTGTGTTTCTATGGAAAAGGTACTGAGGGATGACACGATGACATTGCTATGGAAAGGTATCCCTGCTCCTGTTGTGGTTGTGTCGTGGTATCCTACCGGCCATGAGGTTCTGGCATTTGGATGCGAAGATGGAACGGTGGGTATGGTCAATATGGCCACCAAAAAGGTTCAATTGGGTATCTCGAGGCACCAAATGGCGGTTGCCACCCTGGTATGGATTCCACAGGATGATGGCATGTTCCTGCTTCAGTCCTGGTGTACTGCTGGGGTGATTTTGACATGGCCACATCATGAGGAGATATTTGCCGCTGCAGATGTCGCGTCCAAAGATTATAGAACGATCGAGCCTCTATTCATAGGTAACCAAGACTCCGAGAGCCCCATATCTTGCATCGTGGCTCTGCATGCTGGATGTGATGGGAGGGTTGTGATTGGCCATACCGATGGACTGATTAACATGTGCCAATGCACAGCAGGGCTCCCTCGTATTTTGTGGGAATATCAGCCTATTCCAGACAAGTTAGGTACCCATGATGTTCCATCTATCATTATGGTATCAGCGTGTGGGGAATCAGATGCTTTTGCATTGAATGATGATGGTTTGTTGTTTTCATGTTCAGGATTGAACAGTGAGCCAACATCTGTGTGCCGCGTGGCGGAGAATTTCGGCGATACCCTACCTACCAGCATATCTGTTATGTACATTCATAGTAAATTGATGTATGTCGTGGCGATCGGCTTTGAGAGCGGCATTATTGGGCTGTACTGTTCCAGGTCTGCTCACCAGGGTGGCCAGGCGCTGTGTTTTGTTGACAAGTTCAAAGGGCACAGTGCTCCCGTACTTCAATGCCAATGGATACATTCTCAAAAGGAGGATGATCAAATTGTTACATTTGTGACAACCTCACAAGATCAAAGCGTGCGAGTATGGAGAGTTGATACAGAAAAATGTTTGGTGGATGATGTAGCCTCAGCTCAGAGCAGCCCAGAGTCTGACATTGAAAATGCAGCAGCAGCAGCAGCAGCGGAGTTTAACAAGTCGAAAAGCAAGGCAAAATTTAAAGATACATCAACATCTCTTACTACACTCTTGCCTCCACTTAATCGTGATTCTGAACAGAAAATGACAGAAGGCATGCGTGGCATCCTTGAGACATTTCTGCATCCTGACAATGACCACCCCAGCGACATTGTTGAGTCCCTTCGTAACCACGTATTTGAAGAACAGAGTGGTGATATAATTTCTGATCTTCCTCTGTCTGCAACTGGCATTGATGCGTATGTGTCCAACTGCGCAACAGCACTTGTAGATTCTGGCAAAACCTTGACAGGCGATCAGCTTGCTCAGAGGCGAGCCATCTTCAGGGCAGCTGCTCTCAAGTTATGGCAGGGCGATGTCGGTGATTGTGTGAAGCTTCTGATTGAAACCGATTGTTTGACGTCTGACTTTGTCTCTTTCGCTGCAGCTGCTGGCAGAGATGCGTGGGTCTTGGTCGTTCGGGCATATGTAGAGCAGTTGGAAAAGAAGGGGGACATTCACCTGGGAGCCTTGTACCTGCTGACTATAGGGGACATCAAACAGGCATGCTTACTTTACGAAAAGCACAGGCTTTTGAGAGAGGCAGCCACACTTGCAACCACAAGGCTGCCGTCCGCCCACCCCGTGAGCCTTCGGGTGAGACGGGCTTACGCCTGCCACCTCCGTGACTCTGGCGATCTGACGAGAGCATGCATGCTGTTCGCCGTTCTCAACGATACCAAGGAAGTAGCATCCTTAATGGATAAAATAATGAATGAATGAATATTTCTGTGCCACGAGGGCACCCATGAATAAAAATTTTGCGATTATAGGAAGGGGAGCTGCAGGCCTTGGTCTGGCCTATAACCTTCTCCGAGAGGGTGCAAAGAGAAGGGAGCGCATCCAATTGGATATATATGATGCGTTTGAAATTGGATCAGGGGCCACTGGCGTGGCTGCTGGGTTAATTCATCCTTTCTCCCCTTCTGGCAAAGTGTTGTGGCACGGCCTGACTGCACATGACCATGCTGAGAGGCTCATCCAGGCAGCGCAGGCGCACAGCACGGAAGTATTCTGGCGCAGAAGTGCCCTCTATAGGCCAGCAGTAAGCGAAAAACAGAAGAAGCAGTTTTCTAAGCACATTGGATGGGGCCGTCCAGATCGAATTTTAGATGCCAGCTGTGTTTCAGTGGAGACGACAGCTGCCTTGTGTGATGATCCAGGCTTTGGTACAGTGCCCCAAGGTGAGGGTCACATCTCAGGATTTTATGTTCCATACGGCAATGTAATAGATACAAAAATGTATCTCCAGTCTCTTTGGAATCTGTGCCATCATGTTGCTGATGACCAAGGGAGTTCCATCATATTGCATTCTGAGCGAGTCGACTGCCTTGAAGATTTGGAACAACAGCAAGCGTATGATGCCATCGCAATAGCCACAGGAGCAGCTATTAATGAAATAAAAGAACTTCAGGGGATGTTTGAGCTCGATTTATGTCAGGGGTACACGGTAGACATCACGGCACCTGATCCAAAGTCATGCAGTAAGAGGGACATTAGCTTGCTAGGCAATCCATATGTGGCCTTTCTCAATCATAATAGAGCTATTGTTGGCGCAACTCAGCAGCATGGTGTCTCATCGGATGATGCATACAATGCACTGAAGTTTCGCGATGGTGTTGCATCAAAGCATGCCTTGGACGCATCAGAAGGTCTTCTGAGCAAGGCTAGGCACATCTTGCCCAGTTTGGAGGACTGGCATGTTGCCCAGATACGCTCAGGCGTTCGAGCATTGCCAACACGGACCAGCATCGGATCAATACCATACGCAGGAAAAATTTCACGAGACCGAGAGGGCAAGCAATCCCCATCCTGGTGGAACGTTGGTGGATTGGGAGCCAGAGGACTGGTGTATCATGCCTGGTTGGGAAGTCTGGTCGCTTTTGCCATGTTCCAACAGGAGGACTCGTCCATTCCAATGGAACTAAAGCGATGGAAATGTGTTAAACCGAATTGATGTAATATTGACGTTTGTATAACGAAGACAACAGGTATACTGCCATCCCACATCCCATGAGGACCCATACGCTCTTGTCCACACCTACACGTACATGTACCTCTCGCTGCATACCAATCTGTGTCTCTAAAGCGTGCATTCTCTCCTCAATCCGCCGAACAACTGTCATAACCTCATCAATTTGGTCCTCTGCTACGTCATAATATGCCACAGAACCTGATTTCGTGCTAGTCCCATCAACAAACACACCAGCAGTCTGAGTGGGAATTCTCCATGGGAGACACCCTAGCACCTCCTCGTGTTCAACTTCCTCCATTTTCACCTGTTCCACATATTCTAGACAATTTTCTAAGAGTTCATCTATATTCTTCTTCGCCGTTTCCGCCATGTAATGCTCAATTGTTGATATCAACCCATATGGACCAGATGCCTCACAACTCACAGTGATTGTGACATCGCAACCCCCGTGCCCATCATCACACATACGCACCACCGAATCCGACGAAAATCTATCCGCACCAGGCATTTGTGGCCTAGGTTCACTGTCCAACACAATCTCTCGACCATTGTCGTGCACCGAAACCTTTTGGGTCTCAAACACACCAAGCCGCTCAGCCCCAATCAGCCTCTGAATCACCACAGGAGCATTAATTGGCAGTGTAAACACAATCTGTCGCTCCATACCGTCCTCCCAATCCGGAACCAAGGCCTCTTCATCCCCATTCACCCGTTTATGATACGATTTCAAAAATTCAGGATCTCCATACACAAACCAAAAGTACAACTCAGGGGAACATTGTCCGACATGAATCGTCCCACTGACAGTCCGTGTCATATTTTTGTGGCCTTTCCCAAAACTGTACTTGTTGTAAAACAATTTTCCTTCTTTCTGGAACGGGGTTTCTGGAACGCACTGCCAATTACTTGGAGAGATCCAGATCTCTAATCTTCCTTGAGCTAAAAAAGGAAAGACGCATCCATCAGAACAGCAAACATAAATCCGATAATAGCTAGAGATAGAGAGAGTCAAAATCAATCGATCCATCGATATGATGACCATGGGAATGCAATCCATGCCTGCCGTCAAGCTCTGCACAAGAGCAAGTGCGGTAGGAGGCTGTGCTCTGGTGCGTCCCGCCCAGGTACACCGCACATTGTCCCCATATGGTCGCTATAAGATGAATTCAAGGTATGTTATGGTACATTTCTGTGCGTGAGCATCATGGGCGATCCTGTCCCAGATTGAGTTCATGATTGCCAGCCTTCTCACGATTTTCACTCTGGACTAACGCAGGCTGCATGCCTCTTCGACATCTGGGGATGTGAATCTCGTATCACAAGCCTTGACTGCCAAGGCTGCCACGATGGCTGCTGTGAAGAAATACCTGTTGAGTATTGGTTGGGACTTGGCTTGGGTTGATGGGGTCACGGCAGAAATCATGAAGAGAAAATTGGAGACCAATGCAGATCAATGCAAAGCTGTGGTAGAATATCTTACTGGAGAATTGAAAATTCCCAATCGCCGCGTAGAGAATATGGTGTCTATTTGCAAGGGCATTCTGGGCAAGACACCTGCAGAATTAAAGGAAACTGTGGATTTCATTCAGTCCAAGGGCATCGATGGAGATGCACTGCACACGTTTTTGAGTTCCAATCCAGTCGTGTTGAGCTACTCCGTGTCTCCCTCAAAGGAATACTTTGAAAAGGGACAGGCTCGAATGACTCTTGTGCTTGTTCAAGGCAAGGATGGAGCCCAGGTGCCATCCCTTGTTCAATGGAGAGAAGGCGCAGCCTTTAGTACGGCCCCCATGAGTCCAAATCTTCCATCAAAATCCACTTGAATGTATGTAATCGTTAGAACTCAGGTCTTGTTTCTCTCGACTACCGAATTACTTTGTCCAAAGTCAACCAGGCATAGCGCCGCGACTTGTCGTAATTGCGCCAGGCAAAAGGGCTTGCTCGTAACCGCCCCATTGCATTTATATTACAGTAACAGCTGTAGAAGTCGCGTCGAAATCGTGCAGTGCACTTTGCAGCCCTATCCGAACGCCTCTGTCGTGTGCGTCCTATCGTCACGAAAGGCATTCCATTCTGCACGAAAGCCAAGGATCAAGAGTAAAAAAATTATTTATGACGTATTAACGGGGCAGAGCGTAACGAATTGTGGACATCGGCACGTTTGGGGACAAGATAAACGCAGGTGACCGCAGGAACAGGCAGAGCGTTTGGGAGCCAGTGTTGATACATTGTACCAGTAGGGGTGAAATTGTGATTCAATAGTGTATTACTGTATTAGTACTATATCAGTATACGTATAGATGCGCGGAGACGGAGATACGGCGTCGCGCATTGTTACAGGGCCTGACCCAGATAGAGTACGTGAACCTGTGCGCTTCTGTATTGAAGCAGTGGCTGATGGTATTCTTTATATGCAGTTTTATTGTCCTTTTCCGGGATGCAATCGTAGTTTTGCTGAATTATGGCGGTTGAAAGTGCACTTTCGAGCTCCACCGGATGTGAGGGGCTCTGGAAAAGAACGAGGACATGGCACGGAGCTCAAGTATTGTCCAAAATGTGGGAAGGAATTAAAGCCAGGAAAGCATCATGTAGGCTGTACTGCGGGAAAGAGTGCTCCTCGGCAGGCAGCGAAGCGACAGAAACAGGTTTCTACGACTACAGAGACGGGTGACTGGGTGACACAGTCATCTCCCTCAGATTCTCTGGATTATGACGATGAAGTTAGACTAGCGAAACAAAATATGATGGAAAATGCTATTAGAAGACGTGCTTCGCGTGTTAGACGACAGGGATCGAGTGCTGTCTCCCTCTCCAAAGATTGTAGGGTGGAGAGAGAGTTGGATGGATCACATGACAAGGAGATGGGGGGCAAACATGATGGCGACGTGTTGTCCGATAACGCCGACCTCGTGTTCACGGATCAGCACAAAGAGCGCGCCCTTGGACACATGGATCATGCTCCTACATTGAGTAGTTTAGATGTGGGAGATGTGCCATTAGGATATGATGAGCATTTGTTGCCTGATTTGAACATGGGTGGAAACGGAAAGAGGGCACCGTCACCCCCTCCTCTTCCTTCAGAATGGGACTTAGAACCTCTGGGTCACAGTGGAGGAGGTCTTTTGTTTGATTTCGACCAATTCGATGAAGCCAAGAGACCAAGGATTGGGGGTGGAGAGGGAGAACCCTTGATGACAGTCACGTCAGCGATGAATCCATCTGAAGTGTCGAATCCTAGCGACGACTATATTTGGCAGATTATGTTTGCAGGAGAGAATGATCCAGTCCCGAAAAGGGTCACGGCACATCTTCATAATCCCTTTGAAAGAAGGGCAGACTCGCCAGACTTGGGCTCAATCTTTGATGATGATATTCTGGGGAACAACATGCTGCATCCTACCACAGGGAATGGGGCACCACCTCAGAAAACAGATCATTATCTACCCCCTCCTCCTCCGCCTCCAGGAATTTTGCAGACGGGGGCGGGAGAAGAAGAGTCAAAAACAGTGACTGTCACGTATGTCGTCAAGGATGGCCAGTACTCTGTCAAGCATGTCAAAGATCATCCCTAGTGTACCAATACTATTCAGTAAGGAACCAGAGATTTTGTCGCTCGTGTTGATGTTTTTTCTTCGTATTGAAATTTACAGTGTAAAGTTTGAGAGAGAAGAAGAAAAAACAGAGCCACACATTTGTCAAGGGTGCCATCTGGCAACTTTCAATGCAGTGCATTTGCTGCATAACGACTCTCCATAACCCAATACATACAAAGTAGAAATCATGAAGACTATTGGAAGAACAACGAGGATGCCATGTGCTGCTCAAGCGTCACAGCAAGGGCGCTCTACTGCGCCCATGGTTGGGCGTCGAACTCTCGGCAAATCCGGTTTAGAAGTGTCTGAAGTTGGTATTGGAGCTTGGAGTTGGGGCGATAGGTCGAATTATTGGGTCGGATGGACCAAAGAGGGATCAAAGGAAGCCTACGAGAAGGCCATGAATCTTGGTTTGGACTTTCTGGATACAGCCGAGGTGTACGGGTTTGGCCAGTCTGAAGAGTACATTGGAGAGTTTATGAACACGTGTCCAACTGAGAGAAACCCAGTGCTGGCGACCAAGTTTGCGCCGTTGCCATGGAGGCAAACGAGTGGCTCTGTGGTAGGTGCACTGGAGAAAAGTTTGGCAAGGTTGGGAGTGGACAAAGTGGGCTTGTACATGCAGCATTGGCCTGGTTTCTTCCTCAATGCCTTTTCAAATGAAGCAACATTGGAAGGGTTACTTCAATGCTACGAAAAAGAGCTTTGCAGTGCGGTTGGAGTTTCCAACTTCAATGCTGAGAGGGTGAGAAATGCTGGCCGGTTTTTTGAGAGGAATGGAACGTGTTTGGCGAGTAACCAGGTGCAATACTCTTTACTCTATCGAGAGCCAGAGAATAATGGAGTTTTGGAAGCGTGCAATGAGTATGGCGTGCAATTGGTTGCATATTCGCCCATTGCGCAAGGGTTGCTCAGTGGCAAGTATTCGGCTGCAAATCCTCCATCAGGCCCTCGACGTGCATATTTCACTGATTCTAGGTTCTCTCAAGTGGCAGTGCTGATTGATTTGTTGAAAAAGATTGCAGAGGAGAGAAATGGCGAGGTAACTCCATCACAGATAGCAATCAATTGGACCATGTGCAAAGGAGCCTTGCCTATTCCAGGAGCAAAGAATGCCGCGCAGGTCGAGGATCTTGTAGGATCTTGCGGTTGGCGTCTATCAGATGCAGAGGTTGCTGAATTGGATGCGGTCTCAGGAAAAGTCCCACAGAGCACGGGTGCACCTTTTGAGAAGTGGTGAACCACACATTGAATGTACTCATTGAATGAACAATTGAATTGTTTGATTTTAAATAATAATATTGCTGCATATTGTTGCAACACGTGAAGGGTTTTCTAAATGCATGGCATGTCCAACGTCTTCCAGGATGGATACACTCAGGGACACTGACCCTGCTGTGATGGCATCTTGTTCCAACTCTTGCACCATAGCTGTATACTTTGTGTCATCGGAACCTGCAACCATGAGAATCTTTCGCCCAGGATGTTTAGTAGCATCCAGAAGGTCGTCCTTCATGTAGCTAGTTCGCCCAGGCGAGCATTCTCTGAGCATGTCTGAAAGAACATTTTCTGGATCAGATGTGGATGATGCCTTCTCTTTGATATACTCATCAAACCAGCACTGGTCCCTAAGTGAATCCCATAGGGAAACATCATACCACATTCTGAAGAATGCTGATCTATCCAGCGAATCAAATGCAGCAGCAATTTCACAGTCTCTCTTGAATCTGTCAGCTTGTTGTCCCACATCCTGAATTCCCAGACCTCCTGAAATGGAGATGACACTTGTCAAATTGGCTGAAGGGTGTCTTAGGCTTGATAACAAGGCAATTCGAGCACCTAAAGAGTATCCTATTATAGAACATGACCGAAAATTGCCAGCGAGTTCGACCAACGAATCTGCCAAGGTGTCCATCATCTGGAAACCATGTTGTCCCATGTCGTCAACAGTGTTTTTCCACCGAGATCCCCCGTGGCCAGGCAAATCAAGGCAGAGAATTGGCAGCTTCAAGCACTTGGATAATTCAAGAGCTAAATATGCCATCTCGTTTCCCGAACCGAACATTCCGTGGAGGAGCAATACGACGTCCATACCAGAAGACCCATCCTTTGCAAAGGCTTGGCTGTGGATATGTGGGTACACTTGCATGACATTCCATTCTATATTGGAGGTTGACACGACGGAAGAGCATGTGGGTATGATAACTCCGTCAGATTTACTTCCAGACATGAGTTTCTTGGAAAAGCTAAGTGCTACAGAACTCATGATTGCCCTTCCCTGTCCAAGCCTTGTGATGGCCAACTGAGAAAAATCTTCTGCAAACCATGACTCTGTCGCGATCCCATGATGAAGTTTCCTATTCGTATCTACTATTGATGAAATTTTTGACAGATGCAATAAGCCAATAGGGCTTTCGAACGACGAACTTATCACAGGGTGTCGGCCACATGAGCGTATGGCATCACACAATTCTACAGTTTTTGTCATTCCTCCCAACAACGACGGCTTTAACACAACAAATTTCACAGAGGATGGAATACCACAGCTTGGATCCAGAGGATTAAACAGTCCTTGGTCGACAGATTCATCAATGGCGAGAGGTATTGTTGAGAACGTGGACCACGAATGCATCTCCCATGGGTCCTTCAGGGGTTCCTCGATGTACTGGATGCCCACATCTTTTGCAGTTTGAGCAAATATCAGCGCTTGCTCCATAGTCCAACTTTGATTGGCATCCACGCGTAAAATGATGTTATTTCCAACAGTCTCTCGAATCAACATGACATTTTTGGCATCCTCTAGTGGGTCCTCAACTCTGCCTGCCTTGACCTTGATACACTGATATCCATCATTCACAAGGGATGCTGCCATGTCTCGAATTTCGACTTTCGATTTTTCAGAAGGATCTAACAGCCCCGAGACTTTCGTGGGTGGTCTGGTGGAGGCCTCCATCTCGTTGCTACTCAATGCCTCCCATATTGCCGCTTCCATTCCACATGTGACACTGGGATACAGGGCCTCGATACCCAGATCCTGTAAGAAGTCGTTCAACGCAGGTATTCTTTTCTCTAGTGCCATCATTGTAGGGCTTTCGCTGAAATGACTACCTTCAACGAACCTTGCTAGGGAAGAGGACTGCTCCATGGCAGACTCTAGAGTTTCCTTGTGTAACCCAGGCAAGGGAGCAATCTCTCCAATTACTTTTCTGCTTGTGCCATCTGAAAACACCAAATCCATTGTTATGTGAATCACCTCTCGATATGTCATTCTAGATCCTAGCGCAGTTGTCAGGGCCTTTTTCAGAGGAAGTGACACCCTGTTGAGTCGTACCCGTTTGATCGTCCCATGCATCACATCATCCGACAAATATCGAGCCAGTGCTTCTTTGACTTCACTCTTAATGTATTCGTGATGCTGAACATTTGTTTCTATATTTGTTATCACCTCTACAACACAATGCCTGTTCAACTCCCAGGACGATTCCAGAGATCTCCTCAATTCTGCCAAGGAAGAAACTTTCATATGGGGAATGCCTTGGGCTCTGCATAGACCTGAAATATCCACATACTGTGGAGTGGTCCATAATGGCCGAAATTGATC
Source organism: Picochlorum sp. BPE23 (assembly GCA_025209345.1). Classification (NCBI taxonomy): domain Eukaryota; kingdom Viridiplantae; phylum Chlorophyta; class Trebouxiophyceae; genus Picochlorum; species Picochlorum sp. BPE23. The sequence goes on along the minus strand of JANSVD010000003.1, from coordinate 594,429 downwards.
TTCCGGGACGTCATCAGATATGGGAAGGAAATCAAAGATACCACCACCAGAGTTATTGATCAGCACAACAGTGAGTGCAGGGCTCATGCTTCCAGTTCGCAACAAGTTCAATCCATTTGCATCATGAAGAAACGAAACATCCCCGACAACCAGGGTACATTTCCTCAGTAAACCACTCGCGAACCCAGCAGCACTGGATAAAACACCATCAATCCCACTGGCTCCACGGTTAGCAGCTACAGGAGATCCAAGCAAATCCTTCCTCTGAGGTGCACCAAACATGTCAAGATCCCTGATAGGCATGCTATTTCCAATAAATAGGCCGTGACTGCTGGGCAAATATTCGCTGATGGCCCTTGCAACATGAGCCTCTGACATGGAATCAGACTCCTCGATTACCCTGTCAATTGCCTCTTCTACAGTGTCATTTATTCTTCTCAGGAGACTTCCATACTCAGACTGAATGCTCGTGTCTTGTCGGTGGCCCTGTTGAATGGCATCCAGCAGGTCGGAGAGGTCACATTCTAATCTCATTTGAAGTAGATGGGATGGGTCATATCTGGGTGTCTTTCTATCTACTAATATCCATTTTGGCCCCGGATCCCCTCGCTCATTTGCATTCAATGTGACATGTTCAATGAATGCTGCTACACGCTTGGATGTCAACCTGCTCCCAAGATGAAGAATCATCTCAGGCTCTATTTTCTCCCAAATCTCCTGGTCGACCAGTATATGATCTATGTAGTTGATCAGATTCACATCTTCGCACTCTCTATCCCCTATACGCAGTCCTGATAACACATCGCAGACAACTGGCCAGCCTAGTACTTTGGCAATATGTTTTGCCGCTGCCACATCCTCTGGCTGAGCAAGTTCACCAACTACCAGTAGCCCACGGCGGCAATTTGAGATGGCATCAATCACAGTATGATCAACTTGGCGAACTATTGGGATCCTAGAATATGAGGTGGAGATGCTGGTGAAGGGTCTAGTGCTTCCGAGCCATGCATGCAATCCCTCTAAGGCAAGATCATCCCAAGGATCTTGGACTGGATGGAGAGGCTCCCTGTACTGGCAATTTAGGTGTACCGGTCCACTGCTAGAAGGACTACATGCCACACGAATGGCATTTGATACAGCTGTGAGCGTCTTCCTCACTGGTACAGTATCTGATGGAGGCAAAATGTCTGCTTCCCACCTCACATACTTGCCAAAAATACCTACTTGATTGATCGTTTGATTTGCTCCACTATCTCGCAGTTCAGACGGGCGATCCGCAGTCAGCAATATCATGGGTACATTGGATTGTGACGCTTCGACAACTGAAGGTAAAAGGTTTGCTACTGCAGTACCTGATGATGTAATGACGACGCAGGGGTGTCCAGTTGCCTTGCCATATCCTACAGCCCAAAAGCCAAGAGATCTCTCATCAATTCCCGGCACCAACTTTGCTCTTGGGTGCCTTGCTACGGCAAGAGTCAGTGGCGATGATCGAGAGCCAGGAGCTACACAGAATGTATTGCAACCATTCCGGCAAAGCTCTTCAACCATGACCTGGGCTGACAACAAGGGCAGATTTGGAGACTTGAGGATGCGATCCTCCGTCGAACTATCAAATATCTTGGTGAACTGACCAATCTTCAGGTCCAATTCATTCCACTCACTCATCGTCACAGAGCCCGGTACAATGCCAACTCCTGCATATAACGACACCAGTGTTTGATCGGATTCTGGGCTGATCAAGCTGGATCGAATGGCCACTGCTACATCAGCCGCATTGTTGGTAAACCATCCGAATGGTCCAGCATAAAAACCGCGATCAAAAGATTCAAACTGTCTCAAGAAACACAGCGCATCCTTGTCTGGTTGACCACACACAGCAGGGGTTGGATGAAGATCTTTCAAAAGGTCAAGATCATCAACACCTGATTCTAATGTCCCTGCAATTCGCCCATACAAATGCTGCACGGAACCTTGCTTCAAAACTGACTTTTCCACCTCGACTGTGACACGACTACACAAACTGTTGAAAATATCCACAATAGATTCTCGAACCAACTGAAACTCCAAACCATCCTTTTGAGACTGTAAAAGGTCGAAAGCCAACCAAAAATCCTTCTCAATATCTCCTCCAGCGCCTCGTCCTCGGGTGCCGGCAACAGCTTCACTCACAACCTCCTGACCACTCCTCGCATACAATCGCTCTGGAGTGCATCCTAAAAAGCACTGTCCATTTGGCATCTGCAGCAAAAACTGATATGCTTTTGGATCTCGCTCCTGCAATGATCCCAAGACATCACAGCAGTCTATCGCCTCATCTATCACCATTGCAGTCCTACGTGCAAGTACCAACTTGGCAAGATCCTGAGCTCTCTTCCCAGTAGTATCACTCTGGCCCACACCCACATTTGGACTTGACGCGGCTAGTAAATCATCCAATCCTTTCTGCCCATTCCGAAGATACTCATCCAACGCTGTTGACGGAGATATGGAAAATGTGCCATGCTCCCCTTGTGCAACATCTCCAACAGCACAAAGCCTATCCTGTACCTCCTCCAACAGCTTATTCCACCCTTCAATAGTCGGATTATGTTCAGATGAGACACACGTGCCCCTGGAACACACGCCCGACGCTTGCCGAGGCAACGGGCCCGCCAATTTTGACACACACAGCAACGCATCCTCAATCGCAGCTTCCTTTGTTCTAAATCCAGTCGTCTTAGCAGACGACAACATCGACGCATCACACTGTGAATCCCAGGCTATTGTACACGCCAGCACACACACATTCCCGCGTTCGACAAATTCTACCCTGGGTATCAAGAAACAAAAACTCCCAAACACCTCCCATTCAGCAGCAACATTACCCCCCGGATCAAACCTCCCGCCACCAAATGCCCTCACTCGATTATCATCATCATCAGTCATTCGTTTAATACTCTCCATGACCTCCTCATCCAATGAGCACCCGTGCAACCCCTTCCACATCCACGCTGCTCCAACTCCAGCCACAGCAGAAACATGGGCAAACGCGCTCTCAGCAGCGATCGATCCCGCAGTATCAGGCGACGAAGACATTTTTGATGAAAAATAAAGCTTCATGTCTCGAGTATTCTGAGATTTCAGCCACTGCAACGACGATATCCCCCGACACAAAGGCACCTCTATCCGCACCCTGCCCCGTTCCGCATCAGGCTCACAATACACCCGCTGTATCTCTCTCACCAATGAATCACACGCTTTTGAATAATGAGATTCTACAAACGGAACGACGCGAACATCAGTACGAGACGCTGAGAAAGCTGCCCTGTCTCCTCCAACACAGTCCTCAACCTGCCCCTCTATCTCTCCGCGATGGCTATACAAGGCATCCAATCTGCTTTTATATACACAATGTCTCTTTTTGATACCAACCACACCGCCCCTTTCGAGCAGAGGAGGACAGACAGCGCTCGAACGACTGCATTGTGGGCACGTGAAACGACGGCTTGAAGCCTCATGCACGACACGTTGCCCACAAAGATTCATTATAAACTATTCTATATTACTATTGCATCATCTGGCCCTATTCGTGATACAAAATTCACAGCTCTATCAGGATTGGGTCTTGTTTGGGCGCCACCTTCGAAGGTGGCGCCCTCATCTGGACCGCCTGTAACCGTTTCTCTCAACTGTCCATGAAACGCCACCGAAAGATCACTAGGATGTCAAAAATATTCATATTTTGTTGGAAAATATCCATTTTAATACTGATATCTGCCCAGAGAATCTGATTCTGTATCAGAAGGAAAGAATTGTTGGTTACCGTTGATACATTGTAGGCTCGTGTATTCAGCGACCAACGTGATACCAATATGGCTGAAAATATGTCTGTGGATATTGAAGAGTCCATGGTATGTGGATATCTGTTCTGTTTGGTGGTTTGGGATTCTTGGTGCGTGAGGTGGGTGCGTTGTTCCGTTGCAGGTGGGAAACGACATGGAGTCCGTGTCTGCTCTGTCTCCCCATAACTCCAATGTGGCAGCAAAAGGCAAAAAGAAGTCTGGCAAGTCTATAGAGGAGACGTATCAGAAGCTGTCACAGCTGGACCACGTGTTGCTTCGGCCTGATACATATATTGGGAGTACAGAGAAGCAGCAGCAACAGCTGTGGGTGCATGATGGGGAGCGCATGGTGCTGAAAAACGTTACTGTGGCTCCTGGGTTGTACAAGATTTTTGATGAGATTTTGGTGAATGCTGCTGATAACAAAGTGAGGGATCCCACCATGAATACGCTGAAAGTTGAGATTGATGAGGTGTGTATTCATCTTCATGTTGGGGCTGTTTCTTTCATTCTGTTGTATGACGTGTTAGTCGATAATATATACGTGTGTATGCAGGAGTCGATGGAGATTAAAGTGCTGAACAATGGAGCTGGGGTGCCTGTTGAAGTGCACAAGACTGAGGGCATTTATGTTCCTGAATTGATCTTTGGTAATCTGCTTACATCTTCCAATTACAACGATAAAGAGAAAAAGGTTACTGGTGGAAGGAATGGGTATGGAGCAAAGCTCGCAAACATCTTTTCTACCAAGTTTGTGGTTGAGACATGTGATGGGAAGAGAAAGAAGAGGTACAAGCAAGTCTTTGAGAAGAATATGACGGTGAAAAATCCGCCTCAGATCAAAGAGTGTAAAGCGTCGGATAATTGGACCTGCATCACATTCCGCCCGGATTTGGAGCGTTTTGGGATGGAGGAGCTGGAGCAAGATATTGTGTCCCTCATGAGGAAGAGAGTCTATGATATGGCTGGAATTCTTGGCAAGGGGGTGAAGGTATCTTTCAATGGAGAGAGACTCCCAGTGAAGGATTTTCAGTCATATGTGGACATGTATCTCGGACCGAGGAAGGGAGAAGGTGCTGTATCTCGTGTGTATGAAAGATTTGGAGACAGGTGGGAGGTTTGCATTGCTGCTTCTGATGGACAGTTTAGTCAGGTATCGTTTGCCAATGCAATATGTACGTCTAAAGGAGGGACGCATGTGAATTACATCGCCGATCAGGCTGTCAAGTATCTCTGCGAGACACTCTCCAAGAAGCACAAGCAAGCTGGTGTCAAGCCCTTCATGGTGAAGAATTACCTGTGGGTATTTGTCAACTGTTTGGTTGAGAATCCAGCCTTTGATTCTCAGACCAAGGATACACTGACATTGAGAGCTTCTGCATTCGGATCAAAATGTCAGTTGACGGATGCTTTTTTGAAAAAGTTGAACGGGTGTGGCATTACAGATGCTATTCTTTCCTTTGCAAATTTCAAGGCGAACAAGGAACTGAAAAAAGGCGACGGGGCCAAGCGTCAGCGTCTCTTGGGTATCCCAAAATTGGATGATGCAAATGATGCGGGAGGAAGAAATTCGAAAGAGTGCACACTGATCCTGACAGAGGGAGATTCTGCAAAGTCATTGGCCATCAGTGGTTTGTCAGTTGTTGGAAGAGATCGATACGGAGTCTTCCCACTTCGAGGAAAATTGCTGAATGTTCGAGATGCCAGTGCTAGCCAAATCACTGGCAACGCAGAAATCAACAATATCAAACAGATTTTGGGGCTCCAGCATGGAAAGGTCTATGAGGATGTCAAGTCCCTGCGATATGGGCACTTGATGATCATGACGGATCAGGATCACGATGGATCTCACATTAAAGGGCTCATCATGAATTTCTTACACCATTTCTATCCATCTCTGCTGAAAATTCCAGGCTTTCTTATCGAATTCATCACTCCAATCATAAAGGCTACAAAGGGCAAGGAGTCTATTTCTTTCTTCACCATGCCCGAGTATGAGAATTGGAGGGACTCGACAAACACAAAAGGATGGAAGATCAAGTACTATAAAGGTCTGGGTACATCCACTGCGGTAGAAGCCAAGGAATACTTTGCTTCGATCAGCACTCACAAGAAGGTGTTTGACTGGAGTGGCGACAGCGATGGGGAGTCTCTGGAGATGGCCTTTTCGAAAAAGAAGGTGGAACAGAGAAAAGACTGGCTGAGAAACTTTGCTCCTGGAACGTATCTCGATCACAGTCAGGAGTCGATTTCCTACAGCGACTTTGTTCACAAAGAGTTGATTCTCTTCTCACGAGCTGACCTGGAGCGCTCGATCCCAAACATCATGGACGGGCTGAAACCTGGACAGAGGAAGATCATGTATGCTTGTTTCAAAAGAAATCTCAAGTCGGATATCAAGGTGGCACAATTGGCTGGGTATGTCGCCGAGCATTCTGCATATCATCATGGCGAGAACTCCCTTTGCTCTACCATTGTCGGCCTGGCTCAGAACTTTGTTGGGTCAAACAACATCAACACTCTTGTTCCACAAGGTCAGTTTGGTACTCGTCTTCAAGGAGGGAAAGACTCTGCAAGCCCTCGATATATTTTCACTCGCCTGGCACAGATCACGAGGAGCATTTTCCATCAAGGAGATGATGCCTTGTTAACGTATATCAATGAAGAGGGTCAGACGATTGAACCAGAGTTCTACGTGCCGATTCTACCCTTGGTATTGGTCAATGGAGCTGAAGGTATCGGAACAGGCTGGTCGACTTCGATTCCCAACTACAACCCACGAGACATTGCTATTAACCTCATGCGAATGTTGGATGGAGAAGAATGTGGGCCTCTTGTGCCGTGGTACAGTGGGTTTTTGGGGAAAATTGACGAGTCTGTGTCATCAAAAGGCCTGAGATCATACACAGTGTCCGGAATCATCAACCAGCTGGATGATACGACCCTTGAAATCACAGAGCTTCCTCTGAAAAAGTGGACCCAGGATTATAAGGAGTTTTTGGAAGAGTTGGCCAAGCCAGAGGGGAAAAAGGAGCCATTTATTGTCGACTACAAGGAACATCATACAGACACAAGCGTTCATTTCGTCATCACAATGACGCCAGAAAAGATGAAGGAGGCCCTTGATGTTGGTTTGTACTCCAAGTTCAAGTTAACATCCAAAATCTCCATCACGAACATGATGCTCTTTGATCATTCGGGGGTGATTAAAAAGTATGATGGACCAGAAGATATCATGAAAGAGTTCTTCGATGAAAGATTGGAATTATATAAAAAGAGACGGGCTCATTTGCTGAAAGTTGCTGGGGCAGAGCTGTTGAGAATCTCAAACAAAACGAGATTCATTCTGGCAGTTGTAAACGATGAACTTGTCCTAAACAAGCGCAGAAAAGCAGACATCGAAGAAGAGCTTGAAAGAAAGGGCTATGATAGGCTCGCACCTCAGAAAAAGGCTGTAGTTGTGTCTGAAGAGGGTGAGGAAGAAGATACAGCAGCATTGAGTTATGATTACCTGCTCAACATGAGCCTGAGCTCTCTTACTCTTGAGAAAGTGGAAGCCCTCAAAAAGCAAGAAGAAGACTGTCGCACACAAGTCGAAGAACTTGAGAAGACGACGGAGGCCCAGATGTGGAAGGACGACCTTGATGATTTCTTGACCGCCTACAGTGCCTATGAAGAAGAAGAATACAGAAAGGTTCTCCTCCTCGAGCGACAGCAGGCGCAAGCCAGGAAAAAGGAGACCAAGAAGGCCAAGAATAGTAAAAAGAAAGGAAAGGGAAAGAAGAAAGCCAATGAGTGGTCTGATGATGAGAGCGACCTCTCAGATGGAGAGTTTGATGATGAATTTGAGATTGTTGTTCCAAAGAGACCACCTCCTCCTAGGGGTCCAGTGCCAAAACTAATTGCAACAGAAAAGGAGACGAGAAAACTAGCCACTAAGGCCTCTTCTTCAGCAAATTCTGCATCTACTGTTGCTCCATCTGCACCGCCACCACCACCAGAGGAAGAAATGTCATTGATGCAGCGAATGGCAATGAGAATGAATGGCTTGGATATCAACACCTCAGCCTCCACTGATACAACATCTGTATCCAATAAAAAGGTTACAAAGAGAGCTCCACGTATCAAAAAAGCGAATAAAATAAATACAGTATCATTGGATGATGACAGTGATGATGAGGCAATGTCGTCTGCTCCAAGAAAGTCACGGGAAGCATCATCAGATGACGCCGTGCAAGAGGCTCCTGTCGTTCAGAGACAGCCGAGAAGACGTGCTGCTGCAGCCAAGGCTGTCTACGTTGACAGCGAGCCAGAAGAAGACGAGCAAGGCGAAGTCTCCAGTGTCACATTTTCAAGCTCTGAGGAGGAGGAGGAGGAGTCGGATTATTGCCCATCAGACTGAAGAAACCCAAGCAAATCTCCTGCTTTTCTAGGCACATACTCCAAGAGTCGCCACAACGCTTGTTTCCGAACACCTCCAAGCTTTTCTGCATACAAGCCCCTTGCATCTGTTCTTTCAGCATATGAATATCCACTCTTCACCAAATCCAACACGGTATCAAATGTTAGGATCTTGATGAAATCCAATCTATTAAATTCCAGCTGATCGTCTAAAAAGTAATCAATAATACACGACTGGCCATCCAATGTCAGGAGACCAGAATTGGACCCCGAAAAGAAATCCCACACACTGCCATCAATATACTGCTCATCCCTATACTTGTACGTCCCATTCCCATCCAAAAAGAATGGAATATGAACAGAAGCCATGCACGCATCTATCAAATCCTCCCTCGACTCAAAGTCGCTCAAATACCTGAGCTGCATCCGAGGCATCCTCGTCGCAATAATCTTGACCCTATTCTGACAACATTCATGCGCATCCTCTGGAAGCAATTCCTCCAACCATCGCCTTATCAAGTCACCCCATATCCCAGCCAAACCCCCAGATCGATTCCAGATATCCGCCTCCACGCTAATATCGTACGCTTTTCGAACCGCCCTGTCCAAACTCACCCCACTTGCCACCAGCACAGCGCACAATGCTCCCGCACTCACACCAATCAAATCCACATCCCTGAGCCTATAATTCTCATTCAAATACTTCAAAACGCCCTGAACCAGTATAAAATGAAAATCAGGCACACATTCCTTGATCCATGCACAATCCATCCACAACGTACAATTTCCCAGAAAAAGAAGACTCCGCCTCCTGCTATACCTAGGATTGGCTTGTTTTGAACTTGGGTGTATATCTGAGTGCGTTCAATGCCATCTTTGTCAGTTTCCTCGGGTGCTTTCCTTTCACCTCGTTTGAACGGAATACTCAATGTTTTGCTAGTTGTCGCATACGAGGGCCTTAATCTGTCTCTAATGAGTCTTTCATTCACATCAGAATGCGTATTCCCGTCAATGCCTCGCAATGGAGACGTGCGACGTTGACTCACCAGCTGTTGGGTACCACCCAAACTGCAGCCTGTGTGACTCAATTTCATCCTAGTATCATTAATTACTGATATAATAATTATTCATGCATATCTAATTCGTCGTGCTCTATGTAATGCTCGAGATCCAGGTCTGCAAATGATTCGTCTCGTCGCATCTGACTTGTTGACCCTTGCCTCAAGACGGTTTCCATGGAGGGGGATTCTTCGATGAGGGGGAGCGGCGTCGACGATCTATGTGGAATAGCTATACTTGCAGTTTGATCGTCCTCTTGGAGTTGATGACCAACCAGCCAGGGGTGCGTGAGGGTCTCTGAAGCAGTCAGCCTGTCAGAGGGGTTGGGGGCCAGCAACTGTCGAATGAGGTCTTTTGCATCGTCGCTGATCCCCTCCCATCGCTGTACACAATACAATGGTTAGATATGTGCCTGTGTGAAACAATCAATAGCATTCATGTACACCTACCTTGCTCTGCATGCTACAGGTTCCGTGCAGAATAGAATGCTCAATATCAGCATCAGTCTGCCCTCCAAATGGAATACACCCACTTAGCATGACGTATAAACATACACCTAAGCTCCAATCATCTATAGATAACGAATACTCTTCTCCTCGAACCACTTCTGGCGCCATGTACTGAGATGTGCCACAGGGCGTGTGTGCTGTCCATTCTGGGCAATAGTTCACCTTGGCCAAATCATAATCCATAATCTTGATGGCATGATACGTGGGCGATGTATCCTCTCCATTTCGTGGGGCTATATACATGATATTCTCCGGCTTGATATCCCTATGGGCGATGCTCAGAGAATGGAGATGGGCCACGCCAGATGCCATCTGCTCAAACACAACTTTTGCTCGCTCTTCTGGGATTCCATCTGTCCCATGAATGTCTTCATACAGTTCTCCTCCTTCCATAAGATCAGTAACAATCTCTATTGTTCCGTTTGTATCGAAAAAAAAGTCCACCAAATCTGGAATAGCTGGATGTGGATCCTTGGCACAAATCTGTAATATTCTCAACTCATTATGCATGGCACGAGTCGACTCTGTATTCGAATGAAGCCTGCTTTTCAACGCATACTTTTTCCCAGTAAACCGACTGTAGCATTCATGAACTTGGCAGGTTGCCCCATGGCCCCACACATCTCCCTTGATATAAAAATCCTCCACCCTTCGAAACAGACCAGGAACGTGGGACAGGCCCACAAACCACTGATCCTTTTCATCAGATGTTTCACATTTAAAGCATACATGGGACCCATCCGTCTCAATGATTGTAAATTCGCACTCTGCTGTCGACTCTAGGTGGGAACCGACAAGCTGAATCTTTCTCACCGGCTCTCCCAAGCACGACTCCTCTGGAACAACATTTCGAGATGTCGATGATTGAGGTGGGGCGATATACATGATCAATTTCCCCTTGCTTTGCTTGCACCACATCCGCACCCACGATGAAAACCTCCCCTGCTTCACCCTGCAAACACACACACACAGTGTTGGACACTAATCCTGGCTCATTCACCACAATTTGACAGACACAATGCATCACGTACTGACACAGTCCTTGGTTTCGAGGAGAAACAGCAGCCTTACGTTCCTCATACGCTTTTGATTTAAACTCTATATCTCTTTCATAAAACGATCCAGGAATAGAACTCGAACCCCTGACTTTATTTGCCAACTGCTCCTTCAAGGTGGACCCATCCAAATCAGAACTCTTCCTACTATTCAACGTCCCATGACCCTCAAGCATCGTATGATGGCCCTCATCAGACACACCGTGCCCCTGCTGCTTGGGTGCTCCTCCTTCACCCTGCCAATCACAATACCACATGATTGTGTTCAATCATCGTTTCCTACTCATCATGTATACTGTAGTGACAGTTTTCAAAGCACGTACCCCTTTCTTTTTAAACAAATTCTTTAAAAACATGGCCACTCGACCGACATGGAAAGGAATGTTCTACCCTAGGGAAATTCCAACTCCACCACCCTATTCCTTCACCTAATACCTGTAAAAATACATTTGAATTAGTAATGGAACAGCATGAGGGAACATGCCTGCGTCATATGGGAATGGAATATTCGTTTCCTTTTTTATTCTATTCTATTACGGAGAATTTCATGCATCTCGTGATCATGCACGCCTCTCTCGACACACAGGTTTCTCTCTCTCTTATTTTCTTATCCATTGGAAACTATGCATACAATGTTCGTGGGCCTGCGCCAGTCCTCCTCTCCACAGAGCTATTTGGTGTCGGGCCAATTGGCCACATCGTCTCGTATGAGGCTCTACGCGTTCCAAGGAATACCAATTTCCCATGTACATAGAAATAGAGCTTTTTTACGAATTATAAAGAGATCTGTTGGGATTTGGGCTGGACGGAAGGGTGTTGTCGTTGCTTCGGCAAAAGTCAAGAACCAAAAGGGTGGAGAAAAAGCATTGGAGCGGCAGGATACGGCGGGGTGGATTGATGCGGTGCTCAAGCCTGTCACTACATTGCATCGTCGTCGTCGGGAAGATGTCGAGGCGAATTTTCATGCGGCGACGGTTGCGAATCAGAGTCTTGGTGGGGCACAGCAGACAAGGACACAGTGGACAGTGTTCATGGTGGGCATGGCGACGCTTGCGGTCGCCACTGGGTCATTAGTATATCGAATATATAAAGTCATGGTACGACGAAGGGACTCATCGGTTCGCCGTGATGTGAGTGAGGAAAGTATGTCATCCATGGATGATAGAACTATTTCCGCCATGGCCCCACTGTTGCTGGCAGCTGAGACGGGGGCAGAGGTTGATGAGACGGATACCATGTCGTCGGATGATTTGATAGAATTAGAAGTGAATCTGAGAACATTGATTACCAGTATGGACGCGCAGTTGAGTGAGCTGAAAGAGTCTTTGCAGGAGACGGTGTTGCCTGCAGAGGCTTTGGAAGAGCTGGATACTATGATGCTGGAGGATGGGATGGAATGGGAAGAGTTTGCTTTATATGCCCGGTATTGTTCGGATGAAGAGAAGAGGACGTATCGGTCGTTGTTGTTCAATAGGTCTGTACAGAGTAAGTTGTTGGAACAGGTGGAACGGCAGATGAGCTCGAGGAATTCAGATTCGCTGGATGAGATGTGCGATCAAGGTAGTCGTGAGAGTGCAGAAGATAATAATGGAGTAGGAGCAGTTCGAGTTGCGGTTGCAGGAGCTACAGAGCCGCATGCACACAAGGCAGAGACTGGAGGGGAGGATGCCTTCTTTGCTGATAATGATCTGATGGTGTTTGGTATTGCTGATGGCGTTGGTGGATGGGCGACTTCTGGAATCGATCCAGCAGAGTATTCAAGAGAATTGATTGCCAAGTGTGAGGCTTTTGCACAAGGGAATAGGAATGCGAGGCAGATTTTGGAAAAGGCATTCTCTGAGACAGATGTTCCTGGGAGTTGTACCATTATCCTTGCAAAATATGTGGATTCGAATTTAGATGTAGTTTCTTTAGGAGATTGCAGCATGCGGCTATTGCGTGATGGAAAAGTGCTCTACAGCACAGATATTCAAGAGCATGCGTGGAACCAACCGTTCCAGTTGTCAAGTCCTTCGTTCAATCGAGCAAATCTGCCACACGATGCTCTCGAGTATAATTTTGATATTCAGGCCGGGGATATAGCTGTACTAGGGTCGGATGGGTTTTGGGATAATATATGGGATGAAGAGATGGAGGAGGCTATTGCTGCAGGGATTGCAGCAGGGGATGGTTGCCATGGGGATGCTGGGTGGCAGCTTATTGCAGAGGATGTTTCGCAAAGGTTGGTGCAATTGGCAGAAGAGCATTCTATCGATGCCGCATATGAATCGCCGTTTGCCGATGAAAAGCAAAAGCTGGAGACCCCCGCCATACTGCAGAGATTCTTGCCTCCTGGAGTGGGAGGAAAGATGGATGATATTACGGTTGTAGTTGCTTGCTTCTTTTGATAAAACTTTTGTATTTCACTCATCAATTACACGAAAACTCTACAGATTAATGCTTCAATACAATACAATTGTAATGCCTGTCAAAAACAGAAAACAGAATAGTATAGATAGGATAAAAATCAAAATGCAAGGAATTTCCTCAGTCACCTTGTGTGTGCCCAGACACATTGTCAACAACTGAATCAGACAAACCCGAAGATAGTGGGCTCAGAATGCTACTATTTGCCAAGTTAGTATATGGTGAGGGATGCTGACTATTCATCGTCTCCCATGCAAGTAATACCTCAAGTGGTCTCTCTTCTCCTTGATCCGTGCCATGAAGTGCTTCCTTGGCAGCAACGGCAGAAGGACAGTCTACGAAACTGACGTGACCAACAGAAGATGTCTCGGAAGATTCTGTCAGGGTGACTGAAAGAATTGCTCCATATGGAGCAAATTTTTCGTACAGCCATAATTTCCCCCCTTCCGTGGGGACACTCTTCACTTGCAATGTCCATGGCAAGGCTCGTGTTCCCTGATGCTGTCCTTTCGTCACACCCTCCAAGACTCTGTCAAATTTCGTTGCAAGCGCCTCTAGGTTGGTCTCTGACGCATGAGGTGCCGGGGGAAGCACAGCCAGAGGATCTGACAATGACCCAGATCCCTGTGATTGCATTATTGGTAATGGCCCAGATCCATGGGACTGCATTCCAGGCAATGACCCAGATCCTTGTGATTGCATCAATGGCAGCGGCCCAGATCCCTGTGATTGTATTATTGGTAATGATCCAGATCCCTCTGATGGCAACATCGGTAATGACCCAGATCCATGCGATTCCAATGGGGATGGAGTCGACAACGAACCATGCAGCTGCATCATCGCCATACGCAACGCCGCATCATTCTGCATCACCGCATTCTTCATATGCTTCCCCTTCAGCCCCTTCCTACTCATTTTTGCTGCCTTTTCTGCCGGACTGTCAGCAAATCGCACCACCAATGGCTGCAAACACCCAGGAAACACTGCATCATTCATGGCTCTTATAGCCTGACGTGCATTCTCCACAGAAGAATACCGAATCAAAGCCCCAGTTCCTTTATACTGAGCAGTGCTCGCAAAATATTTCATATCCAGAATAGATCCAAAGTTCGAAAATGTCTTTACAATCTCGTCAGTTGGAAATCCCGATGGCAACCCTCTGATATACACCCACTCACACTCACTCTGCCCGCTCTGAAGTTTTGGAGCCATATCTGCGTCCGCCAATTTCACAATCATCGTCTGCCCCATTAATATGCTAGATCTTGGTTGATCATTCAAAGCTAAATACGCAGAATGCGTATTTGTAAAGCGAACAAAAGCGTGCGAGTGCAGACCAGCGCCTTGGGACGACGCTGAGCACACTCGAACACTGCATATCTCTCCATACACCCCGAAATGCTGCTTCAGGATATGCTCATCACAATCAGGTGGTAAAGGCTTGACAAATAGGTTCGGATGAGGTAAAAGAAGTGCGATGTTCTGCGGCGACGCCATCGAACATAACCACACTCGTTCGTATCACTCCTCGTCCTATTTCAGTGCCATGCAGATCAAATAAATCCTTTTACAAATACTATCTTCATCCAAGAGAGGATCGGTGGCATACATTCGTGTTTCAGGGGGGGCGGTCATCCTATGAATAATAAGTGTGTACGGTAGGAGCTCGGTGTTATCCGGTAGGCTCGGTGGTTTCTAGGGTTGATTGGTGGGTGTTTCAGGGATGGAAACAGATGCGCAAAAATCATTCAAATTCGGCTGTGTTTTCTGTTTGGTCTCCTGTGGTTGTATGAATGTGTTTTTCAACAATAGATGTGGCGATCGGGAAGATTCCTCACATGGTGTGATGTATGACACCATCTGCAGGGCAGGCTGTTCTACCCTAGAGAATAAGAGTGGGTTGGCCATATATATATTACATGAGCTGCGGAGCTTCTCTCCTAAATGCTTTTTCTGTGGATTCCTCCAAGATTCTTTTGATTTCATTCTTGGCCTTTTTCACAATGTCTGGAGAGGCTCCCTCAATCAAAAGATAGAGCTTGCGCTGATCAGCAGGGATGTGCGTGCCAGGCTTAACATAACGTCCCTTGACGATAACACTCGCAGCAAACTGTTCGGATAGTGTTCGGAGGGTTTCTCTATGTGTAACTTTCCAGCGAGCATGTTGAGGGAAGTCGTTGATTTCCAGCTCTGCCTTGTAAAAGGTTTCCTCTGCTGCCTGAGTTCCTGCAAGAGATGTGGTTGGAGCAGCTCCCATGGCTTCCAGTGCGGCCTTGGCAGCTGCTTTGATGTCTTTCGCTGGACCTGATGGAGGAGCCTGCTTGAGGGCGAGGCTTTTAGAAGCGGCCATCGCAGCTGCTCGTGCTGCAGCAAGTGCAGATGCTGACGCTGCTCCAGATGATGGCTGTTCTTGTGGAGGTGCAACAGGCTGCTGCTTTGGTGGTTGAACTGCTGCACTGCTGCCAGACATGAGTTTCTGAGCCACAGCGTGAGCGGTTTTGATCTGTGCTTGGACCGCAGGATCAAACTTTTTCTGCATCAGACGCAAAAGGGATGAATACAGTGCACATTTGAAGTGGATGTGTATGGATACAACAACACAACGTACCATTTCCTCTTGTTGATCAATCGTTGGCTGTGGAGCCACGACTTCGGTTGATGGGCCGACAGTCTCAACCCGATCCTCCTCCTCATCATCACTTGATTCAATAAGGCCATACTCCTTTGCTGCCGTGGACTTGCGCTGTGCCTTCACCATATCCTCCTCTTCCTTACTAAATTTGAAACCACTTCCACCAAACCCTGAAGCATGAGCTTTTGCGAGCCCCGCTTTTCTCTTTGTAATAAACTGCTGGGCCATGGTGGCCAAATCCTTGGGGATGGTGGCGCCACTCTCCTTGAGAGCCTTGACCAAGTCAGGGGCATATTGCTCCTCATCAGGGGCGATGAATGTCACAGCAGTACCTTTTCTTCCGGCTCTCCCTGTTCTACCCACACGATGTACGTATTCTTCATGGTGATTCGGGCAGTCATAGTTTACCACCAGGACAAGTTCTTTCACGTCCAATCCTCTTGCTGCCACAGATGTGGCAATGAGAACATTGCACACGCTGGATTTGAAGTCGGAAATAGTTGACTCTCTATCAGATTGATCCTTTCCTCCATGAAGGGACAAACATGGGTACCCAGCTTTCAGCAGATCTCGAAACAGGCCATCACACCGGTCCTGTGACGATACAAACACCAACAATTTCCCCTTCTCATACCACTCCCCTAACAGCTGCAGCAGCCTTAGAAAACGATCTTCTTCTGGCCTAATTTCTATAATCTGCGTGATGTCCGAGTTCACAACAGAACGTCCTCCTAATTGAATCTCTACAGGATTGGTCAACACTTTTCTCGCAAGACTTTCCACACTCCTCGGGAATGTTGCAGAGAACAGAACAGTCTGTCTATCAGGTCTAATATTGTTCACTATACGCATAATTTGAGGCTCAAAGCCCATATCAAACATCCTATCCGCCTCATCCATGACGAGAAAAGTGACCCGGGTGAGATTGGTAATCTTTCCAGGTCCAGATGCTAGAATATCAATCATTCTTCCTGGTGTACACACAACAATCTCTGTACCACGTTTCAATTCTGAAATCTGAGCTGCAATACCCGATCCACCGTACACACAGGTACAGCGAATCCCTAAAGGCTTGGCAAACCTCTTCACCTCTTTCCCAATCTGTGTCACAAGTTCCCTCGTTGGCGCCATGATAATCCCGATTGGACCATCCCCAGTCTTCAGCGCTGGTTGATCCTTTACATGACGGAGCATCGGAAGAACAAACGCCAGCGTCTTACCTGAACCAGTTTTCGCGACACCTATACAATCCCTGCCACCCATGATGACGGGCACAGCTTGAGCTTGGATTGGAAGGGGTGACTCAAACTCATGCCTCTTCAATACATCAAGAATCCGACTACTAAGACCAGCTTGAATCCACGATTTGATGGGCTTGGGAACTTGTTTCCCGCGCACTTTAATGCCATCCAACGTCTTCCTATACTCTGCAACCTGCTCATCCGTCATGCGCTGCAGCTCTGGAACCTCAATATAAAAATTCCTTCTAAATGGTGGATATGACATTGTACTATGATCCACAACGCCCATCTTATCACCTTTTGAAAGCTTTCCCGCACGAACACGCCTCGCCCATTCCTCGTCATCGATCTCCTCTCCACTCTCGCTCAACACCTCCTCCTCCGATTCTTCATCAAAATCCTCCCTTCGCCGTCGTCGCCGCCCCTTCACTTCCTCCTTCTCTTCGTCTACTCGTCCTTCCCTATTCTCATCTACCGCACCGTCCACAACCTGTGGCATCACCTCTTGCTCCATGAACGCATCCAAAGGATCAATCTCCTTGTCTGAACCCTCCTCACCAGTCATTCTCACTGCTATACCCACCGCATTCTCCTTCTCCACCTTGTTCTTCTCCCTGCCACGCCCCACCAAAGAATCAAACCCATCTTCCTCTTCCTTCTTTACCGTCCCTCCCAACTCCCCCAACCGAGGCAAGTGCTTCCCATCCTCTAATGACAACACCTTGGAATTAAACCCACCACCGTCCTCATCCGACTGAAAACCGTCCTCATCCTCCAACGTCCACGCCTTCTTCTTCTTCCCCTCATCCTCTTTCCCTCCTTCTATCTCCTCTTCCACATCTTCCACAGCCCGCCGCTCCTCCTCTTCCTGCTGCTTCTGCTTCAACTGTTGCCTCTGTCTCCATGCATCCATCCGTCGACGTTTCTTCTCCCTCTCCATCTTCCTCTGATCCTCCTCTCCCCCTCCACCAGATTGCTCCGCCTCCCTCTGCCTCCCAGACGTCGACGACAACGTTTGCAGCGTATTCTTCCTCTTCTTCTGCATCATTCGATCGACACACCTTCTTCTCTCTCTCCCCTTCGTCTTCTCCCTCCTCTACGTAATCCACCGACCAATTTGATATTCATTATTAATATTCGAATGTTCCAGCGGCATGAGTCGAGCGTACAAAAACACATCTGTCCATACATGTCCCTATATAGAACATTAAAAATACTATTCACACAGATCAGGATATTGTATTCATTCACCCAGAAGTAGATATTAATGTATTTACAGTATTTTTTATCAATATGGATATACTGTCAGCATAGAAGGCGCCGCAGTCGAACTATTGCTTTCTTCCATTTTCACCAGCAGCAGACTGCAGACTTTCCTGGCAAAAAAAAAAAAGCAAGTTTCCAGAGTATGCCATGTACAAATGGACACGCATGCAGTGCTTTTGAACAAGAGACTCGTCATCACGGTGATAGACGGGCGTATCGTAGTAGGAGATTTTATCTGTATGGATAAGCAGGGGAATATTATTCTGTACAATGCAGTAGAGCGTCTGGAGCAGGATGGGCAGAGACTGGAGAAGGGATTGGGTCAGATATTGGTGCCGTATGCACAGCAGGGTCGTGTCGAGGTGGAGGTCTGTCGTGGTACTGAAGATGAGGAATCGATACGCCGGCTTGTTGTTTAAAAAAAATGCCAATTGAGTTGGCATTTTTTGATATGTATCTATTTATGGAATAATACGACGACAAGACCTTCTCAATCATCTGGTTATTCTTCTTCTTCCCTGGCGTAGAATTATTATTACAGTGTAATAAATATTATTTACGAGCATATATGTCGTATGCGTGGTGTAATAATCACCATGGAAGACGGTATACTTGAAGTTGAAGGATTTGAAACAAAATCAAACCCATGTAGATAACATCCAGTTGGTTGTACTTTTGTGATTTTCTATGTCTAGGAATTGTTTATAGTGAAAATAGTAATGTCTTCAATATACAAGGAGATGGAGCGGGTGTTTTTGCACTCGCCTCACCGGGTGGTATCCACGTTTGCTGTAGGTTCTTCTTCTTCTTCTTCATCTTCCTTGCTTGTTGGTTGAATGAATGTAGCTCAAGGGTGTTGTCATGATGGTGTAGGTGATCAAATGTACTCCAGTGGCTCAGGGTCCGTATGGTCGCAAGGGTGTGTTGTCCAGTGGTAATAAGAAGGGGAGGAGTCAAAAGGATGTCACACAGCGGCAGCAAAGGGTGGTGCCTGGTTCAACGAAAAAGCCTCGTGTGGTGTGTATTACTGTGCAACGTAGGGCTGGTAGTCCTGGGTTTAAAGCATCGCTTCATGTGTGTAAGAAGAAGAAAGGGGCGAGTACAGAAGGTGGTGGTCAGTATGGTGTTGGGTATGAGATTCGGAAGAGCTTTCGGTTGAAGATGGTGAGTGTGTTGGAGGCGTTTGGTGGAGCGCATCCGGTGTGTCAGGTGACGTTTTCTACACGAAAGTTGAGTGGAGGGGATGTTCGGGTGGCGTTTGAGTGTGTGAGTGAGGAGGAGCGGGCAGAGTTGTTGGGTGTGGTGTTTTCTTTTTGCAAGTCACATGAAAAGGTTGTTCCGGTGTTGGTTGGAGTGAAGCGAAGGGATTTGGGTGTGTATGGGGAGTTGTCGTCGTCAGAGGAAGAGAGCGATGAGGAAAAGGAAACGCCGGTTGTTGTGGATACACAACGGGATGAGGAGAGGACGACGAGTAGCAGCATGGATATGCAGCCAACAGTGCCTTCGGTGGCCTTGCAGCAGCAGGCGACGGTGAAACATGAAGAATCAAGTGGTACAGTACAGAAGAAGAAGACGTATCCGTCTTCTATCGTTGGTCGGAAGGAAACAGCGTACAGTATGCGGGAGAATATCAGGGCGGATGTGTTGTTGGATGCTGTGTCTGAAGGTGCCAGTTCCTTGGAGGATGCGTGTAGAAAAATATCTTCAGAACTTCAAGCGTTAGATGATGCGAATATTCATGAGCTGTTGGAGTCTCGAGTGAGGTCGAATAGGATACATGATGGTATTTTCACAACGTTGGGATGTTTGGATGATTTGGAGGAGACAATTGGGATGTTTGAATTGAAACTGAGGCATTTGAAAGACGATGTGGCGGTGATTGAGAAAAGTAGTGGGTATTTGGAGAATCATTCAAGGAACAATGCGTTGCTTTTGGAAGCGATGAATTCGTTGTTGGATCATTGTACGCTGCGTCCAGAGGTGGAGCGGGTGTTGTTGGAGCAGGAGATGCGTGCAAAATATTTTGATGAGATGCGCGTTGCCTGTGAGATGCTGCTGTCTAAAATTGATGCTATTCATGGTAAAAAGACACGAGCATCGAGGAAAGGTGGATTGAATTCAGAGTTTGTAAATATGAAACTTGTGGAGGATTCATTGAAAAGGATGAAGGATATTGAGAAGAGGTTTTTGAAGAGGGCTGTTGATTACTTTGATTCGCAGGTAGCTCCTGCTCCGAGAGAAACTTTAGATTCTTTTCAAGAGCAGCTTCAATTACATGAAAAGATTGCAACACTGGCGCCTTTGTTGGGATTGATAGCCATGGTTGATGCCGAGGCAGGCAAGGCAAGAGTGTACAGGTATCTGGAATCGACCAACAGTGGTCTGAAGAAGGAGGTGGAACGCTCGCTGGGTAGTTTACAAGTGCAGCATGATATGACTGGAAGTAAGTCGATTGGAAAGGAAATGATGAAGAGAGTGGAGTCTGCAACGGCATTGGAACGAATGCATTCAAGTCACATGCAGAAGAATCGATATGCCAGTGATGCCCCTGTGCTGAATACTGATTCGAGTATCGAAGTTTCAGAAATTTCCTCGGCTTTTAGCGCATCTATTACATCGTTGATGCCTCGTATCACGAATGAGATTGCAGTCCTTGTTGATTTGTTGGATAAATCTGGGATTTTGATCCCTCATATATCTGCAGCAAGGAGTCTCGTTCAAGGTATTGGACCTGAAATATCTCAATTTCTGTTGTCAGTCAAGTCATCTCGTGGACTTAGTTGCCTTGATATTGTGGGGACGATAGAGTCATTCAAAGTTCGATTGCAGCCAGAGTCGCTTTCAGGAACTGTGATTTGTGAAATGTTGGCAGAGGTTTTGAAGGACGCAGACGGGTTTTGGAAGTCATTTGTTCTCGAGATTACTGAGGCTATAAGAAAAGCACCAAGCGCACGAAGCGGTAGCTCGATTCATATCTTCCCCTTTGTAGCCAACTTTGAATCGCTTGCGAATGCAATGGAGGCCATAGCAGCAGAGTGGGTTGCAAAGGATGGAAGCATGCTTGCTTCGTCCGATTCACAAGAATCACAAAATCCTGGTACAATATTGCCGCTGTCTCCTTTTCAAAGTCCTCAAGGCTCGGTCGAATTTGACATGGTGCCGCAAATATCTGCAGCTTCCAGTGGGAGTTTCTCACTTCCAACCAGCACGCCAAGTCAGAGGATTCGTCACATGGCAGATGAATTGTACGCAAAAGTCCTTCCAAGTATGTTTTCGGCAATTGAATCGAAAACAAGCGATCATGATAAACATAAAGAACGGATTCGGCTTGAAAATTATGCATTTCTGAGAATTAGTCTGCAAGCATTGCCCATCAAGCAATCCAAGGTGCTGAAGCAGTATTGCACAAGAGCAGCAGAGGGGAGAAATGCCTCCCTCAAGGCATATATTCATTCAATTCTGGCCGAGAATGACCTTGAAGCACTCTGTGACATCCCTGATTCGCAGAAAGGCAAAAGTATTCCCAGCATTGATGTTGCGGTATTCCAGCCATTGATTGATGACCCTGACACCTTTCAGTCCAAGCTCAATGCGGTACGGAATCGGATCAAGAAGGATCTTGGCGAGTCGGCATCATATCTTGTCAATGTCGTCTGGGAGCGTGTCGATGCAAGAGTTTTAAATGCCTTGGACAGTCTGGAAACCATGTGCTCAGATTCCTCAGTGACGGATATCCGCTCGGCGTTGTCCAGCATGAGATCCAGCCAGCTCCGCCTCGATAGCTGATAATTTATTTATTTATTGAGTTTGTTTCCTTGTAAAGCAGCTACTATTATGGTTTGAGGATGACGGCAAAGGATTGCACCCCCTGCTGCAATCTTTGCAGGCTGTTTCAATCCCACCCTCAGTCTGGCGATGACGACATTCTTCACTGCACTGGAACATGGAAAGATTTGAAAGGATATGGGAATGCTAATTCCGTACATGGAGTGCGCATTACATCGTACGAGCACCTTGCATTGGTTGCAAGGTGTTCAAAGAACAAGGGACAAGAGCTAGGGGTGGATACCCATGTCGTATCTGAACAGAGTCTGAAGAAAAGGCTGGGCCTATTGGAATACGAAATGTGGAAGAGGCGCGGATACGAGATCTGTCCTCAAAGGGACCAGCATGCTGAGTATGATAGGGCAAAGTTTATGGAGTCAGTTGTCATCCCCAGGCTTGGTGCATGCCATGTGCCCCTGATGGTACGGTACCACGAAAGTATGATTGACGCTGTGAATGATTTTGATGACATAAATGCACGTATGCAGAAATGTGCTCGACTGCGAGAGATTGGTGCTGGCTCCACTCTGACAAAGGATGTCCTGCTCATGCCTGATGCAACCCAACTAGGGGGACAGGCAACGTCAGATACAGTATGTGTCGAGATTAAGCCAAAATTTGGAAATATTATGACATGTGATACTGTTCCACTACATGAGAGAACTCTAAAGCATACCAAGTCGAGATACTCACTGCACCAAACACTCAAATTAGAGCAAGGATCAATCTCCTCAAGGAGTGCCTATGATCCTCTGGATCTCTTCTCGAATCAAAAGGAGCGCATGGTGCGCGCTCTTATCGCACTTTTTGATAATCCTCAAAACAATCTGAGCGTCTTTCGTGGAGGGCACCGGTGCCCCTTGGATGATGTTTGTGGCCTGTGCAAATCTATTGTTCAGACAATGTTGCCATCAGACACTGTGACATCTTGTGCCAAGGAAACACTGTCGATTATACTTGCAGAGATTCTTTTACAAGAAAGTGTACTGCAGAATATTCTTACTATGCAAAATGCGTGTCAATATGACGTACAGGCAGTCGAAAAATTGGTAAATAGATTGGTGTCTGCAGATGTGGAAATCAACAGCAAGACAGATGAGCCTTCCTTGGCGCTTGAGCGCCTCCTAACTTTTGAAAAAGAAAAAATTATGGATATAGTAGCGGACTATTGCATTGCTGCAACGGCGAAAGATTGCTCTCTGATGATTTCATTCTGTGCAACAGGTGATCCAGCTACCAGACACCAGCCCCCAAATCCCTGTGGGACAGGTGCCATATGCACATCCCTGGATATATCTTGTATGTATAGGATCACAATCGTAGATTTAGATAGAAAACCATTGGAGAAAATTAAAGCGCATGCCGCATTAGATAGGGAAATTATGCGTGTCAATTCAGCATGTTGAACCTGCCCATTGGCATTGATGAGAAAATTTTCAAATATTTTGTACATGTAACACAAAAAAGTCTGCTTGTGGAGCTATTTGTGCAACATTGACTCTCATCGTTCTATCATGCTGCACAGCTCCGCCTTCTGTTTCCAGCAATATGGCTGCTGTCATCTTGGTGTAGCACGGCATTCCATCAATCACAGCATCTATAATGGCACTCTGCAGCGGCAACATGCTTGGATTATACGCAGCGCTCTCTATATAACCTCCTGCATACACGCCTCCATCATCTGTCACAATTGATGCGGAGGCAGGACATCTGCTGTATGGACAATAGGCATTTCTGCACTCCTCCAATGCAGCTTCTGCAGCTTGGACAAGCAGGGTATTCCCCGAGTCCCTCCATTCTTGAATCTGCTCCTCAGCTTGGGGAGAAAATTTTACTTGATTATTCTGAGGCAACAGCAGTAACGGAGTCTCTGGATCTTCCAGCAAATCTGTCGGTTTGAAACGCATTGGGAGCAGCTGACCTAGTGAATACGAGCCATTGAAAAATAAAAACTTTATAGAGTCCTGCAGCAAACAATCACATCCATGATGGTCGCATCATTGACAAGATTCTCACACACGTAGACCCATCGTACCGCGCAATTTAGTTCCGAGAAAAATTGCCTGCAATGTCCACAGGGAGCTGCGGAGATTGCCAGCTTTTCAATCCGAGTCTCTCGATGATGCAATGCATTCACCAGTAGAAATTGCTCAGCATGCACAGAATTGTACAAGGGTAGATTTGCAAACTCAAGATTACAGCCGACATATAAATTACCACTGCCCCCAATACCTATAGCTCTGCATTCATTCATGAACCATGAAAAAAGGGTAGAGGTACACATCATGGACGACTCCAGCCAGAAAGACAACATACCCCACATGAAACGTTGAAATCGGCGGGCGTGCCAATGCCGACGCGGGAGTTATCAGCGATTTGATAAGCTCATCAGACGTCATACCCAGTTCTTCTTTGAGCTGTGCCACCCGCTCAGCAGGAACCACAAACTTTCCATTCAGGCCAACATGCTGGCTATCCTCTACTATGTTCTGGTCGTCCAAACCCGACCCCTTGTTCAGGTCGACCGTTACTGCATCTCGGCGGTGCACAACTAAACGTTTATTACCTCCAGATTCGTTTGAAACGCTGCAAATGCATCAGACGTGATGATCAAACCAGTGATTGCTAGGTCAAGGTAGTTGGAGAATTCTCAAACACGAATCGAACCTAATATAGTCCTCATGGGCATTAATTCGATACCTAGAGGTATTTGATGTACATCTTCGTGATCCCAGGCGGCTTTGAAGAACAGGAGGAGCCGAACCTTGTGCATACCCTGGCGAGGGAAACTCAGACGAGTTTGACACTGCCGACGGGATCGTCGAGCACAGCCTTGAATAAAGACTCATAAATATATGAAATCAGAATTTAATTACAAACAAAGACACAAAACAAGAGACTGGTGCGTAAAAAAGATTCATCCACGCTGGTTGACCAAATTTCGAAGTTGCAAGAGCAACGAATGATTCGTTTCCATGGCCTCCTCAAGACCTTGCATCAGGCCTTGCGTTCCTTCAGATGTACTACTGAGAGCTTTGACGAGCTTGGTTGCTGATTGCTGACGGACGTGTCTGAGTTCGAGCGAAATGCGAGCCGCTCCCGATGGTCCATCTACCCAGTCCATGAAGGCTGCATCATCTTGCCACAAGGCTTCCTGCTCATCCAGGTTCATTGCATGGTCGACGACCAGGCTTATGTTTGAATCAGCATTGCCGCTCAGTGGACTAGTGAGATACCAATCTCGTATCATTTGTTTGGCTTCAACAGAGGTGATCTTGTCATCTGCTGATCTCAAATGGGTGCAAAGAGCAGCCTCTGCAAGCCGTCTCTTGAGACGATTGGCAAAGAACTGTCTTGATGTTTCCCATGGTACGATTTCTTTGATGACTCCCTTTGCTTGCATTCGGACTGGCGTGTCATGCATTTGTGCGAATGATTGTGCTATGCCAGTGTAGATTGGCAGGAGTTTGGCCTCTCGTTCTTTCACCAGACTGTGATCAGCTCCGTGGCTGGTGACCAAAGCTTTCATCACAGGATCCAATCTGTGCATGGCGCTGATCAGCTCCTTGGATCTGAACTTGATTTCCACCATTCCTTCTGGCTCGAGCACCCCACCATTTGCTGTGGTGTCAGCATAACTCTCAATCTGGTCGGGGTTGATCTGAGAGTCAATCACAACCCAAGCTCCACCTCGAAGCTCGCACCCAGGGGGGATGTACATAAAGACTGGCTGACGATACGACCTCAAGTTTTCGACAATCAAAGATCCGGCTTGCAAGACTCCTTCAAAGAGATCTCGCTGTCCGCCACTGAAGCCTCTCCAATTTGCCATGACAAAGAGAGGAAGGCCTTCCAGATCAAATTCTTCCATTGCATGGGCAGTCTTCAGGGCAGAGTCTGGGAACCAGACTTGGCCAGCCTGTGGAATAGTCTTTTCAGAGGAATCCGGCATTCCTGGATCGGCAGGGATGTCGAGCATGACAGTGTCGACTTCCACTGCAATGACGCCACAAGGAATTCCTCCAAGTCGGGCACGGCCTGTGACCACCGTTCTCGCCCATCCAGATTGACTTTCAAGCCAAGAACCACGATCAAAGAGTCCAGATACCCAGCCACCTGTCGCCGCATCATCATATCCAGCAATAGCAGAACGGGGATTCAATTTTTCGCCATCTGCTGGCTTGTAGGCCACTCTTCTGGTAATGGAGTCTGATGTTGGAAGTTTGGGAATCGTCTCGCCAGTTCGAGAAGGAATGAATGAAATCCATTCGAGCACTTTCGTTACTCCTTCTAGATCATCATGAACAATATGGTGGGACACACCATTCGTACCCATGATCTTTGGACCTCCCAATTGCATGTGGCTTGTGTATACCTCTCTGCCAAGCAATTTGTTGAGAGCCGCAAATCCAGTGAGAATGATTGGTTGATCCTTCCTCTGGATGCAACGACGACCCAACCTGGCGAGGTATGCTCCAATACCGACAGTCCTTCCAGACACAAGAGTGAGAGTGAATCCCTCCTTGAATGCTTTTGAGTAAATACCAGCAATGGAGCCACTTCCACTCAAACACTCGACTCCAAGGCCATCCTCGAGACCAATGATATCTGAGAGCTGATATCTCACTTCGCCTTCATCATCAATCATCTGCGCCTTGAAGGGTGTGACTCCAGACTCTTTTGCCCTTTCCAGTATCGAGTCATGGTCTTCTTTGGACAGATAAATGTATCTGAATCCCTTGGTAGGATCTTCGTTGTTTACCCATGCAACTTTCATGCATAATTTGAGCTCGTTAGCCAAACCAACCCTTGCACCGCTATTAGCTGCGAGGTAGACAACTGGCAGGCGGTTCTCGAGTGCAAAATCAGTGGCAGCACGGAACATGGCATCCTCCTTTGGACCAAATGCTCCGAAGGAATGGGTGATGTCATTTGCAATGGTCACAATCTGTCGTCCTTGAGGGTATTCTGGGGTATGCAAGGTCATTAGCCAGGCTACCACTCCAACCTTGTTGAGGTTAGGTGGTCTCTTCATGGGCACAAGGGGAGCCGATTCACGGAAATTCAGCGATTCCTCATCACGTGGGACAAGTTCCTGTGCTTCAACAAGCTTTGACGTGGGAGGAACAGCATCGGGTTCTCCAGAAGCCGCCCTTTGGGCCCAGACTTGCATCAATGCATGCTCAAAGACAGCTGGGAAGTCATAACAGTAGGTTGTCTTATGCCTACGGGCAGCCATTTGCTTCAACTGGAGAGTCTCCAAGGGCTCGTATGGTGCAGAAACTGGTACATTATTCATCGGGCAATCACCTGTAATTGCATTGTAAATAACGCGCGTGCCATCGGTGTGCTCCCTGTAAACATCGACGCAATCCTCTCCACTTTCGTGGCCAGTGGGAACCGAAACAATCACTCTCCATGCAGCCTTATTTCCTACTGTCCGAAGTCTCAGCTCCCATTGGGCGACTGATGAGTTTCTCAAACGAGAGATATTATGAGCTGTCAATGTTGCAGCCGCTGCACGCAACGCCAATGCCACTTTCATTTGGTCGCCCTCATCACCAAGTGCTACTGGGGCAATGACATTAACAAAAATGTGCGCCCAGTCCGCTTTAGAGCCGCTCTCACCAATATATGCTGCTCTTTCAAATTCTGTAAGAGCAGACTCAATAGACGACCCCACTTCTTGCATGGCAGCTTTAGCGACCGCTGCAGAGTTGCCGCCGTAAGTTGCAGCCAGGAGGTCTGGGCGACCAAGCTGTCTGACAACGCCCCTTGCAAAGACCCTCTTCAGTGACATCATTTTGGCGCGCTGTTCTGTGACTGCAAAGAGATTCCATTGCCTGTTCCTCGAAGATGTATGCCGAAGCTCTGTGAAAGACTGCAGTTTGTGCATCTCAAGGCAGTCTGCAGTTGGGGGCTCCATGAATCTCAGGACCGGAGACGATGAGAATTTCCTCTCTGCTTCGGAGAAGTAAACGACCGTTCTCATGGGAACCATCTTTTCACCTCTGCTCAACAATGAGACAGCATTGTATCCAGCGTCCAAAATTAAATTCGACAGCGAGTTCACCTTGGCCAGGAAGGCTTCATATTCTGGCACATCTGCTCTGGAGTCAAGAATAAGATGGAGTGTGCCCTTGTTTACCTCGGCTTTCAATCCAGAAGATGCCTTGGAATTCATCAAAGCATTAACACCTTCCTCAAGCATGTTCAAATCCTCCAGAACAATGCTGCCACCAATGCAATCAGTAATCGAAGCATCTGCTGACTGCTTCTCATACACCCAGGATGCCATCGAAAGATTTCCATTATACACATCCATCTGAGGCTCAACAACAATATACGGGTGGTAGATACGTTGGATATATGTCGTCAAAGCCCTTGACCTGAGTTCCAAGTCAGCATGGTCAGGGAGTAGGGACGCAATCGCATCCTCCACAGCTGCTGGGGCCATCACCAGCATGTTGATCCTGTCCTCGATCTTTCCATGGCGCATTGAAGGAGACGCAGCAATATCACTCAAACCAGCAAAAAGGCCCTCATTCAGAGTTACTCGTCTGGCCACTCCTCCAGGGCTCACAGGCTCCTTTTCAGTAATGGCTTGGTCAAGGGTGACCTCATCTCCGGAGAGAGCTTTTGCCACAATCTTCCTCAATTCCCCGAGAAGAGACATCTCAAGCAATTTCTGGGCAAGTAAAACTAATGAAATCGCTTTTTTGTCCTGAAGGGAAGCCAGGTGTCTGAGCTCTTGGCGGTATTCATCTGGATGCTCCCTCACAAAGATTCTGAGAAGGGACATGATGAGATCATTCTTTGCCTTCAACCCATTGTGAGAAATAACCAGTGACACCACTGACTGTAAATCGCTAGCACTTGACTTTCGCATGGCGTCGATGATCTCTTGCTCTGTGATGCCCTCTGCTGTTTGGAATTGCTCCTCCACGGACAAGTATTTGGCCAACATTCCCTTCACGATGGTTCTTGTATAATGCTCAGATCCCATTGCATGATTTCTAGCTACTTCAATCAAAGGCTCAAGAAGCTGCTCCAAAGCAGCGATATCCTCGGTCGGAGTTTGTGATACTTCCTGTATCATGGTTCCAAGCAAAGTTTCCATGCAGCTTCTTGATATTGCATCCAGGTCACCATGCTGAGCTTTCTCCTTCAGACCCTTGTTCAGATCGGTTGCGCATTCATCCACGATTTTCTCTAGAAGTGATGCCAATTTATGTGGTAAGCGGCTCGAAACAACTCCATATGCTTCATCCCATTGCAACAATGGCAGAGTGGGGTCGCTGGCTGTTTCCCTCAGAATTGAAACAGTTGAATCGACAGGGTTAGGATACCCAGCCAGGATGTTGTCCGCACTTGTAACCGACTCGTTGAATCTCTTTTGCACTCCGTCAGCCTGTACGACTGGAGGTCCAACCTCAGGCCATTGTCCCGTGAATGGGGTTGCTGTCTTGACAGATGCAAGGTCGTCCAACTTGAGGCGAGCAATGAGACTGCCTGGAGCCAGAACTGACCCTTCTGGAATCTCAAATGTTATCACTCCAGATGAAGGGCACGTGAGCTCCATAACCATCTTCATGACTTCAATCTCAGCATATGCTGTGTTTGCTTGGATGTGGGCTCCATCCTCAACCAAATACCTGATTAATTTCCCTGTGGATAAGGAGGTTAATTGGGATGGATCGTGCTCATTTGACAGTAGGCATGTGCTTGTTCCAATCAACAACCGTGTTCCACTGGGTTCTTCTTCAGCATGAACAACATGAGAGACGCCGTCCAACTGGATCAGGAGTCCTCCATCATTCAATTCTCGTGCCACCACATCAAGAGTGGAGCCATTCAGTCGCATGGACAAACTCTGAGGACCAGTTCGAGAGACCTCCACAGAGAATTTCTCCTCATCAACAACAAATGATTCAACAGACGTGTTCATAGAAATTCTGGCTGGGGGAAGCTGCCCCTTCTCCAGGTACCCAAGGTACTCTATTTGTTTCCTGTTGAACTTTTGAGTTGCTCTCACGGCTGCACCACATACAACAGACAAATGCCAAGGTGGGCTTTCTGTCGTGATTTGCTCTGCGATTCTTTTATCCAACCACCCAGTGTCGTGAGAATCCCCGATAAAATCACTTGTTTGTATCAAATCACAGACATAGTCAGAATTTGTTCGGATCTCCCCTCTGATTTTGAGTTCCTTCAAAGCAACCACCATAGCACGGATAGCAGCATTCCTATTCTCTCCCTTTGCGAACAAATGGCCAAATTGAGAGTCAGAGAACTCATGGACCGAGCCACCTCCTTTGACTGAAAAGTAGCCCCACACGTCAGGAGTACCCCTGAAAGAAATCTCCTCAATCTTCCCGGCAGTCGGCTTGAACCCAGCGTTCGCATTTTCTGCTGTAATTCTGACAGCTACAACATGACCAGATGGCGGATTGCGGGCATTGAAATCTTCGAAATCAATAGGGTCAGTTCCCTCTGGGTCCTTCCCATACAGTCGGCGTAGGTCAGGGATTGCATGAAGAGGCACACCCTGAGCAATAAGCAACTGACAAGCAGGGATATTCACCCCAGAAATCCATTCAGTGACTGGATGCTCCACTTGGAGACGAGGATTCAATTCCAAGAAGCAGTACTCATCATCCTCCATGGCATAGAGATACTCAACTGTGGCGGCACCAACATACTTGACACTCCTGGCAAGGGAGCGGGCACAGCTTTCCATATGGTTTAATTTATCAGCATGTGCTACAGTTACAGGTCCCTCTTCAACAATCTTCTGGTGACGTCTCTGCACAGAGCAATCTCTGCTGAAAACAGAACATACATTTCCATGCATATCAGCCAACAACTGAACTTCCAAATGCCTGCTCCTCCTCGCGAGCTTCATGGCAAAGATGGGAGACCCTGGAACTTCTGCTTGCACTTGCTTGAATGCGTTGGGCACCTCATCCACATGCTTCACCATGCGGATTCCTTTGCCTCCTCCTCCCCACGATGCTTTAAGCATAATAGGTGCATTGATCCTCTCAAAGCAGGCAATAGCTTCGGCCACATTATGAAGGCACGCCTTATCATATATATCGTCCGGGATTTCGCCATTATCACAATCTTCGTACTGGATCATGACACCGTCTCCACTCCAAGGCAATGTTGGCACACCAGCTGACTGAGCCAAGATGGAGGAGCCAATCTTATCTCCAAGCGCAGCCATGGCGTACTGCCCTGGTCCAATAAATCTCACGCCAGTAGGCGTATTACTCAAGAGCTCTGGCAGCTCTGGTTTCTCAGATGCATGACCCCTGCATGACCAAGACACCGACATTAGATTACAAAATACTCATGCACACCATCCACACAAGGTGTCACGCACCATCCAGGCCACACAGCATCAACTCGAGTTCTCAATGCAAGAGAAACGATCAACTGTACGTTGGCGTAGTTGTTCACATTGCGACCACCAGGAACTTCAATAAACTGGTCAGCCAGCCTGATGTGCTCTGCATCGGCCATCATGTCCTCTGGCGTCGCCATGGCGATCAAATTCACCACACGCTCATCCCCAAATCTTTTGAATGCCCAATTCCTCACAGAACGAATGAACTTCACGGCAGCAAGACCATTGTTCGCAACAAGGACTGAGTGAACAGGCTTGTCACCTCCCAACTTTTCTACCATGGCATCCAACGCCTCATACGTCTCTTTTGAATGCTTTGGAACCCCAACAGAATCCCTACAAACATCATAACATGTCTTAAATACATACCCAGACTCACCCGAAACCTACAACACAACAACGCACCCGTGCATATTGTCAAACGACATGGACAGGGAAATAGGCAATGCCGACTCTTGCTTCGCCACCACCTTCTTCTCCACAACACTCTCGACTACACTATCAGTATTCTTGCCCACTTGGGGCGATGCGTCCTCTGGTACCATCTCCTGAGAGCGAGTCATGTCAGAAGTGGTCAACTCTTCCTGTGCCTCCAACGAAGAATTCCTTGCCACTCCACAGCAGGCTCGTAACAGTCCAATATTTCACACGTTATATTTCAATAATAATGTAATAGTACAATCTACTACGTCGGTAGCAAATTCTACTACAAATCCGTGTCAGAACACGTCAGTGCCTCGAGTCAAACAACACGAGCGCACAGAAAGAAACAATGTTTTCCCACTGAATATCCAAATCTACGACACCAATAGATTTTAATTGCAATTGATATACCAAATATCCAGCGGTGTGGTAGATAATCACATCAGATGCGCGTATTTTCTGATGAGAGAGTCGTTGACACTAGTTCGAGCCTCCCAGGAAAAAACAACGGCATGTCGATTTAAATAGTTTATTTACGGACTTTTTCACTGACGGTGACTGGGCATTCAATTCCATTGGAATTCTGATTCTTCTCAGCCTGATATTATTATCTACAAATACATTATATGAATGAATCGATGATTAGATGATGATGGCAGAATTCCAGTAATTGTAAACTGCCAACAAGCATGTATTGATATG
This sequence comes from Picochlorum sp. BPE23, assembly GCA_025209345.1. Classification (NCBI taxonomy): domain Eukaryota; kingdom Viridiplantae; phylum Chlorophyta; class Trebouxiophyceae; genus Picochlorum; species Picochlorum sp. BPE23. The sequence goes on along the minus strand of JANSVD010000003.1, from coordinate 561,674 downwards.
GACAGACAAGAGTTTATTAGGTTGGCTGTCCAGGCTTTGGAGGAGCAGTTGGCATCCTCCTCTCCTTCTAGTCGTGCTGGTGTTGACCAAGAGACGCCATTTTCAAAAGAACACCACCACCACCAACAAGAAGAAGATGCTGACTGGAGGAAGGACAAAGGAGACCTGTATGCAAGGTTGACATTTGATTATCCATTGCTTGAAGATGATGATGATGCGGCGTCATTGATTCGATTCTGTACGACAGATATGGAACGAGGTGCAGAAGGCGTCATTGCGTCGTATATGATGGAAGCAGATGGAAGGGCGCGGCGTACCATCATGGAAAATCTGCATCGCGGTGCCTCATCGGATCAGGGAGGAGGGCAGGTGGTGCTGTGGCAAGAATTATACGGTCTTCATCTATTCTATATAATTGGTATGGTGGTAATACCATTAGATATACATGATGGATATTATAAAACATTTTTCTGGCCAGACACGCTGGATACATTGTTGTTGGATGATGCATGGGAGTCTGGATCATTGGTCAGGGCATGTGAAACATGTCTGAATAGAATAGTCGTCAGCGCTGATGACGAACGAATACAGAGAATGAACATGTTCATGTCTTTATTACAGCAGATGTGTCGGCGATCGAGAAAGGTGGCGCACGCCGTGTATTCTATGCTGTTGGCATGGAAGACTGCAGATGCTCATGCAGCAATGGTGAAGGAATTTCGGATTCTTCTCGGACACATGACTGCCAACATTGTCATGGATTCAGACGTTGTTACATGGTCGGATGTATTGCGAGTATTGACCGACATGATTTCCGTCGAGTTGGCAGACAGGCACCACTCTGACACAAAGAGTCTGGTGCTGGCAGCTGCCGCTTGTATTGAGTATCTCGTACGAACAATGCCCAAGGTCCCATCGTCTCAAAACCGCATAGAAAGTATCATGATACAAAAGGGCGTGTACATATGTTGTATTCAAGCGTTTATTCGGGAGCCCCAGTGCACTGCCTGTGCGCGAGTATTGCTCTTGCTTGCATGCTATTCAGACCAACTATTTCAATGGGCATGCCGTGTCCCTGGATATTGCATGGCATGGAATACATTACGAGAGTCATGTCATACTGAAGACGATGGAGCAAAGACCGCCTCACTCGACGGAAGGGATGTCCCAACCCTCAAGCTGGAGGAGAGAATGCTTTGTGCCATGTGGAATGGCATCATGATGTCTCATGCATCCACACAGGAATATGACAATTTTGATACATATGATATTATTCCACCATCATTATTATCAGATATAGTCAATTCTTGCACTCTGATTAATCACGGAGAAGAAGAAGAGGAAGAAAAAAAAGGAAAAGAAACCAATGCCAGCATGATGATGACAGAGGCAAGCATGATGACAGAGGTGAAACACATGCTTGGGACATTACTCCTCGTATGCTCCACACTCCTAACCCAGAAACCTAAAGCACCCGCTCAAGGCAAGATCATCAGTGCAGTACTACCTGCTCAGGAAACAATAGGGTCTCTGAGGGCATCATGCCGCCAACGCATACAATTCATACGAATGCACCACATGGACGATTCCAATCGCCGAACAGCAGCTACAGCAGTCTTGGAGGTACTTCAATCATGTGATACGCTGTTAAAACGAGTCGACGTGATCATGTCCCATGATGGTCGAGATGACAAACTCCAGTGAACTCCGTAAATTAAATTTAAAATGTAATCGAGACACACTTTCGGGATTGAATGGATAAAGTCGTGATCCGATCACCCGTGGTTGCTCGTTCTTGTTGTCCACTCCATCCCATCCCACGGACATTCATTAATTCACATAGATTTTGTTTCTACTACCACATCCCAGATCACATATAGTAGCAATGGCCTGCAGCGCAGTATGCTTGTCTCGCCCAGTGGTGGCCCGTAAATCAATGGCTGGAGCTTCTGGTACGTCTACCTCATCAACGCGATCTTTCCCTCTTTGAAACAATAGATCTATGTATATTTGCTGAAATATGTGCGTTCTATTGCCCGATGATGGCTGGATGAGTCCTGGGAATCGCTACGGTTGGGTCAATCGCCAATCTCTGGCGACATACGGCAGGCGTTGCCTGTATGAACCAGAATCTACGTTTTAATCTTGATTATGATCAAATTTAACCGCATCATCGGGCAATTGGCACCGGATTACAGCAGATAGCATAGGAAAGAACAGAAGGCAGACACTCATCTGTGTCCTTGCTCTCGTTGCGGTTGTGGGCATTCTGATGGTCACTGACATGACATGTTGTTGTATTTTGTGCAGTCTCTGTCAAGAGAACCTCCTCTCGCGTGGCCGTTGCCCGTCCAGTCATGGCAAGGTATGATGTGTACTATGATTGATTAAATCTTTCGGTCAAAAGTATCTCTTGACCGAGTGTGTCTTGTTACCACTCACCTCTCAACACCATGCTCCTCTATGATGATGCAGCGCCGTGGAGAAGAAGGACGTCGAGAAGGTCATGGCTGGAGTGACTGTCGGTATGGGAGCCATGATGGCCCACCCATTGGTGGCCGAGGCTGCCGTGACCCCATCATTGAAGAACCTCTTGAACTCTGTTGTTGCTGGAGGTCTTGTGCTCGGTGCCATTGCCGTGGCAGTCAGCGCAGTCTCTTCTTTCGACCCAGTCAACCGCAAGTAAATATGACAGACATACAATCGAATATGATGTATGAAAAAGAGTCAGGATTGCATCTTATCTCTCACATTTTAGTGCGCATGTAATCTTGAACAATAATGTTCTTAATAATAATTCCCAAACCCTGGGGGAGCCATTCCAGCCATCGCCGCCCTGGATCCAGGGTTCTATAGCATTGCCCCATCCCCGACCACCCATGTGTATCAAAAAGACTGTTTTTCATCACATCCAGATTGAAAACGATTACAAAAATGCAACAACAAGGACTTCGACAGGCCATCGTGCAGAAGGCATCTAGCGCTCTTTCTCCCTCGTGTCTCAAGGTATGATGCCACATTGTATTCAATAATAGCACATTTGGATGTAATACTATTTTTGCATCTGCAGATGGCGTCATCATCCACTCAGCAACGTTGCAATGCATCTACAAACAAGAGTATGCTCGGTGACGTGGAACAAGCTCCACCTGATTTGGTTTTGGGTATTACAGAGGCATTCAAAGCTGATACGGATCCTAACAAGTTGAATCTGGGAGTAGGAGCGTATAGAACGGAGGAATTGAAGCCATATGTGTTGAACGTGGTTCGCACAGCAGAGGAGCGCATGCTCGAGGCTCAGGAAAACAAAGAATACCTTCCTATCGAAGGATTGGCATCATTCCGTGAGGCTACGGTGCAGTTACTGTTGGGAAATGACTCTGCTGCGTTGAAAGAGAATCGTGTGGCAACGTTGCAGGCTCTGTCTGGGACAGGGTCTCTTGCCATTGCTGCTCAGTTCATTCATCAGTTCTTGCCGGGCAAGACGGTGTATATTTCCAACCCAACGTGGCCAAACCATAAGAATATTTTCGCATTGGCGGGCGTGCCATGGGATACCTATCGATACTTTGACCAGGAGACTGTTGGCTTGGACTTTGCTGGTATGATTGCAGATATCGAGGCAGCTCCGGAGGGATCCGTGATTTTGCTGCATGGTTGCGCTCATAATCCTACTGGAATCGATCCTACAAAAGAACAGTGGGCCACGATTGCGGATGCCATCGAGAAGAAGGGACATGTGGCCTTCTTTGATGTGGCCTATCAGGGATTTGCATCTGGAAGTTTGGATGAAGATGCGTACGCCCCAAGGTACTTTGAGTCTCGTGGCATGGAGTTTTTCGTGGCTCAATCGTATAGTAAGAATCTTGGACTCTACGGAGAGCGTGTTGGAGCTCTGAATGTCATTACAAAGGACAGCGAGACTGCTGGTCGCGTGTTGAGTCAACTCAAAAGATTGGCTCGAGCTGTCTGGAGTAATCCTCCTGTTCATGGAGCTCGTATTGTGTCCGAAGTCGTGGGTAACGAAGATTTGTTCGATGAATGGAGAGGAGAGATGCAGCACATGTCAGGGCGTATCAAGAATGTCAGAGCAGTCCTGCAAGGCCATTTGGAAAGGTTGAATCCAGACAAGGATTGGAGCTTCATCACCTCTCAGATCGGCATGTTCACCTACACGGGATGCACGGTCCCTCAGGTGGAGAATATGACTCAGAAATGGCATGTGTACATGACCAAGGATGGGCGCATTTCCTTGGCTGGTCTCAATGAGGCCAAGGCAGAATACCTAGCACAGGCGATCGACGATAGTGTTCGCAATTTTTAATGTAATATATTCCGATGAGAACAGTAGCGAGTAGAATCATGGGATCCTTGTGGGTATCGCCGCAGCGATATTCCCCTCCACTAGTTCTTCTGCGTGGATTGACATCTCAATCGCGCATTGCAGGCGTACATTGTATTAGAGAAAGGGTATATACGACAAAAGCGGTCGTGGATCATCAAACAGAGCATCCATCGGCGGCAGAAGCAGGAGGGTATCGTGCTCACATTGATTTCAAGTTTGTCAGGGACAATGTGGATCTGATTAGGAAGAATTGTTCGGACAGATTTGTGACATCTGCGAATCCAGATGAAGTGGTGAGGTTGTATAATGAATTTGTAGAGCTTACGCAGGAAGCTGAGGCTGTGAGGGCTGCCAGGAATGAGAACAGTTCTGCTATGAAGAGGAAATTAGAGGATAGCGAAAGGCAGGCGCTGATTGCGACAGGAAAAGAGTTGAAAGAAAAGCTTGATGATATTGATGCGAAGTTGCATGTGATCGAGACAGCGTTGCAGACAGAGGGGAAGAAACTTCCCAACTTGACACATCCAGATGTTGCTGTGGGAGGGGAGGAGGAGGCTGTGGTTCTGAGAGAGGTTGGGAGTCAGCGGGCATTTGAGTTTGAGAATGTTCAAGATCATGTTTCGTTGGGTGAAGCATTGGGTGTGTTGGATTTTGAGCACGGGTCGTCCGTGAGTGGAACCAAATTTTACTACTTGAGAAAGGAGGCTGCCCTGTTGGAACTGGCTCTGGTGAACTATGCCATGCAGAAGATTTATGCAAAGGGCTTTGAACCGATGATAACGCCTGACTTGGTGAGAGAATCTGTATTAGAAAAGTGTGGGTTCCAACCCCGCGGTGAAGGAACACAGATTTACAGCGTTGAGGATTCCCAATTGTGCCTGACTGGAACCGCAGAGATCCCACTGGGTGGTGTGTTCATGGACTCTATTCTGTCAGAGGAAGAGCTGCCGGTCAAAGTGGCTGCATTCGGAAGATGCTTTAGGACAGAAGCAGGAGCAGCAGGGACAGCAGGAAAGGGACTCTACAGAGTTCACCAGTTTAGCAAGGTGGAGATGTTTGTTGTCTGCACACCAGAACAGAGCGAGCAGCTCCACCAGGAACTCATGGACATTGAAGTAGACATGTTCGAAGAACTTGGTCTTCACTTCAAGGTATTAGATATGCCCTCAGGAGATCTAGGTGCCCCTGCCTATCGAAAGTATGATATTGAAGCGTGGATGCCAGGGCTGGAACGGTATGGAGAAATCAGCTCTGCCAGCAACTGCACTGATTACCAAAGCAGGCGATTGAACATTAGATATAGACCACATGTAGCGGCGGATACCCAAACGACGACCAAAAAGAAGAAGAAAAAGGTCCCCACGCAGTTTGTTCATACATTGAATGCGACAGCGTGTGCTGTACCACGAATGATTGTGGCTATTTTTGAAAATTTCCAGCAAGAGGACGGCAGCATCTTGATCCCAGAGCCTCTGAGGCCTTACATGATGGGAATTGATACAATCCCTGCGCCATCTTCTTCTTCTTCTTAATATGAAAAATGTAAAAATGAATTCTTTTTCGTAGAATATGGCGAGGAAAAGGAATACCTGCGTCCGAGCGTCACGGAATGTCAGATTTCTTAGCATTACGGTCTGATATGGTTTCTATTCATTTGGACGTATTTTAAATTTATTTTTGTTGAATACGAGATGGGTTTGGCGTTGACAGCGTCAACTCGGGTGATTTTGATTGTGCTTGCTGCATACACTGGAGGTTTGAGTAGTTATTGTACGTATGACACATACTTTATCTTGTCTCTTGATCCAACGGGATCACCATCCTAATAACGGAGAGATGTGTGTTCAGATATTGATGGGAAGGTGGCAGTTGGGTTGTTGGGGTTGGTGATAGGGCTATTTGCTCTTGTTGCTCAGTCCCAGAGGAAACAGCAGGCGAGTAATGCCAAAAATACAAGCATTCTTCGCGGGATGTCCAAGAGACACAGGTCGACAGCGGATTTGAAAGTGCAATATCACAAGAAGAATCCTTCTGAAGGAGATCAGCTGTTGCGAGGTGTGCAGGCAAAGGATGCATGGAGAAAGGATGTCAACTCTGATGTGGTGTCCGAGGCTTGGTTTTCATTCGCAGGGCATATCGTTCAGGAGTTCATCTACGATACGTGGTATTCTCATCTGACACCAGATAAAGAATTTCCAGCAGAGGTGAGGGCTTTGCTGAATGGTGCCTTTGGAAGGTTGGCCAAAAGGGCAAGGACTCATCTACATTTGCACCAATTGTGCTGTGATCTGGTGGATATGTTGATCGATCAAATTGATATTTTTCGTGACGCTAAGCAAGCTTTACTTTCTGAAATGAACGTCGATTGGGACGAGAATGTGCCTCAATTGGATGAGAGGACAGAGGAGATGTTGAGACGGATGCTGGCAAGAGATTCAAACTTGCACCCTGGGTTTGAGAATCCAAAGGCGCATTATGCCGTGTTGAAGCACATGTCGGATTCTGTCATCTCAATGTTAGCGGATCCTGTGTATAGTAATAGAGTGTTGTCAAGGGTTGTGTCGAGGGAAATGTTGAGTGCCTGTGTGTTGAGAAAAGTGCTAGAACAGTGCAGTCCATACAGATTTCAGAAATGGATGAATGGGTTGCTGACGTTGTTGACGCGCCGAGGAGATGGTTTGATGTGTGAAGATGATGTTGCAAGGCCTTCATCTGAACTGCGAGGTGTATGGAATCAAACGACCAAGGTGTTGCAGACAGTTGCACTTGAGGAGAAGGTTGTTGAAGGTAATGGGTCAAGTGATGATGACGACGCGCAAGAATCAACAGGCGGTTTTCTGCGTCCTCATAATATATTAGAGACAATTAGGAGAATAAGCAGCCCTGCTGAATACAATCGTCAGCAGAGTAGTGGTGGAGGCAAGTTCAAGGGAAAACCTTCTGCTCACGTGTCCTCTGCAGAGATCAGCTCAAACGAAGCGAGAGACTTTGTCGTGTATCGAATTCGAGTTGGAGACGACCGTGGGGAATGGACTGTGAGTCGTCGATATAGGCATTTTGAATCGCTGCATAGGACGATTCGGGCGACAAAGGGGTATACGCTGAGCTTGCCGGGCAAGAGGCTCTTTGGGCATGGCTTCTCCCCAGAGTATATTGAAAGCAGAAGACGCGCATTAGACGACTATGTCGTCAAGCTTCTTCAGAATCCAGATTTATGCTCGTTGGATGCTGTGTGGGAATTTTTCAGGAAGCGTTCAGAACGCTTCCAGATTCAGTCACAAAGCAAATCATTCCTTTCTGATACAGTCAAGCGGACAGTTGTTGGAGTGACTCGGGATGCATGTCACGCTGCACGAACCCAGGCAAAATCTGCTGCTAGTGCTTTTGATAGAGGGAAGAGAAAATCAAAGAAAAAGGATCAGTCAACAGGGCAAGTTGCCATCCAGTTGAATATTCGAATTGATGATGAAGGAGAGCAATCCCCGTCGCCATGCTTGCATGATGATTCTGATGCAGAAAGCAGCACGAGCACGCCTCAGCAGTTGAGCATCTCTGCGCCATTGTGCGACTTGGTCAACTGTGTATTCTCTCTTGAAACGCGTGGATTTTTCACCCGGCAGATATTCCAGATTTCAAAGCAATTTCTCCTTCTTGTTTTTGGAGACACTGTGGACGAATATTTGAATTCCAGGATCACTATGTTGCAGCAAGAGAGTACTATCGCCAAGATCATTGCACAATTACAGAGTTTCTTATGGCCAGGAGGCAAGTTTGTCCGCAAAAATGGCATTGTTGAACCTGCCACAGAGGAAAAGTATGTATCACTTGCCGAGCCTGGAGATGATTTTGAAGAAATACGGGCATCATTAAGAGAGCAATTGTCTTCGGGAGCTCCCGTCACCGTGTCGAAAATTGTGGGAAGAATGGCGTATTTTGAAGGGACAAGAGACATTATGCAACTCTTGCAGTCAAGCACAATGACAATGCAGATTGGGTATGGTTTCCTGGAGCTCATTTTAGCGCATTTATTCCCAGAAATAAAACATGAATTATCATAAGTAACGCAATGCATTTAAAAATCATCATACTTGACCAGTCCCCGTCCCCTAGCATTACCAGCATCAACCATGTCAACAACATTTGGCTCCCTCTCATCATCATGAGGCACGCGAGTCTGCCTTTGCTTTCGCCCTTTCTTCTGAACACCTCCTCTAGAAAATTTCATAGCACCTCGTCCCTTGACCTTTTTCTTTTTGCCATGTGCGGCACCTGATCCGTTCTGGCGCCCAACAGAGACCCATAATCTCCTTGATTTCACACGCTCTGCTGGTTTCACATCCAACACAGTTGCCACGCGGAACACTAACGGAATATCACTACCTGCTTTTTTGAAATCGCGACCCTTGTGCCAGAGATACTCCATCGCTCGGGGATCACTCACAGATGCACCCTCTGGCACATCCTCGCTCACCATGGGAACCCCCATTCCAGCAATAGCTCGTTTCGCAGTCGCAGAGTCATTAAACACTACATTCGCTGAACTATCATTAATCCACTCAATATATTTTGGACCATAGTCCGCAAAATACGACAGCAAATCTTTCGTGGACAACAAATCAACCCCATATATATGCACAGCTTCAGGCCTCCTCTCAACCTCAGCTGGTGCCTCCTTCCTATCTTCATACAGATCTACATCCATCAGACCACCATCATCTTGCGGCTCAACTGTTGTTCCAAACCGCTCAGCTCGCTGTCGCCGTTTCTCTGCATCCTGCACCACGTCTGCAGCATTCCATTCCAGTCCAACTCCAGGCATGTTGAAACGCGCCGCCCGCTGTTGGCGTTTCTCGGCCTCTTCCTCAGTAAATAAATCAAATCCAGTCGTAAATCCAGATCCAGATCTCCGTTCAGCCATCAATTGATGCTTGAATTCCCGTCTCTTTGACGTTGCCGGGTCAACGTATTCCACACCGAATTTTTCAGCTCTGAACACGATATTCGAATCAATTTGATATCTTGATTGCATGAATACATAGAAATGGTACATACCGCCTGCGATGCTTCTCTCGTTCCTCTTCTAAACTGGCATTTCGTTGCTCATCGTGCTGTTGATTCGGCGCAAGGCCACCTTCTTGCTCGTTTTGCTGCTCTATTTCCATAATTGACAAATATAATGTTATTGAAATGACGGTGTGCCGATACCAGAGCGATGAAAGGCTCCAATTCACGATTCAATTACGGAAACGTCTCCTCAGATGAGATGCATCTGAATCAGAGCAATTGCTCATTTTGCAAAATACTTTGCTGATCGTGATTGGAATGTCATCATCAAGGGTTACATCATATCCAAGGATTCAAATTCATCATTCAGGGCATCATCCTCATCACTGTCATCTTCTAATCGTGCTGCTTCTCTGTTCTCATCGACAACATTTCTGAGATAGTCACCCAAGTATTGGCCACTGGCTGCAGCTGCTTCTGATCCAACGGTTGCAGACAAACCAGATTGTTCCCTTTCCTCTGGGTATCGTGTCCATGGGATTGTCGATCTATCAAGATCCTTGATGCCATTAAGATATCGAAGCTTTGCGACAGCATTCCTTGCTTCTACGCGGTCATCAAACCATCCTAGAACTGTGGTCGTCGCACCATCCTCAGAGTCGGACGCAGAGAGCCCTGGATCCTCGAAAAAGTTTCCCTCGATACTCTCTGGAGATTCTCTAGTATTAGGATAGTCAGGAAGCGGGGAGATGCCATCCCAATACTCCATATTATCTACATGTCCTCTGCCAGCAATGATGACCACATCTTTTGGCTTGGCAAGGCCAATGGCGACTCGAATGGCACTAAATCGATCCTCGATGATATACCGCCCCACCTCAGACTGATACCTCAATAACCATGGCTGGAACCACTGAGGGACTCTATGAGGGTCTTGAAGCCAATTATGATAGGATCCAGCATGACGGCCTGTCACCTCTTCTGGCATGCCGCTGACAATGTCATTGATGATTCTGTCTGGAGGGCATACGCCTGGAGAATCATTTGTGAGGAAGACGATATCTGCTTTAAAATGACTCATGTTCCCCATGGCGGATCTATGTTCTACTGGCGTGGAGCCCGGGCATCCCATGACCAGGATGGTCTTCCGTGCACCAGCTTCCTTGACATCGTCAATCAAACGAGACAGCTGCTGTGGTGTTTTGCTCGCATCCACAATGACCGGAAATGGTTGACCTTCTTCCACCAATTCACAGCGTCCTGGAATAATATCTACTGCTTCAATACCCGCCACAATGTTCACAAGTTTGATGCCTCGTGCCAGACCTACAGACACTGCAGCAAGGACATTGCTCACATTGAATTCTCCAACCAATGGAACGATAATCTCCAGCCTTCCTACAGGCGTCTTTACAAGAATCTCCGTTTCCCATATAGAAGATTTTACCTTCTCAGCATACACATCCGCATTCTTTGATGTCACTCCGTAGGTGAGCATTTGGGCTCCAGTGTCCTCAACAAGTCTTCTGAGACTGTCCGCATACGGGTCATCAATGTTTAATATAGCAACCTGCGAGGCATCCAAGGACGCAAACATCTCACCAACACTCTCAAGATATTCATCGAAAATTTTCCCATCATAATACGCCTTCTCTTCGCTCGCATTCGTGAACACGACAATCCCAGGCTTGAACGCAGCGGCCCTCTTGTCATCCAATGATGCAGGGCACACCTCCACCACCGCAGACTCTGCTCCCCTATCCGCTCCACCAGCCAGTACTTTCTGAAGGTGTAGACCGTCCGGCGTAGTCAATGGAAGTTCATATTTGCCCTTGTATGGAACAATGTGAAACGGAACACTACAGTCCCTATTGACTGTTGGATCCTCTTCATCTGCCACCCACACATCTCCCTCCCTGGTCAACCTATCCTCTGCAATAGCATACTCTGTATTTCCTATCATAAGAGTCAGCTCTTCATTTTCTTCAAAGACACCTCGAGTCAACCATGACGCCGTCGTCTTCCCATACGATCCCACAAATGCTACTGTATTCATGGCTGTTGCCGGATATTCTGCACAAGATCAATACATGTTGAGTATACGAACGTGATGATATATTCCTGACCAATACTACTATTATTACTCACCGTAAAATTCGGCTGCCACCTGAGCCAAGGCAAGCATCAGATCATCCACCACCACCACAGGAAGCACACAGTCAGGCAAAGGCCGTGCAGCCAACACGGCCACAGCACCCAATTCTCCAGCCTCATTCGCCCAGTCATGCCCGTCCTCCTCGCCATCCTCACTTGGAACACAGACGTACAAAGAATTATTGGATCCATTATCCGAATTACACGTAATTACATTCTCGATCGGAATGTCTGGGATGCCATCAATGCTCTCCACACATCCAGCAGAATGCAACAGCTCTGGCAGCTGACGAACCCTCGACGGAGGCTCGGGGTATCCATGCTCTTCTTCTTCTCCCTCTTCTTCTTCTTCTTCCACCTCGTTATACTCGTCCCCCTCCTCAACATGCTGCTGGATGATATCGTCAATATTCAGAGCACCAAAGTCCTCCTCGTCATCCTCACCACTCCGAGCAATAGTCCCATTTCTCTGCTTTCGAGTATTCATTAAATTATAATTATGCGATGTAATGGACACGTGGCTCCTCATTCTCCCCAGAACGAGCCGAGCAGTCCTGGATGCATGGAGTGGTGCATCTATACCACCTCTCACACAACACCGATGACATATCGCACCCATGCTGCCGAATTCTATTTTATTTTTCAAATGTGTATCGGATACTGTTGGTGTCGATAGGACCATCCGCACGAAATGTGTCATAAATAAAACATTTAAATAGCATCTCCATGGAGTGGATGGATCCATCCTCTGATCTCATCCACTGGCAGCGTCAAACCCATCTGAATATTTAAAATTTGATACATTGGCATACATGGTGGTCAGATCAGTACGTTTCTCTCCTTTGGTGACAGTCTGCAGAGGTGGAGACGTGTCAAGTGCAGCAGGACGAGCAGGAAGAACTCAGACAGGACGCTCTGCGATTCTGGGATTGGGGAAACAGAGCACTCTGGATGTTCTGTGTGTTGGCCAATGTTCAATGATGGCATATAAACGTGAATCGACTGCTGTGATTGCTCAAGCATCTGCTCAAGACTCATCAGCTCAAGGCAGCAGCAATACAAATGAGCTATTAATTGTCGGGCCTGGTGTGCTTGGGTCATACCTTGGCAAACTTTGGCTTGATACACATGGTGCTGGAACGGTTGTTGGGCAGACGAATACGACGACAAATCACGAGGTGTTGAAATCCATTGGGATATCTCCAAGGACAGGGGATGATGCTCAGGGAGTCAAGGCAGGACAGAGATTTGCCAATGTAGCATACTGTGCTCCACCGTCAGGGAGCGAGGATTATCCTGGGGATATCGCCAAAGCTCTATCATACTGGGACGGTTCTGGGAATTTCATCTTCACCTCCAGTGCAGGAGTATACAGCGTTAATGACGGTTCAGACTGCAATGAATCGTCTCCTGTCAATGAATTGGGGTCAAATCCGAGAACAGATGCATTGCTATTGGCTGAAAAGGCTGTGTTGGAGGCTGGCGGATGCGTGATGAGATTGGTGGGATTGTACCACAGGACTCGAGGGCCCCACACATTCTTCTTAAAACAAGGAGACGTGCCTCGTTGGGGTGGGTATACGGTAAATATGATTCATTATGAAGATGCAGCGAGTATTTGCAAAGCAGTGTTGGTGGGACAGGGATCTGATACAGGGATATATAGATCAGAGGTGTTTGTTGGATGTGATGGAACTCCAGTCACGTTTCAGGACATGATGCATGCCATAGAAGAGTCAGGAGTTCTTCCTGGACACGTTGAATTTACAGAAAAGGATGGTGGGGATAATAAAGGAAAAAACATGTCCAATACTGCGACACGGGAGCAATTGCAGTGGTCTCCAAAATATTCCAGTGTCGCAGCGTTTTTCAAACAGGGTGCAGAGGATTGGTATTGCCGTGTGCAACCCACTGGAATGCCTCATGCGTAAATACATCAATCGCTTGACTTATTACATATGATACTAATAAATTAAATGAAAAAACCATTACGATGGATGCTGTCGATCCATCATGTTGGCCTCCAGAGCCTTTTCTAGCAACGACAGCAGTGCCCGAGCAGGGTCTCCCTTTGCTGCAATCACTGATGCCGCTGCAATCTGAGACTCCATAGGGTACATGTCTGGGGCAGCCATCGGCAAGCATGCGTTCCTGGATGAATGACCTTGGTCTCGAGCAGCTTGACTCTGATCTCTGCCAGACCCTGATGGACGCCCGCCCTGGCCAGATGACGCCCCTCGCAGGCTCTGTATCAATCTCTGACCTATACTAATCATTTTACTTCGCCTTTCCTCCTCTGACAACCCTTCAATGACAAAATCGTCCTTGACTACATCAATTGCACCAAATATTCTCTTGATTGTTGCATTCTGCACATGCAATTCCTCCAACTTTTTTGTTTTTGATGCCAAAAGTTGCTCTAATAGCATATTCACTTCAGCATTCTTTGCAATTTCTGCTTCTATATCCGATATTTCTTTCAAATCAGCCTCCGCCTTGTCATTCTCCTCCACAGTCTTTAAAATATCATCATCCTGTACTCCACCAGGGCTGACCATGCGCCTCACCACTGCAGCATCTGGATCATTTTGTATCGAAACATACAAACCCGGGTCAGCCTCTGGGCTCGCCGTCTCATCCACAACATACTCATCACTTTGAAACACGGCACTCCTCCGCCTTCTCCGTCTCGTACCATGATTCACCCCACCCTCATCCTGCGCCTGCACGCCCTGTGGTGTTCTCTTACTACTACCAGACACATGATTGTTGTCATGATCCACACCAGCATGCTCGCGTTCAACCATCCCAGCATGCCTCGTCAACTCCCCAACTTCATCCTGTTGCCCTCTCCTGACGGGCGTCGTCCTGCTCTTCACCCGACTTGATGTCTTGGATGGCCGCACATTCTCATCATCATACATTCCACCCCTCGACGTCCCATCCGGACTTCTCATGGGTACAGCTTTCCGTGGACGACGAATCCAAACATTCGGCGACATAAGAGATGCTGTCGCCGCTGTATTCACATCAACCAATGCCACGTCGTCTTCTCCAAATCCAGGCCCTTGGCGGGGAACGTCGACCCCTCCAGGCGAACCATGCTCATTCCGCACAGGCTCCATCTTTAATCTAAAAATCTCTTCCTTGCTACTATAGTATATATATGTGGTCTATTGGTATCCACACACTTCCGATCGCTAGTTGGCGAGTCGAATCGAATCGAATTAATTCTAATTCTACAGCCACCTCGTTCTTACACAAAGGCACACCTCGTCTCTTGGACGTCAGCCATTCGTCGTATTATAAAAATACGAATAGTATGAGCGGGAGTCGAATTGATGGAAAATATTCTGTTCTGAGTACAAGTACAGTGCGGTCATGGTTTGTTAACAACGGTGATTTAATATTCTATATACGGAACTTCCGTAAAAAGGTATAAAGAAGAAGAAGAATTTCAAAAATTACGCGCCTTTGTCATCTTTGATGTGGGTCAATCCTCGTCTCGGGCGCTCTGTTGTAAATCAATTTTTACCCATTACTTGTGTATATTGGGTTGAAAAATACACCATTTTGCTATAGTGGCAATCAAACAGCGAATTATAGCCAGGATGGTCACCTGTGGATCATTCTCTTGTCCCACGCCTTCTCGGTGTGGAGGTATCATTGGTCTACAGGGTGCTTTTCATGGAACAGATATTGTACATAAAACGAATAGGAGGAATCTTCACAGTGTCTGTGGTGGTGGACGGATGTTTGGCACATTTTCTGGAATAAGACGATCTCTGCCAGCGAGGATTGCGGTTCGTAGGGTGTATAATGTGGTTCGTAATGATAAAGGGAAGAGGTTACAGTATGAAGATGTCACTGTGTTGCGTGCTCTTGGGGAGGGATCGTTTGGAAAGGTGTTTCAAGGGGAAATAGATGGGGCGCCAGTGGTGTTAAAAAAGGTCAAGGCGAGGGTGCGAGGGGCGCAACAGGTTGCTGAGATGGAGCATGTGTTGAATGTGTATGCGTCGAAATCATGTCGAAAGGAGACGGTGGCGCCGTTCTTGGGGTATTTTGAGGTGGCTGAAGAAGATGCGGCAGGGCAGTTGACAGCAGGGCTGTGGCTGGTGTGGTCATACGAAGGAAGCAAGACGCTTGCGTATTATTTGCGGAGGCGAGATTGTATGAAAAAGTTGATGGAGGATATGGAATTGTCGAGCGAGGGTGAGGTGGTGCGAGCAGTGATGAGGCAAGTATTTGAATGCTTGGATGATCTCCATGGGGCAGGTTTGGTGCATCGAGATGTGAAGCCAGCGAATTTGGTATTTAGTGATGCTCAGAAACGATTTAAAATTATTGACTTGGGAGCTGCTGCTGATTTGAGGACTGGAACGAATTACTCACCGCAGGAGACAATGCTGGATCCGTGTTACTGTGCTCCAGAGGAGTATGTTTTGCCCACAGACTCGCCTGATATTTCTCAGCAGGGAGCCATGGCGTTTGTCATGTCTCCTATCGTATGGTCTCAGCATCGCCCGGAATGTTTTGATACATACAGTGCAGGCGTGGTGTTGTTGCAGTTGGCGCTTCCATTCTTGCGATCTCCTTCTGCACTCAAGAATTGGAAAAACACAATGATTCGTTTGAATCATAATGTGCAGGAGTGGAGGTCAAAGGCGAGACTGTCGGCTCGACAGACTGCATTGTTGGATGAAGATGATGAGTTGGGGTGGGATTTGTTGGAAGGTCTGTTGAGGACTCGTGAGATTCAAGGGGATGGTAGGGGTGGGGTGACATTTGTGACTCGTGGAAAGGCACCTCGATTGACTCCTCAGGAGGCACTAAAGCATCCATATTTGAAGACGTCGACTCCGGGTATGTTTTCTGGATTGTTTAGTAGAAGTGCTTCTATGGATGGTGGCGAAAGAATGGATGAGGCAGAGGAGGAGGAGAAGACAAAGGCAGCTGCTGCTGCCTCAAGGAGAACAAAAGGGTGGAAGTGGGTTCAGGACCGTATTTTTGATTTGGAATCTCGTGTCACAGCACAAGCATCGGAGACAAAAACTCAGACCGTGATTGTGCAAGAGTTGGAGGAAAAGGTGAAGCAAGGAAAAGCAACCGAGCAGGATTTGTTACTTGAGAGGAGCAAGCTGGATGCCATGAGGGCTGTGTTGCAGTCATCCATGTCTGAAATGGGGTCGCTGTTTGCGTCTGCCAAGGGACTCGTATCTACAAGTGAAGAAAAAGAAGAAGAAGAAGAAGAGGTGGGAGAGTCTGTTCCATCTACTGCAACACAGAGCAAGACGGACGACGGTGATGATCATAGTACTGTAGGCAGATTCTTTGCAGATGCAGCCTCGTCAGCGATTGTCTCGAGCCTGAAATTTACAGGTCGAGCTCTAATTACCGTAGCAGATTTGGCCTCCTCCGCAGAGGAAAGTTTGGGGGAAGCACAAGCTCGTCGCGATGCTATTCGAAAGGAAAAAGCAATCCTGTCAGAGCTTTTGTCGCGCCTTGATGTGGTCCCTGGGAAGACAGCATGGGAGGACGTCAAAGGGGATGTTCTAGCAATCCTTGACGACTCTATGTTGAATGAATCTCAGATGAAGAGAGCATTCAGGTCGTATGTGAATGATATACTGAGAGAAGAAAGAGCAAAGTTAAGGCAGCTCAAGCTAGACTTCTCCACTCTCCTGAGGGACGCAGAACTCTCCTCGACAGTAGGCTATGATGCATTTAGCAAAGACTTTGGGAACGATCCACGATACATTTCTTTGGATGACGGAAACCGACGCTCCCTCTTTGCCTCCCACATTGAGAGCATCAAGAAGAAGGAAACAATGATGCAGCAACGGGAAGACAACAATACAATTGCCAAAGCTGAACAACAAGAACAAATTGGCAGGGCAGACACCTCAGAAGAGGCATTAGCACGAATCAGAGCTGAACAAGAACGAATGAAATCAGAATATGAAGAGATGGAACAGAAATTAAAGAGTATGGAAAAGATTTTAAACCGGACAAACTTGCTGTCAAACATTTCAGGGCCGGATGATTTCATCACAAGAGACAAAGACACTATCACATTCCGATTTTCTGATGGCGCACCAACTGCAAGGTCCTCAAAAAAGAAGAAATAAATAGTAGGAAATACATGTATTACAGCTATGTGTAAGAATCATTACTGGATCATCGCATGGGTGTCCCAATATGCTGTTGCCGCTTCATATGCATCTCTGTCCAAAGGTACACCACTCCCTCCCTCTTCCTTTCCTAATGCATTCCTCATCATAGTGATCGGGTTCATCGGCGTCTCATAATCCTCCTTTTGAGCTTTGATCGAAATTATTCCCCATGCACAGTCCGGCAGATCAATCTCCGACTCTGCCTTGCCATACAGTGCCGCATGCTCCTTGACCAACTGCTCCCTGCTGTACAATATGATGTCCAAATACTCTGCCTTGGGCGCTTCCACCTCACTCTCCGGAAACCATCGCGTCAACACAGCAAATTCCTCTGGTCGACGCCTCGTATACCCAGACTTCAACAAATGTTTGTTCTCATCCGTAATCGGAAGGGCTCCAACAGTGCAGTCATATTCATTGGGCACAAATATATGCTTGCAGAATGGAGCATATCCGTCCACCAACCCGGACTCCTTGTACACCTCATGAACTCTATTCACAAAGTGCTGCCTATCACATGTCATACGAGTCCCTGCAGAAACCAAAGCCGCGAAAAGGAAATGAATAAAACCCAACTTGGTGTCTATGACTCAGACAAGTCATCGTACCAGAGAATGCTGGATCATCCCATTGCCGATCCGCGAATTCATCCAAGAAAAACACATCCCCATGAATCATCTTGTGTGCTGAGAGGACCCGAGACGCTCGTGCAGTGCTCTGCACGTTGATTTTAGAAGAAGAAATCGAAGAATACCAATGTCTCAGGATTCTACTTCTCCATGAAACAGATACAAACATTTTATATTACATTTATATGTTCTATTTCTGGAAAGGATTGCCCATTTCTCTGACCAGATTGGGAATGTCTGTCGTCAACACCTCTTCGATCTGTCTCATGACATTCTTGTCCAACTTTGGGAATTTGCTGATATCAAACGCGGACAAAATCTCTCTGTATCTCTCGACATCTGGGAAGTCTCCTGGATGTAAATGATATTCTCTCTGTACGTGAATAAATTCCTCCTGCAGACGAGCCAGCAGTTTAGCCTGGGCCTTCTTCTGCCCAAAGTAGGGAATTTGTTTTCTCAGGTGGCCCATAACCAGGAAATGAATCTTGGCTGCTCGAACTCGTTTCACAAACTCGTTAATCTTGCGATCACACGATCGTGCTGGTATATCATACAAGTCGTGGAGGAGATCTTCCTGCTCTTTTTCAAACAGTGGTTTGCAGGTTGGGTTCACATCTTCTCTAATTGGTGCATTTGCATTGAATGATCCAATGTACACTCTGCACACCTCTGGGGATTGGAACACTTTTCCTAAAGACCACATAAGTGCTCCATATACTCGCATTAATTGTTGCTGATCGACCTGATCAGCTTTATTCAACACAATGCGGACCTTGTCATCGTGGCCCTTGAGGGTGGATATCACATGTTTGAATTCATCTGAAATATCCAATTTATGAGGGTCAAACAGCAGCAGTATTAAATCACATCGCGCTGCAAACCATCCACAAACTTGTTGGAAATCGTATGAGCGTTCAATCCTCTGCTTCTCCCCAGATAAGACTCCAGGAGTATCCACAAGGGTGATCTCCTCCAACAATCGATTCTCACATGTTGCTGACTCGAATTTTGACAAGAAGCCATTCCCAAATTGCGACAATCCAGTAAAAGGCTTGTCTGTTTGAACGACAAGCGTATTACCTGGAGTACGTCGGTCGTCTGGCCCATGCATAACCACCACAAATCTATCTGTTGTTGGCTCTGGACCAATATGCAACCCTGGATAGTTCCTTCCTAATAAATACTTGATGAACGTCGTCTTCCCTGTGGAGTATTGCCCCAATAACAATACAGATGGTTTCGCTTCAAAATCGCCTTCATTCAACATCGGACTAAAAAAGTGCCCAAACTTGTACATCTCCTCCACAGGCCTAATCTTTTCAAAGTACATCTTCCTCAGTCCATCTGTAATACTCGTCACATCTTTTGCCGTCATCGGCCCTCTCTTCCTCTCTTCTCTCGGACTTGGAAGCTTCTTCGACGACACAGGTAACGTTGTACCCACATGTCGTTCGTGAAAGGTTGAAAACGGCCCAGCATGCGACTTGGACACATCAGGCGTAGTCTCCTTCAGAGGCATGGCAGGACCACCAAAGTAGGGCGTCTGCCTCGTCGTACTAGACGGCGTCGGTGCTTTCATGACAGAAGGGCTGCTGCCCATTGTACCATAATACGGTGTAAACGGCTCAGCAGGAGTAGACGCTCCTGGAGGAGGACCAACCTGCGTTGGAAGACCCTCCAACATCGGAGGATCAATACCACCACCTTGACGCTTCTTCTCATCATATTGGGACAATGTTATATTTCCCTGCGACTGAAACATCGACACCAACTCCAACGCCCTCACAAACGCATCCAAATCCAAGTAGCCTCGCCTAGAATTATCAGCAAATGCCCACACCTTGGCCAACTGCTCCCTAGGAAGCCCACTCCGTTCGAAAAACCCTACCGCATCCGCGCCAGTCACCCTCCCATCCCCGTCTGCAGATAGAAAATGTCAACTCGTTACTATAATACCCACGTCGGCGGAGAATGCGCCCGAGAAAACAAGGTCGTTACCAATCAACAAGAGGCCAGTCCACGTGAGCACGCGTATGGCGCCCCTCACCTACCTGAATCTGCTAAACGGAACCAATTTTGATACAACTCAGCATGAAAATCATCTTTGGATGCCGTGGAAGATCGGCCATCCTGAGCCATTCGAGTCGTCGTTTCCTCTCCTGTTGCGCCTCCCGTTCCTCCTGCCTTGGCAACAGGCGTCTCATTCATTTGGATAGTTGAATTTCATACATGTCTGGGCTCGCGGTGTACTAATCATGATGAGTCCATGAGTCCCAATGATGTATTTAATGTCTTATTCAAGGAGTCCAGAAGGCATTAGATACGTGTCTACTGACCATGCGTTGAGCATTATTTTAATTTTATTTATCATAGCAGTAGTAGTATCAATTAGCAGCAGCAGCAGCAGTATGTCTGCTGGGGGTGCTTTTGGGGGTGCTCGTGGGTACCAACCAAAGCCTCCTGAAAAGGGGGTGTTTCCTCTGGATCATTTTGGGGAATGTACTCCAGAGAAGGAAGCATACATGCAATGCTTGAAGGAATCGAAGAATGATGCAGAGAAATGTAAGGAGAAGGCGCAGAAGTATTTAGAGTGTCGGATGTCGAAGAGTTTGATGGCACAACAGAATTTGGAAGAGCTTGGGTTTGGGAAAGGAACTGAGAAAGGAACTGAGAAATCATAGAGATGCTTACATTGTGTTGCTATTCGTTAGTATATATAGATGGAGGGATCCTTTGGGATCTCTTGGCCTGCTTTTTAATGTGTTTGAAATCTTTACGCATTCGTTCTCCTTCTACTCTCCAGGTTGCCTGCAACTGTTCCATATTGGTATCATCACCCCTGTGAAATAATGCTCCGTTGGGGAATAATGATTGTAATTCAGCCATCTCGATATCCGAATCTTCGTCATCGTGGACATGATGTTCTTCCTCTTCTTCGTCGTCATCTGATGACGATGAAGATGTTGACGTCTCCTCGGTTGAGGACAATGTGCCATCCTTCTGTTGCCGCTTCTCACCCACGCCATCATTGTCATCATCATCGTCAGCTCCATCGACTTGAGGTATTCGGAACTCACCATTGTCATCATCATCGCTATCATCGAATCGACTAAGATCAATGCCACGACCAGCATGAGTCGATGACACATCTTCCTGTGAGAAAAAGTCCACTGTATTTCCTGCAGTCTTCTTTCCAAATTCTACTGTTCGCCTATTTTCTTGCTCTTTCAAGAATGCTTCTACCAAACCCAAATCCTTGGTCTTTGGACGCAGGTCTATATCACTCTTGTCATCATCATCATCTTCATCATCACGTGTCTCAGCAACCATTCGGGAGCACTTTTCCAGGTGCTGTTCATAGTTGTACACATGCTGTTTGGGTGTCTCAATCTCAGCCCAAACATTGTCAAGGCGATGTTCATCATCATCGGTATCGGATCCAAAGTACGTCTTATTATCCTGAGAATGCATCCGCGACGTGACAAATGCTCCATCAAAAGGCTTCTTTGTCACCACTTCTTCTAGCACATCATCATGTGCCACCCCCTCTTGGTCCTCATTATCATCAAAGTCATGGTGATTTCTCTCCTCCTCAATCTCATTTCGAATTCTATCAAGCCCAGATGGTTTTGCTAGCTGACATCGTAACGTAGCACCCTTCCATTTCGTCCCATGCAAGGCTCTCACAGCCCTCTGAACAGCCTTGTCTTCCTTCACATCCAGCGTCAGAAATGCAATGCGCCTCTCATATCTCAATCGCATTAATTTGGTTCCTTTTAGATATCTCCTTTCTTTGTAGTCCATTCGATCGATATCCATGACCTTTCCAAACGATGAAAAGAGTTTGACAATGTCTGCATCCTGAATGGAATCCAGCAACCCTCCGATGAAAATCCTTGCATGCATGCGTGCCTATTCTTATTTATATCAAACAATCTATAGTATATGTGTCATTATGATGTGAATTTGAATTAGATATGGGCAGAACTGACCTTGTTGTAAAGACTGATATCTCCTACATTCAATAGAATAAAAAAAACAATCCGAATTCGAATGGCCCCCCGTCGGACGGGTCTAGAGGAGCAGATTGAAATTCACGTTTGTTTGAAACAGAAAACGATGGAAGCAGAGAGACATTTGCGTCCATATTGTCAGTTAGAAGGGCACAGCGATTGCGTATGGTATGTTGCTTGGAGTCCTTCTGGAGACTGCCTTGCTAGTTGCAGCGGAGACAAGACTGTAAAGATATGGGGGCAACGGCAGACATCTGCAGACGATGCCTGTGATTCAGAAGGTGCTTGGAAGTGCTTGCATACCCTTGAAGGGTCCCATTCAGGCACTGTTCGGTCATGTTGTTGGTCTCCGAATGGCAAATATCTGGCAACAGCAAGTTTTGACAAGACTGTCGTCATATGGACAGAGTATGATGGTGAATGGGATGCCGTGGCTGTTTTAGAGGGGCATGATAGTGAAGTAAAAGGGGTTGCGTGGAACCCGAATGGGTTTCTGTTGGCAACATGCGGTCGAGACAAGACTGTTTGGTTTTGGGAGAGTCAGCCGCAGGATGAATATGATGTGGTTGATGTGAAGCATGGTCACTCTCAAGACGTTAAATCAGTTCGATGGCATCCCAGTGGAGAAATGTTGGCATCAGTGAGTTACGATGATTCCATTAAATTGTGGATGGAGTCGGATGATGAGTGGATTTGTGTCAAAACGCTTCCTGGAGGTGCGACATGGTGTATTTCGTTATCAACGTATTCCGTCCATGTGGTCAATCATGAAAGAAAAGTATGATATAATTACAGGGGCTATGGAGAATGGACATACGTCGACAGTGTGGGACGTGTGCTTTGATCCTGATGGATGCTTTATGGCCACGTGCAGTGATGACTTGACTGTGAAGATTTGGAGTCTGCGCCTCTCACACGGTGAGTTTCTTTTACGAATCATGATTCGTACATTGATTTTCTTGGTATCATGTGCATGTAATGTCAGACTTCTTTTGACTGTGTCATGCCGCATTACATGAAGAAAATAGGCGTGCGCTCATAAACACTTGTAATCTAATTGGTGCAGAGAATGTCGAGTGCCATCTGGTCAAGACGCTGTCAGGGCTTCATGAGAGAACAATATACTCTGTAGATTGGAGCACCATGAACGGATTTCTAGCAACAGCTGGTGCTGATAATAGGATAAATATCCTCTCAGCGATGGATTCAAAGGGAACAGATGAGTCCCACAGGAAGAATGTGGAGACTGCTGTGCAGGTTCAACAACTGCAGGCACACAAGCAGGATATCAATTGTGTCCGGTGGAGACCACAGGATTCGACAAGAGAGGAATTTGGTGCGATGCTTGCTTCTGCGAGTGATGATGGGACCATAATCCTTTGGAAGTACTCATAAATGTGCATGAACTCATGCATGGCTTTGATTGATTCTTTCGATGCGCGTTCATAGGACGACTGCGAATTCCAATGCATTCTATTCTATTCTATTCTATTTATTTGTATTTAATAATAGGACTTTTTTTTAGAATAAAAAAGTAGCATTGCTGTTGAAACAATGGCACAAGGGAGTCGGCAAGAGGTTCGGAAAAGAAGTCTTGATCCCGACTCGGACGCTATAGATGGTGAACGCTGGCTTATTTCTATTGGATACACTGATAAAAGTACTAAAAATGTCATGGTATGCGTCATATTTGAGCCTGTGCGGGATTCCGTCTGCTTGAAAAAAATAAATGCTGTCTGTACAGGTTGGTCTTGCTGCTATCGAATTAGAATGTGGATACAAAGTATACGTAGGTGACTGTGCTCTACATGGGTTGGAATTATGGCTTCAGGAATGGTGCCAGAAAAGGATCTCAGGAGTGGTGGTTGCTTCTGAGAGAATCTCCAAACTGGTGACGCAGGCTCTTCCTGAAGATGTCGAGGTGTTCCATATATCGTCCAGCCAGTTTGATTGCGCTCGTGGGCGTGATAGATTGGAAAAAGCAAGCATGTCTCAGGAGGATCTCCCCGATGCCTTGGCAGTGTTCAATTACCATGGGTCTGTGAATGCATTGTTTGACTTTATGGAACTTTCATATGGCTTGTCTCCTCATAATAAAAGTATTCAAGTGCATCAAATGCATGTGGAAGGGTTGATGGATCCTATTTCGGTGCATTGTCAGGAGAGTTTGAATGTATTCAATGCCATACCAGGTGGCACTGAGGAAGAGAAGGGTGCACAGAGTTTGTTTCATATGATGAATAGGACTCATACAAAAGGCGGAGCTCGCTTGCTGAGGTCCAATCTTTGTCAGCCTCCTATGGATGTCTCAATCATACGCGGGCGACAGGAAGCAGTGAGTGAAATGGTGGAGGAGGAGCAAGGATTTGTGCAGGTTCTCACTGCATTACAGAATGTCCCAGATGATGCAGAGCGGTATGTTCCTTTTCTCATTTCTGTACATTCGTCTTTGTTTATGTTCGTACATGTGATGAATAATCGCGACGCATGCATGTAGGGTGTTTAAGAATATTTGCCTGCATATGGATCACAGGAAACAGTTGGGTATTAGAGGCAGTGGAGCACGGCCAGGGCCAGATAACAAGGTGACTCGGCTGACCCTGGGTTTCCTCGGACTGAAAATGTTTTCTGAATCACTTCAAGTGTTACGAAATGCTGTGGATCCTTTTCGTTCAGACGTGTTCCGCAAGTTCAAGGATACAATGGATCAGGCAGGAGGTGGCGAGCTACTAGAGCTTTTTGCATCACTCTTCTCAGAGAATCTCACGACACAGAAGGCCGCCTTCATGAGCAGATCGCAGCAGATTTTCGCGCTCAAGAGCGGCCATCCACTGCTTGATGTATATCGGAAAACATTTTGCGATGCGACTGAAGGTGTGCATGAGTTGGCAAATGTATGCAAGGTACAAAATCCTAGGGACTTTGCGAATCTGTCTGTGCGGTATGCTGAACAGCGGGGATTTTTCTTTCATGTACCTATTCCCCATGGACAACCAAATGCATTTCTAGAAGACTATCAAGGGGACACGCACAATGCATTGCCACAAGGGTTTGTGGTTCTGGTGAACCAAGGAAAGGCTGTCCAATGCACTTGTGATGAGCTTAATGCACTCAACATGCGCATTGCTACGGCAGCAAAGGATTGTATTGCAATAACAGAGGCAATATTAGATGATAAATGTGGATATATCGTGGAAAATTTCCTCAGCCAACTCGTCAGCATGTATGATGCCATCAGTGAAATTGACATGCTTGCTGGCTTTGCATTGCTTGCAACACAAAAGCAGGGATACAGTAGGCCCGTGGTAACAACCTATGGTCCTTTTGTCATTCAAGACGGAAGACATCCAATGATGGAGGAAAGGATTGAAGAATATCAAAGTAATGACACATGGATGTGTGAGGATAGCACTGTGCAAGTCATCACAGGGCCAAACTTGGCGGGAAAGTCAACATTTCTCAAACAAAATGGGTTGTTGGTCCTCATGGCGCAGTGTGGAAGTTTTGTTCCTGCTTCTTTTATGTGTCTAACGCCCTTCAAAAACATAATCATGCTGAAAGATTCCGTGCATCTTGGAACCACAGGCATTTCCTCATCGACCCAGCAATCCATGAAGCAGATTGCTCACGCAATCCAGCATGCGTCGAAACAGAGCTTGATCTTGGCAGATGAAATCTGCAATACATCCTCTTCCTTGTATGATACAGCTCTGTGCTGGGCCATAGCAGAGGAATTTTTGATGCTTCAATGCAAGACTCTGATTGCAACCCATGCAACTCAACTGTGCAGTCTTTCTCAGCTCTATCCCCAATGCCGCTGTTTCACATTATCTGCGAGAAACGCATCTCAAGACAATGATTCTGGCATTGAATATACAAGAAAATTGCGGCGTGGAAGGCCACATGAATCCGAACGGTACGGAATTGCACTTGCTCAAAATCTTGGCTTTCCTCCTGATGTGATTGAGACTGCCAGAAACATGGCTAGCATCCTTGAGCAGCAAATATCCAGAAAAGTTCTCGTGGAATCCCTCCCTGGGTTGCATCAAGAAACTGTAGCTTTTGGTATATCATCCCAAGTCGCATGTATCAAAGAGATGTTCTCCAGCGGAGATTTCACCCCTGAGGATGTCTTTGAAAGTCTCTCAAAGATCCGCACATCATCATCATGATTATAAAAGCATCATTCTGAATATATTACATGCTCTAATCAAAATGTACATCATAATAACATACTTGCTGGGTCTTCGATAAATGCCTTGAATGCCTGCAACCACTGTGCCCCAACAGCACCATCAATAACTCTATGGTCACAACTCAATGTGACAGTCACAAAAGTTCCCTGCTCAAACCCGGCACCATCAGCAGATGGCACCACCTTCTTCTCTGCCGATCCAACAGCCAATATACATGCCTGTGGTGGGTTTACAATTGCAGAAAACTGGGTCACACCAAACATGCCGAGATTGGACACTGTAAATGTTCCATCTGCAGACTCATCGGGCATGAGCTTTCCTTCCCGTGCCCTCTGTGCAAGTGATTTCACGTCAGCTGAAATCGCTGCCAAACCCTTTTTATCTGCATTACGAACAACAGGTACCATCAAACCTGCTGGTGTCTGAACAGCAACACTGCAATTGACTGAATTGTATTGTCTGATAAAGTCCTCATGCCAGGATGCATTCGCCTCTGGAACCTTTTTCAACGCCATCGCCGATGCTTTGATAATGAAATCATTCATGCTGATTTTACCTCCATCGCTTGCTGCGAGCGACTCATTCAACTTGGCTCGCAAGGCTGATAATGTATCAATACGGCAGGAAGCTGACAGGTAATAATGTGGAATGGTTTGCTTGGACTCTAACAATCTCTGTGCAATCACTCGTCGGATACCTGTGGTTGCTTCATCAGTAAATACAGATGACACTGCTGCCTGTCCTCCAGATACTGGAGCATTCAACACGTCTGCAGAAACAATGCGTCCCCCAGGACCAGACCCTTGCAGTCCATGCAAATCAACACCCTTCTCACCTGCCACCTTGCGCGCGTAAGGACTGGCAATCACTCGATCTCCCGACTGTGTTACAGGCTGTTGTACAGGCGCCTTTGGCGTCGCTGCAGGAGATGGTGTGCTTTCCTGTGGAGGTGGTGGTGGTGCTGCTGCTGCTGCTGCAGCAGGGGCAGGCGCCGCCGCTGCTCCAACATCGGCAATCGTAAACGACTTGAAAGCACCCAAATCATCAGCACTGTCGATCTGAACAAAAACAGGAGACCCAACCTCAATTCCAGACGTCCCCTCTGGCACCAAAATCTGAGCAAGCACGCCATCCTCTTGAGCTTCCCACTCCATTGAAGCCTTATCTGTCTCAATCTCAGCCAGCACATCTCCAGCAGAAATCTCATCCCCAACAGACTTTTTCCACTTCAACAACGTCCCCTCAGACATTGTCGGAGACAATGCAGGCATGGACATCACCTCATGCGCAGGAAATGATGATGACGACGGTGCTGCTGCTGCTGCTGCAGGCTCTTCCTTTGTCTCTGCAGCAGGCGCCGCAGACGTAGAAACATCCGCAGAAGCATCATACTCTGCAAATGCAGCCACATCTCCTTCCTCCTCAACCAATATCGCAACCGGAACACCTACTTCAATATTCTGAGACCCATCCCCCTTGAGAATCTTTGCCAGGAACCCCTCCTCCTGAGCCTCCCACTCAATACTCGCCTTATCCGTCTCAACCTCACAATAAATATCCCCAGGCTGCACCGAATCCCCTTCCTTCTTCTTCCAAGACACAATATTACCCTGCGACATTGTAGGGGACAGCGCTGGCATGGACAATTTCTCATGCTCTGGAAGACTCCCACCAGATGACATCCACCGACGGGCAGCATCATTAGTATACCCCTGCCCTCTCAACGACGAAGACGATACTAACGAAGAAAGCTCCCGCCTCGCACTGCTGCTGCTATTGCTACTGAACCCACACCCCACAGACTCTGCCCCTTGCTGCCACCAGGTCGAACCCGCCAACAAACGGCATCCACTCAAATACCGCCGACCACCACGCCACGCATGCATCATATATAGACTCATATCGATAGAAGCAACGCAATCAGAACTCCAACTATCACAAATGTCGTGAAAGAAAAAGACAGTCCACCACCACGCACAGCATGAACAATCCTCTCCCTGCAACATCAACCAATAAGAATTACATAACAATCAAGCAATCCATCCACACATGCGATCAATCACAATCCAGCACAACAAGCATCTCAGCCATCGGCAATTCGTATTACCCTCGCCTGCCCCAAAAACCCAATCCACCCCTCTGATCCATCATTCTCGCACCTGCGATATTTACATCCAAATTGTACACAACCATCTGGGTATCTTGGCCCACATACATGCATCCAGAGAGTGCGATGTTGCATGCGTGGTTGTTTTCAACAGAGATACCATCAACTACCTTGTTTGATGGGACTATTACTGTTTCGTATATATTTTGACCCACATGTCCCATCGAATGAGCCAGTCATCCGAAGATGTTTGTATAGCAAAAATTGAACCCAGAAACTCAATGCTGTAGTATAATCATAGGCAACCTCCATCTCTTCTCTCTCTCGTTGTCATTGTATGTAGAATTATTCAAGGTTTCCGATAGACAGAGAAGTGCGGTGTTGAGAGATGACGATGGGGTGCGTTCAGGATTGCCATGCAACGAGGCCCTACCCGAGTTCCCAACCTAGGGTAACGTTGAGGGTTCCTCAGAGGTGCCATGTGGGTACGAGAGGGAGGAATAGGTATTCTGGTAGTGGAAAGGGGGTCATGGAAGGTGTGGGAGGATGGAGGAGGGTATTGTCGAGTGGCGTGACGAGGGCTGCTGCTGTGGGCCAGGATGGAGCAGCACCTTGGGCATCCAAGCCAGCTGCAAGGTGGGTGGCGCTGTGTGTTTTTGATGTTGATGTGTGCTTTGGTTGTATGATGGTATGTCGCTGTGATATGTAGGTTGGTGTTGGAGGATGGTAGTGTATGGCCTGGGACTGCGTTTGGTCATACTGGTGTGCAAGGTGGGTACTATTTTTCTTTTCTTTTTTTGTGGTTCTTCTTTTTTCTTGTTTACACATGATGTGGCATCGTGATAGGCATGGTACATATATATATATTCTCATACTACTATTTTATTTCATGAATGTATGCAGTGGGAGAATGTGTGTTTAATACATCCATGACTGGGTATCAAGAAATTTTGACAGATCCAAGTTACAAGGGTCAGTTTGTGGTGTTCACCTATCCCCATATTGGGAACGTCGGTATTAATCCAGAGGATATGGAGAGTACAAAGTGTCATTTGGGGGGTGTTATTGTGCGAGATTTGTCCCTGACTGTGTCGAATTACAGAGCAAATATGACATTGGATGAGTACTGCAAGTCACAGCAGGTGATGGGTATTGCGAATGTGGACACCAGAGCGATTACCCGCAGATTGCGAGTGGATGGATGCTTGAATGGTGTGATTTGCACTGATGCGTCGAAATCGGATGATGAGTTGATTGCCATGACGAAAGCCTGGAGCATTGTGGGTCAGGATTTGATCAAAGAGGTGACATGCTCAGAGCCATATGAATGGAAGGATACTTCTGGGGAGTGGGAGTTTAGTGCCGATGCTGCATCGCAAGATCAGCCATATAAGGTTGTGTGCTACGATTTTGGAATTAAGCAGAATATTCTTCGCCGTTTAGCATCGTATAATTGCTCCTTGACTGTTGTCCCAGCAGATTATCCTGCAGAAAAGGTGCTGGAGATGAACCCAGATGGTGTCTTCTTCTCCAATGGCCCGGGTGATCCATCTGCTGTGCCTTATGCTGTTGAGAATGCAAAGAAGATTGTTGGGAAGAAACCAGTGTTTGGTATTTGCATGGGACATCAAGTGTTGGGTCAGGCATTTGGGGCGTCCACCTTCAAGCTCAAGTTTGGTCATCACGGAGGAAACCATCCAATTCGGTTTGAATCTGACGGACGTATTGAAATTTCAGCACAGAATCATAATTTTGCAGTCGATCCATCGTCCTTGCCAGACGATGTCATTGTATCCCACGTGAATTTGAACGATGGAACCTGTGCTGGTCTGGTGGCGCCTTCCCTCAAGGCCATGACTATTCAGTACCATCCAGAGGCAAGTCCAGGTCCTCATGATGCTGACATTTGCTTTAAGCAATACATTGATATGATGGCTGCAGAACGACAAGCAGCCGCAGTTCCTGTATGATATTATTACATTATGCTTCCTGCAGCATGTGATCCTCTTGGTTTTTTTAATATCACGAAATAACGAAATCGGACACGTAAGCACTAGTCTCCCTGCCTTGTTTCAGATTAATTCCCGATACATTTTTAGTAATTTTATTATGATGCAGCAATTAGTGTCTGTCAAGTACAGATCGAACCTGATCAATACGACAAGAATGGGAAACTCGCATCGACGTTTGTCCAATGCCCGTCAGAGAGCTGTTCAGGCTTCAGCTGTGAATATGGATCAGATCAAGGGTGCTCGTGGTCAGATCCGTTCTATTTTGGAGGAAACGCATGCAAATCCAATCTTTGTGAGGTTGGCGTGGCACGATTCTGGGTCGTACAGTGACGCACTCAAAAACGAGCCTTGGCCTGCTGCTGGAGGAGCAACGGGAAGCATTCGATTCAAGCCAGAGTTGGGTTATGGAGCGAACAATGGTCTTGATTCTGCTTTGGATCTCTTAAAGCCGGTTAAGGAAGCATTTCCAGAGGTGACTTGGGCTGATCTGATTCAATTGGCCTCCTCAGAGGCTATTGAGCATGCAGGAGGTCCACATATTCCTCTTCGAGTGGGGCGTCGGGATGCGGAGGGTCCAAAGGATTGTACTCCTGATGGTCGTCTTCCGGCTGCCGCGGGTCCATTCCCTGATAAAGCAGCGAATCCAGCAGAGCATTTGAGGAATGTGTTCCATCGAATGGGTCTGAATGATCAGGATATTGTCGTTCTTTCAGGGGCGCATACATTGGGAAGGGCTCGTCCAGAGAGGAGTGGTTTCGGGAAAGAATCCACAAAGTATACCAAGGATGGACCAGGCAAGCCAGGAGGATCCAGTTGGACTGTCAAGTGGCTGGAGTTTGACAATAGGTATTTTGTGGAGATTAAAGAGCAGAGGGATGAGGATTTGCTCGTACTTCCAACAGATGCGGCATTGTTTGAGGACGAAGGATTCAAGCCATTTGCCGAAAAGTATGCTGTGGATAACGACGCATTCTGTGCGGATTATATCACCTCGCATCTCAAGTTGAGTGAGTTGGGATCAGATTGGCTGGAAGGAGGCCCTGTGTCTATTGATGCCTAAACACTCACTTCTAATTGCCATTACTACTATTATGACTACGGCAATGATGATACCATTACGAGTACTATGTGTTTGCATTGTAAAAAATAATCATCTTTTGGCATGAAAATGGTCTGTCAAGGCATGTATGGTCTGTTCAGCTCCGTCAAGTTCTTCCGTCACTTTTTTAATAATCTGTTCCTGAGCACCCTGAAACTCGTCGTTCAGAGAATTCAACTCGTACCGTAACCGTCCGACATATGCCTGATACTCTTTGAATTTTGAGAGCACATGCTCCATCTTGTCAGCAACATGGTCCTCCAAAGCATTCAACTTGAGCTGTAATCCATCGCGTGTTTCTCGCATTGTATCCACTACTTCTCTATTAGACGATTCCATGTGTGTCTCATGCGCGTGTAAACGGGACTTGATCGTTTCTATCTCTGGGACAAGCATCTGTTCAATGCGTTCTGATGTAGATGCTGTGCTCTCATCAATGCCCTTCTGCACACGAACAATCTCTTCATCCAAACGCGGTACATCTTGTTCTACAATACCATTCAGCGACACTTGCATCTGCTCCATCTCTCGTCGCACATCAGATTGCGCCGCCTTCACCTCTTCCACTGCAGACATCACTTGCTCATGATGCACAGCATGCTGCCTCTTCACAGCCTCCAAGGACGCCTGCATCTCATCGAATTGCTCAGCAATACGCTCCACAAGCTTGGCCAGAGACGCATTTGTCTCCTGTTTCACACGATCAATGTCATCCTCTAAAAGACCAAACCCCTCCACCAAGTCCTCTTGTCGCTGCTCTACATCATGCATTCGACCCTCTTCCACACTCATATGTCTCTTATACTCTCTCGTATGCACATGAAACTGTTTCTGTACCTTTTCCAGTGCATCCGTCAGCGTCGCAAGCTGACGAACAACGTTGACCTCCTGAACAACAAGAAGAAAACACCATGATTCACGCATCGCATCTTCCAGTCCCGACCGCCGTACATATCAATAGAAAATGATACGACATACCTTTATTTCGTTCAGAAACTCGGATTCCCTCCGACCCTGTCCTTCGATAATTTTCAAACGTTCGGTGAGGTCTTGAATACTCACATCCTGCACAAAACACCCATGTAAGCCCATATAAACACACATATGCTAAGTAGTAACACATTTAATGCGCACATGCTGGCGTAGAGAAAGCTGCTGCTCGCCAAGGCGATCCAACAACCGATCCACCCGGTGACGTTCTTCTTCCTTCACAGAATTCATATATGGCGTCGATTGTCGTGTAAATATCTATAAAATTACAATTATACAACATAATTCATCTTCATCTGGGATTCTAAATGAATCCTAGCGTATTCCACTGCTTCTCCCATGGAGACCTGGACCCCTCCAGGACCAAGTTCAGTAATCAAATCTCCTCTCATAAGCATAATCAGCATGGTTTTTGATGGGTTGGCTAGTATCAGATGAATGTCATCCGACTTGAGTTCTTTCACTAGATCTTGGAACATGTGGAGGCCAGCGACGTCAATGTCTGGCGATGGGGACAGGTCAATAATGACATAGCGAACCTTGTCTCCAACTATTTCATGGGCTGCCTTGCTCCTTCGTAGCTTGTCGAATAAAAAGTCCTTGATTCCTTCAATATTTGCGAAATATATTGGTGCATCGATACGGAAAAGGATCATTCCTGGTGGTTCTTCTGCGTCTGGGTACATATTCACGTTTCTATAAATGCTTGTGTTTGGCAGTTTTCCAAGAGAGGTGATTCTTGGGAATGCAGTCTTGTAAATGACGAGGACAAGAGAGACGCCGACGCCAACTAAAATTCCTACTTCAACACCCAAGAATAATGTGAAGAGGAAAGTGAAGACCCAGACGAGCCAGTCGAGTTTTGACACCTGCCACAGCTCCAAAAAGTCCTCATACTGCAGCAGCCCCATGACGCCGACAATAATAATGGCGCCTTGCACATTCTTACTCATATTGGTGAAGACTGGGGTCAACGCGACCAGTACAATTAAGACAAGGATACCAGTGATGAAGTTGGACAGAGGTGTCTTGGCTCCTACTGAATCATTGACGGCAGATCTTGAAAAGGACCCAGTGGTGGTGTAGCAATTGAATGCCGCTCCAAAGAGATTGGCGATACCCAAGCCTCGTAATTCTTGCGTTGCATCCAGCTTATCTTTATTTTTCTGGGCTAATGCTTTCGCGATAGACATACTCTCGCACATATCGATGAGGCAGATGATAATGGAGAGTAGAATTTGTCGCCCCACATCATACAAGGGAAACCACCATCCAACAGTCACAGCTGGAAGGCCTCTCGGAATCTCTCCAACGTTCGCAATGACAGGAGCCCCATCTGGTGTATACCATTTAAAAATATTCATCAGCGCGATTGAGACGATGCATACCGTCAATGGTCCGAGTGCTCGCAGGAATCCTAATGACTTGACCCTGCGGGACAAGACTCTAAAAATGAGCAGAATCAGCACATACGACATGCCCATACTAAATTCTTGCCAACTAAATTGATCCAGTCCATGGAATATTTCTTTTAGATTTTCTTGAAACGTGTCTGCGCGTGGAATACTCAGTCCCAGCATGTACTTGACCTGGGATAGAGCAATAAGAATGGCAGCACCGCTCATAAATCCAGAAATTGTCGCATGCGACAAAAAGTATGTCAACCACCCGAGAGCTAGCAACCCAATCGCCGTGTATAACACACCAGCTAAAAAGGCTACTTGAATCGCAGCACGCGCGAAATCATCGCATGTGGCACCCCCATCAAATGTGTCTGTTCCATTGGATGTCCCAGCTGTGGTGGCATTGAAATCCTCCGTACCCGTGTCGGTATAGCACGGACTGGAAATCCCAAACAACGATTCCAGTCCATTTCCGAGAAGAATAGACGTCACCGCAACAGGACCGACAGACAGTTGTTTCGAACTCCCAAGCAATGAGTAAATGAGGCAGGGGACAAACGCTCCATACAACCCATAGACCTGTGGCAACCCTGCCAAATTCGCATAACTCATCCCCTGAGGAATCACCATGGCACCAACAGACAACCCAGAAAGTACATCCCACAACAGCCATGTCCTCCATTTGTATGTCTTCAACCAACGAAAGCATGGAATGAAAAATGCCAACCAATCATACCAAGAATATCCTTTTACTTCCTCCTTGTATGCATCCCGCTGACCCTTCACCAATGCAGTCGCCTGATCAAAAAGAGAGTGGTCTTCCATCATGTGAACTGGGACCTTGCTCTTGAACGTATGGATGGATCGCTGCGTCGCCACTGACGCGTGTGCTGCGAAAGACGAACTGACACCGAGACCATCCCCTTCCGGCGGATCATCCTCAGACCCACTACGATCCTTCATTTTTTATATTTATATCACTTCTATATACTAAAATTTATCACAAGGGCGACTTGTAAGCTGGCCAGAGGAATGCGCTGGTGCATCGATTGACCAGGCTGCGTCGTAGTAGAAAATGTCTTTACCGAATAGTCGCTACTCAAAAGACCTCAATTCCAAAGTACAACTATCTGTCTCTCAAAATACTATTACAATGACGATACTTGATGCTATCAGCGGCATTTTCATGGTACTTTTCTGTATCAGTGATGGTATGGCTCCTTCCTCAGGATTGTCCATGCTCTGTAGAGCTGTTCCATCAAGACAATGTGGGCTACTGAATGGTTCAAGACACACCGACTCAGACGAATTGTATCCTGTGATGATTGGCGTACTTCTTGGGAATGCCCAAAGGGGCCTCCGATGAGGAACACAAGGTTCTTCACACCATTTGAACTGGCATCTGCCAAAAGCCTGGCCATGTCCATACTCGTGACGTCCCTTCCACGCTCATCCAAGCAAACCACGTGGTCTGTGGTCGGTGTTATATGCTTGAGTACACGCGAGCCCTCATTCTTCACCGCCACCGCAGTATCCTTTGCATTGAGAGGATTATTCTTCACGTTGATGGACTCCACAGCAGTGTAGCGGGAGAGCTTGGCCGACCATTCTGAGGCACACGCCTGTCCAGCAGACTTTGATTTAGAAGACACGGTAATCACTTTAATTGGTACTGGTCGGACCGCAGAATGCTCAAACGAGGCAGCGCAGTGCTGATGTCTTCTGTACAGGTGGGAATAACGACCATGTCTTCTTCTTCTGTATAGGTGGGAATATAATGTATTAACCTGCTGCCTGAGCCATATCATGTCTATAATAATGTAATTGCTTGTGTGAATGGTGGTGAACAGAGAGGGCCCCTCTCCTTGCTCTTCTAGTGTCTCTCTTATGAAGAGAAATAATACTTGCTTGACACTTTATTTATTGCATTACGACAGGCAAATGTTTAATTTTCGCGCATTGATACTGTATCCAATGTTATTATTACTGAATAAATAATGTATTTGATGTTCTCATCGGGGCGCATTGATTTTTTTTCTTGCGTATGCATGGGGTATTTCATGGTTTCGAAAGGGAGAAACAGATCTTTATAAAGATCTCTAGATCTCTACAGCACTCACTACATGTAGTGAGTACTCAAGGGTGGGCCTCATGGTACTTTCCACACACAATCATACTGATATGTAAAGGTTTTTGTATATTTATATATGCTGCTGCTACCACCACCACCATCACCAGAACATGAAGACTGTTGAAGCGGCCAAATGCAAATGCACTTTGGAGAGGTGCAGGATATGGGGTAGAGAGAAGCCAGGAACATGTTATGGTGACCAATACATCCCATATTCAACCATGACAAGCCATTATAGAAATCTGGAATATACCATGAAGAAGCAAGGCAAGTCTGACCCAGTTGATCGCCCAAAATTGGAGCGTGTCTCTGAAGACATTGTTAACTACACTGTATCCAGAAGAAGAAGAAGAAGAAA
Source organism: Picochlorum sp. BPE23 (assembly GCA_025209345.1). Lineage (NCBI taxonomy): Eukaryota > Viridiplantae > Chlorophyta > Trebouxiophyceae > Picochlorum > Picochlorum sp. BPE23. Next base: position 525,060 of record JANSVD010000003.1, on the reverse strand, counting down.
TCCACGCTCCAGTTGCCTTGAGGAAAGCAAGATCGACATGGACTTGAACAATAATGATTCTGTATGTAGTTGAAGACGGCACCTGAGATTGGATCCCAGGTGATGAGATCTCATTCTCATCTCACTTCTAGAAGTAAACCATGAATTCCACCATAGAATGATGAGGAGGAGAGGTGTTTAAATGTCTTTTATTACGATACTTTTTGCTTTCTTTTTTTTGAATCTCATGTATAATCGGTAGTGTGTGTGCGTTTCTGGTCCACTTTGTAATATAAATTTTACATTGATGTACGAATCAATAATCATCATCGGTGAAAATACCAGGTGGTGGAAAAGAAGAATCGGAAGATTGACAACGTTTGAAATTTGAATCATGGTTTTTTGATGATCGAGAGCATTGGCGTACTACCTTGTGCTAAAAAATAGCCTATAGAATATGAATAAAGAGCCGACCGTGCTGATGCGATGGTTGAGGGGTGGGAATGGCAATGAGAATGTGTCCCAGAATACAAGAGCAGGAGGAGCAAACTCCTCGTCTTCCTCAGGCGGCGCATTCCCAAGAGAAAAGACCAGCAGGCGACGACAGAGAAAAAATGTGATTGAGAGTGTGTTAGATCGAGGAGTGACGGGGCGTCTGTGTTCCTGGTCAGAGAGCATGCTTCATGGGACGAGTATGGGGATGCACTCTTGTGTGGGCCACTGTGGGTTTCGAGGGGAAGTTGTTGGGCTGCAGACAGGGTCTCTGCACGATGCTATGTTGAGTGGACAGAGACGTGTGTATCCACATGATGAAAGTATTCAATGTGTCGAGATGGATCGGATCGGGGAGCTATGCGCGACTGGAGATTCCTATGGTCTCGTTATGGTGAATTATGTGTCATCAATCCATGGGGCTGTGTCAGCGGATGGTGGCATGTGCGACACAGCGCTGTCTCTTCAGACCTCGACTGCTCGTCGGAAAATTTCATCTCTTCGATGGAATCCAATGAATCAAGATGAGTTGGCTGTGGTGCATCAGAGGGCAACACGGGTTCTTGTGTATGATATTAATAGGACAACCGGTCAGCCATCTCAGACGTGTTTACTCCCTGCGGATGTGCATGGTGGGCATGATATGGTATACTTTAACGAGACATCGTCACAGGGACAATCGTATTGTAGTGCTGTGGGATGCGGTGATGGTTCAGTATTGCTTTGGGATTCTAGGAAGAAGGGATCTCCAGCGTGTTCTCTGCGGGGTCTGACTCGTTCTGGAGCCACAGTATCGTTGGAGATTGTGGATCACGGTCGACTCGTCTTGGGTGGTACGAGTGGTCGAGATCAGATACATGTCTGGGACTTGCGGAAAGTCTCTGGAAGCTCGCTGACGTTTAGTGCCGTTCCCAACAAGCATCCTCTCCTGCATTCAGTGAGCCTGTCTCAAGAGCTTGTTCGGGTTCCTGGTTTGATTGACGAGTCTGGGTACATTCCTCCATGCATGCCTCAATCGTTACATGCTGATCCATATTCATACCATCGACTCGCGTGCCATATGGCGTGTGGTTGGACGGCAGTGTTTGATATGACGAGCATGGAGATGACGCACATCCATGCACCACCCAGCAGTGCAATGGGTTGTGTCGACCAAGGCTTGTCATTGGAAGATGCTGCCCATGCGAGGCGTGTGGGTGATTCTGGACGCGTTGCACTTCCTCATGAAGTCGTGACACATGGACCCGAGGCGCCGGAGCGTACTGCAGGAAATAGCCGTCCGATGAGTGGTCGGCAGGCTGGATGTTGGAGGAATGCATCAGAGTTTGTTGTTCCGTCTCGAGCAAAAGATGCGCTTTTTATTATCGACTTTAGTTCGTCTATTCATTCAGGGACGAGAATCAAGGACCAATATTCAATGGATCAGATGGGGCAGCCGAAAGCAGCAGTTGACGTGGAGATTCCACATGCAGCATCATGTGCTGTCATCTCTGAACCATCAGGCTCCATCCTGGCCTTTGGTGCTCAGGGGCGATGTTCTAAAGTGACATGACATACACAAGATTTGATATTACATTACATTACATGATTGTACATATAGATTTCTTCTTCTTTTCTTTCGTAGGAACACGAGTCATATCTCGTCGTCTTTCTGCTGCTGCTGCTGCCCTCATGTCCTCCTCCTGTTGCATCTGTAATGCTATGCTATAATCTGCATTCTCTTGGTCCACGTGATCGACCGCACTACTCGCGAATTCAAGAGCTTCTAGGTTTGATGTCTCACGAGCCCCATCAACGTGGGGTTTGAATGATTCAAAGTTCCATCCAACAAATTCAGTATCCCCATCCACTGTTGTCAATTTCTCCCACACAATATCAGATTCATTTTGATACCCTTGATCCGTCACGAGAAGATACAGACAATTCTCGTGTTTTAGCATCACATTGAAGTGATTATTTCTGAAAAACACCGCAAACTGACCTTCACGCACTCCATCAACAAGGCACGCAAGTCCATATACTGTCAACTGACTAGGGTTGCCTTCTAAAAAATCTTTCGCCAATAAGGCCGCCTTGACATCCTCATCGCGCTTGGTAGCCATCGAGATACTTTCTATACTAGACGATAATTTTCTGCCCGGGGTATCCATGGAATCCCGTGACGCCACACTTCCCTCGTAGCTCGCCTTTGGCGTCTTGAATGCATCCTTGACAGTATCATTCATCATACAACTGATCGCCTTGGTCACACTATCTTGACTCGTCGCACTCGCAGACTTGCGTAATTTCTTTGCCGAGTCCATTGGAGTCTCAGCATCATGCTGCTGAATCTTAAGCGCCGACAACTCCAAGGCAGATGCCAGCTCTGCCTGACTAATTCCTGGGGTGTGGTGAGGCACATGTTCTGGTATTGGAGTAATATTAGAGTCATTCTGATTCGACAATGTACGGCTCAACGTTCCACTATCTTGTGCACATGCAATAATATCACAGACAACTTCGTTATACGTTTTATCCTGCAATGCATTCCTCGTGGCCACATCCTGTGGATCCACCACCCAACCATGAACTAGATCAATACCCAAGAGATCAAACACAGCCACCTCTGCCGTGAACTCCAACCCTCTAATATTATTAAACTTTACATTCACATCAATCCCTGTCGTCAACTGTGGCAACATGGATATAGCATCAGCCAGATTAAACTGCAAATTAGCCCTATACACATCCTCTCCTTCTGCCTCTGATTTTGCAAAGTTGGTATCCAATAAATACTCAGCAAGCAATTGAACTACCTTTGACTGCACCATAGCATTCATATGAATCAAATATGCATCTTTGGGGCGAGATTATCACCGATCATACTATACATGACAAAAAACCCCATAAACAGATATGACCAACCTGTTGCACTTCGCCTACCCCAACATTTGGAAGATCCACAGAACCCCGTAAAAGCAGAATATTGAATATAGCGAGTATTGGACAGGGTCCATTGATGTCTTGTAGCAATATTGGGACAGTATCTGTAATCATAGACCCTCGTTTCCATCGAATGTGTTTTACCAGGTACACCGAATCTTGGGTGTCCGGCATTCTGTATCACGTATTGGCCCCTCCAAGGCGATAAATAATCTTTCAACAATTATATATGTGGGGTTGAGGGACAACAGGTCTGGATTTCCTTCGGAATGGCATTAGCTTCATGAAATCAAGGGTAGAACCCAACATCCAGATGTCTCAGATCTGAGAAAAACCATTACAGACAACGTTATTATTCGTATGCAGATGCAATGACACGTCACTGCCCATCTCATCAATAGATAGCCAGTGGTGCCGAACTTGTGTACATGTGAGAAGAGAATCAAATACAACACCCTGCATCCAAATCAATTTGCCACAACAGGCTTGGCATTGTGGGGTTTCAACAATTTCCATTCCTCTTCAATTCTATGGATGGATGTCACTTTCACCCACTGAGCGGCTCCAGCCCAGTTATTCAGCAATCTGAGAGCGAAACTGCCAATTTTGCCCACACCTGGGCCTTTCATATACAAGATATCCTCACATGCAGTGAGGGCATTGTACCTAATGTTGCTCGATGTGGCCATGAACCCACTCCACACAGTCCCAGTGCCATGTATCGATTGCACTGTTTTGGGAGGAATAAATGAGGGATCAATGGACTCTCTAAAGCGAATGAGACCATGAACGCATGCAGCCCCTAGAGCTCCCATACACAGTCCAACAGCCCCATACTGCACTCCTTTCAACACAAACGTGGCCAATCGTGCTGCTGGAGTAAATCCTGGAGATCCTGGTGGCGCCATCTGGAACACATGTGCTGGCAACGTGTTCAGTTTTAATCGAGCACGCAGAGATCCAGTCACTGGTGGGGGTCTGGTTGTTGATGGAGCCAAGAGATAGACAATCGCAAAATCGCTCAGTAATGAGATGGCGAGATGACAAAACGTAAACTCCAATTCTTTCAGGAAACGTTCCTTTCTCGCCGCAATATTTGCTCCTGTAATAATGGCAGCATCAAGTCCACACTCTATCACCAATTTTGTTGCAAAGTATGGATCTGCTTCGAGACGCCCGCGAACACCGCGCAGTAATAATGCCAATGGACCCATACCAACTCCTCCCGGCGAAGAATCACCAGAGTCTCCCCATCTATGTCCGTCATCGCTCGGAGGAATGGTACCACCACCATTTCCACCATCCACCTCTGTGGATGCCATGTATTCAGTCTTGGTCGCTGGAATCGCACTATCCTGCGACTGCTGCTGTTGATTCATCCCAGATGAAAAAGAAGATGGCTCATTCTCCAACGAGCAATGAGATATGCTTGACAATCTGTTCCCCCGTGCACCAATCTTCCCACCAAACACACACCTACCCCTGCAACGCGGCTGCACTCTAACAGCCACCCCTGCCGTTATCCGACACATGATTCTTCACTGACTCCCTTTCAGATGCCTCCTTCAACGCACGAATAACAGACTGTTCCTCCTTGCGCTGCTCACGCTTGTTTGCCTTTTGAAATCTTGTTAATCCAGAGAATCCCCACTTGGGAAGCCACGCACGTCCCCCAGTTGTTTTCTTTACGACCAGAACAAACTGCAGTCATGCAGAGAGAGAATGTGGTTAGTAGTATCACACGACGCTTGTACCAGACCATAACAAGACAATGTGTGCATGGCGCAGTCACACCCGCCACAGACTCCCAAACCCCCCAAAAAGACGCATGCAATTATGTATTCTATAGATGTATCACCAATAGATACATCACAAGTCCTTTTCAAGCGCTCATGACCATATAACATACCCTGGAGGCGAGAACCATGAGTTTCAAAATAGAGAGAAACTGCGAGCGAGTCTTCTCCCTATCTGATATAATCAGTATATGTCAAAGTATTTGATTCTCTGATTTCTGCAGTATTTATACCCAATCCCGTCGAAACACGCGTGATGTGATCGTACTTGGACTGAAATGGCGTTCTGCCCTTTTCTTCTACTCAATCGGTGAAATAAGAGTGATCTGTAAGGTCTAAATAACAGTAAATGGTTTTAAAAAATATGCAGGGCAACGAACGGATAGGTTTCTCATGCAGTGACTGGTGGAGGATAGTCGCAATGGGATCCATTTTGTACGATCCCATCAAAAGACACACGTGACCGTGTCTTGTATATCTACCAAAGTCTACATGCGGGTTTTTGGAAACGACGCCTGTATCAGACAATCAGGCTTTATTTCTAATTTAGTACCAATTTATAGTATTGTTTTACCTTTTTAAGATGGCGGTGGACAACGAGGATGGCTGGATTCGAGAGTTGGGGTCCTTGGTTTCTCAAGGGGGACCAGAAGGGACCCTCTTGCCGCAGAAAGAGTATGACGTGGTCGTCCGTAGGATTATCCATAATATACAAGAGGCTCGGGTTTCTTTAGTCGAGGTTTTGAGGCCTTTAGAGGCGTATTTGGTGACGGAGGATGATGTGCCTCGGTGCAGAGCTGTTTCCTTCTTTGCAGAGTTGCTGGCACAGTTCCCTGGTTTGATGACCGCACGTGATGTCGACGTGCATTACCTGGCAGAGTTTTTTACAGCAAAGCTCCTGGATTTGTCTACGTTGCATGGGGCATTATTGGGATGTCAGGCATTGCTGGGGTCTGGACAGATGGGAGAAGGGGATGCTGTGGACATGTTGAAGATGATTCAGGATGGGTTGTACATTCGATCGTTGAGCGTGAAGGATCGGCAACTGGCTCTTTCGATTATTGACGAAATTGTTCTATCATATGGGAAGCAAGGGTTGGATGCGGACATTGATTTGGCAGAGCTTGTGGTGGTGTCTATTGATGGCGAGAAGGATCCACGATGCTTGTTGGCAGGTTTTGATGTTGCGACGCATGTTATAAAGCTCTTTGCGTCACTGGATAGTGATTCTGTGCATGTAGAGTATATGGAGAGTGTGTGCGAAGAGATGTTTGACATTCTGTCGTGTTATTTTCCCGTGGCATTTACACCATCAGATGATGATGAGGCATCCATCACTCGGGATGATCTTGCTCAAGCGTTGCAGGCGACGCTGCTGGCATGGCCAGGATTTCGTACGTATGTATTGGATCTTGTGGAAGATAAGATGTCATCTGTGATGAAGCAGGCCAAAAAGGATTCCCTTTGTTTGTTGATGGGGCTGGCCCATGTGGATGGGGACGCGGTGTGTGCGGAATCTCGGAGAGTCTGGAATATGCTGCGGCCGCAGTTAATGATGGCATTTTTGGACGGAAAAGAGTATGCGCCATCATTTCAAAGTGCACAGGATGTAGGAATAGGGGATGATGCTCTCAAGTGCTTGGCAGAATGTTTGCAGGTGGGTATGATGGTGTTTTTGTTTCAGATTTAGTGCTCTGATGGGACTAATTCTCTCTCATATCTGTTATGCAGGCGTGTAATGCGTTGTCGAACAAAAGTACGGATGAAACAAAAAATCCTCTAGCTGCTCAAGTATTGTCTGATGTGGCCATTGAGGATGCTCTTACCTGTCTTGAACACAGTGGGGTGGACCAGGATGCGGATGCTTTTATCCGAGCTGTTGCATCCGTTCGATCGTCATATGTGATCTTAAAAGCATGCAGTACGGCAGGGGGTCAAGCGATGGCAGAGGCGATGCATACCGTGACTCCGAGAATCTTTCAATGTTTGGAACAGCGTCCTGATGTGTGCCAGGAAGCTGTGTGCCTGGGTCATCTCCTGTTGCATTCCTTGGTTGCTGGAGAAGGAGCGTCCGATGAAACAAATGCTAAAACAGTAGAAGAAGTGGCAGAGCGCATTCTTGATATTGCTCTTCAGTTCAGTGATCTTGTAGGAGAAGATGAAAATACTGCAGACAAGGCATGGACTGGAGATGAGTTCTCATGGCCAACAAACCAGGCTGCCTATTCTACCACAACTCTAGCCCTGACAAAACTTCACATATGTCAAACAATGATTCAAACTCGTACATTTCATAACGTATGGACTGTGGAGCGTATCAATAAGTTGGTAGATGGCCTTATTCAATGCCTTCTCCAGGCACAGGGTGATTCGAGCATCACCTCTGTTGCAGAGCGCAGTCTCGTGGACGTGTGCGCCATGCCACATCTTTCTTCTCCCTTTGATCACATAAAGCATATCTTGAGTCATATTGATTACAAAGAGGCGCAGCAGGTACAAAGAATGTTCCGGGTCGTTTCACAGTTGTGTGTGAAGGAGCCTGTGCTTTGTTTCGATGCATTTCAATGTATTCACAAACAATTAAGCGATGAGACAGCGCCCCTTGCCATAAAAGCTCTTGCTATCCTTGAAAATTCTCTTGGGGATGAGAGTGAGTGCGACCCGACAGAGATTGACTTTCTGACCATGCTCATCACATCATCACAGGAGGACAATCAGAGCAGCACAGATGATGTCTTGCAGATATGTTTCAAGATATGCCTCAAATCGTCCCCATCCATACAGCAAGATATTATCATGCAATACAGCAATATTTTCCTGGAGCTTGATCAGAGACCAGTGGTCTCCCAGTACAGTGCCATTGGAGTACTATTGGGACTTGACAAGCAATCAGTGATTGCCATGATGGTGCATCAGGAGGACTCCAGCCAGGACTCTATTATCCAACGACTTGTCCAACTATCAGGAAGACATGACACCAATCAACGTGAAATAAACAAGTGGTACCGAATATGCTTGGCATCACTGCTGAATAAATGCATTCCAGAGAAGAATGAAATGGTTGAGAGCGTGCTGAGCACCTTGCTGAACCATGCACGAGAGACACAACACCCCATGGATTGGGCATGCCTTGAGGTTTGCTGTAAAGCAATAGCAAAGTGCGGTGGAAGCTTGGAGACGATAGTAACACACATGTGCACCAACATCGATGAGAGAGGCCATGCTCATTCCTTGCTGCAGGCATTGTTGACAGAATCACCAGATGACACATGGATACAAACCAAGGCACACGCGCAGGTCAAATTCTTATGGCAGCAACGAACATATGAGACAATGAAATTCATAATAATGTCATCATATGGTGCAGAAGAATCAGTTGCACGCGAGCATGCGCTGGTCCACCTCATTGCTGGTGCTCCAGATGCAATCATTGACAGTGACACAACATGTGTGACACGCATCATATCAGGGTTTCTCTCCAAGTCAGAATGCGTCGATACGTATCTTTCATCAGACGATGCATCAAAGATACTTGAAAATGTTCTATCCACCTTCAAAACATTGTTGCAATCCGAGAAGGCTCGAGGCATGATGCAACCAGGCATGAGTCGCATACTCCCCAATCTCGTCACCGTGGTCACATCTGCATATTACTCCGTGTCACGGCAACTCGCATTAGAGTGTTTAGAAAAGATTGGTGCATCGATGCCTTATCAAAGCATCCATCAATCCCGGAACGACGTGATCAAAGCATCCACATCAGCATGTGATGATTTAAAACGCCATGTCAGGTTTGCAGCAGCAGCATGCAGACAGCAATGGTCATTATAAAAACCAAAACTATAATCATATATTATTTGTATACACATGTAAATAATAATACCTATAATTATTATTCGCTCTTCTTCTCAGCCGCCAGCTTGGCCTGCTTCCGGTAATATCTATTCCTAAAAGATGCATGCAGTGAATGCACATATCCATTGATGGCCCACACTGGACACAGGGACTGGATTGCCAACAACATCAGCCCATGGCTCCAATACGGTGTCCTATCAGTCTCATACCCAATCTGCTTGACAGCAGATTTTGCCCACGCCTTTGGCGTCGGCGCATCAATCCTTGGCTTTCGTATCTTTGAAATCTTTGTCGTCACAAAGAATGGACACTGATCCTGTACCCTCACATTAAAAGGCTTCAACTCCTCATCCATCGATCTAGAAAACTGATTAATATACGCCTTTGATCCAGCATAGATGCTCAACAACGGAACAGCCGGCAAAATACCGTTTGCAGACCCCACATTCACAATAAATCCTCGATGCCTCGCCTTCATCCCTGGCAGCACCGCACTCGTCAACTACATATATATATTCATCAGTGTCAATGCACTCCACGCATACATATATATATATACAGAGAGAGAGACAGACAAAAAAAAGAATAGGTTGAATACATTCTAAAAAAACAATAAAACGCACCGCCGTAGGAGCATATGTATTAATACTGATCAAATCCCTGTTCACCTTGCTATCCACAGACTCCAGGTAATCCGGATGATCCAATGACATCCCAGCATTATTCACCAAGATGCCCACATCTAAATCCCGAATCATTGTAGAAAACTGTTCCAGCATCTCATCCGTCACGTTCGTCAAATCCGCCGCAAACGTCATCACCTTGATCGACCTCTTCTTCTTCTCCTTGACATGCTGTACAATCTCCTCCTTGACCTGTTCCAATTTCGACGCTGTTCTGGACACCAAAACCAAATCCATCCCTGCATTGATCTCAAATTAAACAAATCATCTAGATTAGACTGTACAGAAGCAGAGAAAACAAAGAAATCACGCACCTGCAGAAGCTAATTCAAACGCATACGCTTTTCCAATCCCATCAGTTGCTCCCGTCACAATCGCATAGTCTCCATACGCTGTCAGCTTCTTTCCTGGTCTAATGAAATAAGTAAAAATGAACCAGGCGATGGATATGGCAATTCGAAGACAGATCAAGGCTGTTACAAGAACTGAAACTACAATGACAATGGGTGGAATTTTCTCCACATACTCATCCATTCGTATGATATCCATATCCGTATTGTAAAAATAATTAATAATTGATTCAGAATACAAAATAGCAGCTGAGATTGAGTTGATGAAAGATTGATCCACGAGTGCCAATCTTGGTTGACACCCGAGCTGATCTCAGAACCCAATGTTGATGATTATGACTCTTCTTCTTCTTCTTTGTTTTGTAGGAGAGAGAGAGGGTGACAGTTCTTTGTGTTGGTTTCCATGACACACGGTATGTGTGTCTGCTTTCATCGTTTCCGTATGAGCGAGAGGCAGACATGGATGCCAGAGACTGGCATGTCCATTCCACTTTGTAATTGTTTCTTGTAGCATCAACATCCTTTCCCAGGGATAGGGATGTTGTACCCCGCCTCGAGTCCCTGGACGCTTTTATCCGATATTTTTGAAGTATAGGTTGCACGCATGAAATTGTATGCGGTCGGCAGGACCCTTGGTGCCATTCCATATCAATCTGTGGCATGTGCCATGATCTGTTGTGTAATCCTTGCTCCTTTGTTCTAGACTCCTCCTTGTCTATTGAACATGGCACAGTCTTTTTTGAACATGTATGTAATTTCCATAGCGTTGTTCTACATATATGAAGTCTAGAATCGCTCAGAGCGCCTTCTGAACTGTCATCTGGTGACATGTGGTCTCTCGTGTACACAGCTGCATGCTTTCTACCATGGGCAGCCTTGCATGTCCATGACAGCTTTTGTGTGTCGATACACCGCACTGGAGATGTCGATACATCATACCGAACAGTTGTATTACGATATCCACACGGCCCAACCTCACAGGATAGCGTCCCAGTAGGTGGCATCCTGCTCACCTGTGTTTCAATGCTCAAAGCAGGAAGCCGAGGTATACTCGCATCCAGTATACCATGCAACGATGCGATATTCAATTCATGAGAATCCGTTGCTGATAGAGTGCCATGAAGCATGCATCCCAAATGCGTGCCTGGTGCTTGTCCAAGCACTGAATGACTGGTGGCCCACACAGATCCATGAAGAGACGCATCACCATCATCATCAGTATGAATGCGTGATGACGCTGACAGACATGTTGCTGCTCTATCTTGTCCAAACGCAGGATCCTCCAAGGTAATTCCACTCGAAAATGATGGACCGACATCACCCTGCCCAGAGACCCGCAGCCGTCCGGTTTCAAGAGCCTTGTCCAACAGACTATGCCTCTCTTCCACCTTATGCCTTGCATTCTCATCGACGCTGCATACAAAGAGGATGCGATTACTGTCACATCATCATCATCATATAATAGAAGAAGAAGACAGACCCACCTGATTCCAAGAGGATATGAAGGGTTTCTTGCACAGAAAGAATTGCTGTGCTCTGCTGGTGGAGTGTCCAAGTTGGACACAAAAACTGCAGAAAACAGGGGGTTGTGTTTCACAGGAAACAGGTCCTCCAGCATCATCATTAAATTATTATTATTACATTAGATGCCACGTCATTTTAGAACATTATTTAATAACAAAAATGCAATGAAATACAAAGACGATCTCTTGCTCACTTGCAATTGAGGAAGAGATCTAGATCTCAGATCTATACGTATACAGATCTAGATCTTAAGCTTAAAGGAAGTCTGGATGGTTTTTGAATGGTGCCCTGTTCTATTCTACTACAGATGCGTGGTCGTTATTCTTTTCTAAATCTTGTATACATATATTCTTGTATGAATACTCGTCATAGCTGTAGTAGTATTGGTGGTATTATTAATAATAACCTGCGTAGGGCCCTCCGGGTTATTTTTGTTGGTCACAGCCACAGAAAAAAAAACACCCAGTCTGCCATGACTGGGTCTAGAGCACGCAAGACAAAGGGATCCTTGTCTTCTCTTGCCCCAAAGACAGAGTATGGCGATCCATATCTGGATGAATATAGACTGCTGACGGATGGGTTGATTGAATTGCATGGAAAACCTACTCGGATGGACCTTGCGGCAATCAAGGTGGAGGAGGAGGAGGATGGGGGTGCTAGCACGCATGTTTCTCATGATGATGAAGGGTTGACGCAGGGGCATCATCAGGTGTATGTGTTGGATTCGCTCGTGCGTACGATTTTATCTCAGAATACAACAGACAAGACATCCATTCGAAGTTTTCGCAAGCTCAAGGAGACGTTTGATGGGTGGGAGGCTGTATTGAATGCCCCACACGAGGATGTGGCTGATGCCATACGCGAAGGTGGCTTGGCTGATATCAAGGTTGTGAGGATCAAGGCCTTGTTGGAGCAGTTGAAGAGTGATGTTGGGGAGTGTAGCTTGGAGTGGTTGAGAGACAAGGATACTGAATTTATTAAAGAATACCTTGGTCAATTCACCGGTGTGGGCCCTAAAACTGTGTCTTGTACGCTCATGTTTGCCCTGGGAAGGGATGATTTCCCGGTGGATACGCACGTGTTTCGCATAGGAAAGGATCTCGGGTGGATTCCAAAATCATGTAGGTCAAGAGAGGATGCGTACGAGTATTTGAATGTGAGGATACCTGATGGTGTCAAGTTTGATTTGCATGTGCTGTTGGTTGCTCATGGGAAAGTGTGTGCATACTGCTCTTCGAGGAAGACGGGCTCCATTGCGGCAAAGGAGTGCCCTGTTCGGATACTCAAAGGAGCAAGAAGAACAAGCATAAACAACAACAAAGGTGCCGGAGTGAGTGAGGATGCGTGTGATCTTGAGATCAAATCGGAATCCCTGCTTGATGAAGACGATACTGATGTGAAACAGGAGTTGAAAAGGGTCAAGAGGGAGAGTGGATGAAGTTGTCTGCGCAGCATGCTGCCTCCCGCGTGCTGTAACACATTTGTTATTGGTCAACCTGGTTTGATTTGATGGCACCATTCATGAGTAATGCAATGTCCACAGGTGCGTCATCAGCCATTAATTCAAATTTATGTAGTTATTATAGGTGTATCATCAATCGGGTTTGGTGAATTGGTTACACATGGCGCGAGCAGGACAAATTATTCGACATGTTCGTCGCGGGGTTCGTCTGCTGTCCAGACTTCTGCGTAGATCGGGGAGAAGAAGACGTGCTCCATCGAATACTGCAGCAATGTAATGCGTGCGGGATGAGAGGATTGCCGGGTGGAGGGGTCAAAAGTTTATGACTCTTTCTCCTCCTCCAGGAGAGGGCAAGTTGGACCATCCCAGAGAGGCCTGGGAGAATATCCCATTCTTGGACGGGTTTTTTTCAATCTTTCATGTAGTTTTCCATCTTGTAAGACTTTCTCTGACGATTGTCAGGATCGATTGACAACTATTCTCTCTCAAAACATCTCTCATGTAATATTGGAAGAAGAATGAGGGGAAACTCATCACTGTTTGTGTTCTTGTGTGGGTGTTGCCCTTTGGTCGTGCTGTTGCTCGCTTGGGTGGGTCCATGTGTGGGTGTTGACGACACAGCATTGTTTCCTGAGCCAAAATACCTGTTTTTGCTGCGTGGAGAGACTGGTGCATTGATATCATCTATTCCAGAGAGAAGTATAAAGGTGGATGCTCCAGAGCAAGACTGGATTGAAGACCTGCACTTTGGCAAGGTATTCAAGTGCTCTGAGGAGAAAGAATCGTATCTGAGGATTCCTGGTTTGTATTTAGGAAATACAAGTGGACAGGAGGATGGTTTTGCGCTGTCTTTTTGGATGAAGAGCGACGCAAATGCGTCATCGGATTCAGACGATGGGTTTGATGTGTTGTTCAACCAAGGCATGGACACAGCTGTCTCTGTGTCTCTCGCGGCGACGCAGAGTCCTTTGGCTGGAGTTTTGCGAGTCACTGTGACAGAAGGAGGCGATAATAATCAGGGGTCTTTCTTGGATAGCACGGGGTGTGCTGATGATCCAAATTGTGCTGATGGGGTCCAACCACCAGTTGTGAATGATGGGAATTGGCACCATGTGACCCTCTCTGCTACACGTGAGGTCGTACAGTTGTATGTCGATGGGTATAGGGTGGGTGAGAAAGATCAGAGAGGAAATCTCTCTCTCCCTTTGAATGGATCGGATGTTTTTCTTTGTACAGCAAATGGCTCCTCAAAGAACATCTTTGATGGAAGTGTGACGGATTTGGTCATCTACGATCGAGGCCTCACAGAAGATGAAGCTGTTGTCTTGTATAATGCAAGAAATCCGTTCAAAGATGCGACTCCAGGCATGTGTAGTGACGCGCCAATCCCTGGTTTACTAACAAGTCAGTGTGGTGCTGGATTTGGTTGTTACAAATTATCCTTGAATGATGTGGTAGAACTCACACGAACGCATGAATTTGACTATTTGGTTGGAAGAGTGGGACTGTGTGTACCAGAGATCTACACAAACTTGTTGCCGGATCCATTTGTTGTGCCACCTGCATTTGTATTTTACCCTCTGTTGTCAAACCGGGTGGAATCATACCCTGTGGGATTGTATACAGGCAACTTCAGAGGTGTTTCTCTCGTGACGGATCGAGTTTTTGGACAAACAATGTACTGTAATGGAAGTAAGGATGAATATATTGCGCTTGATCCAGTAGCATATGGTATAGGAGGAAAGTTCACAATCAACTTTTGGGTGAGACCTGATACTGTGTCATTTTCAGATGAGCAAGGGTATTCATGGCTCTTCTCACATGGATCTCGTTCTCCGACATCTGATGCCTTTGGGCCAAATCAAATTCAGATATATCTCACAGAGTACTTGAATGAGACTGGATATGGACATGTGAGCGCGTATGCCCGTGATATGAATGATGTGTATGCTGGAATCGACTCGTCTGCTGTCTTAAATGGGGATGGTACGGTAGGCACGTTGCTCAAAGAGGATGAGATGGTATTTGATGATGCTGATGATGTATATGATGGAGATTGGCATATGATTACGCTCACGAGTCAGCCTGAGAGAGAGAAGGGGTATGTGCTGTATGTGGATGGTGTCAAAGTGAATGAACTGAACCAGACAACAGACATCAGTCATATACTTGGTGACTCATTTGATGTGGGGGGTGGCGAGCCATTGATGCTGAATGGAGATATTATTCTATGCTCTCGAGGATATGGAGATCCATATCCGTTTCATGGGCAGATTGCATTTCTATCTCTGTGGGAGGAATCCTTGATAGAAGGCCAGGTACAAATGCTGTATGAAGCTGTGGCAAAGTATGGGCTGCGAGGATCTGATATCTCAGTTTCGCAGCAAGAAGATCTTCTGATGGACCCAAGACTAGCTCAAATAGTGCAGTATTCAGTCTCTGGGAAACAGTGCCTTTTCCCGACTCTGTATGAGAACAAGAACACGTATGGATGTGTGAATATTGATGGTATTGACAAATGCTATGTGGGAGATGGTGTTTGGGAGCAATGCTACTTTATTCATGAGGCAGAGGATCAACTTGACAGTCGGGATGGTCCGGGTGGGCATTGGAGCTCATGTGATCTCACTGTCAATGAGGAATCAAATCCACGAGGGTGTCAGGATGGTTTTATTTGTGTCATGTTTGACCCAAACAACCAACGCATTGGAGTATGCGATGTCAGTCCAACGTCAATGTCAGATTATGATATTTTCAGCTTGCTGCATGCGAGAGACCTGCCTCTGCCAATGACTGTGTACCCTCTGTTGGATGAGTCCCTTGTTGCTATTTCCAGTCCTCAGTACTCTGGGAAGAGTGATAATCTTAGGTGGAGCTGGGACCCAACCTTTAGAGCAAGTGTCGCAACGTGCTCGGGAAATGAAATATCAGATATTATACTATATGATTCTGCCCCTCAAAGCTTTGATGGTACCGTTTGTTTCTGGTTTGCCATCTCCCCCATGCCCTCATCTGGAGTTGGTCGAGGTAAGCAGGTCCTATTCAGCACCAAAGTATCGTCCTCGTTGGATCCAGAGGCCAAACTGTATTCAACGATAGCCTTGAATCCGATAGATAATGGAGATTCGTATGCTATCAGCCTGGACTCGTGGACGTTGGCAGGAGACTCGTTGGGGGAAGCAGCAGCAACCACGACTGTCCAAAGCAATGGAGAATGGAACTTTGTGTGTGCGACCAACTCGATGGACACGGACGGTGTCCAGTCGTACGCATTGCTTCTCAACGGAGAACGAGTTGTCAAGCGAACAATTCCATACGCGATAGAACGAGCGGATAACACAATTCACATGTGTTGGACTGGTTCTCAAACAACATACATTCCTGAAACCATGCCTCAAGCATTTGATGGAAGGGTGAGCCAGGTGATGTTATTTAACACTGCCCTCCCAGATAATGACATCAAATCCTTGTACGCCATGTTTGACGAATCTGATATCATGGACAACCTCGCAACATCACCTGAAGACGAGGGTGATGGCCTCAGTGGTGGCGCAATTGTGGGTATCATTATTGGGACCATTGTAGGAGTCGCGTGCCTCATCCTGGCCATCGTCCTCCTGTCCAAAAGAGTATCTAGAAACAAAGCAACCAGCTTTAGGCGATACGAAGATGATGCATCAGCAACAGAATCGGGTACCAACAGCACCAAAAATGGCTTGGAAAAGGAGTTTTCCTATGAATATCCAAGAACGCCGGAGATTCTGCCCCCAACAACAGTTGGAGCACGAACAAGCGATTGAATCAATATTTAAATAGTGAAATAAAATACATTACATGATCCCTTGCGTTCTATCTACCCTCGTTTTACAATAGGCAGCTCTCTCCTTGGCCACAGTGTTCCCAGGATCCAAGCCCAACACCTCCTGGTACGCCGACAACGCCTCTCCATACCTTTTCTGCTTCTCCAGCACATCCCCCAAATTATTCCACGCAGTCAAATACCCCGGTTGCAATTCCACTGCCTTTGTATACTGCTTGATCGCATCTTCAACCCTATCCAAATTGAAATAACTGTATCCCAACGCATTATATACTTGTGCCAACACCTCCTCATCGCCTTCATCCTCATCCCAATCCTTTAATGCTTTCTTCAAATTACTGTTGGCCTGTGTAAACAACTTTTTCCTCAACAAAATCACCCCAAGCTCGTAGTAATCCTCTGCAGTAGCCTCCTGATTCCTCACCCTCTCCCCCAACACCTTTGCTGCCTCCTCCATCTCTCTCTTAAACAGCACCTGACGAACTACAAAGTACGCACCAACGACAAGAAACCCTAACAACGTCGTCAGATACACCAGCTGCACCGGAGTCTCTAATCCCTCTGCAATCTCATACAAGACATCAACCGGAACAGCCTTGGCCACACCCTCATCCTTCGCCACAGGCGATATTTTCCTCTTTTTCAATCCTACATATGAATGTGATGGCACACGTGCTTCCATTCCACGCCTTAATGGCGCAGAACAAAGGCTCACAGACACCCTGTTCTGTCTCTGCAGCCCTCCAGCCAACATAGCCACTCCACGACCACAGACAATACTCATACTCATTGTATCAAACATGTATCTTTGAAAATTCTACTCATCCATGGGCCCAGATCTATTGCCTCATCGTGATCAGATCTATTCTTAATTCCGATCAGACGATATTCAAATGTTTTAAGTATGGAGTTCCGTACTTTAAAAATCTTCTCGCAGCGCCCCTGTGGATAAGACGACAGAAAACCCCATCCACATAGTTACGAATTTGCAATATAACGCACCATTAAACCCACAAAAATTAATCAATTTTAAACAACAGATTACGATGCAGAGAGCATACACTGTCCAGAGAGTTCAGGCTGGTCGCCCAGCCATGGTTTCTGTGAAACCTCGCACCAACAGCAGAGCTGTCTTGGTTCGCTCAGCCCCAAAGAAGGAGCAGATTGATCAGGCCGTGAAGGATGCTGAGGAAGCTTGCGACGGTGGAGATGCTGGAGAGTGGTACGTGTTGATGGTTCTTCATCGAGTCGAAAACGTTTTTCCATCGTAGGGGCTCTAGTAGGCCCCCAAGACGCCATGCTACAGCTTCATCCTGAATATATACATTTATATTTGTCAAATATGCGTGTCCAAGGAGCGATATGCATCCGAGGCTTCGCCGGACAGACAGAGTTCTGTTTGTCCACACCTTGACTGTGCAAACCCAGATGGATACCCTGCTCACGTGCGATATGTGTATCATGATTGCAGTGCTGCTGCTTGGGATACCGTGGAAGAGCTTTCTGCCGCTGCATCTCATGCCAAGGATAATGCTCAGAAGGAGGATCCATTGGAGAAGTTCTGCGAGGACGATCCATCTGCTGATGAGTGCAGAGTGTATGAGGACTAATTCGCTCTCTGGAGCACTGCAGTAGCATAACTCATATAGATGATGCAAGCATGTGATTATGTTTCGTTGTCGTATGTATACAAAGCAAAGCATGTAACATTGGTTGACATCCATCCATGACACACACACATTGGCACTATAGTGGGTAGCTACCCATCTTGCACGATGATGTGCAACAACAAGATATCTTTCCAATGCAAGGTTACATGCGCTCATCATTAAAATATCTACAAGAAAAAAAGGTACATGTGTACTCTCAATTGGACATCATAGTGTGTATGTAGTTGAAGTTTAAGATGGAGAATTTCTTTCACCCATGGAAGGATGCAGTGCTGCAAGTGCCAGACCATCCGTTATGCAATGTAAATACCAAGAATGCTGCAGTACTTGGTATAGGAAAAAAAAAACATATGTATAGATCGATAATGATCCAGTATAAACACGGGAATTCAGCCTCCGAAAAAAGGAATTTCGTATCATTGCTGCTGTCCTGAAAAATATGACGAGTCAGATGAGCGTGTCTGGGAACCAAACAAGGATGCTTGGCGCTGATCCATCTCATTCATACGTCCTTGAAATGCGTCAGAGTAAAATCCGAGGCTTGATGCAGGCTGCTGCTGTTGGGGCACAAAACCTCCTAATGGTGGCATCTGCTGCTGCTGTCCAAGGAATTCTGATGAAGACGCTTGAACATCCCTCTGCGCCGTTCCTGGAGGAGCCCTTGAAAAATTCTGCTGCTCCAACGCTGCCAACTGAATCAATCTGGCAAGCATGGCATCTTGACTGGCCGAGCTACCAAACTGCTGCTGCTGCTGCTGAACTGCAGAGGTGCCATACTGAGGAGGATTCATGAATTGACTCAATGATGACAAATCAGGCATGCCTGCATATGCATTCCCCATAACAGCCTGTTGCGGATCTTGCAGCCCAACAATCCCAGGATTCAATGGAGAGGGGGCGCGGTGCAATGGTGCACTCATCCCCCCAGTCCTCTGAGGCAGCACATCTGGTGATACACTTCCACTGGACTGTGTTGCTGACATTGCTTGTGATGGAGGCATAAAACCATATCCTTGAACATACACTGGATGACCAAGACCCATCCCATCTGAAGAAATGGCAATTTGGCGCAACATGGCAAATCCCTTGAATCTCCCCTTGATGATATCCGACACCATTGAAATGGCCAGCTGCAACGACTGCCTGCTGCCCGCAATGGTAACTCGAGTGGGATCCGTCGACTGATCAATCTGAATCATGGCCCCAGTGTACTGCTGCAATGCCTTGATCGTCTCGCCTCCCTTTCCAATGACACGACCAACCATTGCCTTTGGGCAATCAAGTACTGCTGTCTGTCTCGGCTCGATTCCCTCGAAGGCAGTACCGACCTTCTGTCCTGTAAATACTGGAGCCTGCTGAGGCACTGCCATCCCTGGCCATTGCCCCAACATACCAGTATTGGTGTCCTCTGCCTTTTTCCTTTCAGGCGACACAACATGGGCCCTTGGACTATGAGACGGCTCCGCCGTCTGTGTTTCAGGCGTTTTATACCCAGAATTCTCAAGCAATGACATCAGATTCGCAGACGCTGGCCCAGACAGATTCAATTGATTGGACGCCAGGTACTCCAAAAGCTGATCAACATCCTTTGCAGCATCTTCCTTCTCCTTCTCTTGCACAGAATCGCTGATATCAAACTTCTCTGGTACAGTAGTCTCTCCATGCTCAACTGGCGTCTCCTCTGGCGTGTCTTGCTCATGACTCGACACCGTGTCAACCTGCTCAGACACACTCTGTGCTGCTGTCCTTTCCATCTTCTCACTCTCTCCGACAGTACCGTTCGTTGTTATTTCAGCAAGTTGCGACATTCTCCAGTTCTACAATGAATTCCAAACAACAAATGCTTCAGTATTCTGAATCTCTCAGCGCACAATCTTGTGAGCAGCCAATGATCAGATATGTATTTCGAGTTGACAGTATTCGGTTTAAAAGTTTAGAGAAAAGTCCCTGCATGCAACAAGGCGCATATGAGCATTATGTATATAGGTGTCGTCCATCACGGCTGCCGTTGCGTCTTATCGAGATTGGACAAACAAACAAGAAGCCTTCCCCCCACCCCACCCGACCCCGTCAATTGAATAACTGGTATTTATAAAATCTTCCGTTGCGTATTCCGTTGAAACAAGGGCCTGTCGTGACAGTCGCGCAAGTAATCATGGCAAGAACGAAGCGTACCAACTCAGGTGAGCATACTTGACACCAGGGATGATATAACACTGTAAAAAATGTAACAGTAGTAAATTCTAGGTATTATAAATGTGCGGGTATTTGTGTCTGTGGTGGTAGTTTAGATTCTGGACTACGTGCGGCCATTGCGACAAATGGCAGCGCAGCATGGTTACGCTACGCTATGCACGCAATCACATAAATAGTCATCCTCCGGTTGAGACATCTGTCAATGGGACGGTCTGGCATAATCAGCGGTAACATCACTGTCTCCCATCAAGGCATGTGTTCGATGGTGTGTGCCTAACGATTAGTCGGTTTACGCAATACGATCCTGACCACGACTCTGTTCCGATCTGAGGATCAGCCACATCGTGCAGGCATCCATATGGTTGTACTGGATGTACAAGTATACTTGATGATGATGTAGCCATCATCAAGCTTGGAATGAGCTCGTAGCGTATGGATCAGGTAGAGTCATACAAGATCTCGTCCTACAGCTATCAGTATCACATCATCATCATTGCAGACAGTACTGATGTAATAATAATAATCCAATACTTTAACAAATCACAGCACTCCATCTGTACCAACAACGAGGGATGATTTGAATTCCATTTTGCGCGATTCGAGTGTTTTCTGGAACTCCTCCAGGGTATTTATATGAGAATACATGGCTCTGTACACGTCAGAGGTGTCTCGTTCTTCTCCTGCAAGATTGGTGAGGCCTGACGTAAGGTATTCTACAGTGGTTGGCGTGGCATGCTGCCACATCCACCTCGTGAGATCTTCGTGGGTGCTTGTATGCAAAAGGTACGCGTGGAACACATCAAATCCTCTTGAAAATGCGTATGCAACCATGGCTTCCATGCTGGCTTCCATCTTGCACAATGGCTGTGTTGTGCAAGAAAAAATGTCAGTGCGAGTGACATTGGCCAAGACGAGCGCTTCCATGTCTGTCCCCCTACTTTGCTGCATCATTTTGAGAGATATATTTTCTGTAGAAAATATTTGGAGAATATCATGGGCACTGCGTTCTGCACGTTTGACAAGGCTGCAATATGTTCATTTTCCTTGAGGAGGCGAGCAAACAATGGATTGGTCTCTGACGGCGTATCCCACCAAAAGTTGATTGCAATTGTGTGGGTTTCGTCGTTTCCAGAGAGCACCTGATGCCAGTACCCTTTAGGAATATACAAGACATCCCCAGCAATGAGATGATGGGTTTCAACGCACTCACCATCAATAGCTCTCTGCTTTGCTGCTGTATACTCTGGAAATAGAGTATACGAGTCTGTATGATTCCCGTATCCCCATTCATATGGGTGTTCATAAAATAGGCATGCTGTTGGAACCACATCAAATGGGGCAAGTCTGACAATCTTTTCTCCATCAACCACACAGAGCAGATTTTCATGACAATCATAGTGTAAAGAAGACAGCACGCTCCTTGGGCCACTACACCATGCATTCACCGATACCATATCACACCCTGGAGGCATCATGGATGGAATCTTCACGTCTTCAGACAAGCCGTACAGAATGCCTTTGTGAGCTGTTGCATTGGTAAAGACAATAATGGGTGCTTGTGCCAGATACAATCCCACATCTGACGACTCTATAAAATCCTTGAACGTCATTTGTATCGTCTGTAAGGACGATCCACTCCCTTTGAATATTGATATCGTGCTGTCCGTCGTCGAAGAAGGAGAGCTCTGCATCACCTCAACCATGGTCTCATTGTTGGGAACAAGGTCCTTCAGCCTTTGATATCCATTGGCACTCGTCCACGTGCGACATGCTGGCCATGCGTCACGTAAAAGAGCACCTGAGAAGAGTTTTGGTGTACCACATTGGGTGTATGCTTCTGTCGAGAATGACGACGACTGCTTCTGTTTATTATTCACGAGAGAGTCCAGAAACTCTTCTTCTCTCATTCCCTTTTCTATTCTCCGAATATGGTAACTGCATTATGTTTAACTGTAGCATTATCATTGAAAATGAAAATACTCGATACCCTTCTTATCGAACAACAACAAGAAAACCAAAACCAAGAAGAAGAAGTCCTTATTAAGATTACTTAAAAAACCTCAGGGTGCATCCAGATTGGTTCAAACCAAACCCTTTTGGTCTTATTGTGATAACATATCTGTATAGGAAGAATGTCAGGATTGTTCGAGACGTATGAAACGTCGTACTGCGACGTTTCAACGAATGTTGCCTCGTCCCTTGGCAATCTCGGACAGGTTCCTCTCGGTATGCGCATCTGCATTCGTCATACACTCTATTGTCGTAGATTATATGTATATTTGTGTGTTTGTGTAGAGCAACGGGGTGTAAAGGCGAGGCAGTTGGAACGTCAGTTGAAAGAGGCTGAACAGACCCTTCAGCGGTTGGATATGGAAGCTCGCAGTGCTCCTGCGCCAGAGTCGAGTGAGCTCGTGAAGAAGGTGAAGGGGTATAGAAAGGATTGGCAAAAGCTGATGGGTGATGTGAGGCGGGTGATTCAGCAGGCTGCGAGTGCAGAGGATAGGGCAGAGTTGGGTTTGGCTGATGAGTATTATCAGACGAGTGCTGGTCAGCGGGAGCGATTGTTGACGTCGACTGAGCAATTGAATAAGACGAGTGAGAAGATTCATGAGGGGAGGAGGCAGTTATTAGAGACGGAGGTGCGTGTGAATGATGAGGATATGCTGTACATGTTGTGTTGGTGTCCCAACACGACTACTATGGTAGTATTATTGGCATTGTTGGCGTGTGTATAGGAGGTTGGGGCAGGGATTGTGGCTGATTTGCATCGTCAGAGACAATCTTTGGAGGAATCGAGGCGGCGGGTTGATGATGTAAATGCGCAGATTGATTCCTCTGAAGCACTGTTGAAGAAAATGTCGAGATGGTGGCGGCGATATCTGTAATAATATAGTGCTCAAGTTCTTTGCTGTTTGTGTAGGAGTTGGGTGTTTCTGTGTTGTCTGATCTTCAAAGGCAGAGAGAGTCGATCATGCATTCGAGGGAGACGCTGTCACATGTGGATGCCAATGTGGGCAAGGCCAGACAGGTTTTGGCAGTCATGTCTCGACGCATCACGCAGAACAAGTTCATCATGTATGGGATTATTGCCTTGTTGGTGGGAGCGATTGGTCTATTGATATGGGCGAAATTAACATAGAATATACTACTAGTATTGTAACGAATGTACATTGACACTTACATGGCAGGAATTTCTGGAGCAGGATTTTGGTTCATGGCTGGCATGACATTGCCATGCTCTTTGGGCGCATTGAGAGCAGCAATGTGCGTGGATAGCGATGCACACACACCTGCAATACCACGAAGATCTGAATGCGTGCGAATAGCAGATCGGATGCGATCCTCGTCCACAGCCCCAAAGATTGTCTCAATATTGAGGCATGACATGTCCTTGATGGCCAAGGTGACTGAGAATTGGACTCTCGCTTCCAATGCCAGGAAGCTTACCTTGACAGCCATTTCAGACGATCCATCCATTGGAATCGGGGTTATTTCACAAATATTGTGACAGCTGGAGCGGATTCCATGCAACTCTTTGGCTGCCATGGCGGCGAGTTGGAGTTGTGGGACCAGTGTTTGCATCAAACACACAAGGGCAGGTGGCTCACACGAGAAAGAGCAGGCGTCCTCTTTCGAAACAAATTTCATGGCAAGCTGGTGGCATCGCTGTCGATTGTTCGCCATTGGCTTCACTGTGACTGTCACAGGGCGTGTGCCAGCAGAGACCAGATCCACAAGGAACACATCTGCCACATTCAGAGTGCACGTGAGATCTTTCGCACCAATAGAGCACGAGTATATTTGCAAGCCACTACATTTTTCATACAATGTAACGTCCCTGAACTTTTGATGAATATCCTTGGCGGTGGCCTCATCATGGACTGATGCCAACGATGCCTGTTTCAGCACCCTTTGCATGTGATTAATTTGGGCATCAACTTCCACCTTTTCTGCCTTGATCTGATTTATTTCAGCATCCAAATTATTTGCAGACGATTCGATAACCATCAGCTGCTGCTCTCTCTCCTGATTTGCCCGTATCCTGTCCTCTGCAGCCTTACGGGCTGCCAGCAACCTCTGTTTCAGCTCCATCTGTGCAGCAATCTCTCGCCTTCTTGTGGCCATATATTCTCTTTTCTCTGCGGCAAAGGCAGAAGCTGCATTTGAGATACCTTTTGTATGCCTTTGAACTTCCTGTAGCCACGCAAGATCAGACTTCAGGCCATCATGTGCTCTACAAAGACGTCCGTGCTTGCTCTCCTCCATCTGACACCTGACATCCTTCAGCAATGCAGTTGCCTTTGCTCTGCATGCTTTTTTCAGCGAAGCGACATTGCCTCGTAAAGCTTCAAGCTGCTCGTACGATGCTGTTTGCACGTGCCTGAATATGGCTGGATTCGTCTGGCCGAGCATAACCTCCAAGTCAGAGGCACTTGATCGCAATCGTGTGATTTCACTCTGCAACGTGTTAATAGCAGTTTCCAACTCTGCGACATTAGGAGCAGTTATACACAAGAGCGAGTACGATTCTTTCAGATTTGATGGAATCGGATTTGGCTGCAAATCTGCATAGTTGATGGATGCACCCCTTCTCAGGTTGTCCAAAAACTGGACTTCCACAATCTTGGCAAAATCCTGAAAGGTGATGGGTGCCAAGCGAGATGGAGTAAACCCTTGGCTGAGTCGACCTGTCGCTACAGCCGATCCTGGATAGCGCGCGGCAATAGCAGATCCAGGAGGTGCCTGAGAAGTACTGTTTGGTGGATTGTTGACTGGAATCAATGCATTTGCCCTCACAGGTGTCCTCATGCCAGACTTGGAGACACTTCCTGGTGTACCCTTGCCTGGAATGCTATCCCTATTGGAATAGAATGACGTTCTTTGCCGTCCGGATGTAGCCGATGGAGGTGGTGATTTATACATAATGTGTGCTCCGCTCCCAGCAGGCGAATGGAATGATGACTCTGGCATTTCCATATCTTCTGGCACCAAAGGGAGACTCTTTCTCCTTGGAGAAGGCTTTGTGACACTCGACAATCTGTTCTTTAACCCCGCCAATACGTCGAAAGACTTTGCCTTCATACTGCCGGGTGATTCCGCCAAAAGATCCTCTTCATCATCCACCACTGCAGTATTATTCATTCCCCCCACATTCTTGAGATGCACATTCCCAGCCATGGACATGCGTCGGGAAGACACGCTCATCCTTCTCCCATCAACGCTGACGCGCCTTGTACTGACTGTTCCGATACTACTATCAGTGTAGTTTGGGCTTTGGAGAAGAGCTGGATGCTCTCCTGCTCCCATTTCAGGGCCTCTGACTTCCCCATCAAGAGATATAGACTTTTCCACAGATGCCAACGACGTCGCCGTCACATTATCAGCATACATTTTGCTGTACGTTTTATCGCCCATAAACATCCGGCCATGTCCTTTCAGATCGACATCCAGCGTATCATCATCACCTGGCATGAATCCCCACTTGTTTTCTTGCTCTGCTCCTTCCACGCTCTTTCTTGCATCTGGGGACGTCTGAACTGGAGGACTTGGCATCACATCTTCTTTGTTTTCTTTGAGACAATCATCCATCATGGCATCCTCCTCCAACAACGTCGCCAGCCCAGGGACTGCTGCAGTAACATTGTCATGGGCATGGCCATGATACTGCTCCTCCTCCTCCTCCTCAGCAAGGTCACCGAGAGATGGTAAACCAGCTGTTATATCACCTACTTTATTCGTATAATCAGCTCCCATCGGAGGAGGCGAGATAATCATTGGATCTTCACCAACAGGCTCTGCCTCCCTCTTCAGTTCCAACACACCACCTGTTGCCACCCCAGGAGGCGTCATCCCGTCATCCTTCTCAAACGTCCGTATCATCGTCAGCTCTGTATCTGGTGCAAAACTGACCCGCCTATTCTTCATGCTCATCCTTCGCTTCGACATGGTTGTCACTGCCGTGGCAGTTGTAGTTGCCAACACCCTCTTCTTTGCGCCAGTCACACCACCTGCGCCATCCACAAGCCCCGCGTTCTGCACCACAAAAAACCACAAATAGTAAAGTATGCCAGATGATGCTCTATTTGATCAGTGTCACACAAAAACCCACCAGCTCGTGCAAGACACTGCCCTCACCAGAACCACCCGGCCCTTCTCCAACAGCCCCAGCCTGGTTCCCATCTTCTTTTGTGACGCCGTCTGTATCCATGTGATCAATCACTGTACAAAAGACGTGCACACACGAGACTGTCGATCCTTCTTCTCAATATCTCGCAGTTTCAGCGAATTCGGCACTGGGCGATCTGCACAGAGATACTTGGGATGAAAATATGTATTTGAAATATATCAGACAAAATTCAAGCCGGTATGTGGATGTGTTCAGCAGAGAAACAGCAATCCCTCGCGATGTGCCAAGACCAACGACCGACCAACAACTTTTCCCACATCCACCCCGAGACCAGACCATTCTGAACTATAACAAATATAAAACATACCTTGTGGCAGTATGTATACTATTTTGGATGATATTTTAGAGAAATGCCCAACGACTGGGCGGGAATGTTGGGAACCATTGTCGTTATGGCGGGTTGTTGTTAATGTCCTATTTACGGAAGATTCCCGAATATTTGGACCAGGTCTTTGTCTTCCTTGGTCAAGAATCATGTACACTCTCCTCTACGCACGGTCATAAAAATGCCTTTGGGCACTGCATTTGTGTAATTTATAAAAATAAACTTGGAAGAGTGATGAGTGGGGACAGAATGCGGGAGCCCTTGTTGGGTGGGCATGACGCTGCTGAGGAGGGTCCTCCTGATACGTCACGTGCTCAAGAGGGCTCATTGTATGCGTCCGAAGCTGCACAGACCTATACTACTATGGATATTGGGAATGAGTCTAGGAATATGAGGAATAGGGTGGCACAGCAGCAGGGAACTGGTGGTGGGATGCTGCACAGAGTGGGGAGGAATACTCATGCTTTGATGGCACCTACGAATACTGGAGGGGGTGGCAGGCTGCACAAGCCTGTTCTAAAGCCACGGAAGCCTATTGCTCCTGGTCAACCTCCTCCTCAGCATCGAATGAAGGATCGATTTGTGTCTCTGCCAGAGGAAGTGCAAAAGCCTCAGAATGAGTTCTTTCGGAGGAGTGATGAGTTTCTTCCAATGAGTGATATTCCTTCTATTTTCCATGATGTAGAACAAGGAGGGGATGTTCGAGGGAGGATCACGTCGTATTGTATAGCAGAGACGTTGGATAGAAAGCATCTGACTGAAACGTTGAGGAGGAACAAGATTGGGGTGCAGAGTTTCCCTGAAGTCTTGCATGCTCGCCACGAGACGTTTTCTCCGTCGGGAAGGTTGTCATTAGCTGATGTATTTTATTTTGATTATGGTGTTGTTGTGACATGGAATATGTCTCTGCAAGAGGAAAGGCTGCTTTTGGAGAATATTGTCAAGCCAGCTGCAGTGGACCCTTTGGATGACCTGCAGGTGGAGGTTGACGAGTTTTTGTTTCATTATACCATGTCTGAGAAGCCTCATATCCAGAACGATACGTTCACGATTAATTATAGATATGCTGGTGATCATTTGGTAAAGCTTTCTGTGAGCCATGCACTGGCACAGTCTATCAAGCTGTCCTTGTATGAATATCGAGTTGTTGGTATTGTAGAAGAGACAAAGGACCTGCCTGAGATTTTAGCATCTACTGGAAAGGTGGAAATGAGTAGAAAGCAGGTTGCTCAGCTGATGGGGAGAGTGTTTTTGCAGAAATCTGCAGTAAATTTGCTTTCTTCGGTTCTGGATACCCCTGAGATGTTTTGGAATTCCCCAGATAGTTTACAGAACTTATACGAGGGTTGCACAGAGTATTTAGAGTATGAGAATAGGGTTGAGGTCTTGAATTCCAGATTCCAAGTGTTGCAGGAAATGTTAGATATGATCCGTGATCAGCAGAATAATTTGCATACAACTAGACTGGAATGGATTGTGATTTGGTTGATTTTGGTCGAGATTATTGTGGGTGTCGTTGAATGCCTTGGTATGTTTGGGTTGGTGCATGGTAATAAAGAGCCATAGATTACATGAAAATGGTATTGTATCGAAACAAAAGAAACTACAGGTGAAGTTTTAGCTGCAAAACAAATGTAAATAGTAGCACTAGTAATGTACACGAGATAGATTTACCCGATTGAGAATTCTAATTTAGGCTTCATCTTCTGAATTTCTGCGTCGTATTGGTCAGGTGTCAAAACCAAGACGGGACTGGGGCCTTTTGGTTTGACCAAGATGGTGTCAATGGTATCTTGGACATTTGATGACCAATAGGACGCTGGTTTCACGTTTTCTCCTCCAAATGGGGAGCTTTTAGGGGGAAACATCATATCACCACCCCATAAACCGCTTGTTCTCCTGGGTTTCTGCCAGTCATCCTGCCAGGCATCTGGAGCACTTCGAGCACTCAATGGCTGGTTTGGCCCATCATGTCGACATGAGTTGGTGCCCCTAGGATGATTCTTCTTGTCCATACTGAAATGAGAAATCTCTTCAAGGTTCAACGAAGGAATAGCGGCTTTCAAATCTGGATCCGATCTATTGAGTGATTGCACGGTATTGATATTGGGAGGATTGGTAGATATCCTCCGAGGTGTGAGCCAAGAAAAGGATGGAGGAGACGATGGGACGGAAGCAGTGATACGAACAGTTTTAATTCCTTTTGTAATGTCATCCAAAGACTCCAAATGGACGGAATGTTGGGCTGTCTCCCTATTATTCATTCCAAATTTTGTCAAGAGGGTTTTCTTCCACCTATCACTACATGGCAGAGGTTGGGCCGAAGGTCTTTCCAAAGATACCGGCATCTCGTCCGATGGTGTAGCATTACCATCGCTTGTTTTTGATACTAGCCTCGTCAGCGAAACATTATCGTCCTCCTGATCTTCGCCCTCGTTCACGGCGGATTTCCGCCTCTCTGGTGTGCACGACTCCTCTTCCTCCTCCATCCCATCGCTAGAGTCTCTCTGGAGCTCATCGCTTTCTCTTGTATCTCGCGAGCGAAATTCCTCCTCTTCATTGAATGTTCTTCCTATGAATACCCCTGATTGACCGAGGAAATAGTCGATGGCATGCTGCTTCTCCTCATCTGTCATGGCATTACTGTAGAATCTCCTCAATGTTGTGATGAAATCCTTTGATTGGCGTGTTGCAGCCCAGCCCCCCTTCCATTTTGCAAAGAATCCACTATGGGCTTCGGATCCTCCATATTGATTCCCCAATGCATCGCCCATGGTCTCGTACAGCCTCATCAACACACCAGCCATGGACGATCTGGGATCCAGTGCATGAGCAGGAGCTACTCCCAACGCATGAAGCTGCTCTCCCAAAGCCAAAAGACCGAGTGAAAATTGAGCTACATTTGTTCGATCCACACAATCGACGCAATTTGTTCGAAGCACGCCAGTCTGAACTCGCATAGAGTACTTTGACACGGCAAATATCCCCGTCTTTTGCAACAATGGCGACTGGAAACTCTGCAAACTCTTCAGCATACTTGAACCATTCTTTCTGAACGCAGAACGCATATCCCAATGATAGAGCTCAACCTTGTCCTTCTGGCCGCTCGCATTCAACGAGAAGATTGCCTTTTGATACGAATCACTCAAGAGGTGCTCTTTGCCCTTTCCTCGCTTTGACTGGCACAAGTTAAGGCAGATGACAGGATTTCCATATTTTTCTCTCAATTGATCAAAATGAGCTTTTGTGGCTTCAGAAAATGGATCCAAAAAGTTTAGCAAGCGAATGACTGGTTTGACAGCCAAGGATGGGTCCTTGGAGCTCCAGGATTGCTTCCAGAACAGAGGCACACTTCCTCGTCGCTGCACGATACTGGATATGGAGCTATTTCTTTCAACACCAAACAACTCCACAATCTGCTCCACTTCAACATCATTCGCTACATGACCTTCCTCATTAACTCCCCGCTTCAAATAC
This sequence comes from Picochlorum sp. BPE23, assembly GCA_025209345.1. NCBI lineage: Eukaryota > Viridiplantae > Chlorophyta > Trebouxiophyceae > Picochlorum > Picochlorum sp. BPE23. The sequence continues at coordinate 494,322 of JANSVD010000003.1, read as the reverse complement.
CTCGTCCCTGCAAACTTGCAGGACCGCCTTCCAATGAGCGTCAAATTCAACTTTTGGCCCATCATAACGACAGTCTCTTGTTCCCAAAATCCTTGAATCAGAGGTACAGCCCAAATATTAGTACCTATTGCATCACGAAGAGGCCGTGTCAGATGGGAATTCCAAACCCTATCAGACTCAAACGCCTTGTCAAATCCACACTGCTCATGCCCCATGATCCTCTCTTGAACCGTAGACCACGTCTCCCACGTAAAAGAAAAGTAAAAATCACTCGTGAGATTCACCAACGACAGCAGACGACGCCCTTCAGCATCCTTACTGAGCGATGTAGACAGGTTCCCCTTTCCATCATCCAAGGGCAAGAGGGTTGTCCCATCAATACCATACACCTCGCACCCTTGTATGCCTCCACATGACCTAATCTTAGTTGCCAAGAGCAAATAATACAATTCTGATGACAATTGAAACACACCCAACAGGGCAGGGCATGGACCGGCAATGCATGCCAACCTGCCCCTATTCAATGCATGCAGTATCCTGAGCGTCGCATCCAATTCCGTCCTCGTATACATTTTCTCATCCTCTACTACATTCATTCCATTCTCGTATCCCTTCTCAATCTTCAATACTTTCCATCGAACCAGTGACTCCTCCCTGTCACCTTCTGGTGAGAGAGGCAGCCCCCCCAACTCTACAGACACAGAGCCAACAATGTAATACCATTGCGGCGATTCATACACAGTAATATCGCGTGCGAAACCATTCTGAAGACTCCTCATAGAACCCATAATGGCCTCACGGCGATGATCAATATTCCTACTACGAGACGGCTGGCCCGTTCCCCTAGCTGCACACAACAAGGGCAACTTCCAGGTGTCTGGGAGGCACGATTCGACCCCACCTAGTACTCAATTTTTCGATTCGTATGCCTTTCGTAAACCTTAGATAGCACTTTTATACCAAAACAAGACCCAATGTGATCAAATACTTCACATTGTCTGAATCGTCAGGTTCGAGACATGCAGACAAGAACAATCTTGCGGTATCGACGTTATCTTTCTGACACAATATGGCACAACGATGGGTCAAAAAGTTTTATTTTTTATTAATTAACAGTCTCAGGAAAGGGTTTCGGAAATGTATCGGAAATCAGCCAGATGCATCATGTCCCCTATCTCATCCCCCATGTAGGCTCCTTCTGCCCAGGCAGGACCCACACATCAATTCAATGTGAAAAAGAAAAAGAGGATATATATCATGTGGCAAGGAGAATCGATCAAATATGAATTACACATTCTCTCATGATGATTCATTTACAAACGAGTCAATGGCAGATACCAGAGCATCTGGCTGTTCCAAAGCTGGAACATGCCCACACTCGTCAATCCACACCATGTGGGCATTTGGCAGCACATCCATAAACTTGTCAGCATACGATGGATCCAAAATCTCATCATTACGCCCCCATACAACCAAAGAAGGCAGATTCATATCCTTCAATCGAGTACTCACGGCATACCCTCCACTCTGCATGAATGCCACATTGGCATCCGTCCACCCAGGAAGATGGGTGTGCAGCCGCCCAATCCTCATGGCATCCTCGGTAGCATATCGCTCCTTATCAAAATACGCCATTTTATTTGCCATATTTCTCAAAGGAACAGACTTGAGAACCTGAACCCCCAGCACGGACAAAAACCGTGGCATTGATGACATTGGACCAATGCCATCAATAAAGCCCTGGGCATCCACCAGCACCAGAGAATTCACCCATTCCCCCTGATATTCTGCCGCAAAGTCAATGGCCACTGATCCCCCAAGCGATGTCCCTAACAATGTAACTGGACGTCCCACCACATCTTCAATAAACTTTTGTAGATGATCTCGCTTCTGCGCGGGGCCCAACTGGATGTCTGCATTCTCTGCAAACCCACAGTCAGAAAACCCCCATCCTGCCAAGTCCACCACATACACATCTCCAAGACGATTCAGTTTTGGAATCAATCTTCTAAATTCTAACATGGAGCTATCAAACCCATGCAGTAAGACAAACGCTGGCACATTTTCTGAGGACGTGGTATTGCTACATGGCTCAAATACATATGCCGTCTTCACCAGCCCCAGACTAGGCACCATCAGCTGGGCCAACTGCATGTTCTTCAGAACATCGAGTGCAGCAGGCTCTTCTATCTCATCTATATACTCCCGAGGAATACATGATGGATACCCATCCTCGTCCCTATCAAAGCCAATCTCTGCCGTCGCTGCAGTTGTTGCTGTGCCAGAAGCAGAAGACTCGCTGTGTGAGGAGGAGGGAACCATCGACCGAGCGAATCTCCCCACGCTCCGATGAGATCTCTGAGTAACAGCATGCTGTTTCACTATTGTTGTTGCAGAAATACTAGACAAAGAGATCATCTCTTTATTCAAAGAACAAAAATAACGCTGGTTGGATGGAATTGAGAACAAGAAGAAGAAGAAGGAGGGAATACACTGAGAAACTCGAGAATAGTAGTCTCAAATAGTATTCCACCTGGCAGGTGTGGATCAAAATTCAAATATCTACTGTGAGAATCAACATTGTGGGCAATGTACTGGATGATGAGGAATACACGATGGATATCTGTTTTTATTGTATCAAAGTACGGAACTTTCAAAAGCGCGCCTGTTTTTCTGTTTGAATTCGAATTCGCAGTCATCCACTCAAAGGAATGGCAGAATTCCCCGTCTCTGCACGCTAGGCGATGTATTTTTATTAATAATTTCAAACTACACCATCCCAATCCTCATGGGAACGAGGGTGTGCTAGAAGAACTCGTCGTTCTGTTGTTCTCGTCAAACGTGAGAAGAAGAAGCTCTCTCTGTTTTCATCTCACGGGGTGTATAGAAATACGTGTTATATATGCTAAGGAATACTTCTAGCGAGGATGTTTATTAAACAAGTTATTATCGAGGGTTTTAAATCCTACAAAGATCAGCTTGCGGTGGATCCATTCAGCGAGAAAATCAACGTTGTTGGTGCGTTTATTACTATTATTGTTGCACAAATCGTACTCATATTGCGTTGTATCCATGGTTCTCATGTGTGTGTGTGTGTGTGATGTATGCAGTGGGAGCCAATGGGTCTGGAAAGTCAAACTTTTTCCATGCCATTCGATTCGTGCTCAACGTTTTGGATGATTCTTCTGGGGCATTGCGACAGGAAGAACGGCAACGGTTGTTGCACGAGGGAGCTGGACATGCTGTCATGTCTGCGTATGTGGAGCTTGTGTTTGATAATGCTGATGGGCGGTTGCCAGTGGATAGGGATGAGGTTCGACTGAGGCGGTCGATTGGTTTGAAAAAGGACGAGTATTATCTGGATAAGAAACATATGACCAAGACTGAGGTGATGAATTTGCTGGAGACGGCTGGGTTTTCGAGGTCGAATCCATATTATGTGGTGCAACAGGGACGTATTGTGGAGATGGCACACATGACTGATGCAAAGCGTTTGGATCTGCTCAAGGATATTGGAGGTACAAAGGTGTATGAGGAACGTAGGAGGGACTCTTTGGAAGTTTTGAGGGAGTGTGAAGGGAAGCGGAGGAGTATTCAGGATTTGGTGGAGCAGTTGGAGTCTCGGCTTGCGTCCCTGGATGAGGAGAGGGATGAGCTTGCTGCGTATCAGGCTGCTGATAGGGAGAAGAGAGCTATAGAATATACGATTCTGGATAGAGAGATTTCATCGACCAAGGAGGCTCTGTCGAAATTGGAGGATAGTAGGCAAAAGGCGAGTGATGAGATGAATCAGGTCACAGATGAAAAGTTTGACTTGTTGGCAGAGGTGAAGGCTGCTGAGAAGAAGCTGAAGAGACTGAAATCGGAGCGAGAGGAGGCATCTGCGATTATGAAGCAAACGTTAAAGGAGAAGGAGGCTGCCTTGGTGAAGAAAACAAAGCTAGAGTTGGAGGTGAAGGAACTGGAGGAACGTGTATCATCTGGCTCTGGTGCTCAATCGGCAGCGGCTGAGGAGCTCGTGGTGATTGAAAGGGAGATATCGGCGAAAGAGAAGGAGCTTGAATCTGCTGTGGCGAATCTCACCGATGCATCTGAGAAGGAAACGAGATTGTCTGCAGATTTGGCACAAAAGTCATCCAGGTTGCAATCTCTGTTTGCATTGACTGGTGGTGATGGACAATACAAGTCCTCTGAAGAACGGGATGCTGCCCTGAAGAATGAGATATCACGTCTTGAGGAGGCTAAAAAGACAAAAGTTCAGAGCAAGGCTATGGCATTGCAGCATATTGAGAAATCTCAGGATGAAATCGGACGAGTCCAGGAACTGATTGCTGAGGCTGAGACATCCTTGAGAACATTACAGGATGAGAATAAGGACAGCAAATCTCGAGTTTTAACTGTCACGTCTGATAGAGATGAGCTTTTAAATAAACAGAAGGATCTGTGGAGGCGAGAGGATGAACTGAAGAGGCAGTTTGATCAACAAAGGGAAGACTTGAGAAAATGGGACAAGGTTATGGAGTCTGCTGCACCCAGAGAAGTCACGAGAGGTCTCAATTCTGTCAAAAGACTTGTGCGACAGCATAATATCGAGGGTGTCTATGGAACTTTGATGGAATTGTTTTCCTGCCCATCTGCCCTAAACACTGCAGTTGAGACTGTAGCTGGCAATGCCCTCTTTCATCTTGTCGTGGAGACTGACGAGGTTGCAACACGTCTTACAGAGCTACTCATTCAGGAAAGAAGTGGCAGGGCAACATTTATTCCACTCAATCGCCTCACGGCTGAAACGATAGAGTATCCTACAGAGTGGGGAAAGGATGTGATGCCTCTCATGAAACGAATGACATTCGACGACAAATTTGCCCCTGCAATCAGCCAAGTGTTCGGAAAGGTCGTGGTTTGTCGATCGTTGCAACTGGCAACAGAGGTAACAGCTGCAACGGATAGGGTGAACTGTGTCACCATGGATGGTGACCAAGTGGAACGCCGAGGTGCTCTTCGTGGTGGTTTTGTGGACAGTCGAAAGAGCCGTTTAGAAGCTATGCGAGAATACAAGATGCTCACAACCAAAGTAGGAAAGACGGAATTAGAAATCAAATCAATTCAGGACAAGGTGGCAGAGGTGTCTCAGGACATCACGAATGCAACCAGCGAATTGTCTCAGCTCAAGGCCAAGGTGGAGCATCTACAGACCCAGCAAGAACCTCTTCGTGCCCAAATTAGACATCATCAAGAGCGTATCGAGGTACTTACGACTGAGATGTCATCTAAACAGCGATCCATCTTCGAAATGGAAGCAGGTATCACTGCCGTCGATGCAGATATTTCCTCACGTACCCAGCTGATAGGCACTCCACTGCGCAACACGCTGACTCCTCAGGAGATGGAAGAGATGAGCAGGTTACAGGAAGAAATTTATACTCTGAAATTACAAAGTGCTGATATGCGTGCATCGCGGCTTGATGCCCAGGCAGCGGTAGACTCGATTGAGGTGATGCTCAACAGCAATCTCAGAAAACGGGCAAAGGATTTGAACGAAAAAGTATCCAGCAGCACTGCAAACCCAGATTCGTACACCCTGTCATCCAAGAAGGCTGAACTTGAGATGGTCTTGCAGGATCTCTCTACTATCCAGAAGACAGAAAAGGAAGCTGAAGCTATCCTTGACGAGACTTCCAAGGAAATTCGCTCTGTAGAATCCTCAAAAGACAAGATGCTTGAAAAGTCTGTCGTTGACGAGCGCACAGCTGAAGACAGACAAAAGCAGCTCGAATCATTAAACAATAGAAAATCGGTATTACTGACGAAGCGTGCAGAATTAGAACGTCGAGTGAGAGAACTAGGCACCCTGCCAGCTGACGCATACGAAATGCACAGGGATGCCACCACAGAACAACTCCACAGTGCCCTCCATGCAGCAAACCAGGAGGCAAAGAAATTCGCGCACGTCAACCAAAAGGCTCTGGATCAGTATGTGTCATTCTCTGAGCAACGAGAAGAACTTGCACGCAGGAAACAGGAAAACGATGCGGCAGAAGAAAAAATTCGACACCTCATAGAGACGCTTGACATGAGAAAGGATGAAGCAATTGAGCGAACATTCAAGCAAGTCGCACTCAACTTTAGACAAGTCTTTGCGGCTCTTGTTCCTGGCGGAAAAGGTGAACTGGTGATGCAGAAAGCAGTTCAAACGATGGATGATGAGGCAGACGAGGGTGGAAGCTCCATGGACAGATACTCTGGCGTCAAGGTCAAGGTATCCTTTGGCACTGGAGATGTCATGTCAATGAAACAGCTTAGTGGAGGACAGAAAACACTCGTAGCTCTGACCCTGATCTTTTCCATTCAGAGATGCGACCCTGCACCATTTTATCTGTTTGACGAAATTGATGCAGCTCTTGATCCACAGTATCGTTCAACTGTGGCACACATGCTCCAGCAACAAGTGAATGACGACCAGAACCCAGCCCAGTTCATCATCACGACCTTCCATCCCCAAATAGTTCAGGTCGCCGACAAAGTGTACGGCGCATCCCATAGAAACAGAATCTCTTCCATCGTCCAAGTACAGCGAGAAGATGCCCTAGAGTTCCTCCAAGCAGAAGAAAAACGGGGCACAGCAGCAGAGGACGCACGAAAGAAACAGCACCATGAAGGCCAAGAAAATATTCCAATGGACGTCGATATCCAACAACAATAGTACTACTACTACTACTGTGTATTCATTACTCGAACAAACTTTTTTAAAAAACTATCCATCTATCTATGAATCAAACCAAGCAGAAGAAGAAAACAGCAACAATGTCCACAGCAATGCGAGAAAACTATGCATCCTGCTCCATATCCTCCGCCACAACACGAACCTTCTTCTTCTCCGCATCCTTTGCCATTGCACCAGGAGCCTTCACCAAGTGAATCTCCTCCTCCAACTCCTTCCTATCAGCTGCACGCTGGCGCTCCTTCGACCCAGCCATACGTGCCTCCCAGAACCGATCCTGGCGAGCCACCCGAATCTCCTTGATCCTCTTCATAGCCTTGACCGTTGTAGCCACTAATTCTCTATCATACTTTTCTGGACGATTACGTTTTCGTTCCATCTCAAAGGTTGCATCTTCTGCCAACTCCTTCCCAGCCAACTTCCTATACGCCTTTGTCCACTTCACCTTTCTAGGATTTCTCTTCATCTTGAAGTTTTTATGACATTTAGATCTACAAAAGCGAAACACCGTCGCATCATTCCTGACAAAAGTAATTCCATGCCCAGGATAGACGGTGCTCGAGCAAAACCAGCACTTTTCTAAACGCACTGCACACCCATTAAGTATTATTAAATACACAAAAGAGTTCAGAGCAGACTGATAGAAGACAATGAACAGGGCCATATTCGACGGATGCATGAGTGTAGCTGATTCTTCGTCGTCTGCCTTGAACAGATAGTAGATACAAACGCACTTGTCTTTGGTTGATATATAATAAATAAATATTAAATATTCTTTTTATTGTCAAATCAGGATACCAGTCATGGTGGAAAACGTGTCACACAAAGGTGGCGCCCAACACCATTCGTGCTTCTGGCAGGACAGGCGCTGTTGCCATGCCGACAGATGCTCATCACATGCATCCTCCTGTTGTAGCAACAACCGCTGAGGCACAGAGAATGCCATCACTTCCTCGGTCTCTTGCTCATGATCTCTGGCATCATCACCAGTACAGATGCTGTGCATTCTGGTCCGAACAGAATAAAAGACACAGGTGGTGGCTGACAGGGATCTGGACACACTGGATGCATGCTCTGCACCCACGACAACATAGGTTACTGGATATCCCAGCATCCATCCATACAGAGTTGGAATAGATGGGTACCCGCCCTCCCCAAGGGTAATATTGTGCCGGGACAGGCATGATTCCAAGACCATGGCACATGCTTGCTTGTCCACCGTGTGCTCTCTCTCTTGTAGGAAAGTTGTTGCTGCCTGTTCCGCCATCAAGGCATCATGAATGGATCGAAAACACTGCTCCAACGCCTCCTGCTCAGAAGAACTCGCCCATGCTGGCTCCATCAATCCCTCTGGATTTTCTATATTTTTGCAAAAGACAATACCTTTGGGATACGGAGTATGTTTCAATGCTGTCAAGGAAACCACTAACAAGCTTCCCTCGTCCACCAATGATGTAAGGAGTAGTATATCTGTATGCTGCGTTTGATCCCCTTGTTTCTCTCCTCTTCCCGTTGTTCCAACAACAACCTGCTCCTCTTCATGATCAATCGGGCACCTCTTCTGACTGATGGCATCACACATCACCCGTATACAATGATAAATAGCCTCAGACTCTTGATGAAGATGACTGAGTAAGACACCTGTCCTCAGTCCCGTCACAACAGCTGCAAGATCTCTCAACAAGACGTCTATTTTTACTCCTGCTATTCGGTTTCGAAACCTGCTGGCATGCCTCCCACCCCGATACCCAACACTGCTACCATGACAGATTCTAAAAGAATCTTCATTTTCCTTTTTGCTGCTACCAGTGTCATATCGAGACCTTGATGATAATGACCTGTTCAGAATTGAACGACATGTCTGCATGGCATGTCTCCACCGTGCAAGGAGTCCTTCATCTATTCGTTCTACTACTACATGGCTGTCGTCCATATCATCATCTTTATTCTTTTCAATGCCGATTCATCGAATGTCAATTGCTATTTCTATGAAGAATTCTGCATTTCGAAATGCAATTTAATTGTCCTATTTAAGAAAGAAAGAAATCCTTCCGTAGTTTGGATGGAATATGTGCGTCTTTTTGCTCAGCGAATCCATCAGATGAAAACAAATGCAATTAAAATCACAACTGTATGAGTATGAGGGTTGGAACAAGCAATAAGAAGACGTGATGGCGCAAGGAGAATTGGAGTCGTGGACAGTGGACCACGTCATTGCTGCTTTTGTGGAAGAGATTGGGTTGCCAGAGGATTCTCCAGTTATTAGAGCATGTAGAGAGAATGCTGTTGATGGTGCATTTCTGTTACAGTTGACAGATGAGGAGTTGAAGGAGGAGCTTGGGATGACTGGATTGCAAGTGAAAAAGGTGAAGAGAATGATTGAGGAGAAGAGAAGAATGAATAGTCCTGGTGCGACAAGCATATCGAATAGGATTGATCAGACACCAGCAGGGAGAACGTATGATATACCAGCGCCCTTGAATGTTCAACCGCCTCCTGCGGTTGCAGGAGGGTATGCAACCAATCCGTACATGAATCCGGCGCCTGCTGGGTATCCGAGTGGGCCTGCGCCTGGTATGGCTCCCATGATGGGTCCTGGTGGGTACCCGATGGCACAGCAACAGCCATATGGTGGAGGGGGGTTGCAGCCTCCTCCTGATTCGTATGGGATTGGGATGCCAGGGCCTCCTCCACCAATGTACTATGCTCCGCCGAATTATCAGCAACAGCAGTATCCACAAACCAGTGCTACTAATCAGAGATGCTGTCGTGTAATGTGATTATGTATATTTCGTTCGACATGATGACGGTACATATATAACTACGAATATGTATGATGTAAAAAATCAGAAGAGACAATTAGAAAAAAAGGGCGTGTTTTTTTTTCTTTCAAGAGGTATTTGGTTGAAAGTCTGCTGCTGCAAACAAATCAGAACTGTTTAATCTCATGATGATCATCTGTAATGCAACCAGAGCGTGAGGTGATTCCTTGGCCATTCGTTGCATGGATTTCTTTGAAATCCTCAATACCCGACATGCAATGCTAGCGCACACCGCATGCGTGCTATGTGGGCGAGCTAAATGAAAGTCTGTACTACCACCGACGCACCCAGGTCCGAGTTCGAACGATCGGATTGGTTTCTCACCATGGGGGAGGGTTACACCGCGGTTCTCTTCCCATGTTGCAAAGTATGCATCACTTGGAAGCGTGGCATCCGTATCTGTCTTTCCCCATATCACATCTCTGGGGTCTCTGAATTGATCGACACGTATAATACCTCGTTCGACGATGATCATTTCTTCTGCAGCGTCCCCAACCCTCCACAGCATTTCCCCTCGGCGGACAGTCTGAGATGCAATATACTGCTTCATATCTCGTGAAAGGGAACTTGCTGTGCTTGCTTTGATCAACGGAAGCTTTTCTAAATGATACTTGAGTATTTCTTCCAATGTAACAGCTGCGCTAGGAGGGCGACACACGCCATACCGGACAGCAACCTCGAGCAAAGCATCCTCGCAGAACCGAACACCTTCTTCCAACGTTGGAAAAGAGTAGACACTCTCAAGAGCGGCATCAACACACATGCTCTCGTGACTTTCTACTCCTTCTTCGATATGCAAAACGTCGTGGGACAAAGGCGTTGACTGAATCTTTGGAGGCCAGGTCATCTTTTGCAAGACCACCTCGTGTGCTGTCAAGAGTGTCTCCATGCCGCCTTCTTTCAATCCGGTCAGAATGGGCGTAATACCGTGCCTTTGAAGCTCTCGTGTCACACCAGAGATTGTTCGAGATCCAGAAGAATCCATACCAGATACTTTGGAAAAGTCAATCACCAGGAAACGTGGGGAGGCGGCAGAGGCATTCTCGCATTGCTCCAGATTCAATCCATACTCGTACACTTCCGTACCGACCAACGCCGACGCCTCATCACTCACCAGCAATGCCGCCAAGTTGTTCAATTTCGTTCCAATACTTGACGCACTCCCGAAAAATATAAACCCTTGTAATTGCACAGTCACGGTGTGGGAGTCTCGCAAGACAGACAAGGCAGCTTGATGTTCCACCGTACGAATCACAGAACTTCGACATCGCCCCGCCTCTAAATTCTGAACTTGACTCTGCGCATACGCATACGAAAAATATAGCGTCGCACATACTATTCCAGCACCAATACCACCTTCCAACCCAAACTCCATGACACTGAAAAAGGTCATCCATAACAACACGTATTCCATTCGGGTCAACTTTTGATACGATAAGAAGAGCCAGTCGCGAGAAATTTCAAATCCAAACCAGATCATGAGTGCTCCGAGGAAAAAGTTTGGAATATATTGAACGATGGAGTACGGATACATGAAGACGAGAAACTCTGCAGATGCAATCACCCATCCATTGACACGATTAAATATCCCTGCCCTCATGGTGAAAATCGTCTGACTGAAAATATAACTTCCAGTAAACCCTACTCCTGCCACACCAGTAGCAATATTCGATAGAGCCACGGTCGTCAACTCTTTGTTAAAGTCAATCCTCACTGGAACATCCTGGGACACGGCAGCAATATCCATACAGGACCCAAAAATCACCACCAACAACAATCCAGCCGTCTTTGCACCTTGTCGAAGCATTGCAGGAAAACAGATCCCACTCATACTCCAATCTTCAAAATGATACAGCTTCCATAGGTCCCAAAATTTGACTGGCCCATCCGCAGGCTTCATCACCCACCCAGCTTCTTGGGCAGTCGTCAGACTAATCCCACTCACAAGCAGCACCACATGGAAGGTGGCAATCAGCGAAAACAGCAACACAGGCAATGCCATGGGATGACGAGCTCGCTCCATCGTCACCACCATGGCTACACATGCAGACACTGTTGGAATCAACTTGATCAACGAGTCTTGATTGAAAATCTTCATCCACGACATGATTGAAGAAATATCCTGGGATGACCCCAACCCCACTCCAGAAGCAACACAGAAATATCCAACAAATCCGAGATATCCTCCCATCACAGGTAAAGGAATATACTGAACAAATCCAGCCCATGAATTCTTGGCAACAACATACGTCCCCAATCCAACAATCACAGTCGACACTGTCATTGTCAGCAATGACGTCCCCAACGCTGTTTCCACAGATAGCCCTTCTTTCGACGCATAATCAGCTATCGATGTTGCCATACCAGACATGAAGATGATTCCGACGTCCTGAACCTGTCCCATGGCAAATGGAAGCGTACTAAACACATTAAACACAGACTGATGAAGTGCTGATGACACAAAGAAAAACTTGCACAACAAATCCAAGAATGGAGAATAATGAGGATGTTGAAACACAATGGAAGCAAACGCAATCAACGCCGGTATCCCCGCAGTCGCATTGATCATTCCAAACACGGCTGCCCTCACAGGATCAGAGGAAGGAAACGATGCCCCATCATCCTCCCCAGCAACACCAGCATGAGGAAGCAAAGGCTCCACCATATCATCCACAGGCCTTCGAAACGTCTTTGAATCCCTCCGTCTATCCATCCCAATACTGCTCTCCCGAGTCGAAAGCAATGGCCCGTGCATTCTCGGCGTGGCTCCTCCTCCACTGTCTCCATTGTGGTCATCATCCAACTACATGCAGTGCATCAACAGAGACCATTGTCATGCACACCCACACCATCATCCTTCTTGGACATCACACACAAGCACATACCGTTCCCACTGCTGCTCGACGACGATGATGCATCATATGCCCATGCCCATGATAACTCCCAATATTGAAAGACCCAGCAAAATCCCCCTGGCGTGCAGGGCTAAAACTCGTCGGCAACGAGGTCCCAAGCGGCCCAGACCCATACACCTCACCCACATTCTCCCCGTACAATATATTCCCATCATCCCTATGATGGCTTGATGCATGATGCAAAGGCTCCATCACGTCGTCATCGTGATCGGGAAGAGACTGCAACCCTTCCGACAGAGCAGACCTAGCACCCCGTCCTTCTCTGGGGACTCCACTCATCTGCCCTCTCATATATTGCTCTACTACTATATACAAATAATAATTATGAATAGGGTTTACATATCTTTCATGGTGCGCCCAGGTGTTGCTTAAATAATTATGAGAGCCCTGCAGGGCAGATGGGAAACCCATCTGTCTGATGAAAACATCTCTTCCCATCAACCAATTGTTTCATAGTAGGAAGAAAAAAAGGTTCTTGCCGACGTAGTATTCAGTCATAAGGACACACATTGATGTATTCGTATCATTCATATGATGTCGATGGTGGTCATGAATGCACGCCATTGTTGCTGTACACGTGGCAGCAGCAGTTTTAGTAGTAGGAGACATGGGCATGCCCATAGCATGCAGCTGGGCAAGCGGGGGGGCATGACTTACAGCACTGTTGGGCATTATTATAGTAATCGAATGACTGAGTATACCATGGATGAAGGAGGAGCATGGTGGTCAGCAACAACAACAATAACAAGAGGAAGAGGAGGAAGAGGAAGAAGGATGATGGTGTGCTCTGCAGCACAGCAGAGCAAGAAGAAGAAGGGAGCAGCGCGTGATTCCGGAGGATTCGGGGGATTTGGTAGTGCGAAGCAGGGATCTACGCCAAAGACAACCTGTCCGTGTGGATCTCGAAATCTCTATGGAGACTGCTGTGGGAAATATCACACAAAAAAGGCCTTGCCCAAAACAGCTGAAGAGTTGATGAGGAGCAGATATGCTGCGTACGCCAAAGGATTGGTGGACTATATTGTTGATACCACGCATCCAGATAATCCGTTGGCACAGAAGGATGGAGGCGTGTCTTTGAGAAAGGATGTGATTGCGACCTGTAAAAAGATTTCTTGGGATAAACTGGTTGTCCTGGAAACAGAGAATGTGTCGGAGAATGAAGCCTATGTTACCTTCCAAACGTACTTTAAAGTAAAAGGGCAGCAAGGTCAGAGATCACAGGGATTCCATACGCAATCGTTTGTAGAAAAGAGTAGGTTTTTAAAGTCGTCAGATGGGGTCTGGTTGTATGAAAATGGCGAGCAGGACTGGGAAGGAAATCAGTGGGTCTGATGGCTTTTTTTTATACTCTACGATTCTGTAATAATTATTGATGTTTTTATTAAAAGAAGTAGATCTAATAAAAATATACGCTAGTAGACGGTAATAATGAACGTGGTGCTTTCGTTTCTTTCTCAGCAGGATGCAGCAGATGTGTCGAATTGGGGTGTTGTCGGGGCATTGGCTTTGCCACACCTTTTATATGCATTCATCTGGTATTTTCCTGACATGTGGATGAGGATGTTTAGGAAATCGAGCGTACGGGTGTTTGAATCGATGGCGTGGTTGTTAAAAGGTACCAGTCTTTTTTTCTGTCTATCTCTCTCTCTCTCTCTTCTGCAACGGATGGAATGAATACCATACATGTGTGTGTGTGTGATGCAGTGATTCAATTTTCATCTGTGATTGCATGGATGTATATTCGAATGCCCTCTGGGGTTGATGTCTTTGCCATACCTCCACTGCATGCTGTGATTGGGGTGGGTCTGGTGGCTTTTGGGCAGGTTCTGAATGCAGGGATTTACCAGGCTATTGGACATGCTGGCGTATATTATGGATTTAAACTTGGTCATACTGTTCCATGGGTGGATGGGTTTCCCTTTAATGTGGTGCAGCATCCTCAGTATGTTGGGAGCGTGGCATCTGTATGGGGTATGGCAGTGTTGGTGTGGTCACAGGGACCGCAGCCAGAGCTGGTCTGGCTGGTGGTGTACTGGACATTCCTGTACATATGCACAGGCGTGATGGAGAGCTCGACATGAGAGAAAGAGATAAATATAATATGCATCATCATCATCATCATCATAGTATATAGAAAGACTGATTTACTTTTTGATTGAGGAAAAATAGGATCGTGCTGCTCGGCCAGACTCGACGACAGTCTTGGCAGCAGACACGAGTGGGTCTGGCATGGCGCTGAGTACACCAGGAGATGCATACATGGCTTTTCGTGCCAGCACAGCAATTGAATTCATTGGCAATTGTTGATCACCTCGCTCCATCATGGCTTTGAACAGTGTTGTTGCTCTATCCCACTGTCGTCCCTTTTCGCATGCATTCAGCACACTCGAGTAGATGTAAATGTTGGGTTCCATATCCGTGTCGATCAACGCATCGTATAAATCTAGAGTTTCCCTCCATTTTCCTGCTTTTTCAAACGTGGAGAGCATGGCACCATAAGTGACAATATCAGGCGCAATGCCCTCATCTTCCATACTCTTCCATGCAGCGACAGCCCGTCTCCACTCCAGATTATCCCCTAGTATCGATATAAGCTGATTATACACGACTATGTTTGGCATAATTCCTGATTCTTTAAACTCTTGGATGAAAGATAACGCCTTCTTCCATTCTCCGGCTTTCCCGCACGCGGATAGGAGGCCAGCCAGCGTAAAGGCATCCTCTCGGATGCCAGAATCTCTCATATCCTGATTAATCTTCATCGTGGTTTCAAACCTCCCTGATTTTCCACACACAGATATAAGAGTATTATATGTTACCTGATTGCATTCCACCCCCCTCTTCTTCATATTCTCAAACACCTCCAAAGCACGGTCCACCTGCCCACAACGCTCACAGGCTGACAGCAAGGCATTGTACGAGATTGTTGACGGATCGATACCATCACGCCGCATCGCACTAAATATAGCCCATGCTTGCTCCCAATCCTCACCTTTCGCACACGCTGTAATAGCTGCGTTGTAAGAAATAACGTCAGGCTTGACCCCAGCAGCCTCCATCTTGCGAAACACCTCGATAGACTCTTCCCACACCCCACCCCGCTGCAACGTGGTCATCAGGGTGGTGTAATGAAACACATTTGGAACCACATCGGCCGATTCTTCCATCTCGGTAAACCACCTCCTCGCCTGTTTCCAATTTCCAGTCGCCTTACACCCGCCCAGGAGACTGCTGTATGTGTACATGTCAGCTTGAATCCCAGCATTATCCATCTCTGTCCGAATCTCCTCCACCCGCTTCCATTTCCCACACGTCGCCGCAGCAGCAATCGCTGTATTAAAAGAAACAATATCCCTAGAAATATCATACTTCTTCATCCTATCATACGTTTTCAGAGCACACCCCGCATGACACGGCCGCTTACTCTGCATTTTCATCACCTTGGTCCACAGCACTGTAGCCTCTTTCGGATCCTTCCAATCACCCCGTGACGTCTTCCATTCAACCAACTCGACAGCCATATCCATAGCATCATGAATATCAAAATATGTCATAATCTGACGACACATGGACGAATCAGGGGCCACCTCGTCCAACAGCGCTTCCCGACTGTCCTTGGACCTCTTCCCCAACGATACCATGCGACGTGCCACATCCACAACAACTGGGTCTATTTTTGGCTTTTTCCTCGCCCCTTTCAATGGTTTCTTCTTCTGCTGCTGCAGTCTCACTTCAATATCCCGTAATTCAGGAGAACATGGACGATCTTCCGGAGCTTCAGAAGAATTCCACGCATCTATCCTCTGCGCCTGATCAATACCAGCGGCAGGAGGTGTCACTATTGATTCATATTGCTGTCTAGATACTCGTATACGACTATACCGTGGTGTAGATCTGTGACTCTCGAGTCTCTGTAGGACCACAGGTTGCTTGAGAGTCACTCGGAGTATCCCCATGGAAGACTCCATCTACATCTATGTTACCTCTATGCAATTTTTTTATTTTGGATTGATTTCCTCTTCCATAAATGGAAATGGCTCGGTATTGCAGACTGTCCTGTGTTCCATGCAGAGAACAGAACCTCTGTAAATAGATAGATATGGAACGAGACCGTGGTTTCATAGACACACTGAGATTGCAGTGTTCTGGATATATGATATTATCCACATATATATTGTGATGATAGAAGATACTGGAGTGCAAGAGAAAGAAGAAACAGCAGCAGAGAGCCTGAGCACGAGGAGGAGTTCCTCTTGTTCTTCTTCTTCTGGCAGTGGTGGTGGTGGTGATGTGGAGCTTGGAGGCGAGGTGGTTGGATGGTCTTCATATGATGACGATGCAGAACAGAGGTTGTTGTGGGAGACCAAAGTACGCTGCTGTCATTGGTCATTGAATGATTGATTGATGATGAACAATAATGTGGTGAAAAAATGTGTGCAGATTGTTGTGAGGATTTGTTTATTTGAAGGAGACAATGGATCTATAGATCAAGTTCCAGATGTGTATGTGTCTGTGTCGAGGCACGAGTATCTATATCAGACGGTATTTGAAAAGGTGATTCCGCTGTGGAGGCATGTACTTCCATCGTCTGCATCACGGACACCGTGGCTGGAGTGTGGCATGCTTCCATTGAAATGGTGCGCAAGCTTTTTTTTTCCTTTTTGATGGTGCTTAACGTCATCTTCTACGAGCAGTTTTTGGGTGGTTTTTAAAAAAATTTCATATACTTTCTCTTGATCATGAGCAATAAATAACGTCACACAATGGTGCAGGGATCTTCCATGTGGGGTGTTGCATGATCTTCACTGTGGTGGTAATGATGATGGCTGTAGCAGCAATAGTATCTGGACTGTTGTGGCTCATTTTTCAAACTTTCCATCGACCATACTCACACCGTTCGATGTGAAAGAGTCTCTTCGGAATCATGTGTTTCACTCAATGAAGGAAGCGTCACATGTGAGAATGGGTTCAGCGTCGAGGATTATGAACATGTCTCATGCTGCTCAGGATGCCCTATGGCATGCTATTCGGCAGGGGTCCTACGACGAGTATGTCAAGGTATATAGTACGTTGGGATTCGAGTCACACGACGGGATTCTGGCTGCTGTAGAAAGAGTTCCTGTCCGTATCATTGTATGTCGCGGGGCTGCTCTGAAGATGAATACAAGTTACGAAGACGTGTACATCTCGTCGAGATCCATGAATGATGGTAGTGTAAAGGATTGTGTGTATGATATAGCAAGAGCATGGATGATGATGAAGAAGCATAAGACTATTGCTGTGAAGAATGAGGAGAGTGGCATGACAGGTGTACAAATACAAGTGGGTGGGATTGACATGCATGGGACAGAGCCCTTGTCCTACCTTTGGCGAACCATGCACGCGCCAGACGGTTTTCTGTATATTTATGTATATTGATTGTATACTAATAATACATGTAACAATACGCTATGCTCGAAACGGTATAGATATATCAATGTTGTGAATGAATCAATCAGTCTTCCCTCTCGTTCATGTGTTCATACTCTGGGCCATCTCTCTGCGTTGCCACCTGCGGCGCACCATCTTTGGTTGATGCTCCTGTCGAGGCAGCAGCAGAAGAAGAAGATGGTGTGCTAGTATAACACACTGGACCTGCTCTCATTGGCGACGTTTCTGGCTTGTTTGGAACATGGTCTGGCTGCTTCTGAAACGCCAATGATACCATGGCATTTGTATCATTATCTTTCCGGAGATGCTCCGGCACAAACGTCTTTCCAATAATCATATTCTGCTCATTCTGACTCGACGTATGCGAGCCATGATTGAGACTAACGTCTCGAATATTCTCCTTGTTAAAGGTGATTCTAAACGAGTGAACATCTTCAGACTCTGTTTGAATGGCACCCGTCTTCATATCAACCCTCCGAGGAACCAAGCGTTCCTCTACAAAATGTGCTACATTGAATCCACGGTCGGTCAAAATATCAATCAGCATGTCGACAGCCAAGTGAGACGACAAAAGAAGAGGATGGCGTGATCTGTATTCTGCATGCCCAGCCATACTGCATTGTTTCAAAACGGGCATGATTTCCATATCAATAAGACTGATAATGTCTGTGAACATCTTATAATGCTTTTTGCAGTACAAGTCTAGTCGGAAGACGAGTCTCTGTCGAGCCACTCGCACCAAGTCTCTGGCCAATGGCAAATGGCGGATGGCTGCATAGGTCTTTTCATCCAAATCCAAGCTCGACTGGTATCTCAATTCCCTCACAATCTGGGATCGACAGTCTTGTAATGATCCCATTGCATCAATCAAAGAAAACGGAAAGTATGATTTCAGTCTCAAAATGGTATTGTAATGTGCCTTGAAGACTTGGTATCGCCTCCTGCACAATGCCTCATTCACATCAGTAGCCCTCACATTCCATACATCCCCTGTCCCGGCATCTCGCACACGTTCATTGTGTAAAGATGTAAGTTCTGCTCTCTTCATCTGTCTTTTCACGCTTTCCTTCTCATCCACATACAATATGACAACCTTGAAGGATGGCCTTGGTGACCTCCACTCATCTGCAGAGTCTGCATTCCGAGCATGCCGATCCATCAATTTATCATACAGTAACTTGACAAAGTCTACCTGTGTCGCTGTACGGGGAAATCCATCAATCACCAGACCGGCACCATCATTCACCTCTGGATTCAAAGTAGCATCCAACAATGCATCCAGCACCATGGCATCAGGCACCAGCTCCCCCCTATCAACATATGACTTGATTTCCGGAGAATCCAGTAACTGCGACATACCAACACTCCTCGAAAGACCCCTGGACTTCATGATAAACGGCACATTCGTCCCCTTTCCAGACCCTGGCGCCCCATTCAACCACACAATTTCCCTCGGACACACATATCTCTCGCCCAACCGCTGCTCCATAGACTTCCAACATGCATCGAAAATCAATTGCGCCTTTAACCGTGTCTGCTCTCTCGCAGACAGAGTAGGCCCGGCCTGAGCAGCATCCTGAACATCCCTGGCATTGCCAGCTTGCTCAGACAAGGAAGCACCCTGCTCCATGTTCACCTGTTCTTGCTGCATGCACCCCATCGTCCGCCCTATAAACCCACGACTATATACTATACATTCATTGCTACGACGAAGAACCCCATCAGCTTCTGCCCCAATACCGCCCCCGAGGCTCCCAACCACCTGCCCTAGAGCGTTGCCAGTAATAACCGACGCTGGCGTCCCAGCCCTACTGAGCCCTCCAGCCACACTCCAACCGCGCCGCGTTGCACGTAAAATGAAATTTATACGCATGTTATATTTATTGTAATCCTCAAACCCCAAGGGTATAGCTCATTTCATGTTCCTAGCGTTAGTCGCTGATCACACGCTTGCGCATTCGTGGTCAAACGACGCAATTTGCTTCTTTGCCCACAGACACACGAGTCCGCGTTCGGAGTCGAAAATATACAGCTTTTTACATTATAAATTGCCATGCGTTGCTCAATACATGACTATTCACTGTCCCAAGAATACCTGTCCAGTTCCGTAAAAGGGTATATAAAATGCAGCCCAGAACGAGCTTACCCACGATGCAAATCCAAGACACGAGGTGCTACTCTAGCTTATATCGATTTCTAACATTACAGATTATGAGCAGATAGTCCTGGTATACTGGTGTGGTGATGGCGTCAAAGGTAGAGAGTGCTGGGAACAGTGGAGTTGGTGGTGGTGTCAGGAAGGCTGCTGCTGTTATTGATGTCAGTGCTGGGTTGCTAGAACAAGTTCGAGTGGCATGCTGCGGGGATGCAAGGGTGGCTGGTGTTGATGAGATTGGTTCTGGGGTGTCGACAACGAGAGAAGGTGGACGGATGGGGAAGCAGTTTGATAAGATGGAACAGGCATTGCTGATGTGTATAGAGGAGGTCCAGGGGCAAGGATTTGGTTGGGAGGATGTAAAGGAGTCTTTGGGTTCTGTGCTGCGTGAGTATTTGTTTGGTGATGTGGTGGATCCAAAGAGGAAGGAATATTTGTTGTATGAAGTGCATGGGACACAGAGGAGTGCATCGAGTTTGGCAGGAGTGCTGTCCATGTTGGTGATGAACGACTTGTTGTGCAAGCTTTCGCGGGAAGAGTTGCCATCGTATTACGCAGATTTAGCAAAGACTTTGGATCAGGCTCGGGTGAGACAGGTGTACAAGGCTCCAAAGAGAGCAGTTGCTGCTGCTCCTGCTGCTCCACAGAGCGAGGATGTGGTGGACGAGGAGATGGAACGGCACAGAGAAGAATTGGAACGGGAGAAAGAAGCTAAAATTAAAGTGGAGAAGGAGAAGGAATGGAATGAGAGCAAGGCGTGGATATTGCAGCAGGCATACGATGACGATGAGTCCAGCATGGATGAGGAGGAATCTTCTTCTGATAGTGGCAGTATCGAAGATTGGGAAATCTGGGGTGATCCAGAGGAAATTGAACGTAAGAGAGCTGAGAGATCTCGGGAAAAACTATCGCGGGAGGATAAAATTGCCATCATTGCCCATGATATGTTTCATGCAAAACAGCATGCTGCCAAGGCCAAGGCCAATGGGGACAAAGCTGGACAGAAGGAAGCAGGTGCCATCATAGGGAAGTTGCGGAGGGATATGAAAGAATTGGAAATTGGTGATGGGGATTTGGAGCCGCTATATCCTTCTGAGGGCGCTGCTGCCAATGACCAACAGGCTCCTTTGCAGACTGAGCCACAGGCATCAGAGGAGGAAGAAGAGGAATTTCAGATTGATATGTTTGACCCTAATATGGATGAACCTGATCAACCGACAAACAAAAAGCTAAATACTGCCTATTTGTCAATCATATCGAATCAAAAATTGCGTGATTCAATCAGGAGTAAAAAGGAGAAGAGCAACAAGAAGAAGAATACTCAGCAGAAAGAAATTGTAAAGAAGCATCCTAAAGGAGTGTTACAACAGGCCATGCAGAAAGAAGGATGGAGTGCTCCAAGATTCGAAAAGCTACCCAATGGAGGGGAGAGAAATGCCCAAGGACCACAGTATCGTTTTCAAATATTTATTGATGTCAGACAGTCAAAGCATAGAAGGCACAGCATGAGGATTGGAACTCACAAATTTTCCTTGGAGCCACAGTTGGATGGTTGGGACACCATACAGATGGCACAGGATGCGTGTGCAACCAAGGCGTTGATGGATCTCTATGGCAATTCAACAGAAATAGAATGGGAGCTGCTGAAGGAGCCCTTTGATGAGTTGCTTTTGGAGATTGCAGAGTTCCAGGATGTAGCGCCTGCATACGTCGAGGATGGACAGAAGAGGGAAGAATTTGTCTCTACTCTTATGAAATCGTTTTCCGGAGCTTTGAGTACATTAGATGAAGATGATGACGATGATACAAGCCATTTGAGGAAGACTGCCTTGCTCGATCAGACCATTGCTTCGAGCATTGAAACAAAGAAGTTCCAATTGAAAGGGTCCAAACAATTGAGTGAAAGAATGCTGGGCCAATTTCAGGAATGGATTCGGTCAGAGACTGGTTCATACTGGATGAAGAAAAGAAATTCCCTGCCAGTGTTGCAAATACAGGACGATCTTCTCAAATCTTTGGCCACACATGATGTCGTTCTTGTGAGTGGTGAAACTGGAAGTGGAAAGACTACCCAAGTACCTCAGATGGTTCTGGATGGCTGTATTCAATCACTTTCAGGGGCTGAATGTAACATTGTGTGCACCCAGCCTCGTAGAATTGCTGCAATAAGTGTTGCTGAAAGGGTTTCAGAGGAGAGAGGGGAGGCTGGTCCTGGGACAAGGGGTTCTGTTGTTGGATATTCCGTCAGGTTTGACTCGAAAAGTACTGCTGAAACTCGGCTGGAATTCTGTACCACAGGAATTCTGCTTCGGAGGCTGTCATCTGATCCAGCACTGGTGAAGTTTTCCCATGTAATCGTCGATGAAGTTCATGAGCGATCAATGCAAAGTGACTTTTTGATAGCCATGCTTCGAGATCTAGTTCAAAAAAGAAGAGCTTTAGGGATGCCTTTGAAAGTCATTCTGATGTCTGCCACAATGAACACAGAGATGGTTGCTGATTATTTTTCAGGTTGTCCTATTCTCAGTGCCTCCGGTAGAACATTCCCGGTGAAACATTTATTTTTGGAGGATATCTATGAGATTACGAATTATGTATTGGATTCAGACTCGCCCGCAAGTCTGCGAGAGGGGCAGATGTCAAGAGTTCAGCAAAAGAAGTTGGAAAACTCTGCTGGGTCTAAGAATAAGGCCTTGATCAAAGGAAATTGGGGTGATCAGAATGATGATATTATTCTCAATCCACATTTCAACCATGAATTATATGATGAATATAGGTATGTCGACAGAGCATTGTGACAAATGCTTTTTGTTTGTGACTCTGATATCATGCATTCTTGCAGTGTCTCAACATTACGGAACCTGGCCAAGGTGAATGAGGAAAGGATTGATATGGACTTATTGGAACATGTTGTGCTATATATCCACGAGACCCAGGATCCAGGTGCTATATTGGTTTTCGTTCCTGGAATGGCTGAAATTGACAATCTGAGCAGGAGGCTTTCATCGCAGAGAATGCTGCAGAGCCATGTCATTGTACCCCTGCACAGCTCAATTTCGCCCAAAGATCAGAAACGAGCCTTCAAAGTCCATCCTCAAGGCATTCGAAAAATAGTAATATCGACGAATATTGCTGAAACGTCTGTTACAATTGAGGATATTGTGTATGTCGTAGACACAGGGAAACTGAAAGAGCGACGATATGATGCATCCAGGTCGATGTCCATGCTCATCGAAGACAGTGTCTCTGTTGCAAATGCAAACCAAAGGAAAGGAAGAGCAGGGAGAGTCAGAGAAGGGACCTGTTATTCCCTCTACACTAGAGCATGTTTCGAGGGTAGAATGAAGAAATACCAGGTATGGCCATCATTTTCGTATTCTGCCATCACAACATCATTATTCCTCTCGTCTGACTTAACATCGCCATCATGCAGACTCCTGAGATCATGCGAGTGCCTTTGGAAGAAATGATACTACAAATTCATAATCTTAAGTTGAGCGATACAGCTGATCAATTTTTGTCAAGAGTATTACAGCCACCACTGAAAAAGGCTGTGCAAGGGGCAATCCATGCACTAGTGCAGGCAGGAGCTTTAACCAAACAAGAAGATTTGACGCCATTGGGTACGATTTTTTTCAATGTGGTCCAAACTTCGAGTGAGATCAATATTTCTAATCATCGTTTTTTTCCTTACAGGGAGCCATCTTGCTCAGTTGCCAGTGGACATCAATATTGGCAAAATTTTAATCATGGGCTCTTTACTCCACTGCCTATCACCAGTGTTGAGCATTGCCGCGTGCCTATCCCATAAATCACCCTTTACATCCATTCAAGACAGAGATGAGATGAAAGCTGTGGCGTCGCCATTCTTATCCAAAGAGAGAAAGTGCATTGCATCTGAGCAGCAATCAGATCACTTGGTGCTGGCAGCGGCACTGCAAGGCTGGATTGATGCAAACGCCTATAGCGGGAAATCGTCGGCGATAAAGTATGCCAGTAAGTTCAAAATGAGTGTACAAAATATTAACATAATCATGGAAATGAGGGAGCAGTTTGCAACAATGTTGGAAGACATTGGGCTGGCACAAAGGCCTGGCCCTGGGCAAGACTCTTCTGGCTTTAGATGGTATGATTCGGACACATGCCCACAGAACCTTCATAAATCATCTCCTTCTATTCTGAGATCTGTTTTGGTAGCTTCACTTTATCCCAGAGTTGCTTTGATGGACCAAATGATTCCTGGAAGCTCCCCGACATGGCATGATGGAAATGGTCCAGTTGCCATCCACCCATCATCGATTTTGTCATCTCTCTCAGCAGGATCTTTCCAGCAACCCTTTTTGGTGTATAGTGAGAAAATGAAGACATCCAAAGTCTTCCTCAGAGATTGTTCCGTGGCCTCCCCATTGTCCATATTGTTGTTTGGGAGGCATGTCCATATCGATCACAAGAGCAGTCAGGTACTTGTCGATGGTTGGATTCGGATCAAAGTTGCAGGACGTTGTGCAGCAATACTCTTTAAGATTCGGGAACGGTTAGATTCGGTCTTACAAGCTCGGGTCAAAGAGAACCAAAACATGACCAAAGGTGAAACACAACTCGTCATGGAACTTGTAGCCAAGCTTTTGGAGCAAGAGCAACTAAATGTTTGACTGTTGATTCTAAATATGACTATTATAATTGCAAAAGACAGAAATACCTCATCAAATGACAGTTTGCATATACAGGGTGGGATCCATTCATTCCTTCTACGGTGAATGCTCATTATCATGTCCCATGGCCAAGCCAGCTCTGTTGATGATATCTCTTACAGTGTCGGCGAGATTGCCATCATGCCGACGAAGCGCATTCTCTTCATTCAATGGTACATCCATGAGACTGTCCAGGATGGTGACAGACACGAATCCCTGGCTGAGAGCATGATGATCAGTCCCTGGAGTACCATCCTGAATATGCCTAAAGTTCACATGCTTGAATGCCCGAATAGTAACGCGACCCATATGTATCTCTGAATCTTTATGAGCATTTTGCTCTGCAAAATCAGGTTCGGACTCGGCCTCGATGAGATCACTTGTGCTACAATGTCTACCCTGACGACACAACCGAAATCCCTGGATGACAGTGCCATCATCCACTCCTGGAATATTCACATTCAGTACAATTCTATGGAGCTCTTTAGGAACGCGCGAGTTGACCCCTTCGTGAATATGCAATACCTCTTTGGTCAAAGCCACGGCATACTCTGCTGCAACCTTGTACTGTTCTACTGAGCGAGCAGCATAGTTGTCAATGGAAAAGGCAAGCGCAGGATACCCATGGTGAGCTGCCTCTCTCGCAGCTCCAACCGTCCCTGAATACACTACATGAACCCCCGCATTATCTCCCCTATTGATCCCACTAATCACCAGATCAAAGTCTTTTGTGGACAGCAGTTGTGACCGCAGGGCCACAATAATACTATCAGCTGGAGTTCCGTCAACAGCAAATGCCTCCTCTGCCCCATTAACTTGGATTTCAAAAGCATGAACATGCTTTGTCACTGTATCAATACGCAAAGGATGCATCAGAATGTGAGAAATATGTGCTTGGTACAGTGGCAGGAAAAGCACCCACCTGATATCGCATTCGATTGAGCACTTCGCTCACCGAATGGACCACAAACGAACACTTTACAGAACGATTGATCTATAAATTCCTTTACAAGCGCCTGTAATCCAGGTGCAGAAACACCATCGTCATTACTGATTAGAATTTTTGGAACGCGCATTGTCCTTTCAAACTCAATAATTTTACAAAATACGAGACCATACACTATGCATCTTCTTCAGAATTATGTTTTTTATTCATTTGTTGCTGCTGGGAGAACAGGGATAACTTTCCATCCACCTGCTGCGCATCATCTGCAGCAGAATAACGTAATGAACCTCGGGCTGTCTCGTAAACTTTCAACCCTGGCATGGGCGGAGGGCCAGGATTCGATTTCAGAGCCTTGAGCAAGTATGGAGGGAGTGACCTGGACAAGGTAGTCTTGTTGACCCGCGTTCTGCATAGATTGTCAACATATTCATCAGTCTCATCAACAATCTCATCTCCCAAGAGTTCTTCCAAGACATCTTCTATTGTAATAATTCCGATTGCGACGACATCTTCTCCTTTAAAATCGATGGCGTACAATTCTTCCATTTCACTCATGATACTCCTGACACTACTGGAGGAGGTGGAGGAGGTGCTGCTTGGTTGGGTGCTTGCTCGAAATCTCTTAAAGGACCTTGCTGAAAGCCCTTTGTTCATGGCATCATCTTCGTCCGATGAATCAAACAACGAGTCATCATCATCACTACCGTATTCTCTTTGAAGAACGTCAAACATGTCAATCGCAACATCTGGAGGTATGTACTCTTGCTTTGCTGTAATAGCGTCAAGAGTGGGCTGTGTCAACACAGCCATATGTGTTCTCCCAGTTTTAAAGAGCCGCAGCATATCATACATTGGAGTTTCCGCCAACAAATGAGGAATATGCCTGATTTTTAGCGATGATATTTCCTGGTTTGCGTTTGGATCGACAAGGATGAGTTCTTTGACCAACACGATACCAATAATCCTTGTCTTGTCCCCCTTGGCATGCACTAAAATCCTACTGTGACCAGACTTTAAAATAGACTCTAACACCTCACTATTTAGCACTGTATCAATTGATACCATGAATACCATATCGAGCGGTGTCATGGCTGCTCGTGCACGCTTGTGTGTCAAATCCAATGCACCCTTGATAATAGTCACCTCTTCAGTTGACAAATTACCTCCATAATTTTTGTTTGCATCATGCAAATCCACGAAAGTCTTCAATTGAGTTCTTCTAAATAAAGCAGAATTTCTCGGTCCTAACAGAATGTCTAGTATTGCGGCTATGGGCGTGGAGAGTGGTGTTGTTATCACCAGCAATACCCTCACCAGTGGTGAGAAGAAGGCTCCAATCGTCAGCCCATGATTCGTACACAAAGCTTGCGGGATGATTTCACCAAACATGAGAACTACTGTCACAGATAATATGACTGCTGTAATAGGATCTGTGATCCGATCCAAAACTAAAGGCAATGCCTCTGCAGCAATGGCATTCCACACAACCAACGTCACAAGCAGCTTGTGAGGCTTTGCGATCAAGGGCCTGATCTTCTCTGCAGATTTTTTCTCGCTCGTTTTCCCACTTGTCACTAAAATTTCCATCTCCACATCGTCCAAGGACATGAGTCCAAGGGTGAGCCCAGACATGATGCCTGCCATGAGCACAAGTCCCATGGCAGAAAGCAAAAAGACGAGATATTGTGCATCTGTCAAATCCTCTACATCTTTTCGCTTCATCCTACAGTATAGTTATAAAATCAGTGGATCCATCGCGGATGAGCAAAGCAGTCTGCGATACGTACAATGCGTGGTAACTCCCAAGGGCCAGCCCCACAGCACTTGGAACCATGGACACCATGAGAGTCTCTCTCGTCAAGCACTGTGACTATTCTTCTCACTGATAAATTCGTATAGCACTCGGTGGGTATTCAAAAGACGTGTCTCGCCTGAAATCCGACAAAGAACCGCCGATTCTTATGTATCACACAAACAACTCCCCAAGAAGAAGAAATTTGTGCATGCGACAACCAACGCGTGTTGATTCGCCTTACGTGACCGATCACGATGGTTCTTGTTTAAATTATTTCCTCTAAAAGGTATTTCTCTGATTGGATACTGAATCAATCGTAAGATGTACACAGCAGTCGCGTTGAATTTTGAACGACTCAGATACCTCCACTGAGAGACTGTACCTCTCGCATCCCCCGCACAGGGCCATTAAATTGCATTCTTGTCATTATTTTTCCAGTCAGTCCGTAACAATGTCGACATCAGGTAAGATTCCAAGAAGATTCCATTCTCGGAGGGAATTTGGGCGCCTCTTCCGTATAAAAGTAGATTAAAAAAGTCAGTCGACTGTCGACTGTGGGCAGTCGAACCCCAACGGAAGACCGAACTCGACAGGAGTGGTTCATGGCAGTTATTCGATCGATATCGACTCTCAGAAGACATTCTGTTATATTCAGAATATTGTGGAATATTGAGTAGTGTAGTTGTTGCTAAAAAGACGAATAGGGATGATTTCATCATCAAGTGGTCAGTCCACGCCCATCCTGGCTGGGAGTCCCCAGAAGCAGCAGCAACGTCCGTCTTTTTTCTCTAGTCCCCAAAAGTCAGTGATGCAGAGTCCTACTCGTGGCATGCTGATGGGGGATGTTGAACATCGTAAAGGTGAGGATCGTATCTCTATGACGGTGATGTGCCCACCAACCTGTGTGCTCATCTACTATGATGATAATATGCAAGTGCAGGAAGCCAGAGATGGTCCGTGGCAGACAGGGTGATTTCGTTGGGACAGTTGGTATCTGGAGTGTTTATGATTTTGCTTTCGATGAGATATGCGTACAGATTCACGGAGATGACTGGGATATTCCTGGGTGGTTTGATCACAGCATCTGGATTTGTGGGGTATCTTGGGGGAATGAAGAGAAACTCCAATCTTGTCAATGCGCAGCTCGTGGCATCTATTGTTGGTATTCTGCTGGCATTCCAGTTCATGGGTGAAGTCTCTAGGGATGCTCAGGTGGATTGTGCTCTAGCAGAATTGTACCATAAGGGAAAGAAGACAGAGGCTGCACTGAGGGATACTCAAGGGATGGAGACCATGCAGGCAGTTTTCAACACGCTTGCAGAGATGCAGGACTCCATCGCCATGGTCAAGGAAGATGCGGTTAATATGATAGAGCTTCGTAAAGAGCAGAATAATTTGAAGTTTACTGATTTGAACTACATTCGTGCCAAGGTGAGCATGGTGAAGAAGCATGCAGAGGAGGTGTTGGGCAGCGTCCTGAATAATGATGAGGTTAGTCCTGATGCGATCGCCAAAATGCCAGAAAGTGAAAAGGCATCTTTGAGAAAGAAGTTGGATATGGCTGACAAGGTGTTGGAGAAGATTACCAAGGCTCATGAGGAGGGAACTCAGGATATGAGTATTGAGGAATACAGGGAGATTTTGCTCGCACTCACAGATGCCTCTGTGGTGCCTGAGAAGGCTCAAAATCCAGAACTGAGACAAGCAATGGCTGAACTTCCAAATATGGAGGCTGCTTTGGATAGAAAGAAGAATAATGCATATGGTGCATTGATGGTTGGCAATGCAGGTCAGCAAGTGAAACGGGCAGAGATGAAACAGATGGAGCGCAGTAAAAGATTCGAAAACCAGTTTTCAAAATATCTGCAGAAATCTGCATCACGAGGACTGGATTTTGTGGCGGACTTACCGGAGCATTGCGTGCGTGAGACCGCTGGAGAAGAATTGATCATGCTTTCAGGATTTGCCATGATGCTGCTGCAGTTTGCTGCAGTATACGTCAGTTTATCATTTACTGTTCGTTTGCCAACAAAAGCTGATTAATGCGCAAGCTTTTGTTCGATAATGTATATGTAATGATTTCGTTATTCAATTATTCGTATAATAGATTAGTCGTACAAGTCATTCCTTCTTTCATGATTCAATCACTCTTCAACTTTCAGAGTCAGAGTCCTCCCTGTGAATTGAATCTGTGCTCTGGTTTGCTTGCAATCTTAGATCCTCATCCTTCTTGATGGCAGCACCCAAGCATCGGACAGCATATATCCATGTCCCTATGACACCCGTGAATGCAGTGGCAATCAAGGGGAGTGATGCTGACAGGGATCCAGTGAGCAACAACAGCACCTGGGTCATCCATGCACCACCGCTCTTCCCGATCTGACTCCCAATGAGGTCAACGGCAGCCTTACCTTTACTCTTCTCTTCTTTGGACATTTCAATATACACCATTTCTTTTGCCGGATCAAATAATGAAAATTTAGACGATCTTGCAAAGACCTGTGTGACAGCCCCGGCTGCCACCCCAACATACGCCAACGTCAGCGCATCTAGACCAAAGAGCTGAATTCCCGCTCCTGATGCAAGCAGTAAGAAGAAAAAGACTCCTCCGCTCGCCAACATGGCGACTGGCGTGGCAGACGCTGCAGCAACCCATCCCAAATACTGGAACACAAACTTTCCCAGGATCATAAACGTGATGGTAGCCCATCCCGTCGCAATAGCAACATCAGCTAAAACAGTTTGATATGCTTGTGCGGTAGGATATAGTGCGCGCAATGATGCCTTCCAAGAAAATTCAAACAGCCTATGACTGATACCATAAGACATGACAAGAACTGCTAGATTGGATATCTTTGGTGACTCGCGAATAATGCTAAAACTTTCTGCCAGGCTACCTTTCTTCTTTTGACGCGGCTTTGATGCTGTTGCTGGATCCAAGCTGCAGTACGGACCAATCACAAATTTGTCCAATACAGCCTTTGCCAGTGCCATGAATGATGTCATACTCACTATTCCTCCAACAAGCCAGCATAAAGACACATATGTGCTTCCCGCAGCAATATGTGTATTCACAAGTTTGACGAAATTCCCAGACAAGACGAGAGCGACATTTGCTGCGATCCCCATCAATGGATACACAGACTTTGCTTCACTTACTGTACACACCTCATTGGCTAGGGACCAGAACAGGACACTGATCACAACAGATCCCCACAATTCTGCTGCGCAATAAAATAGTGAAAATGTCCAATACTGACCAACCTTGACAAGCCCCATGAGCCCCTGAGGAATATATGCTGAGGCAGCATCCACCAACCACATGGGATGCAATGCCATATGGTTAGGATACAGCACCGTGGTAAAAAAGATATAAAATACAATCAAGGGCAATATTGCGACATAGAAAATCATTCTTGAGGGAAGCCGCTCGATCATTTTGCCATACATGACAAAAAAGCCCAGGGAGATTGGCAGCACAACAAAACTCGCCAAGAATGGCAATGTCTCAGCACCTGCCGTTGTCACCATGATACTGTCCTTCAAACTCTGCAATATTGCTAGATTAAACGACGCCCCGAAGAAAATGGCGCCCAACGGGATCACTTTCATCCACACAGACAGTGGAGGTGCTGTGGCATGGGCCTCATCCAGTGTGTCTGTAGGAACCTTTGGAAACGACATCCTCTTCCACCATCGCTTCCGACCCCTCTTCTCAAGATAATGTGCATCTTCCTTGCTCAGAGTTGACGCAATCTCTAGCGGAAGTTGAAAAATCTTTGACACAAAAGACGTCTTCTGCTTGTCCTCTCGTGCCTCACTCCCCACTGTCTGATGATCATCATCATTATTCTTCACATGGGCATGAAAACTCCTTTTTCGACATTTATGCAGTATTATTGAATCATTCCTATACAAAAAAGAAGCCCGATGGCGAAAACAGGACGTATCACGGACAACAACGAGACCTCCCTTTCTCGTGGCCCCACCACCTCTTGCAGTGGATAAAACCCCACCGCTGCCACAATATCGCATCACAGATTTTTATAATTAATTTCTGGCAATCAATTGGCAGATTGCGATGGCATCATGATACCGTATCGGGTAAGATTTCGATCCGTCCTTTCGATAGTCTGTATTTAGAACATTAGATAGGCATTTTGATCCATCACCGATAGGGGCATCCGCCCGACACAAGGCCCATTTTCAAACACGTTTGAATACATCAAGTAAACGAGAGCGCAGAGGGACACGGTGCTGGAGAATGCTTCTGCAGCAGCGTCATTCTGTGGAAATGTGTGGTAGCAGAACGTCTTTCTCAGGCCATGTGAACCATGGTGGCCACATTCGCTCCAATAAACATTCTAGTGCTATTTTAGTTAGAAATAAAACCATCTTGGGAGCGACAGGCCTTGTCCAGGGCTCCAAGAAGTACACTGTACAGGGCACGAGTTCTTCGAGAGGGCAACGTTCAGTTTGGAGAATATCCGCCCAGAATCCTGAGGATGGCGATCCATCTTCATCTTCCAAGGCTGCTCAAGAGAATCTTCCAATATTTCCTCTTGGAATAGTAGCTCTGCCGGCATCTCAATGCCCTCTTCATATCTTTGAAGCTCGGTACAGAGTGCTCTTCTCCACACTGTTGGATGGAGATGAGGGTGTGGATGCAGGGTTGGTATCACCGGATAAACCATGGAGGGGAACAAGGAGATTTGGTATGGCGTACTACGATCAACAGGCGGGTGGTTTGGCCTCCATTGGTACGGTGTTGGAGATTGAGGCTCACAGCACAATGGAGGATGGAAGAATGCTGATTGAGAATGTTGGAAAGCAGCGATTCAAGATTGTAGATGTGGTGGAAGAAAAGCCTGTTCTCGTGTGCCGAGTAGAGTATTTGGATGACGAGGAAGATATCGGGGATGATGTGACTGCATTGGGGAGAGAAGTTGCCGATTTGTTCAAAGATGTTGTGAAATTGAGCACCAAAATCAAAGATGCTGATGTAGATGAGGATGTTTTAGAACCTAAAGAGTTACAGACGCTGGGACCAAGGGATTTATCGTTCTGGGTGGCGTCGTTGTTCGCCGGGAGCCCGTATAATCAACAAGCATTGTTGGAGGAAAATTCAACACAAAAGCGCTTGGAGATTGAAAAAGAGCTGCTTGAGAATACGTTAAAGTATCTGTCTGCGCAGTCTGCATTACAGTCAGCATTCACTGACACGAATGAATCTGATTCATAACAACAATAATAATAATACAATGTAATAAGATTATCCTTCCATAGAGTGGTCACCAACCTGGTCCACCTCCTGTTGCTCTGCCACTGAGGCAGGCTTAATTCGAGACAATGGACCTTCCCTCTTCGCTCTATACAACACTGTCGTGATATATTTTGATTTATATCTATGAGTCATTCCAACTACGATTGCCGACTTTGTCTGATTCACTCGCTGCAAATACATGTGATTGAGAACAACATGCTGAGGCCGAGGAAGACTGGTAGTCCCATCTGTCGATGGAGGAACATTCAACAAGGACAACTGCAGCTGAGGAGGAATCACCGGAGGCTCCTTCATAAAATCTTCCGAGCTGGGGACAGGATTCGAGTAACTAGAAACTGGAGAAGGAGGAGGCTCAAAATTTGCCAAACCATCCAAATTCTCTGCCACATATTCCTGTACTTCCAACACATTATTAATATTACCTTGATCATCATACATGCACGTCGAATTTGGATCATGCCTCCATTGTCCATCTACAATAAATTTATATTGATACACTCCTGGAGGAAGCAATTTTACTAGACTAAAATCACGACCAGACTTTTGCATCACATGGCGCATGGTCCAATTGTCAAAAGACCCCTCCAACTCGACATGATTGCCCCCATGAGACCATACAAAGACAGTAGGCACTGTCTTTAATTCTGAGTCCCAGCCCAGATACTCTGATCCATAATTAAACGCAGAATCATGCATGGGTTCCATGGGCAACTGGGGGCTGTACATGATGGGTGAACCAGGCACATTTGGAGACCCCGAAGCACTGTACCCTCCAGACGAAGGACCCCTCGCAGCATCATCCGCAGATCCATCTGCTGGTTTACCGTGCGCTTGACCCTGTAGAAGCAGTCACGGGATTGAGAAGGTAAGGAAAAAAAACAAGAAAACAGTGTCGGTAGTCCACGCCACCGAGGAGAATTCTGGAGAGTCAACATACCATCGCTACAATCCTATATCCATACTTCCATAGGAAATTCTGAATAATAATTGAGTGAAAACCTGATGGGAATGTGTACGAGACGTGGGTATCTTCTAAATGTTCTAATTTGGGTCGTCCATCAATGTCGTAACACTCGCATCCGGTCAGATGGATGCGTTAATGGGTCCCTCTACACACAGCACCAAACCTCTCATTGGAGATCCATTATACACTGCGTCCGGCCCATGAACCACTCGTAATACATAATATAATCCTTCGGTGTTGTAGTACTGGTCAATAGCCGCACAGTAGCCCATCAAAGTGCGAGTAGACGCTCTTGGTTGGTCCATCACGCGAAAACATCATGTCTGCGCAACAAGAGGCAGCGAAAGCGGTGGCAAAACTGCTCAATAATGTGGCAAAATATTCTGTAGTTTTGGGTATTGGAGGATCTGTGCTTCAGAGCTCTTTATATACTGTGGATGGTGGAGAGCGTGCCATCATGTATGATAGAATTCAGGGAGTTTTGGAGAAACCCGTCGGAGAGGGGACTCATTTCCGTGTTCCATGGTTCCAGACACCAAATATTATGGATATTCGCATGAGACCGCGAACAATTAGCTCTGTGACTGGAACAAAGGATTTGCAAATGGTGAATATTTCCCTCAGGGTTCTGTCCAAGCCTGATACAAGTTGCTTGGCGAGAATTTACAGGAATTTGGGGACTGATTTTGATGAGCGTGTTCTTCCTTCTATTGGAAATGAAGTGTTGAAGGCTGTTGTGGCTCAATATCAGGCCGAGCAGTTGTTGACACAGAGAGCACAGGTGTCTGCAGCTGTGAGGAGCGAATTGACAAAGAGGGCTGCCGAGTTCAACATTTTGATTGATGATGTTGCTATCACGCATCTTTCTTTTGGTACTGAATTTACAAAGGCTGTAGAGGCAAAGCAGGTTGCGCAGCAGGAGGCGGAGAGGATGAGATTTGTGGTGATGAAGAGTGATCAGGAACGAAAGGCTGCAGTTGTGAGGGCAGAGGGTGAATCTGAGGCAGCAAAGTTGATTTCTGAGGCAACAAAGACTGCTGGATCGGGCCTGATTGAACTGAGACGAATCGAGGCTGCCAAGGACATTGCATCCCAAATGTCAAAGTCCAGAAATATTGTCTACTTGCCAGGTGGAAGTAGCGGTTCAAACATGCTTTTGGGTATCAACACGAACAATTAATTATTGGTCATACTGTATTATTATTATTATTAACACGTTCCGAAGTATCGATCTCCGAATTCTCCCACGCCAGGGGAGACCCTAAAGTCCACATCAATACACTCGTCAATTTCCGAGGTGATCACCTTGAGTGATGGGAATTCTTTGCACACCGTGTGGATACCTTCTGGGGCAGCAATGAGGGTCAAAAACAGTATCTTAGATTCCGCTACCCCTTTATCAAGAAGTACCTGGATTGCCCTGGATGCGCTACCCCCAGTCCCCAGGATTGGATCCATCAACAGAACATACCGCTCTGCTATATCATCAGGCAGTCGTTCATACACAATCACCTTTTCTTTATCCACCAGACGATCTCCAGCGCGATGAATAAGAATCTTTCCAAGCTTGATTCCTTTACAGCATGCTCGTAAAGCATTTTCCATACTCTCTCCACTACGTATCACACTCACCCCACATAACCTCTTTGCAAAATCAACGCCGACATACTCATTATCGGTTGGTGTGATGACACTCTTCTCTGTAAATGGAAGATGACCGAGTCCATGCTCTACAACGAGACGCAACAGGCGATCAGCATAAAACACGAAATCCTCTGTTCGAGTTGTTTTATCACGAATAATAGTGTGCATGCCTCGAATCTGAAAATTAGAAGGTATCACTTCCAGGTTTGGATAAATTCGAAGCAAATCTGGCTGCTGCAACTTACTACGAATATGCTGTGTGATCAAATCAATCGCAACCACATTATCTCCTCGCTGCCAAGGAATAATAATGTCGGCATGCCTCCTAGATGGCGCCACAAACATGTCAAATGCTGGCTTGACAAACTTTGTATACTGATCAATCACCCCGGCAACATCCCTTCCCCTCACAGCAACATCCCTCTGTATTCTTCGCGCAAGCCTCACATCATCATCTGTATCTACAAATATCTTCATATTGCACTCTTGCCGCACATCCTCCATATGCAGCACAAGGATGCCTTCAATGATGACCACATCAGCTGGCATGACATGCTGCGTCTTTTCACTCCTTGCATGCGTTTTAAAATCATATACAGGAACATTCACCGCTTTTCTTGCCTTGAGCGTCTGAATACACGCCATGAGTGCTTTGTGGTCAAATGCATCCGGATGATCAAAATTGTAATCTGCAGACATGCAGAAAAAGACGGATGGATCGCGATTCAACATGTATATAGCACCAAAATGGATATATGAGGCGCACCTGATACGTTGTCCTTCTCCTCCTGAGTCAAACCTCTATAAAAAGAGTCTTGTGACAGCATCACAACACATTGATCTGCAAATACATACACATTCATCGATGGATGAAATCCTACATCGCCATCCAAACGAACACAAATGCACATACCATGCAATCGCTGCATAATATAATCACACACAGTCGTCTTCCCAGAAGCTGTTCCCCCAGCTACCCCAATGACAAACACTGACTTTCTGTGTGACGCTTGAGACCGACGAAATGACGGTGAGGTTCCATTGGATGCATTCATTGTATTATTTAAACTCAGTGATCTCTCCATTTTAAGTTGTTGGAGTGACGTTGTCACTGACTCTGACACATCCTCCATTCTTCTGTAGATAAAAGTACTCTGCTCTGCTTCTCCGTACCTATCTATGGTGGTATTACACTGTTCATTTAATATTTATTTATATTAATAAAGTATAGAGGGTGACGGACGTATCAAGCACAGAGTGTCAGATTGAAATCTAGCATACTTTTTTAAGGAATTTGCTATCTGCTGACCTCTTTCTTAGACAGATCTGTACAAGCTTGTTACAGTGTTGTTGTCCAATATGCATAAAATCGCTACTGAATACATGGCGCTACAAAATTTGAAAAAAATACTTCACGCTACTCTGGGAAAAAAATTCTCTAGGACAAGACAACGCTCATGTCATGAGGGAAAAAAAGGCTCTACTGGTGGTGATATTGATATATATAATATCTAGAGGAAGAATGCCTCCCTCGAAAACAGGGACAAATATGATATATAGCATAAAATCTGTTGCACTGCAAGCTGTACTAACTGCGCATGAGTATAAAGATGTATGGCTCAACATACTTCTGCATCTCTCAAAAGCAGTGTGGCTAGACTTGGATCTCTGTCAAATTCCTTGTCCTCTCTCTCACGCCTGCGTTCTGGTAACTCATTCACTAACAATTCAGGTATCTCATCGAGACTCTGTGTGGAATTATCCCAATCTTTCAGGCTACGGACACCCATTGCTTGAAGCCGTGCCTTCCTCCGTTCTGCTTTCCATCTCTTGACAAATGTCGAATTCCAGGCAGCGTCATCACCAGCATGCATATCAACGCCGTCCTTTCCTATGGCAGGCTCGCCATCGCCATCATCATCATCCTCGTCTTCACTCAATGGATTACTCTCATCCTTGTATAAATAATCAGTCGCGACGCTCGCATCAAACACGAGTTTCCCATCCGCATGGCTCTTCCTCTGCACCACATCTTCTGCACTATCAACAACATGCTGAAACGATTCTTCCGTCGGCGTCTGCATTTTATTCTCAGCTGAGGAATCGTCTTTATAATG
This sequence comes from Picochlorum sp. BPE23, assembly GCA_025209345.1. Taxonomy (NCBI): domain Eukaryota; kingdom Viridiplantae; phylum Chlorophyta; class Trebouxiophyceae; genus Picochlorum; species Picochlorum sp. BPE23. Next base: position 456,835 of record JANSVD010000003.1, on the reverse strand, counting down.
AGAAGAAGAATTCTTCCTACACACAAGACCATCCCCATCAACAATATACTCCCGGCTCACACCAAGAGGCCCCTGGGTGGAACATGTCCCATTCACACCATTCTGACTCGATAACGACTCATTCCCTTCCCCAATCCTCACAGGGCGAGAAGATCTATTCCAATCTTTATCAAAAGAGGATGCAGAGTCCCTCTTTGAAGGATACCTATCCAGAGCAACAGACGAAGAATTTGTCCCCCGAATTTGAGCAACACTCCCCTCTGCTCCTTCCACTGTATACGAGTACGGCACCCCAGAGTAATCCACGATTCGACCACGATGATCATCCTCATCGTCTTCTCCATCCTTATCAATAGGACCTGTATAATGCAGAGGCCCCGAACGTGCCCGACCAGACCATGACCTATCGAAATTGTCAATCAGCTCCTCAGACGTGTGCGTCGTCTTTCCGAAGACCTGATCGAATTTCTTCCCAATAGACTTGAAAAAACTCGGCGCCATGCCTACCAATGGATCAATGAACCAAACATGCAAAGCCGCAGGGTCCGTGAACGACTACTACTACCAATAATGCTCCTTTTTCTCGGGTTTCTTCGCCACCAATTTTTTATAGGTATAAATAATGAAATTCTGTGTCAACCGGAACCAATGCAATCCAATGTATCAGAGAATACGTTCGGTGCCGACTCCGTGCACGTATCGTTCCGTCGACAACAAGAGACGAGGATTATATCCTGATATTATCAAATTCTAATCAGAATATCAATTAAAGATATGTAAACTGTACGGCACTCGAAGAATGTCGCTTCTTTTGGCATGCATCTAACGCATGGTGGACGTGCGCATGCAGTCGGCCGAAAGATTCCCTTCTTCTTCCGAAGAGTCTAAGGACTCCCAAATAGGATGGAAAGTACTTCTTCTTACAGACAGATAGGACATTGAAACATCAAAATGCAAACACAAGCTTCCAGGGAGGGCCAACGTCTGTCTACCCTTGCCTTAGGGAATATGTCTTTCATTTGGTCTAGATGAATCAAGCAATTCCCTTTCCTCATTTTCTGCCTCTATTTGCTTCAATGTATCCTGCATGTAGAATGCGAATGGTGTCTGTTTGTCTTGCATATCCTTGGGGAGTGCAGAATGCTTGACTGAGAGATCCATGGCTCTCTTCAGTCGCTGGTTGCGTGCATCAACAACATCCTGTGGAAGGCGATCGAGAGCCTCTTCGACATCCAAATCATTCTCTGGATCATACAAGTCTTCAAGGCGTAACCCATACTTTTTGAGCTCTTTACCAACGGCAGCCTGGTATGCTGGGGCAAACCGAGCAATGAGTGGGTCAAACAATTTACCCAGGCTCTGCGCAATAACGTGGTAGCACATGTAAGATGCATCTCCATCTACAAAGATATGTATATATATGATACGTACTGTTTTCGTTGCCATGGTGCCTGTGCTACAATCACCTGCTGCTCGTCTTTCAACACAGGGCAAGAAGAGACGACAAAATCTTGTTATACAAGTCTCTGCATCCACACAATACTCGGGTCAGCCATCCATCATTGAAATCATGATATATATGGAACAATCAGGGTCGTGTGTCGGAGAACTTTGAAGACTGTAGTAAAGAGCTGCATCATTCTGTTCTGTATAAGAACAGGTATGAGGGCCTTGCCCCCAGTCAGCCAATTCAGGGTATCGTCATGCACTAATAATAATGCAACAAATTCATTCACTGCGCAGATTATCTGAGGGAGGCGCACGAACATCATCCATCGACAGACGGATGGGGTTCTTGTTCTGACTCGATAGGATAGGGTGCACCGCGTACCTTGACTGTTTTTTAATTAATCGTAAGTGAACGTGTAATTAATAGTAGTATATGTTGTGCGATGGATAAAATCTTGTGATTGGTGGGAGGATGATCCGGGTTTCCTTATTTACGATTAAAGCAAAAAATATGAATACTAGTGTCATGACACTACAGGGAATCACTTAATGATGAAATGCGTTTGAATATGAGGGAGAAATCACATGTGCGATCCACCCACACGGTTGGAGCATTATCAACGTCGCCCCATGGCCGAATGGTGATGAATTCTGGAGCATGGTCTGCAAGGCTCTGTACACGATGGGCAATATCATCCAATGCTGTGAGTTCTGCTCCTCCACTTCTAATTCTGCGGCAAATGTCATCCAACTTTATTGCTTTGGGTCCTCGACGGCCAAAGATTGATCGTATTCTGTGAAACATGTCTGGGAGTGATTTGAGGGCAGCCTTTTCCGAGCGAGTTGCTCGTGCCTCTGACCCACTGAGTCGGCGATGTTCTCGCTCGTTCTCGTCCAACTTTTTCAACGATGCCATCGAAATTATACCATCTAATGATCGCCGACGGAGCTCGTGTGGCATATCGTCGAGCACCGTGTCTATACCAGAAGATGACACTGGTTGACTTGCATCCAGCTTCTGCTGTTGAGAGACTGCAGACTGTGAGAAGGACAGTCGCCGAGCACGACGCACCCGCATGGTTGTTTTTCTTGGTGATTGTAATATCGATGCAGCAGGTGTATTCGTGGTTTTATCAGATCCGGTGGATCCAGGGGACGATATCCACTGAATTGCATCTTCTATTGGCTCTGGACTGGGAACAAGATGCGTCTTCTCCACGCAGCTTGGATTCCACTCTGGAACATCCTTGGCCGTCCCGGTACTCTGAGATGACGATGCATATTCGTACAACGCAGAATCCAAAAGTCGCTTTGCCTCAACCATCGATACATGCCCCAGCTTGACAACAGTGGTTCTCTCATTGCGTGTCTTGCCCGTCAAGAGGGGAACTGTCTCCAATTCAATCAACTCTGGCACAAGATTCTTCAACTGATACAACATCTTTTCATCAAAGCGCCTCTTACTCGCATTTTCTACACCCTCCTTCATAGCAACGTATGTTGTCTGCTTGTTCCGCTTCTTCATCATACCATACACTGCCAAAATACCTGTAAAAATATCCTTGAGAACGACAAGAGAATCAGGAAGCGCAATTGTCGGGCCTGTTTGCTCATCTTTCCCATACACGCGGGCCGCCCTCTTCTTCTTCTTCTTCTTTGCCCCATCTGTCACACCAGACGGAGACACAGAAGGAGCCCTCTTCCTCACCCCCACAGCCTGAACCAAAGCCTTCCCCCTCGTCCTCATCCCTCACCTCGATCTATTTGCTTCCTTTGATTCCAGGCTGAATACGCCAAAAGTACAATCTGCACATCATAGTATTCAACACCATATAGTCTGTCGATTTTGAATTCGATCCCGACGAGCGTTCAACCCAATCGCCATTCATTTTCATACATATTATACACAAATAAATCCCATAGACACCACAGATACCACGTACATGACAATCAGCCACAGCACAGAATTTGAAATTTGAAATGCCAGCCGTTGCTTTCAGGCACACTTTTCTAAGCGGCAACTGCCTTTACTAGGTATGACACTATAGTAATTGCATAAAAATACTACCGCGGGAGCAGGTGTGTACAAGATCTTGGTCATCCAGGGATTGTCCTCAATCCACCGGGGTCAGCCCTCGATTCGATACGTCTTTAAAGGCTTAATTACAGAGTACTCGTGTCGGCGACTGTTCTCTATCTCTCAATAGATCTTCTACATGTATCAGAGTATGTGCAAATCTGAAATTTCATAGTTTAATAATATTCAATTTGGGTCATGTGGTTATATACAATGGACAAAGACTGTGTATTTGTTACTTTGCCGATGGGGATACATTGACCGGCATTGTTGTATTTTAAACGATACGCGTACATAGATTACGTATTCTGATTTCATATTTCAATATCTATGGGTTTACCTACGGTTTGGGTGTCTGGAGGCTGTGGGCCGAGAATTAGTGCTGGAAATCCCCGACACCTGCCACGGAAACTGGGTCTGAGTAGGGTGCGGCGGCATTCGTCTGCTACTGGGACAACGACTGAACAACAACAGTACGCAGTGAAAACTGAGGAAAAGGAAGAAGAGGAGGAGTATGATTTCTTTGGGAAACGGGTGTTGTGTGAGAGACGACGACAGTCGAGTAGGCAACCTGTTGTGTTGGATCATGGTGACATGGAGTCTGGTCTGGAAGATCGAGACAAGGGCGGGCAGTTTGTTTTGCGGTCTAAAGAAGAGAGATTTGGTGCTTGGAGGGGCGGTGGCCAGTATAGGGTAGAAAATGCAGTGTATAGAATTGTCCCTGAATATGAGCAGTGTTCCATGAGACAAAGGGCATCAGAGAGAAAGAATACTCTCTCCATACTTGTCATGGATGAAGGGGGAGAGATACGGGCGAGATTGGCCGGAGCCATGTTGGTGTATATGTTTCGGAATTTGCGGAGGGATGTGCGAGTGCATGTGGAGGTTGTGTCCTTGGGACCACCGACTCATGATGTGGCGAGCATTGCCATGCTCGAGAGGATGGTTCGTACGTGGATGAAGAATGATGAAGAGGCATTAGATGTTGCTCGACGATTTCCTCGGCAGTTTCGAGAGGTTCAGGATCCTGTGGAGTCGGATATGATCCTGGTGATGGATCGCTATGATTTGCAAGAGACAATGCGGGAGGTGTCTGTGTTGGATGCTGTCAGTCCTGGTAATTTTTACTCTAGTAGGGTGAAAATGATTGCTCCATTTGCGGCGCATATATCAAGACGTGACATTCCTGTTGATATTCCTGATCCGCTGTATCAGGAAGAGTCGAGAGAGTTGCTTGGATTGTCCAAGGATCTTGCCTTCTGTTGCAAAGGGGTAGTAGACATGGTGTATGGTATTCATGAACATGTGATTAAAGATAAAGCGTATTTGAAAGCTCGTGATGCGTTGCAACAGATTTTGCGGTGCCCTGGGCTGTGGATGGAGCTTCCCTATGCTCGAAGCAGGAGGCCAGATGCATCAGCATATATGGTATCACAATACAGTGCCCGTAACGTGAATGGGAGACGTATCATAGCGAAACGAATCAGTAAAGAAAGGGGATATTGGAAGGATGTTGAGAATGTAGCGAATGAATTGCGTGCATGGATGCAAGAGAATAGTGTCACAATGCTGCCAACTCAGGCCATGCTGCGTCAGGCTGGAGCCTGTTCGTTGGCATCATCCATCGATTATCATGGAGGTATTCACTTTTTCGCATCAAAACTTGGTTTAAAGGCATATAAAAGGCGTCCGAACGGGTTCTGGTCGAATATTGAATCAGTGCGAGGTGAAATTAAGGAATATGTGACCACCCAGGTTGGTGATGACGGGGTGGAGCAACTCATCATGCCAACAGCACAAGATCTGTTGGAGGCTGGGCGCAGTGATCTAGTAAGAGCGGTTCGATTGCATGGTGGTTTCCATAAAGTAGCATTATCGATTGGCGCTGTATCGCATAGAAGCAGGCAGTGGGAAGAAGCCGAGATTCTAAAAATGTTGTCAAACCTCAACGAGAGGGGACACGAGGTCTGTAGGAAAACGGTGCGAGAGATGAATATGGATGGACTGGAATCAGCAATCGATCGGCTAGGTGGCTTTCCATACTTTATCCAGCTATTAGATGAGGAACATGAAATGTGTGTGGTGCATTTATCGTCTTCTGATGCCTGGAGCAGCAGCAGCTCTGAGGAGCCTGTCTGTGATCAGCTCCAATGCCCCGTTCCATACATTCAAAAAGTAGCGACCAAAGTACGGGTATGGATGGCTTCAAAAGGGCTGTCTAGAAGACTTCCAACACGAAAGGAATTAGAAAATGCTAACAGAGTGGATATTTGGAGGGGTATCCAGAGGGCTGGAGGATTGCAAAAGTTATCAGAGTACATGCATGTAGAATTTGTTGAAACTCGAGGAAGGAAAAAGACGAAGAAAAAGAAAGTGATAGAGAGTACTCAAGTACTCTTGGATTCATGGAATGCATACGAGGATTTTGTTCTCATAGATTGATGATTACATGTATTGTTGCTGTTGTTGGACCTCTCGCTCAATATCCAAAGAGATTTCCAAATACTCTGCCCTGTCTATATATGGATATTCGGACAGCCAAAGCCCACTATCAGGTAAATATACATCTTTTATTGCTTTAATTTCGTCAAATGACGTGGTGTTAGATAATACAAGAACCTCTGCTGGTTGTCCTGGCTGCAGCACCTCAAACCTCGCATCATACGGCAGTACAAGTTCTGTCTGTGCTCCAAGTTCTTCTCCTATAACAATCCTTGACGTTTTCATCGACATAAAACGAGGTACATCCTCCATATCACCAAACTTTGGACGAGGTCTTGATCCATTTTCCACCTCCAACAACTGTGTCCTCCACACACCACCATACTCCATTTTGCTCCTGATTCCAATATTCTTATTGGCAGCTCTCGCCCATGGCCACCATAATGGCCATGTCAGACTCGTTGCAGCAAGCAGAGCTGCTTTGCTAAATAAAATTGTGAGAGCCAAACTTGCTCCCCATCGCTGTAACGCCTGTGCTGCTCCCCCTGTAAAATACTCTGCTTGTGCTGCAAATGGTAACACTGGGAGCACTCTATCTAATTCATCTGGACTAAGAATAACAATATCTGGAGGTTCATCATACCCCCTTGTATCCTGAGAATCGTCACTGACGACATCATCAGCATCTAGATCATCATCCAAAGGAATGCTTTCATCATCAGCATCCCACCAGGACCCATAGTCTCCTTCCTCAGCATCTGCTCCTCTTCTTTCCTCATAGACTCCCGTCGATGCCTCATCACCCCATCCATAAAAGGAAGATGATACACCCTCTTTTGAAGAAGAAACGTCACGACGAGAACGTTCCTTCCCCTCCCCACGTGTCCTTGCAGCCCTCCTCGCCGCTGCCTTGTCAACAACCACAGAGTCATCACGAGATGATGCTGACTTTTTCCCACCACCCAGAGCCCTTCTCTTCTCTAAACGCCTCTTACGCAACCTCTCTGCCATTTCACGACGGTCAACATCTGATACTTCAACATTATCAAACAGCGCATCCTCCCTCTCTCCACTCGTACCACCCCACCTGGCACCAGTATTACTCTGACACACTGTCCTTCTCCCAACCCGTGTGCCACGCCCACTATACATCTCTGAATTTTTTTTATTCCCAAAGATATGCTCTATCGCCCGTCTCGGAGCGCAGGCTGTAGGCACATGCGAAGAACAAGAGGGGTGGTCATGCATCCCCACAACACTCGCATGCCTACTCCCTCTCCATCCTGCTACTATTTTCAATGACATTTTTGAATAAAATTACTATGCCATCCTCGGCATTAATTGTGTGTCTCTTGGCCAATCAACCATGTGATTATTATATTCTAATGTAGGAATTTTCTTAAAAGAACACTTTAACGTGCATTCTCTCGACACAACTTGGCCAGTTTAATGAAAAATTTGGATCTATACTTCGTATAGACAGATAGTAGTGCAGTAATGGAGGACACTACTGGCGTCAGCGACATTGAAAATAGCCCTGGGAAAGGTTTCGAGGCCAATGATGGCAAAAATAAACCCGAGTGGAAAATACGTTTACATGTCGACTCACGAATAGTGGAACTTCGTGAAGATAGTATAGATATACTTGTCGACGTCATGTCCACCTGGATGCGCAAGCAAGCATCTGGTAACCCAAACAATGTTTCAATTAAAATGACAACCTGCTTCACCAAGGATATTCCTATTGACTATTCTGAGGCTGAACTACAGACACTAATTAATGCAGAACTACATGACTTTCCGACCAAGTATTCCAGTTACGAAAAGAGCATGGACATTTACTTGACATCCAACAAGCCTGGAGAACATCATGCTAATAATAGTAGACCTGGATGTGATGAGCAGCACAACAAACGCACGGCGGAGGACTTTGTGCGTGAGTTCAGCGACAGGATGTACCAGATGTGGATGTCAACTGAGGATGTAGACATATATGCTGTTGATATGCTACAATACCATCTCTCAACCATGTTCCCAGAGTACACAGATATTATTGAAAGGTACGTCAAGGCTTGCATGTATAGATAGATGGATATACTTTTGCTATTGTATATGTATATTTATGCACGCAGGATTATGAATACGAAGCGAAACACATCTGTGAACAGAGTTAGAAAAAAGATGAAAACCTCAGGCAGTACTACTCCACCATCCAGGTAAATCTTTCTTGCATGTATAGATGTACCGTGTCTGTATATTAAATCTTACCAAGTATATATACATTAAATGTAGTGACATGTATTCAGCACAGATAATTGAGAATACTGCGAAAATACTACACACAATGATTAGTCAATTCGACCTTTGGTGCCAGAAAAACAAGAACAATACATACACAAAGACTGCACACGACATTCTTTGCAGTCATGAGTTCAAACACTTGTTCAATGAGTTCAAGACTATATTCTTGCTAGATATGTAACACAAATACTTTGCACGGCAACGAGTACTACTACTGGTGGTACATTGTGCTGAAACCCGATGATGATGGCACTCGGTGTAATGCATCCTGCTGCAGGGAAGCGGGAATCGCGTTTCTGGTTACAGCAGGCTCTGGAGAAAAGTTTTTCGCCCCTCTAGATATCTGCACGTGAATGGATGCTCGATTCTTTATAAACCTGTAATTGCGTTTAGAACAGTGGCCTATACCATGAATGCATCGCAGATCTCTTTCGCAGGGACCAAGAAAGTGCCCTCTTCTTCTCTTGCTTCAGCAGAGAAGAAGAAGAAGCCACCAGTGCAGCATTCGCTCCACACATGCATTATATCGTCACCTCGATGTCAGCCGATGATGGGCCGATGCCATGCCACAGAGGACCTGCAATCAGAGAGAGTAGGTGTCACACACTTGGACCTGGTCCCAGGCACCAGATACGCACAGAAATGCATCGGGGTATCTCTAGCGCTTCTTTTGGGTGGATTATATATCCCAGAGTATGCTGTTGCTGGGACAGATGCTGCTGCGACGTTTGAAAACACATGTGCTGGATGCCATGCTGGAGGTGGCAATATAGTCAAAAGGGATGCCACATTGTCATTGGCTGATCTTCAAAAGTATGGCTTGGATGGCCCAGATGCCTTGTATTCAATCATCTACAATGGTAATGGATCAATGCCTGGGTATGGTGCTGAGTGTGCTCCAAAGGGCAAGTGCACATTTGGCAAGAGGCTGTCTGATTCTGAAATTTCAGAATTAGCCACATATATCTTGGATAAAGCCAAATCTGGCTGGTAATAAATGATTTAATTGATATATAATTAGTATTATAGCTATTGTGAGGATGTATAGATCAAAAAAGGTGCGTGCATGGCAATCGTGTCTTCTTGGCAACAGCATGCACGGTGTTGCTCTCGTCGATGAAAATGGATAATTGATACGGTTTTGTGTAGTATTCGTATTTTGCTGGGAAGACGGCAAAGTTGAGCGATGATCCTATTCTGTATGAGCGATATGTAGCTCCTTCCTCAGTGGGCACTACTGCTCCCAAGGAAGACACGCCTCAAGTGGCCCAAGATTCTGAGAAGAAGGTGAGGACGAAAAAGAGGGATCCTCCTTCTGAGGGAGGGGATGCAGTGGTAAAGAAGGTGAGGAAGAAGGAGAGATGGTCTGAGGAGAAGAAGGCTGCTGTGAGAGCTGAGAAGGAAGCGGCAAAGAAGGATGCTCCAGAGGGGCATGATGACGCAAAGAGCAATAAAAAGAAGAAGAAGAAGAAGAAGAAAAAGAATAAGGATAAAAAGGATGAAGAGTCTGACAAAGAAGAGGAGGTGCCGTTGAGAAAGTTGACAGCTGAGGAGCGTGTGTCTGGTCCAAGCAATGCTGCAGAGGCTCAGGCATTGAGGGGTGCATTAGGTTTTGTCGATACTGCGGCTACTGACGAAGGGAAGAATGCGGCATCTTTTCAGTTTGGATTTGGATCACAAATAGAGGTTGAACCTGTCAAAGAGGAGGAAGAGATACAATCAGAAGAGGAGGAGGCGTCTTCATCAGACACATCCAGTAGCAGCAGTAGCTCTGATGACTCGGATCAAGATGAAGAGGACCAAGAGCATGTTACTAGTGGTGGTGTGAGCGATAAACAAGCTAATGATACTACCAATAATAATAAATATGTTGCACCTGTTCAGCTGCAGCAGCAGGAAGAAGAAGAAGTTGATGCTGATGGCTTTATTCCTCGCCGCATTTTTGTCGGAGGCATGCCTTTTGGATACACAGAAGACATGGTCAGAGAGTACTGGGAGTACTGTGGTCCCATAGAAACGTTGGATGTGATGGTCTTTCCAGACACGGGGAGATTCAAAGGCATTGCATTCATCACATTTGCTACACAAGAGGCATATCAGTCTGCCCTGAGTTTTGATGGAACAGACTGCGATGGGCAAATTCTCAAAGTCCAGAAATGCAAGGCAGACGCGAAGAAAAGGTATAAGAAGCAGCCAAGTAGTGCAGATGGTAGGAACGAAGCAAAAGACAATAATAATCATGCAGAAGCACCAGCGTTAGGAACACAGCATCGACCTCCAGCACAAAAGGTACAAGGGTACAACGTAGCATACGTTGGTAATATCGCCTTTGAGGCATCTCCAGAGGATATCAAAACTCTTTTTGAGCCATATGGTGTGACTATAGTCCGATTGCACACGGACAAAGACACGGGGAAACCAAAAGGATATGCCCATGTGCATTTCAAGGATGAAGAATCCCTTGACAAGGCCATGGCACTGAACGGAACACCAATCTTGGGTCGCAAAATTAGGGTCGGATATGCTCAATTAAAAAAGAATGCATCATGAGGTGAATATGTATTAATACATGTAGCTGAACACCCTTTAATCATCCTCACTCTCCCCAGCAATAACTGGGTGAAGGTTCCATGTCCCAATGTCGCCATCATAATAAAATCCATTGCACTGAGGATTCATGGCCACCAACGTTCCCTGGGTTCCTAAATCAACTGTAAGGCAGTCGATGCTATCTTCAGCATCCTCAAATGCAATCAAACTCCATTTCCACTTTTTAGACTCTGAAAGAGTGAGGGGCACTGGCTCGTATGGCTCTTCGTAATCATCCACATCCGCTGGACTCACGGGAGCAGTGAGATATTTTGCTCCACAATCTCTGTCAGCAACAATCGTAGCTGAACGTGATGAACCCGATTTGATGTAAAAGTGAGATCGATTTGGTTGATGGTGGATATTGGCTGCTGTTCTCAACCGTACTTTGTCATTCCTGCATTTTGTCCTCACGAATGTCATATATTCCCTCGTTTGGTTGTAACAGGAATACCAGTCACCAGAGATTAAAGGAGACAGTCGAAACATTCCATCATAAGTACAATACAATACCCTTTGCTTTGGTGTCCCTTTGCTCCAGTAATAGTCCACCTTCCAACCCGGCCCCGAGTCGCCGAGCTTGGCGGCACCTGCGATACACATATTTTGGGTGTCGATATGATATAATCATCAGGAAAAAGTTGTGAAAGAAATCGCCTTTCGACACGCTGATAACCCTAAAAAGAGAGACTTCCTACCTGACAAACGAAGAAGAGTGACAAGAGTGACAAGAGTGGTCACCACAGCACGCAGCATTATGAGTATGATATATTTATTACATACAGATAGAGTATATGAATTCAAGCTGTCAAATCGCATTCACAACGATAACGTAACAGATATCGACAGACGATCTGACTAAATCAATATTGATCAGTCACCGGTGACTTGACATGGTACCATGCATGGTGGCAATTAGGATCAATAAACAGCCACACTGCCCGGGACAGGCTTGATCAACCATACGCAAAAGATGAAGAATCTATCAGAATGCAGTTCCTCAGAGGAAAAGCCCTCCAGTGACAATATTCTATCAGATCATCAATCTCTCTAGAGAGAGATCTGCGCAGATCCAGCTGGATGTAGCCTAGGGAGGCGCCATGGACTTATTTTGGATCTAGAAACCCTGTGGAATACTGCTCAAAAAACGTTATTGCAGTCTCCATCTGTACACATGTAATTTCAAAATGCTTGTATCCTTTCACGAGAGCTTTTCTTTGACATTCTATTCTCAGGTGGGATGACGGGAGAGCTCAATCCGACGTTCTTCCATGGATATCAGCGAGGGATATTCGAGAAATACAGCCTCGGGAGAGTTATAGGTAAAGGAGGATGGGGTGTTGTCCGCAAAGGAAGAAGAAAAAGCGACGGTTTGATGTTCGCCATCAAAGTTCTCCCCAAGGTGGTTCACTGTGGTGAGAGTCAGTCTGTTAGAGGGAAGCAGACACGCTATGTGCAGAGTATCAAGACTGAAATAGACATCATGTTGACTCTTCGAGGATCTCTAGGTGTGGTGTACTTGTATGAAGTGTATCAGGATGACGATAACATATATTTGGTGATGGAAATGTGTTCTGGTGGGCACTTGGTGAAGTGGGAAGGAATGGGCAAAGGAAAATTGAACGAACGTTTGGTTTCTAGATACATCAAAGAGATTCTTCAGATCATAGTAGTATGTCATGCTCGAAATATAATGCATCGCGATATTAAGCCAGCAAATTTTTTGCTGCTGAACACCAGTGCTTCAAGTCCAGTGAAAGTGATTGATTTTGGGCTATCGAAATACTACACGACAAAAGATTTACCGCTCACTGCATCCACTGCTGAAGGCACTCCATGGTACTTGGCACCAGAAGCTTGCCGAGGGAAGTGGTTTCCAAAGACTGATGTTTGGGCGTGCTGTATCATGGCATTTTACATGCTCACAGGGACATATCCATTCATTGACAGAACGAATACATTGATGCCGGATTTGGCGAAAACGCTGAAAGCTATATGTTTCCAGGATTTAGATTTGACAAGAAAGGAATGTCAAGGTTTGAGTCCGTTGGCAATAGATTTCCTCAAGTTTAGTCTGCTGGAAAAAGATGTGGAAAAAAGGCCATCAGCGGCAGAATGCTTGTCTCATCCCTGGATCCAGCAGGTCGAGGCTTTGGATCCATCTCCCCTTGATCCAACTGTGTTGCAGCGGCTTCAGAAATTTTCGCAAAACGGAATCTTCAAGTGCACGGTGCTCGAACATATTGCACGAGAGATTGTTTCAATGCACTTTGCTCCAGATGGAAAGAGGAGTGAACATGCGAGTCAGGTATTTAGAGAAAGATCAGTGAGATCAGGCCGAGCATTCTATGAGCAAACCGGAAAAATGCGAGGCTCGACGCAAACATTGTCTTTGCCACAAGCCACACTATATTCCAGAAATTTGGCAGAGCTGCTGGATAGAATCCAGGCTGATAAGAGCGGTTGTATCAACAAACTCTCGCTATACTCTCTTCTTGTGGAGCTAGGCCACAATATCGATGAGCAAGAAGCAGATGAAATTTTCAATGCGCTTGATATTAGTAAAAAGGGATATGTGAAGCAAGAAGACATTGCAGCTAGCCTAATTGACTGGCAAGATTTTCAAGATTCGTTTAAAGATAGATGGATAGATATGGTAAGAAGAGTGTTTGAAGAGCTTGACGGGGACCATGACGGCTTTCTTACTGTTCAAGAAATATCTGCGGCTTTTGAGGGAGGACTTTCGGTTCCAGAGGTTGATGCAGCAGTACATGATGTTCTTGTGGAGGTGGCTGCACGGCAACAGCAAGCCCTGCCAGATTTACCTGAAACAGAGTCCCATCAGTATGGCTCAATCACGTTTGACGAGTTTATGGATTTTATGAGCTCGGAAAATGGCTTGAGGTCCTCTCTGTTTCCTGATAGGATGCGAGTCGTCGAAGATGATCGGCCAGGTGAGCAAACATGTTCATGTTGTCCCTTCTTTTTCAAAAACCTGTGAATTTCGTAGCAATATCTCCCACAAAGTCATCCTCCCATGGCTTTCCCAACAAAGTAATTCCAAATGGTATTGTGGCATCTGACCCGTCCCCATCTTCAGTTCGAATTCGATCATTCAGGTTGCACTTGAACCTTCCACTGGGCACGGATATGCCACACATCCCAAGGAAGTTGACGAAATTCGTGAAGCGACCCAAGTTTGCATTCAGAGACCCAATTCCTTGCTCTTCTTGCTCTAGTATTTCTTTAATTGTATAGTGATATGCAGCAGTTGGCACCAGCAAAACATCAATCCTATCCAATTCTTTCCTGGCGAGGGCCTTGATTCTATCCAACTGCTCCATTGATCCAAACACATCTGCAGAGCTATATTGCCGTGTATTATCAATGATCTTTCGCGTGATCAAAAGCATTCGATTGTCTCCAGATATATCTTTAACAGAGCCTTTCGGTTGCTCCTCTTTCTCCAAAAATGCCCTAATACCTTGATACCTCTCTGCCACAAAAGCACCTTCATAGAGTAGAGAGGCAATCTTCTCAAACGGCGAAAAATCAATGTCCACCCTTCTTCCTCCAATCTTCTCGAGCTTTTTTGCTGCGTCCTCATAACAAGACATCATACATTGTTTGACATGGTCACCCCCAGGCCCATCGAAGCGCAAGAACCTAGTCTCTAGCACAGCAAATGAAAACCCGCCATCTCCTAGCATCTTCTCCTTGGATCCTTTGATCCTAGGCCTCCAGGACGAATCGTAAGGATCGTTGTTCTCAATCAATTTTAAAACTTTTCTTCCGTCTTGTACATTCAGTGCAAAGACTGATGGACAGTCGAGAGATCTGCAAGCAGGGACCACACCCATGGTAGAGCACAACCCAACGGAGGGCTTAATTCCCACAATGCCATTCAAACCTGCAGGAACTCTTCCAGACCCTGCCGTGTCAGTTCCAAAAGCAAAGCTGCATAATCCTGCCGCCACCGCAACAGCAGATCCAGAAGATGAACCACCCGGAACCAGCCCTCTGTGATATTTATTGGGTGGGAATCCATAGGGCGACCGTGTTCCAACCAAACCACACGCAAATTGGTCCAAGTTCACCTTTCCCATGTACACTGCCCCTTCCCTCAACACAGCCTCAACAACTTTAGCTCCTCTAGAGGCTTGATACGAAAAGGAAGGACATGCTGCAGTCGTGGGATATCCAGCAACATCAATGTTATCCTTCACAGCAAAAGGGACACCATAGAGCACCCCACGCTGCTCCTGTGGAAAGCTTTCAATCTCCTCGCAGCGCCGGACGATAGACTCGACAGAAGGAATATCTATGAAAATGTTTTCAGATTCGCTTATTTTCCTGTGCAGATCGAGGCAAATCTGGGTCGGCGTAGTCGTTCCAGTTGAGTAGGCCTGCTGCAGGCCGTCGACTGTCAAGTCACGCAAGGCATTCTCGCCAGCCATTCCTCCAAAAGACTGTCTCACGGAAATTTTATACTCGCACCAAGTATCAGTGGGAAATGATCGCCATCAACGGTGCTTGTGGCCAAAGTGCGCATGCAGCAACCTAGGGTTTATTTTAAACCCTAGCCAGGGCCAGGCGCCTTCCTTCTCTTGCTAGGTCTGGAATTTTCCAAGACCTTCAGTGGTAAGACTCCTATTCGTTGAAGCGAAAGGATTGATGATACATTACACAGTAGTGTATGGGTTATAATCTGTCACGCATGTCCACCAATAATTGATTTGATCGATGAAGTTGGCAGTATGCGGTCTTCACTTGCGTGGGCAGGTGCTCAACTCACAACTCACGGACCTGGGAGCCACTTTTATCCGTGAATGCCAGAGTTCAGCGGCGTACAGGCTTTTCGCATTCACTGACTCTTCTGGTAAAACCAAGCCAGGCATGGTGAGGCCTTTCGACAACAAAGGCTGCGCCTCAATTGCAATGGAAATGTGGGATTTGCCAACTGAGAACTTTGGGGCGTTTGTGTCACTGATTCCAGCCCCTTTGGGTATCGGTAGTGTGGAATTACATGATGGAACATATGTGCATGGATTTATTTGTGAAGCCTGGGTTATGGAGGCAGCTGAGCGAGGTGACTCTCGCTGCAAAGAGATCACCCAGTACGGAGGTTGGCTGCAATTTATGCAAGATCGAGGCAAGTGATGCTCTATTTCGTTACAGATACGTACAAAAAAATTTAATTTAAAAATAAAAAGATTGTCTGCAATCATTCTACGAGGCAAAGGGGTGCTCCTTGCTGTACCATGTCTCCAACAGTAACACCAATATGGGTGACAATGCCATCCCTCAGGGCACTCACTGCATACTCCATTTTCATCGCTTCAAGAACCATGATTGTCTCTCCCTTGGATACTTGATCACCACTGTTCCTTTTCAGCTCCCATACTATCCCTGTCACCTGAGATCTCACCATGGCGTCTTCTTTTCCTCTGAATGCTGCCCCGTTGTCATCATCAGCACAGTCCTGGATCTCATTCTGAACAAACATCAACTGTTCTGCATCAATCGCCATCTGCTCCTTCATAGCTACCTGCTGTCTTGCTTTTAATGCTGCTGTTTCAGTTGAAACGTCTTTCACGAGTTTGTTGTATTCCTCCATGGAAAACATGCCTTGGTCAATTTTGATGGAAAGTTGCCCAATTTTAAAGTCCTTTCGGAGGCTATCCAGCTCTTGTTCACTGACTTCGTAGTATTGAATTCTGTCAAAATTTCTCAAAAGCCAGGGCTTTTCTGGTTCAAATGGACCAGCTCTGGGGAACATGTTCCAAATTGGAAGGGTTCTACCAATCAGCTGATATCCTCCAGGTGAGTTCATTGGGTAGATGCACATCTGCAATGCATACGGTGCGTGATGAGAAAGATACAGGTATAATATGTGTAATCAAGATAATGTACGTACATAGCTGCCTCCAATGCCAACAGCACCCTCTGGTGTGAACGTCCTAGCAGGATTGTATTTGGGAACGACCAATCTATGCCTAGGATCCACTGGTACTGCACAGGGAGCTCCGAGATAGACATCTCCTAAGCCAAGAACCATATATGAAGCTTCCAGCACTGTTTTTTTGACAAAAGACTTCTCATCCTGATAGATTCCATTGTTTTTGGCGACGAAATCAATATTGGATGGGAGGTACGGTGCCTTGGATCGGATGGACTTGGTGTACTTTTGGATCGCATCGTTGATTGAAGAATCATCAAATGCAATTGGCAGATGAATTACTCTGCTCTGAAGTTCAGTTGTTTGCGCCATAGATTGCAACTCTTGCTCAGCATGCGCAACTGATATCAAAAGATCTTTGAGATGAAGCAAATCAGGGTTATACTCAATCATCAAAGACCTCACTCCAGGACTGGCTTCCACAAATCCGTCAATAGGGTTCCTATCAAACCATTCCTCCAGCAACTTTACACGAACCCGCAAATTCAGGTCCAACTCCATTGGGCCATACTCGACAAAAATGTACCTGTCTCCAGCAAGTCTCACAATGACCTTTGGGGATTTTGAAGTGGCCGGGATTTCAAGCAAAATAGCTTCAGTGGGAGGATATGCCACCTTTGCCAAACCTTCATTCATAGATGGACATTCGATTTCCAAAGCAGAGCTGGTGAGGGAGCTGATCATTTGTTCTCTGGTTGCTCGGCCTATTGCTGCCTCTTCCAAGGATAACTTTTTGAAACGAATTGTGTCACCTGGACGAACTTGGCCCATTTTCCACATCTCAGATGAAACAACTGTAACTGGACAGACAAATCCACCCAAAGAAGGCCCATCTACGGTCAAAACAACTGGCATGTCTCCTGTGTAATTGATGGCACCAATAGCATAGACATGGTCATGCACATTGGAGGGGTGTGATCCCCCATCACCGCCATCTTTCCTAGCAAATCTTGGTTTGGGGCCTTGTAATCGAATTCCAAGTCTATTGCTATTGTGATGGACTGTGAAATCTGTGGCAAAGAATTCATCCACGTCCTCCTCTGTGAAGTAATCTGGAGCTGACTGCGGACCTGGCAACACGCCAATTTCCCATGTGTCCCCATTTTCGGAGGGAAAATTTGGTTGCAATGGTGCAGGAACTTCTTGTAAGTTTTTGAGGAGATTGGAAGGAGTAAGTGGGATGATATCACCGGCTCGCAAGGCTCTTCCTTGGTGCCCACCAAAGCAGCCACCTGGGAATGTTGACCTGCTCCCCAAATATTTGGGGACGTCAACTCCTCCTCTGAAAGCAATATACGCCCTTGAACCCTTATTTATGGCTCCAATACTCACAACAGATCCAGCTGAAAGGTCGATAGCTTTCCAGCAGGGCAAATCCACGGCACCGTTAGCTGTTGCCTCGACACCCATTCCACATATTGCTATCTGGGTCTCTTGGCTGACTTTGAATGTTGGACCAGTGAGAGTCACCTCTAAAGTTGCCGCTTCAGTTGTGTTTCCGACCAATGCATTTGCAATTCTGTGAGAAAGATCATCCATAGGCCCACTCGGTGGTACACCAACAGACCACATTCTCTTCCTTCCTGGGTAATCTTGCACCGATGTCATCAACCCACCATCCAAGATCTCAATGAAAGCATTGGCAACCAAAGGGAAGCTTTGCAGGAATTTAGTTGTTGTCTTTCCCTCGATGAAAGCATCTGAGGCCACAATGTTTCTTGCAAGATCTAGATTTGTGATCACACCCTTAATTGCTGTCCTCTCCAAAGCCATTTGCGCCTTCTTGATGGCATCGGATCGATCGACAGCAGAATACACCATTAATTTGGCAAGCAAAGAATCATAGTACGCTGATACTTCAACGCCAGCAGCAATGTACGTGTCAACACGAGCATCTGTTGGCCACTGGACTTCTCCAATAATCCCTGTGCAAGGCCTGTAATCATGTGCTGGGTCTTCGGCGCAAATTCTACATTCGATTGCATGACCCACGGGATTAATAGGAGCGCTTGAGTCGAAATTTGGAAGGCGCTTCCTCTGGTCCTGACCAGTGTATGTGGCCCCTTGGAGCTGCAATTGCCATGCAACCAAATCAACACCAGAGACCATTTCTGTGATGCCATGCTCAACCTGCAGTCTGCAATTCACTTCGAGAAAATAGAAGCGACCAGAATCTTCATCCAGTATGTATTCGACAGTTCCTGCTGATCGATATTTGATTGCAGAACCAAGTGCTCTTGCAGCCTCTTGCAGCTCTCTCCGCAGCTCTGGTCTGGAATGCACAAATGGCGACGGAGTTTCTTCAATGACCTTCTGGTGCCTCCTCTGCATAATACCCGTTTGTATTTAGCACACACATTTTCATCGAAACAATGAGTACGACATTCGTGCAGCATAGAGACATACCTGGATGGAGCATTCTCTTTCAGGGAAAGTGATGATGTTGCCTTGACCATCACCAAATATCTGAATTTCAATGTGGCGAGCATTTTGAACGTACTTCTCCACAAAGACACCACTGTCACCAAAAGCTGCCTCTCCTTGACGAACAGCTGACTTGAACTTCTCTGAGACATCGTCTTCCGTCCAGCAGATGTGGATCCCAATGCCCCCTCCTCCTCCAGTCGCTTTCAACAGTACTGGGAGACCAATCTCTCTGGAGGCTTCCAGTGCTTCCTCAGCACACGTCAAAAGTGAAGTCCCAGGAAGGATAGGAACTCCTGCATTTTCTGCAATGGCTCGTGCAGTATGTTTCTGGCTGAAAGATTCCATGATGTCAGCACTGGGCCCAACAAACACAATTCCGGCATCAGCACACTTCCCAGCAAACTCTGTGTTTTCCGACAGGAAACCATATCCTGGATATACAGCATCCGCTCCTGCATGTAAGAATGTGATGATCACTAGAACGATAGATTGCTGATAAAATGTGGCACTATTACAAGACGCTTACCTGTTTCCTGGCACACTTGAATCAGTTTATCACCATTCAGGTATTCCTTTGGGTTGCTCCCCAAACAGTACGATTCTCTTGCCCCAAGAACATGACCACTCATAGCATCTTGATCTGTGTAAATGACCACGTATGGTAGACCAATTTCTTCACATGCGCGAGAGGCTCTCACAGCAATTTCGCCGCGGTTAGCTACCAAGATTTTTCTCATCCGATCGATTTCGATGCTTCACAGAAACTTTCAAAAAAAGTTCAAAAGATACAATATGAAATGAAATGCTGCAGCTGTGGCAGATCTACTGCAATATAAGGCGATGGCAAGGCGTACGACAAGAAAAGTTTCGCTTCCTGATTTGCTGCTTCCTTTGTGGCGCGGGCAGATGCAAAATACTTTCAGAATACTTCTACAAAAGAGATCCGATATCACAAAAGTTTAATTCATTATTGTCCGCCACTATTGCCCTCAAAGTGGATGACTTGTCAAATTTCTTTCTCTGGCCCTAGGGTTAGGGCAAACTAAACCCTAGCCTACTACCGAGACTTTTGGAACCATCTCCCATCAGACGAGGCCTTTGTAGGGTGGGCAATTTGCCCTACCCCGTACGCGTGCATTACGGCGGTTTGATCAAGGTCATGACCTCACAGGTTGCCCAGATGTAGGGCTACGTTGGGGAAGAGAATGATAAACGAAAAATAAGTATTTCGTGGTCAAAATTATCTTAAATATTCCACAGATTTTATTTACTCTGTGGCTACCGCTCTCATATATTGTCGTCGCTGAGACGTGTCGCAGACGTTGAGAAACTTGGAAGACCGTTCCTATTTTTATCATGGCGGAAACACAGTGCCCTAGTGGAGAGGTATGCCTTTGTCAGTGCATCATTATTCGTTTAGTGAATGTTTTTGATTGTTTACCGATTAACTTCCATGGTATCCGGATGGTAATGGCGTGGGTGCCAGTCCACGCCCATAGGGCATGCAGGAGGGGCTTACAACGAGTTACATAGGCTTCCAGAAGCATCCACTGACTGTTTCCCCTCTCCAAACATGCAGGGACCAGCCAATTTGTTTGGCCTGACACAGTATGATTACTGTACATCATTTTTTGGAGGAGAAGCACCATTGTCACAATGTAAGTGGTCGATACATCATTAGGAGTTGAGTTCATTTTGTGTTCTGATGGCGCGTCTCCGTGCATGCAGCCGCTGGATATTCCATGGTGGTCTTGTTCGGTGTGATCTTCTCGATCATTACATCTGGCTTGATTTGGCTCGAGTGGAAATTCGTGGGAGCTAGTACTTCATCGGAACAATTTAATACTGCTGGGAGAACTGTGAAGACTGGATTGATTGCCAATGTCATTGTCTCTCAGTGGACATGGGCTGCCACATTGCTTCAGAGTTCCAACGTTGCTTGGCAATATGGAGTATCTGGACCTTTCTGGTACGCTGCTGGAGCTACTGTTCAAATTATTCTCTTTGGTATTCTTGCTGTTGAAATCAAGAGGAAAGCACCAAATGCTCATACCATGTTGGAAATTGTGAGAGCTCGCTGGGGTAACACAGCGCACAAGGTCTTCTTTGTCTTTGGAATCGTCACCAACATCATTGTGACGTCTATGCTTTTGCTTGGAGGCGCATCTGTCATGAATGCATTGACTGGAATGGATCTTTATGCAGCATGCATGCTGATTCCTATTGGAGTGGTTCTGTACACTGCTATCGGAGGACTCAAGGCCACATTCATGGCCTCCTGCATCAACTCCTGGTATGTTCTGGTGATGCTGTGCCTCTTCTCTCTGTGCGTCTACGCAGGAAACTATTATCCTCTTGGATCTCCATCCAATGTGTACAATGATCTGCAAACGTTCACTTCCACGCCAGCCCCTGCAAATGCAACTGAGTATCCCTCTGTGGCAGATCTCAAGCTTGGGCCAGTCCAAGACAACAAAGGTGGATCCTTCGTTACCATGTATTCTCAGGGAGGCTTGATCTTTGGAATTATCAATATTATTGGAAACTTTGGAACTGTTTTCGTGGATCAGTCCTACTATATGGGAGCCATTGCATCCAAGCCATCTGCTTCTTGGAAAGGGTATCTTTTGGGTGGTCTCATGTGGTTCTCTATTCCATTCACTTTGGCCACTTCTCTTGGATTGGCTTCCAGAGCTGCTGGTCTTCCAGTCTCTGCCACCGAAGCGGGTAATGGTCTTGTTCCTCCAGCCACAGCCACATTCTTGCTTGGAAATGCTGGCTCTTGGTTGATTTCTATCATGCTTTTGATGGCTGTGACATCCACAGCCAACTCGGAATTGATTGCTGTCTCTGCTTTGATTTCATATGACCTGTATCGTACTTACATCAACCCTAAAGCTACTGGAGAACAGATCAAGAGAATGTCCAGGTGGGGTATTATTGGTTTTGGTCTTTTCATGGGAGTGCTTGCTATTATCCTCTTTGAAATTGGATTGAGTCTAGGATGGGTATACCTTTTCATGGGAATCGCAATTGGAGGAGCAGTTGCACCAATTTACTTTTGTCTGACGTGGTCAAAGGCTTCTGCCACTGGCGCTATTGTGGGAGCCATTTCGGGATTGATCTCTGGACTCGTGTGCTGGCTTGTCATTGCCCAGGCACACTTTGGGGAAATCACAGTTGACACGCTGGGTGAGAACTACTCAATGCTTGGTGGAAATTTGTGTGCGATATTTGTCTCAGCCATTGTCTGCGCCGTGATTTCATTTATCAAGCCCCAGGACTATGACTGGCAGACAACCAGAGAAATTGCCCTTGTTGAGGAAGATGGACTGGAGAAGGAGGTGGACGCCCCAGAGGATTCCAGCCAAGCCATGAATAGGGCCGCCAAGATTATGAAATACGCCGGATGGGGATTCTCTGCAGTCCTTATCATCATTTGGCCAGTCCTCACGTTGCCTGCTGGTGTGTTCTCTGTCGGATATTTCACCTTTTGGGTCATCCTGTCTTTGATTTGGGGACTTGCTGCTACCATTGCCGGGTTCTCTGTACCTCTCTGGGAGTCAAGAGACACTCTCTGGAGCATCCTCAAGGGCTTGGTCACATTCTCTCCAAACGATGAGCCAACTAATTTCGACAAGGATATCCTCGCCCAGCAAGCTTTCCCAACAAAGTCTTTTGGAAGGATGGACCCACCAACAGACGACTCTGATAAGTAGAACGCCTTTACATGATTGCCATTTATACGCATATAGCATTCTTTTCCCTCATAACGTTCCAGAGATATCACTTCTGCATATTGTAAATACATCCATTAGAGTTCAAGAATGGATCCTCAACAATGATACCAACAATCAAGGAAACTGTTCATCATGAAGAATCTTCAATGGGAAACCATGAGAGAGAGGCACCATTCGTTATAATTCGAAATTAAAACACCTGTGAAACAATAAATAAAATATCCTTGGATGAAATGAGGTTGTAAAAATGGATGAATGCTTCAAATAGAAGGCTCGAGACTTTCAGACTGACGATTTGTGAAATTCAAAATGGACACTCCCAGCCCCGATGAAATCTTCTCGCGATACCGTTGCCAAAATCTGAATGGAATTGATGTGGAGAAATTAGATCATCCTGGGGATGTTGTGGAGTCGGCTTCTTTAGCGGCTGTTGACTTGCCCAAAACAGACTATCAGTTGGCGTTGCCTGATGCCGTGATCAGGCAGTCTCTGAGCTCATTGCAGGTTGAAGGGGTCATGTATGCATGTTCCAAGCATCAGGAAATTCTACCATCGGGGGAGCGTGCAGGGTTTTGCATAGGAGATGGTGCAGGCATAGGCAAGGGTCGTCAGATATCGGCCTCCATTCTGGAAAATTTCCTCAGGGGAAGATCCAAGCATTTGTGGATATCGACATCCAATGATTTATACTTTGATGCATGCCGCGATATGAAGGATCTCGGAGCCCACATTCCTGTGATCAAGAGTCTGCAAGATTTGGAGCAAAGGCTGAACAAGCCCAGTCAGGGAATTTTGTTTACCACATATGCAACTCTGGCAAGTAGGAACAACAATTCTTTGCGTATGAGGCAGATTATTGAATGGCTAGGAGGAGATTCTTGGGATGGAGTATTGGTGTTCGATGAAGCACACAAGGCAAAGCATGGATCAACAAAGGATGGTCAGGGCACGTTTGTGGCAAGCTCTGTTTTGTCTCTTCAAAAGTCTCTACCAAAGGCCAGGGTCTTGTACTGCTCTGCGACAGGGATTAGTGATATCCGTAATATGGCATATCTGTCTCGTATACAACTATATGGTCCTGGAACTCCATTTGCGACGTTTGATGATTTGGTGGCAAAGTTGGCTAATAAGGACATGAGCCTCTTGGAGATGTTGGCACAAGAATTGAAGCTGAATGGCTTTTATGTGGCTCGGAACTTCTCATATGCAGGGGCTGAGTTTGAAGATATGCAAGTAAATCTCTCTGAGAGCCAAGTGGCAATGTATGATGGTGCTGTGGCTCTTTTGAGTGACATCAAAGATGGTATGGAGGAGGCAGCAGCTCTCACAGGGTCTGATAATGCATGGAATAGAGCATTTTGGGGAAGCGTACAGCGATTTTTTAAAATTTTGTGTGTATCTATGAAGGTGGACTCTGTTATACAGGAAGCAAAACAATCTTTAGAACAAGGATACGCTATAGTCATTGGATTACAAAGCACTGGAGAGGCTGCTGTTGAGAGCCTGGATTTAAAACCAGGGAGATCATACAACTTGGTGTCAGTGACACGGGAAATTTTACTCAATGTAGTAAGGAATCACTTTCCTCTGGGGAAGGACAAGAATGTATCGGCTGCTGCTGCTGACATGGTTAGAGAGAAGCGCGATGCCTTGGTAGAGAGCATTTTGTCAGCAAATCTGCCAGGGAACTTTCTGGATGAATTAATAGATGGGCTTGGGGGGCCTGACCATGTTGCAGAATTGACGGGTCGGCGCGGTCGATTGGTCAAAGAATCAAAAAATTCTTGGAAATATGAGCTAAGAGCTTCAGATTCCGAAATTGACTCCATCAATGTTCGGGAGAATCAGTTGTTCAATGATGGGAAAAAATTGGTTGCCATAGTTTCTGATGCGGCATCCACAGGAATTTCTCTCCATGCATCACGCAAGGTCAGTAATCAAAGGAGAAGAATCCATTATACTATTGAACTTCCCTGGAGTGCTGACAAAGCCATCCAGCAGATGGGTCGATCTCATAGATCCAACCAAGCCTCTGCTCCAGTGTATAGACTCGTATTTACAAATGTTGGAGGAGAGAAACGGTTTGCTGCAGCTGTAGCGAAACGATTGCAATCTCTAGGTGCCCTGACTCGTGGAGATAGGAGAGCTTCAGGGTTCAACATGCAGTCGTTTCATTACGATTCTCCTGCTGGGAAAAGAGCTTTGAGAATCATGTTTGATCATATTTTAGCACAGGCACCAGTTCTCCCTCCAGGAATCTCGCCAAGTATATTTGATTTACTGCAAGGTAGTAAACAGAGCAATATAGCAAGCGTACATGCTGATATGAAGAAATTGATTGACGATATGGGATTGGAAGTGCCACGGACCTCAAGAAAGTCTGGAGAGAGCGATGTCATCAAAAAGTTCCTGAATCGACTCTTAGCTATCCCACTCCGGGATCAGCAGATGTTATTTTCGTATTTCGAAGCAATATTAAATGAAGAGATGAGACGGGAAATGTATGCGGAAGGACAGATATCCTTTTCAAAAGTGTCTAGAGAAAGGGATCCAATTGCATTGTGGCAGGATGGCACCTCTGGACTAGAGACGATTCGGCATGACCTTCTAATAGATCGAGGGACATCTTGGGACGAAGCTTTATCTTTACTGGGGTCTCAATCCACTGAGATTGAACGAAATGGCTTTTACCAGTCCAAGAGACCTTTGCGTGGAAGCTCTATTCATCCAGTCTGTTTGATTATTCTGAATGAGACTACGAAGAAATTCGGCATCATTCGTCCAGCAACAGGGAAGTCAACATCTGAATTATTTGAGCATGAAATTAAATCGAAATACATGAGCATCTCTCCAGATTCTGCAAAAGAAAGATGGGAAAGTTCATATGAGACCTCACAAGCAACATGCATCCACGGAGGTGGTTGCCAATTGGGATCCAAATGCACTGTTGGCCGCCGTCTACTTCCCACAACATTACTTTCTGGATCAGTCGTAAGAATATGGGATATCCTTGAAGCTGTCTTGCACAGGCATGAGAGAACACTGACCCGTATTGAGAGAAGCATGCGAGTGTTGCGAATAGACTCTTTGGATGACACTGGGCAGAGCGTTGTAGGTCTGAGATACCCTAGACGTATTCTACCAGAGGTTATAGAAATTCTCGAGTCAAAGCAGACATCAGGGGCGCCGAGTCAAAGCCAGAGGTCATCAATGATAGAAGCTGTTACCCCAATCAATCCAGGATACATGAAAAGAGCTTTTGTGGAGCCCCAGAGATCGATCAAGAGTTTCTTTGGAAAATTAAACTCGAATGGATCACTTTCAAAAAAGGCTCGCGCAGAAATATCTCCATCCACCATTGGAAAGATCCAAGAGATGGGATTTTCAGAAACTCAGGCAAAGAGAGCTCTTGCCAGATCAAACAACTCTCTTAACCAAGCGATTGAGTATCTCATCGAAAATAAATTTGTTGATTTATCTTAGATCTTTCTTTTTCATGTCAGATATATATCTATGGACCAGGCCTCAAAATTTAGATGGATCATATCGTGGTGGCTCTCTACCAAAGTATTGCCTGCGCAACAAACTTTGATGTCTCTCCTGTGCCTCTGACATGCTCATTTTCCCATCCGCCACCCTACACATGGCTAACTCTCATTCACCACATTGTCATAAACCCACAAGAGCGCTACCAATCACGCACCTGCTCACCCGTGCTGCAGTTCCCTCAACAACCTTGCCGTCCCGAACAACAAATACCGTAGATTCCTCTATATTATCCGCATCACCTGGCTGTTTCGGTGTCACTATTCTTAAATATCTAATTTTATCATCTAGTTTTTCCCTCAGCCTGTCTGCTTCGCCTTCAGGAGCTGTTTTGTGCTTTTGGAACTCGGTTCGAGCTTCCTGCACTGCTTGCAGCCGCGCTTCCTCTTTCGGCAGACGTTTTATCAGTCGCAAAAGCTTTCTGTATTTATTCAGAGTTGCCAGAGCAATTTCATGTGTCATACTGTCCTATTTTCAATGCATTTTTTAAATGTGTTTGCTACCAATGCTCAGATAAAAGAATCGTATCAAATCAAATCAAATTCGAAGATCAAATCAGAGGATGCATTACGAACTGCGGCAAGTCAAGCGTCATTTGATGAGTGATAAAACCCTTTCGACATCTTGCACTTTAAAAGGCTTGCTGACGAAGCCTTTCATGCCCAAGGCAATGCACTGGTCCGGGAGTGCCTGAAGAGTATCAGCTGAAAGGGCGACAATGGCAGGGTGCTCTGAGGCCTTTTTTCTATTCATCAGGCGCTTTGTTGCCTCTAATCCATCCATTTCAGGCATGTGAATGTCCATTAAGATCAAATCATATTTGATCCTCTCCGTCACTTGCAACACTTCGGTACCCGAGGAGACAACATCAATCAAAACATCAGGACGAACATGCTGAATGATCTTCGTCACTACCTTGACATTAATTTCATTATCTTCCGCAACAAGTATGCGAGGGCAGTCAGTTTTCATCGCTTCGGGGGGACTTTTGTCTGTCACCTTGTTTGATGATGGTGGTGTGGACATCAAATTCATAAGACTTTGAGACTTTCGAGCAGATAACTCGCTATTGTCTACACTCCGACGATGATACCAGAACTGGTTCTCAGATGATTCGTTGCTTGAAGATGAGCCGCTTCCTCCCCAATGTCCATGCAACAGCGTTGCATCGCGATACAAAGGAATCCTTGTGGGATCAACAAATCTTCCGCTGATGGCACTGCGTATTGCCAGCAGCATCTTTTGATATTTTAGTGGTATACTGACCACATGGACCATTGGCAATATTCCCAAAGGTATATCAGACTTTTCTCCTAGGACAATCAGAGGTTTTCGGCGCCACCCTCCAGCGACCACCGTGCCTGCTTGGTCTGATGTTGTAATCCAAACATCTACAGCACGAGATCCCATCGCCTCCTTGTCTACCACAGCTGCTCCGTGAACAAGCACTAATTCTGTCACTTGGTCACGTAAACCCTCATGCTGAACATCCACAAAGAATGACACATTCTCCAATTCTTGTTTTTCTTGCTCCATATCTCCAGTCCATTCAACACAATGCCTTGAGTGGTCTATATCGTTTTCTGCATACGTCTCGCAGCTTGAAGAATCTCGGGCGCTCTCCGTTTCCATAGCGTCAGATGGATACACATTGGATGCACCTTCCAGGCTTGCAAACATGGGCAAGGTCACTGTGAATGTTGACCCAATGCTTACTTCAGTATCAACTGACATATTTCCTCCCATCGCGTGAACAATCTTTGATGCTATTGCCAACCCAAGGCCAGAGCCTCCATATTTTCTCGTTCTTGAGCTTTCACCTTGCACAAACTCCTTGAACAAGCTATTGCAGACATCATCTGTCATCCCAACACCAGTATCTTTCACGACAAGTTGCAGGTACTCCTTCCCGTCTTGCGTTATAAGGTCTGAATATACAGTTATATCACCCCCAGGTTTGTTAAACTTGACGCTGTTACTCAGCAAGGCACATAAAACTTGGCGCAGACGAGCAGGATCAACGTAGATCCTCCTGTATTCTGCATTACTTCCAACTCGATATGTCACCCGAATGCCGTTATTATTCGCCTCTGTCACTATGCTATCAATACTCTGTTCAACTATATCGCGGATGAGAACACGCTTGTTATCGAGTGCCACGTGCCTGAGGTTGACACAGCTAAAGTCAAGAATGTCAGCCAAGACTGACAACAAGGTCAAACCTGATTCCTCAACCATGCCGAGAAGATCATACTGCTCAGGTGTCAGTTTTGTCTGCCTCAGCAATTGTGTTGCAGCAATAATGCCATTCAGAGGGGTCCGAATTTCGTGGCTTGTGTTTGAGAGGAAAATGCGCTTCGCTTCTTCAGCACAGTCCCTCTCCAACACTGCCGCTTCTAACTCTTTCTTTAATGCCTCATTTTCCCTCTCCAGGCTATAATACTTTTCATAACTCATATTTAAAGTAATATGGGATAGTTACAGCGTGATCGTGCACGTAAGTCGGTAAAATGTTGGCGTGCACGTTGCACTTGAGGCCACGTAGTTATCTGATTATGCCTGTGTTTCTATACAAATCCGTACATTTTTATCTCATAAAAATATCAATATATGTCTCTGCTGGGATGAGTCGTGCCCTATAATGCGCACATGCCAGTGATAGCAGAATCCTGGTGAGCGGTAGAATCGCATCAGAGATTTTGTGAGAACTCATCCTGGCCCCTCGTTTGGGCGCGATTTCTCTGTGCTGATGCGGTTTGCTGACACATGCTCTCCCTTTGCCACGAGTGGAGAAGATACATTACAGATGAATTAAATACGATGCAAACTAATGGAGGAGGTCTCCTACACCTTTGACACAAAGAATCAAATGTATCCCATGGCCTTTTTATACCCCAGCTCTTCCTTCCATGTAACCCTATCCTCTATCCAGTTACCACTGCTGTTTCGTTTATTGAAATCTCGTCTGCCATTTTTTCTACTATTTGCAAACACTTGATCTAGAGAGCATGTTTTCGCATGCTGTTGGAACACTTCATCTGGGTCGACGTACATTTGAGCAACCAACTGTGCCATAAGAGTCTTTCCTCTTGCCCACTCGGGCACTGGCTTTTTGGGGACATCATCATCTGATGCGTGATCACTTCTGTACGGAGATATCTCGTATGATCTATAATGAGACTCTATATTGTCTCCTGCTCTGCTCGGAGATGCTGCTTGTGTATTCTTTGGTGTGGTGGTGGTGGGATGCTCTCCCATTGATTTCTGAGCCTTGACCACCCTTTGGGGTGTTCCAGAGAATGTGCTTCTGTTCTGGGTGGACATGTTCGGATAATCATTCGGGGTTTTTGATGAATTATTCTTGAGCATTGCAGCTTGCTGTTGAATTTTTGCAAGTCTTTCTTTAGCAGCAGCCAGCGAACCACCAGAGGTCGCTGCTGCTCCCTGCAGCCCAGCCACACCACTGCCACTACGAGCAGCTGCTTCCGCTTCCAATTTCCTTCGTCTCTTGTGCTCTTCTAACCGTTTTGCTTTTTCTTCTCGCTTTCTTCGCTCTTCCTCCTGCCGCGCTCGTCTTTTTGCAGCAATCTCTTCCTCCTTCTGCCGTCTCAATTGCTCTTGCTCTCTAGCTTTCTCAGCTTGAATGCGCTCTAATCTTGCTTTCTCTTCAAGTTCAGCTTGTTTTTCCGCCTCCTCTTTCTCTAATCGTTCCTTCTCCTTTCGCTCCTCGCGTAAGATGGCCTCCTTGTCTACATATTCAGACTTTTCAGCCTCCTGTGAAGAGGTATGCTCACTTGATGGCAGGAGAGTTTTCACGCTTGAAATCAAATTTGCTGCAAATCCAGTTTTCGAATCATTTGAATGGCTCTTCTTTCCTGGCGATGTCTTTGGCGGCATTTCATTCACCACCTCCTCCTCCAAATGGTTCAAGGATGGAGATGCTTCCTGGGTTTGATACTCGCGTTCGCTCATTGGCCTCTCGCCGTTTTGAACATCTCCATCACTTTTATCTTCTTGATGTTTATCAAAACCTGAAACTGGATCACTTTTGTGAGATATGGGAGATTGCTCCATGTCATGAACTGGCCCATTGTCAAATCCTTGTGCGTTCTCTACAATGCCTTGGTCGCTGCCATAATCCTTGCGCTCCCCTTTCTTTACTTCTATTGATGGCACCTCGCCGTATGGATCGACTGTGCCAGGGGATTGGCCCTTGTCCTGTACATCATGACCAACCATGTCATGCCTGGCCTCTTCATCATAATTGGCATTTTCAACCGGCGCAGTGGATACGATATGGATCGTCCCTTCATCCATTGGCTCTGCTTCATCAGGACGGTCATTCGCCTGTACTTTTGCTCCTTTTCCCTCAGAATGCGATGTTTCCTTGCTAGGATCCTCTTTGGGCTCTGCATTGACGGCCACACCTGCTTCATCAACCCCCGTCTCATTCTGATCCTCTTCCACTATATTTTCAATATTAGAGACTGATTGCTTCAACTCAGCAGCCTGCTTCATCTGATTCTTCCGGGACCTGGTGCTCCTTCCAGTTTCCTTGCAAGCAGCCCCCTCACTCTCAGTGACACGCTCCTCATTCTTCCTCCTTCGCCCTCCTCTGCGAGGCTTTGAAGCCTCTATAGTCTCCTCTTTCTCCAATACCTCGTCTACCTTGGAATCATCTTCCTGGATATTCCCTCCCTTCTTCTGCCTCTTTCCCTGCAACAAAGACTTTGCACATTTACTCTACCTGGCGCGGCAACCACACATAGTCAATGAATACTATAAACATACCACTAGAGGAGGCTCATGCTTCGAACGACCCTTTCGCTTTTCCGGTGCCCTCGTAGATGCGCCAAGGTGCTGTTCAGCTTCCGCGACGACCCCACGCAACCATTCATGATGACCATCCGTTAGCTTTTCTAGAGTATTTATCTTATTTGATGCAAATTCTTGAAGCCCAAGGAGGACTTTCTCAAACGCTTTGCTCATTTCTGCTCCCACGTCGGTAGTACACCCAGCTGTTGGTTCTTATCCAGATTCAGCAGAGCATCCCTTTAACACTGATGATTTTTACCAATGTATTTTTTATTAATCAA
The DNA here is from genome assembly GCA_025209345.1 of Picochlorum sp. BPE23. Lineage (NCBI taxonomy): Eukaryota > Viridiplantae > Chlorophyta > Trebouxiophyceae > Picochlorum > Picochlorum sp. BPE23. The sequence goes on along the minus strand of JANSVD010000003.1, from coordinate 425,209 downwards.
TATGTATCCTCACCTGATGAAATCGGTCGAAAAAGTCATTGTGGGAGTCTATGGGAAGGCCACTCCGTTGGCCCAACTGTCACGCAAAGGTGGCGCCCAAATTGATCGCCATAGGTAGCGCGCTTTGATCTCGTCCGTTCGAAGGTGGCGCCTGAAGGGAGAAACCTTTCCTTTAGAGTCGATGGTGACGTCTGTACAGCCGTTTGCCGACTATTGCAGTGCACTCGCGTGATTCCTTTGTAAACCGTCTTTTCTTGTCGCGGAAGTGTGTGAGAGAGAACCATTCAGTGGATGGAATATTCTCGTGAGGGAGCCTTTTGATTCCACATGAGCACGGAATCTTACCGACAGATTCCCCCAGGGATCATCCCCTTTCCAGTAACTCGCTCCATCGAAGATGAATCCCTGCCTCGCTGTTTGCATGAGATTGCTGTACAGAATCTTTTCACAGCGAGAGCATCCGGGATTCTTTGCGAAATATGGCCATATCTGGCGGCTGAGGCATCCAGAAAGGCAGAATAAATTCCATTACGCATAATAAAACCGGCAACCATGTTCTCCAAATCGCTCGTGCTCACCCTTCTTGGGTTTGCCACCGCAAAGGCTGCGGAGTTCCCTTACACCACTCTTCTCCGTTCTGGACAGCCGGCAGACGCCGAGTATCCCTTTGGAACAGGAGTGACTGCAAAGATGGACAAGGTGCTTACAAACGTTTTGAGTGGAGAGGACTACGGCACCTGGGACCCGATGTTTCCAGACAATAAGACAACTGTTGAGGTGTCCAATAACCCAGACTTCTTCTCCATCCTTGATGCCCCAGATGGAGGTGTTATCGGCTTTGTGCATTTCGAGTCCCCAAACCCTTCTCAGATTTATGCTTTGGGACTCGACCAGGCTGATGATGGATCATTGAAGGTGACTTCTACCGAACCAGTTGACTTCAGTGAGTATGGAGGTGCATGGGTGCTCTGTGCTGGAAGCGTGACTCCATGGGGAGTTCATCTTGGAGGAGAGGAATACGAGCCAAACGCAGCAGCTTTCGAAAAGGCCTCCTGCTTGTTCGATTCCCAGTGCGAGGATAGTCTTCAAACTTTGGATCCTTACTCTTTCGGGAAAACAATTGAAATGCTCAGATACTTTGATGTGTATGCTGAGGATGGTGTCACCACTCTTGATGACGTGAAACAGGTCTATGATCCTTACAACTACGGATGGGGAGTCGAGGTGCAACCAGTGTCTGGATCCTCTGGAAAGGGAACTAAATGGTACACAACAGGCAGGTTGTCTCAGGAGCTTGTGTATGTTATGCCAAACAACAAGACTGTCTACATCACTGATGATGGTACCAATGTTGGATTCTTCAGAGTCGAGCTTGATACCCCAGGGGACATGTCTTCTGGAACAATATACGCCGCCAAATTGGAGCAAAAGTCTGCAGAGAATGGTGGAGACTTTGGTCTGTCTTGGGTGGAGCTCGGATCTTCCACCCAGGAGGAGCTCAAGGCAACCCTTGATGCTGGTTTAAAGTTCTCTGACATCTTTGATTCCGTTGACCCAGTGAATGGAACTTGCGCGGACGGATATACTTCCATCAACCAAGGTGGAAGAGGTATTGAGTGCGTCAAGCTTGTAGAGGGACAGGAGAACACTGCTGCCTTCTTTGAGCCAAGAAGATATGGAGCCTACCTTGGAGCCACAACTGAAGCAAGCAAATGGGAAGGATTCGTCTATGACCCATACACCAACAAGGCATACACTTCCATTTCTGATGTCAGATATGGAATGGAGGATAGCATGAAGAAGGGTGAGTCAGATGATACATATGACATTGGAGGACCAAACGCAATCAAGCTTCCATACAACCCATGTGGATGCGTCTATGCGCTAGACATGGATGACAATTATGTTGCCACCTCTTTCACTGCTGCCCTCTGCGGAAAGCCAATGGAGGAGGATGAAGATGGAAATTCTTGCGCATTGGACGGTATTTCTAATCCCGATAACGTTGCCCGCATTGGAAAGATCATCCTTATTGGAGAGGATACCTCGGCTCATCAGAATGACATGGTGTGGGCATGGGAACCAGAGACAGGAAAGTTGACCAGGGTTGCTACCACCCCTTATGGATCTGAATCAACAGGAATTAATTTGTATGAGGGAAAGAATGGGTACAGCTACCTCACCCACGTCACACAGCACCCATACGGAGAGACTGACACGGACTTGGTTGGAAAGGATGTCAATCCATCGTCCGAGGGAGCAGAAGGCTATGTTGGATACTGGGCCATTCCTTCCTCTGAGGATCTGGAGAAGGTCCTTTTCCAGGAAGTGCCTGTCCCAAAAACCCAGGAAGAAAAGTCAAAGTTGAACGTTGCCCCAATCGTCAACGAGATCAAGTCAACCTCCTCTCCATCTCCCTCATCAACAACAGATTCAACAACAGATTCCTCTACACCATCTCCAATGCCTGAACCAACACCATCCTCTTCTGCCATGACCTTATCTACCATGGGATTGGTTGCTGCTGGACTTTTGACTTTAGCTTAGATCTAGAGAATGCGGGATGAAGAATGGCAGGGAGACTTTTTTGACACACAGACAGCATTGATTGATAGACACTCGGGAGAGATAAAGATAAAGAGAGAACTAACTAAATACCGACAGAGAGCGATGCAATACTCTATCATACTCTGATTTGGAGAGTCTTTTTTGCTTGATGAATGGTCTTTTTTGTGTACGGTCTCAAGCCAAGTACAACTGTAACCATTTTTGCTGATTGAACCCACCAGACCCATGGCCATCAGTCACTGCACTGGCATGTCCCCCACATGCGACATTCCCATTCATGTGCGTCTCAGTATAGCCATTAATGCTCACAAATATTCAATTATATCTCTTAACAGAGTCAATATTCAGTCAAAGAGGTAGAAAGGAAGCGCCATGACCAATTCGACTGCGGCTGCAGAGGTGCGTTTTCACAGGACTCTTCTTATCGAGCCATTATGTGCATTTGATTAAATTATATGAGACAATGTATCAATGTCGCAATGTGATCACTGGTCTATTGCCCTGACAAAGAGGATTGGGTGCTCGGAAGAGTTGACTCCTGAAATTCCTTTCAACTCCCTTTCTCTCGTCGGATGCGCATCTATTTCCATGCCTCTCGTGTGACATTGAACAAATACTTATATATGTATTTCGCCATACAGAGTGGTTCTGGTGGAAGTTTCGCGAAAAGAGATCTTCTGTTAGAGTTGCAAGAAGAATCACAGAGGACTTGGTCTGAGAATAATGTCTTCGAGTGCGATGCACCCATGGAAGGGATGGGGACGGCTGATGAGAAGTTCTTTGGAAACTTTCCATATCCATACATGAATGGGCTTTTGCACTTGGGGCATGCCTTTTCTCTTTCAAAATTGGAATTTGCAGCTGCATATCACAGGCTGTGTGGGAAAAATGTATTGTTTCCTCAAGGATTCCACTGCACTGGTATGCCAATCAAGGCTTGTGCTGATAAACTCGCGCGAGAAATTAAGACATATGGCTGCCCTCCTGTCTTTCCTGAGGAGGATGCTGAGATGTCTGAGGCTGAGGCTGACACAGCAAAGGTGGATCCAACAAAGTTTGTTGCCAAGAAGAGTAAGGCTGTGGCAAAGAAAGGAAAAGGAGCTAGTCAGTGGGAGATCCTTAAAATGAGTGGTATACCTGAGGACGAGATCCCAAAGTTTGCCGATCCCCTATACTGGCTTGAATTCTTCCCACCTTTGGCCATGAGGGATATCAAAGCAATGGGCTGTGGAGTGGATTGGAGGAGAAGGTATGCGTATGATTGTTCCATGTATATTGTATGATATTCAGTCGTGACTTTTCTTCATCATATTCTGATGCAGTTTTATCACAACTGATATGAATCCATTTTATGATTCGTTTGTCAAATGGCAATTCCATACACTTCTCAAGGCAGGAAAAGTTGTCAAGGACAAGAGATATGCAGTCTTCTCTCCAATAGATGGACAGCCTTGTGCAGATCACGATCGTGCAACTGGAGAAGGCGTTGGTCCTCAAGAGTATACTTTGATTAAGATGAAAGTTTTGGAGTTCAATGAGGCTCTCTCAAAGTTGGATGGTTCTGACACCTATCTCCTTGCTGCCACCTTGCGTCCAGAGACCATGTGCGGTCAAACAAATTGCTGGGCTCTTCCGGATGGAGACTATGGTGTGTATAAAGGATTGAATAACGAGTACTATGTCATGTCAGAGCGCTCTGCATTGAACTTGTCATACCAAGACAGGATGCCCGAGACTGGCAAACCAGAACTGGTCCTCTCGATCAAAGGATCTGATCTTTTTGGCTTACCACTCTCAAGTCCAAGCTGCTCCTATGAAAAAATATATGTTCTTCCTTTGATGACAATTTTGACGAACAAAGGAACGGGCATTGTGACATCAGTTCCCTCTGATGCTCCTGATGATTTTGCAGCTTTGGAAGACCTGAAGAATAAACCAAAGCTTCGGGAAAAGTTTGGTATTAAAGATGAGTGGGTGCTTCCATATGACGTGGTGGAGATTATTGATATCCCAGAGCTAGGAACTGCTGCAGCTGCAAAAGTTTGTAAGGATATGAAGATTCAGAGTCAAAATGATACAAAAAAGTTGGCTGAAGCAAAGCAATTGGTGTATTTGAAAGGTTTCACGGACGGAATTATGAATGTGGGCCCATACAAGGGTAGAAAGGTGAGCGAGGTGAAGCCAATTATCAAGGAGGAGATGATCAAGGCCAATCAGGCCATCTTATATAATGAGCCAGAGAGACAAGTCATGTCCAGATCCGGAGGAGAATGTGTTGTCGCCTTGACTGATCAATGGTACCTCACGTATGGAGAGCAAGAATGGAAAGAGGCCACACAGAGATGTCTGGCAAATATGGAGACATTTGATTTAGCCGCACGTCATCAATTTGAGCACACTCTTGACTGGTTGAATCAATGGGCTTGTTCGAGATCATTTGGATTGGGAACCAGATTGCCTTGGGACCCAGAATTCTTGATTGAGTCTCTGTCTGATTCGACGATTTACATGGCATACTATACTGTGGCTCACATCCTCCAAGCAGGGGATATGTACTGCAAAGAGGAAGGTGCAGCTCCAGGAGGCATCAAAGCAGAAGATATGACCCCAGAAGTTTGGGATGCAATCTTCCTGGGCGCGGATATCCCGGAGTCTACACCTGTACCCAAAGAGCTGATTCAGAAGATGATGAGAGAATTCAACTACTGGTATCCATTTGACCTGAGAGTGTCCGGTAAGGATTTGATCCAAAACCATCTTACCTTCTGCTTGTATACACATACAAGTATTTGGTCGGAAAGAGAAGACTTGTGGCCTCAAGGAATGAGGACAAATGGACACTTGCTGCTGAATGCCGAAAAGATGTCCAAGTCGACTGGAAATTTCAAAACACTTGGACAAGCCATCAGAGAGTATTCTGCAGATGCAATGAGAATAGCTCTTGCTGATGCTGGAGATACCATGGACGACGCAAATTTCGAGCATCAGACGGCAAATGGTGCAATCCTTCGACTGACAAAAGAATTGACTTGGATTGAAGAGGTATTGAATTCTGTCGATGCCATGAGGGATGAGGAGCCAACGTCATTCCTCGATCGAGTTTTTGACAATGAGATGAATATTTGTCTTCAGAAGACGAAAGAATCCTATGACCACTATCTCTTTAGAGAGGCACTGAAGTTTGGAATGTACGACTTACAGATTGCCCGTGACACGTACAGATTTGCTTGTGGTCCAGAGGGCATGAACCGTAGACTCATCCTCAAGTATATTGATGTATTCGCACGCGGAATGACACCTATTGTCCCTCATACTGCGGAACATATTTGGCGTAATCTACTGAAGAAGGATGGATTTATCGTCAAGGCAGGGTGGCCAAAGCAAGAACCAATCGACCTGATATTGCAGTCAATGGCAACATACATTGAGTCAACGATTGCACATCTGAGGAAATCGATCATAAGAGCAGAACAGCCTCCAAAGACTAGAAAAGGTGAACCTGCTGCTCCACCTCCAAGTCCTGTGTGTGCACTAGAGCTGGTGGTACCTTCAGAGTATGGTGGTTGGCAAGCAAAAGCTCTTGACATCTTAAAAGGCATCTTCGAAGAGCACACCGCTGCTGGGTCACCAAATGGTAAAAAATTCCCGGACGGTTTGATGGGCTTGATCATGAGCAAAGTCCGCCAGGACAAGGAATTCCTTGACATGGGCCAAAAGGCAATCAAGGCAACCATCATGCCCTTCTTCAAGACCAAGGCAGATAATGCTGAGATCACTGGAATCCAAAGCCTTGACATTAAGCTGCCTTTCGATGAATTTGCTATTCTCACAGAGAATGCTAAATATCTTGAGAGATCTCTCAAGCTGGATTCCATCAGTGTGCGCAGCATCACATATGAGCAGCAACAGCATGAGAATGATCTAATTAAATCTGCTGCACCGGGATCCCCAGCAGCTTTATTCACCCATTCTTGAAAACCATCTTCATCTCCTTTACATCAAACGTAAAACAACAAACAATTAGAATTTATAAATGCACTCATGTGCCCCATGGAAACTGATCTGCTGGATCACTATCAGGGTCCTGAGGATCCCACTGTGAATTGCTTGTCCCCTGCGATGCCATTTCCCCTCTCCTAAACGTCGGTCTGACGCGTTTGATAGGTACAGCAACAGAGTATATTGTTCCAACCTCGGGATCCATGGACATGTTGACTTCAACAGCCTCCTCAGCTTCAATCTCCACATAATCCGTCATTGCCTTGACAATACTCTCTCTCATCCCAACCAGAGAATCAGAGCTCATACCACAACGATCAGCGACTAGAATCATTCTTAATCTATTCTTCCCCTCTTCCTTGGGGGAAAGACTCTTCTTCTCTGGGAAAAAAATCCTCCAGGCAGCCTTCAACTTTGTCATGAAATCTGCATCCTCCGAAATCCCAGCCAAGTCCTTCTCCATTGTCATTGCAGATCCCTCACTTCTTCTATACGATGAAACTGGACTCACCCTGGGGCGCTGAATCTGAGGTCGCATAGACCTACCAGCCCAAGTACTATTGCCCAGACTCCCAGACGCTCTCATCTTTGCATCAACCACCCGATATACGAAACTGAATTTTCAAATGAAAGGTGAAACTGTACACGGCGCACTCTCCAAGAAACACCCTCAACTGTTAGACCAACAACGCCTTTCCAAAATATCCAGACCCTATCCTGCACAAGAGCACGCATCCATCCTGTCACTATCTCCTCATGTATTATTTTTATTATTTACAAATTTTGACACCGTGGTATCATCTTCACAACGCCAAGAGAAACGATACCAACGACGAAGACATTGTAACCGCCATTATGGAATAATATTCCGTCACTCTGCCAAGTCTTTCTCAGTATGCATCCATCTTATATCGTACCTGTCCAGATATCCAAATTATTATCACAGAATAATTCTATTGAATGTTACCTGACTGGAGATTGCTCGCACTACCTTCCTGTGGTACGCATGGCATTTTTTAAATGCCGACTCACGGAATTGAAGATGAAAATCTCTTCAGTTTTGTCCATGGAATGTTCTCAGCCAACATGACTGCAACACCAGTAGTAGCAAGATTGCATGGTCCTTCATACGTGGCACAACGACGCATGGTTGAAATATATTCATTTATATGAAAACTATTGTGTGATTAGGAGTTTATACATTCAACATGACTGTCAAGATTGGAATCAACGGTATGTTCCTGCTTGCCCTTGAGCCTAGGGGCTTTTGTTTTGTTAGGGGTTTTATGCCCCCGTATGCGCCCCATACGGGTAAACCCAAAATTCATTACTGCAAAAATATCATATAACATTGATTGGCGCTCGTCTATGTAGGATTTGGTCGCATTGGGCGCTTGGTACGACAAACCGACTTGGTCAACCCTAGCAGAGTGTCCTGCTGACTGCTAGGGTTGTGTTTCCTGCATGATCCCGTGATATGCTGCCAGGTCGTGTGATTTATATATTTTTCATTCGCTTATTCTCTATTTGCAGCTCATGCGTGCCGCGTTTGGACGCGAGGATATTGAGGTGGTGGCATACAACGACCCATTCATCGACCCAGACGTGCGTGTGTCTTGCATACTGAACTCGTCAAGCCATGACCATGCCGTCATAGCAATTCTCTCACCTTGAATATACTATCTATGCAGTATGCTGCGTACATGCTGAAATATGATTCAGTCCACGGGTGCTTTGATGGCACCATTGAACATGCTGATGGGGGGCTGGTGGTTGATGGCAAGTTTGTCAAAGGCTTCACCAAGATGAGCCCTGAAGATATTCCTTGGGGAGACATGGGCGTGGACTACGTATGCGAATCAACAGGAGTATTTACAGATATCAACAAGGCTGAGGCGCATATCAAGGGAGGTGCAAAGAAGGTGATCATTTCTGCCCCTTCCAAGGATGCGCCCATGTTTGTTGTTGGTGTCAACCATGACTCGTATGATCCGACACTCCATAATATCGTCTCTAATGCTTCTTGCACAACCAATTGCCTTGCTCCATTGGCAAAGGTTGTTGATGAGGCGTTCGGCATCAAAGAGGGATTGATGACCACCGTGCATGCCACAACTGCAACCCAGAAAACAGTGGATGGACCATCCAAAAAGGACTGGAGAGGTGGCAGGGCTGCTGCAGGAAACATCATCCCTTCCTCCACAGGAGCCGCCAAAGCTGTGGGGAAAGTTCTCCCTCATTTGAATGGAAAACTGACTGGCATGGCCTTCCGTGTACCAACACTGGACGTATCAGTTGTTGATTTGACGGTAAATCTGGAAAAGGAAGCGTCATATGATGACATCAAAGAAGTCATCAAGGAGGCATCCACAGGATCGTTGGATGGAATCCTGGGATATACAGAGGACGCTGTCGTATCAGCAGACTTCAAGCGCGACAAAAGATCCTCCATCTTTGATGCCAAGGCAGGCATTGCCCTCAGTCCAACATTTGTCAAGCTAGTCTCGTGGTATGACAACGAATGGGGATATTCCAACCGCCTTGCCGATTTGATGGTCTATATGGCAGAAAAAGATGCAGGTGGAAATGGAAACAGCGCACCTCCACCCCCACGCAGCGCCCCATCAGTGGTCCCCCAGGCCATGATGCATCATCAGCCTTCCACCCGTCTGGCCCATGGTATTCGCCGCCCCCTCATCGCCCCACAACCCAGACGCCCTTCAGCAATACGAACCAGAGTGTTCACACAAAAATGTGCCCTTTGCTGAGCACATACATCATCGTATATCGCATCACGTTGGGCCATACCCCAACAACTGCAGTTCCAACTGCATGCATGCATGGTTCTATATTAGATCTTTTAAAAAATGTGTGTACAGTAGCCTTGTAATCCATCCTTCTTCTACCACTGCAATCCATGTAGATGCCCATCTCATTTGACTTTTATTTTAAACTACACACATACATCGTCATGGTGCGTTGGTATTGATACTCGATCCTTCTATTCCTAAGACTAGAAGAAGAATCCAGCCTGATTTTGCAATGTATATTCAATCATCATTCTACCTAATTAATTCACAGGTATTCATAGTACTATATATCAAGGCAGATCTCGAAGAGATCGAAAGGCTTCGATTGGCACCCGGCTGTAGCTTTGAACTCGACCTCCAAGAAAGCAGTGGACACGAAGTCAGGCAGGGCGTCCATATTGATGACTCTGAGGAGCACGACCTACCTGGATCTCGTGGAACAGCTCACTTTGCTATGAAATGGGCCAAGGATAGCAAGCACATGGCCACTATCAGCATTGAAAGGTCGCTCAAGGGGGTCTTTGGCCCAGAGACTGGTCTTTCGAAAGATGACCATGGCACATTTGTGCCAGTCGTTGGATTCGAATGCCGTGGAGTTGAACCAATAGCGTGGTACCCCAGAGATGAGTTTGTTGCAGAAGGAGAATCTGGGCATGTATGGAAGGAAGGGGTGGATTTGTCAGAGAAGGAATGGTTCGAGTATGATGACAGCTCTGGCAATTCTGTAAGCATTGAGAATTTGGAGTATGAATTCCGCTCCTATAAAAAGTAGCTCTGTTTTCCGACTTTTGGATATCGATATACATTACTATTGATAACAGATAGATACTGGTGTCCACATTTTCTCTCGTTTTTCATGGTCTTCAATTTCATACGCTGATGCTTCAAAAGAGGCATATATACTCATTTATGATTACCATTGATGCATAGATAATGGTTTACCCGTGATTGTGGTAGGATGGAAGACATTGTGAAGGATTCGTTGGTTCGGATGGGATACGATCGAGAGGCGAATGATGTGGTTCAAGTATTGTTGAGAGAGCATCCAAAGTCATTTACTCGGTGTCATGTGGAGCCATATACGTTTGAGAATGGAGAGGAGGAGCGCTTGGTGAAGTTGTTGGGTGGCGTGTCTATAGAGTACAAGGGGGAGGGGTACAGACTGCCTGCTGTCGTATTTTTGCCAAAGGATTTTCCAATCATGGCGCCGATTGTGTATATGAATCCGAATGAAAGCATGGTCAGGAATCCAAAATGTCCCTATGTGGATGCGAATTTCAGAGTGAAGACAGAGTATTTGGATGCATGGAATTATCCATTTGTGAGCCTCTCGGATATGTATGAGGATTTGAAGCAGCGTTTTTCGCAGGCACCTCCCCTGAGGAATAATAGTAGTGTGAGAAAAGAGAGACATCATCGTGATAGTGGGAGGGTGCGACAGGAGGATGGGAGCTCTCAGCGTGCAGCATATCATCATCCTGATATGGTGGCAGCAGAGGAGGCTATGAGGAAGTCTCTCGCGATTCAGTTTCATCATGCGCTGCAAGATATTTTGATTGTAGATTATAGTCATGAGGAAGAGGTAGGAAGAGATGTGTTGGAGAAGAATAGGGCTCTGCAGAGTACGATGAAGACATTGCATGAGGAGCAGAGAGCATTGGATGATTGTATTTCTGAGTTGTCATCGACAATAGGGAAGCTCGATGTGTGGTTAGAACGTGAGGAGCATAAATCACGAGATGTGAAACGAGTGTCGAGAGGAAAAGTGGATGCGTATAGTGCCATTGTTCCAGTTGATGATTGCTTGCAGGATGTGCTCGAGTCTGAGGCATGCATGAAGGCTGTGAATGATGCTGTAGTGCTGCTCGATAATGCGTTGAGTGAGTCTAGAATATCGTGGAAAGAATACAAGAGGATGATCAGTCAGCTTGCGAATTACAAGTTCCAGGCAAAGGTGTTGAATTTGAAGGCATATGAAGGTCGTTTTGCAAGTACTGTTGGGCAGCCATCGAGTTCGCGTCCTAACGATTTGGATATTCCTGATTTATGTATACCATCATATCCAAGAATTGAAGGTGCGGAGAGCTTGGGGGCACCCTCTCCCCCCACATCTGATCAAGTTGATGAGGAAAATCCCTTGTTGGAAGCTGCTGCAAGACTTGTGAGAGAGGGATGCTAGATATACCAGTATTGCATACAACAAAGACATATTCAATTTATTGATATAATGCAATTGTATTACTTGTCAGAATCATCTGCTTTGCGCTTTTTCACGTCTTTATCGATGCTCTGTTTTGCCTTTTTCAACTCGTGGCGTTCTCTCCTTCGTTTTGCACTTTGTTTCGCTGTCACTTGTCTATGACAAGCGCTACACAGTGTCCGAAGATTCCTTTCACTACATTGGCCCCCACCCTCGAACACTGGGCGGATATGATCAACTTGCCATGCCTGACCACCGAGGGCCTTTTTAGCAAGGTTTGTCTGCATTGTTCCTGTGAGTCCAGACATGAAGGTTTTGTACTCGCGATCTAGAAACTTTTTGCGCCGATCTAACCAGCTATTACTACCTTTCTCAATAGATTGTAGCCGGCGGATCAATCTCATGCAGTCCAAGCGACAAATGGCACATATTCCACCATCCCTTTTCAGAATCAGACGACGCGCATCACTGCTGCTGCTTTTAACTGCGAATAGTCTCTCACAATCTGACTTGCAGAAGAGCAGTGCTGCAGTATCAATATCCGCTTTGAATTCATTATATTCAGAATGAGGAACTCTCTCAAAACAGTGCAGGCATAATCTCACGGAATTGTTATTGTCATCCTCCTCTAGGACAAACTGAACATAATCAGACATATGCCCATTACTATGTATCACGCGCCCATCTCGGCTTTTCGCATGTTTTAAGAGAGGATATTTTTGTAAATAGTCTTCATCCTGCAAAACCTCTTCAGCTCTCTTTGCCTTTCCTGCTATGTGCCGGGTTTTTCCACTACCACACAGGGTATCACTCATTGAAATCTCCCTCTGCTCTTCGATTGCAGTATCGAGTGGAGTTTGTAAGATGTTTCCGTACAGGTATTCTTTCTCGTGATTTGCAATCTCTAACCATTCTCTTGCAAACAATTTGCAGGCATGGAGGGCATCAACTAAGCATTCCTTTGTTGAGACTATGCTCTTATCGACAAACATGGGACCAAAGCCATACTGCATGATAGACCGGCCACTGGCATGACCAGATGCATCAAAAGCATTAAGTAGACTTTCTTCACAAGCTTCTCCCATAACTGCCATGAGCGGCACGCTAAGGAGTATGGGTTCAACCTGTTCCTCACCACCTTCTCCTGATGCATGATATATATGCACCCTTTGAGTGTGACGTGAGACAACGAACTTCCATCTATCGCTTGCTTTCATATCATCGGAATTAGATATATCACTATCTGGCTGTGAGTCTGGTATGATTATTATATCACGATCTTGAACTTCATCGGGGTGCTTGGTTGGAAGATCTTTTTGGGCACTGTCACCCTCAGAGGAGCATTCAAACGATTCCTGGGTCGCATCATACTCGCCCAGATCTGCACGTTTAAAGTCCTCTTTCCTCAGACCCACGACTGTATCTATGACCAAACCTTTCTTGCCCTGGCCAGGGTCCATAGCATCATCAAAATTCTGTGTTGGACCATCGTGTACACTATCAACTTTGCTGAGATTCAGGTTCAACTTTTGCCACCTTCTTTCGTCAACAGTTGATGATGCACAGAGGAAAAATATATTCACGGCACTTGTCTGGCCTCGACGGTGGACGCGATCTTCAGCTTGTCGCACCACACCAGCCTCTTGGGGCAGTTCAAAGAAACATACTGAAGATGCAGTGCAGAAATCCAACCCCGTAGCTGCGGCTGTTACCGATAATAATGCTACTCTAACTGAGGGATTCACTCGAAAGTCGTCACATGCCTTTTTTCTGTCCTGAGCAAGCGTCTCTCCATCTATTCGCACATAACAAATTTTGTCTTCCTCAGCACGATCCCTCCCATTCAACTTTGTGGCATTTATTTTACTGAATTCTGCATCCAGACATGCGGCTATATCGTTCATCACATCTTTATGATGAGCAAAAACGATAACTTTTGTTGGTCGTTCCTCAACATTATCAACTGCCTCACTGCAAAGTCCAAATTTTGTGAAAAGCCATTCACAGCACATCTTGCACTTCGCCTTGCCCACTCTATGTATTTCAGAGATTCCCTTTTCCTCTTCGGTGACGTCTTCATCTATATTGTTAGACTTAGGTCGCATTTCTGCCTCATCAGGCTTTGGTAAGCGTATGATTTGCCGTATTTTGCGAGGAAGCTGGCCAGAGACATCCTTTTTCATTCTTCGAATCATCACCTCCTGCTTCAACAAAAGATGAAGCTCTTTACCTCTAGACAACCCTGAATAGTCGTACCTTTGGATCTCAGACGTAGATCCAGGCAAATATCCAACAGGCACGAGACGTCTGTCACAATAGATTCTCCCAAAGCCTTTCCTATTGATTGGCAATGCATCCGCTCTGATCATATTAATTTGATTGAACAGATCAAATGGCTTGTTCAGAGACGGGGTTCCTGTTAAAAAGATGATATGGTCGGCATTTGAACACACTGATCTGACAGCATTGGTCTGCTGGGAATCTTTGGCAGGCCCCTGTAGTGTTGATGTTCGAAGAACATGGCTCTCATCAGCAATGACCAGGTTCCAACCCACTGCGGACATGCAATATTTGTTTTGACATAGTGAAGTTTTTTTCCTGACAGTTTTCTGTGGAACCTGCGGTCTATTTCTGCAGGCCTCACATGAAAGGTGGGACAGCATTCTATAAGACACAATCACAATCTTTGGCAATGCATTCCGATCCCCGCTTTCCATCCTCAAACGATCACTCTTGCCGAAAATCAAATGAATATCTCTAGGACTCAGATCTGGCAGCCATTTCTCGAATTCATCGGCCCAGATCGCTCGAAGGCTGGCAGGAACAATCACCAACAAAGGCCACTTGTCACGGTAGCAAGCTGCAATGGCTATAGCTTGCACCGTCTTTCCAACACCCATTTCATCTGCAATTAGACATCTACCATTTCTGGATAATGCATAATGAATACCCTCAACTTGGAAAGGTAAAAGGGCAGACCGAAGAGGGGCTGGCAACTTTCCAAAACGTTCTTGTACTTCCTCTTCAGATGCTCGCTTTCTCTTCACATCAGACCTGTAGGAGAGAAACCAACACATACATAATATCAGGTTTCATTTTTACCTGAATACACAATGACAATATCGTACATGAAGAAGACTTTTGTCGTCTGGGGAATGTCAGACTCCTTTGGGAAGATGTCAAGCCCTGAAATTTGGGACAAAGTTTTTAATTTCCCCGAGATCTCTTTATACGATTCCAACGGAAACTCAATGTGATTTTTAGATATTTCAACACCCCCATATGTACCCAAATCCAACCCTGCGAGCGTCAAAATGCCTTCAACACCACCACAAGAAGCAACAAAGTCCTCAGCTCCGCCTGCTGGATACACCTCTATCTTATCCACATCAGACATCGCTACGACCACTGTTGGATTTTGGAGGTCATTCTTGGGAAAATATCGATAGCCACAGCTGAGGCGGTCCCCACCAGAAGGCAGAGAGCATTGCCAGAAGGAGTAGTTTGAGAAGGAAGAATACACCACCCTCAGCTCGCCAGTGCATCCTTTCCCATACACCCCAGGGCATTCTAAACTAGGTGGTTTCTTACAAATGACACTCTGCTTCTTGTTCTGACGACAGACAAATACTGTGCGAATAAGGTCCTGAATTGAGGACACTTTTGATACAGCCCTTTGCTCGCTCTTTTCTGGATAATGCAACCTCACTGCACCTTCATCCTCACTAGGCTTGACTTGTCTCTCATCAGGTTCCTCAGTGAGGTCAATAAACCCAGTGATATGTCCAGTTGTCGGGGCTTCAGAGGTGGTTCTCCCCACAACTGACTTTTCCAACTGGCTCCTGCGGGTCAAACATAACAGTGATACATATGGTGAAAAACAAATGAAAAATAAAATACTTATATCGATGTATCACATACAACTCGTCAAAGTCAAAGGCATCGCTCAGGTCACAAGAGGACATTTTCGACTGAACTTTTGGTTTCCGTTATCAACGATTCTTCTATCATTCTCCAAGTGGGTTCAACGTCATTCATTACATATTTTAAAATACAATAAATCTATCAGGCCACATGGCGGTCTTGTCGATTATCAGGACGTTGACCGAGTTGGGTTCATCATCTTCGAGGCGCCAAGATATCATTTGACTACTGGTCGTTGCTCTCCTTGGTCCTCGTCATCTTCCTCTTCCTCCTCCTCTGCATAGATCCTGGTTGGCTGTGTTTTTGTGTAGGCATCAGTGAATCGTTGGAATTCGTCTTCTTTATCTGCGTGCCTCAAAATAGACGCTCTGACATCCTCCTCTGCCGGATTTTTCAGGGCACCCTTATTCTTCATGAGATACTGCGTGAGAAGAGAGCCAGAAGAGGTTCCTAACTTACCTCCAGCTCCACGAGTTACATTCGCTTGCCCTGGATCTGGTTTAAAGAGTTTTGGATCTCTTGATGGGGCATCAGAGTTGTATCTCTTTTTGGTTTTCCAGTCAACCTTGAATAATGGGAGTGCATTTGGATTATAAATCTCTGGCTGGATATTTGCCTGCAGGACAGATACAGATACAGTATGATACAGTACGATACTGGGATAAAGATACAAGAAAGCTCCCGCACCGTGTAATCAGATAAGTTTGAAGTCCTAGGCCTCCTTCCAACAGCTAGTAATGCTCCACTAGTACTGAGATCTGTGTCGTACAGGATCCTTGCAGCACCGTGCTTTCTATCACCACACCCATAAAATATTTGATTGAGTTTAGGATGCCAGGTTACTGGCACGACGTTTCCTGGGGCACCAAGTCTCTTCACAAGAGACAAGTCAGTGGCATTGAATATTGAGAGATACCCATCTCCTCCTTTTGTTGCTCCCACCCCTGTTAGGACAAAGTCATCTCCTGGACTGAAACAACATCCTGCGTTAGAAAATCCAACCTCAAGATTATCTACAGATGCTATGGGAGATTTGAATTTTCGCAAATCCCACAGTTTCAGGGTTGAATCAGCTCCTCTGGAGAGCAATGTCTGTCCACGATGAGATGCTGACAGACTCGTAATTTCATTCCCTTCTTCGTGGGCTCCTCGCACCACCTGCCCAGCCCTGGATAATATGGTCCATTTTTGCTTTTCTAACCTCTGAAACGCTGATGCAGCCACCATTCCGGTGGAAGAGGAGTGTCCAACCTTGCCTCTCACATCCCACACCTGTATGGTTCCATCCATGAGACCACCAGCGATCAGTTTCCCATCAGAATTATACGTCACTGCGGTCACAGAAACTCGCCCTGGTTTTCTTAAAGTAGGTTTAATCACGGTATTCTGAGCCATATTCCACGTATCCCAAACACGTATGGTCCCATCAGCAGAGCTTGTAATAGCACACCCTTTCTCACTGGGATGCCATTGTCCCCCTGTACAGCTCGTGACATGCCCTTTTGTATTCTTCATATCTCGTATATACATATCTCCTCTCACAAATTCACCTTCCTCGTGTCCATCTCGATTGAATATTTTTGGTTGAGCAGAGCCAGTCACTACCAAAAATGCATCCCCAGTGGGAGACCAGCTCAAAGACAACACAGGGTGCCCCTCACTCGGTTCAATCGTTCTAAAAGCTTTAAAGTCTGATTTCATCCCGTTAAAATCGAATATCTTGACTGTATAATCTGTCGAACCTGTGATCACCCTTGAACCTGAATGATCTACATCCAAGGATATCACAGCCTTTCCATGGGCATCTAATTCAACCTCTGAACTCACTGGAAGATTCCATGCGTCTTTTTCATCATCAGATACAGGCAAGGGGGGTCCTATGAAATCGTCATCACCTGCAGTGGCCACCTCAGTATTCTCATCCTCAACTGCTTCTATTTCCTTTCTTGCAACACCATTGGATATTTTATCCTTCTCAACTGCATTCCCCGATACTCCTACATCACTTTGAATCTTTACACCGCCAAAAGATGAGGGAAACATGGCTCGCAGGGCCTCCTCGTCCGTGCTAGGCTGCTCTCTCGCGACCTGACCATCCCCTTGAACCTCTTTCTTTCTCGAATCCTATAACAATAGATTTATATGATATTATTCATGGAAACAAAAAGCCTGAACCCATGAAAAAACGTACTACTGTCGTCTTTTGCGTAATACCCAAACGAGCATTCCTTTCCCGACGCAATGCTGCCAACTCTTCTTCCTCACTATCACTCATATCACCCTAAATACCTATATACAATGTTTTTTAATCAATTATTCGCCCCACGGGTGTGAAACCCATCAATTCTTCAAATCTTTATTCTATTCAAATAAGAACTTTTCGCAGAGAAGAGAATTCATGGAGTTGAATCGATCCACCCGGGATGTTATACTTTTTTCTTCTTTTCAGTATGTTGAGGGTTATCTTGTCGAATGGGAAGAAGGCAAATGGCCTTCTGACCCAATATAAGCGCTCGGGTCCAGCGTGGCTTGGTGTGAGAGGTTTTGCTTCTGGGGAAGAAAAGGTTCGTCTCCCGCTTCCTTTGTTCGGATTTCAAGTATATGTGTGCGATTGGTGAAAGATGATGCGATTGGGTGTGTGCGTGCAGGACCTTGTCGTTATCGGTGGAGGTCCAGGAGGGTATGTCGGTGCGATCAAGGCAGCGCAGTTGGGATTAGACGTTGCTTGCGTTGAGGGGAGAGGAAGTTTAGGTGGAACTTGCCTGAACGTGGGATGCATCCCATCAAAGGTGTGTGGCACTGTAGTAGTAAATGGATGAGTTGTAGGACAGAATATAAGCATTGAGCAAGTGTTCTGTGTAGGCATTGTTGCAATCGAGTCATATGTATGCGGAGGCCACGAAGCATTTTGGATCGCATGGTGTCACGGTTGACAATGTTGGGGTTGATCTGGGCAAGATGATGGAGCAGAAGGATAAGGCTGTGGAGGGGCTGACCAAGGGTATTGAAGGATTGTTCAAGAAGAACAAGGTGGAGTATGTGAAAGGATGGGGGTCTCTGAAGAGTTCAAATGAAGTGGAGGTTGCAATGGAAGATGGGTCATCGCAGGTTTTGAAAGCCAAGAATATAATGATTGCAACAGGTTCTGATGTTGCACAGCTTCCAGGGATTACCATCGATGAGGAAAAGATTGTGTCCTCCACAGGTGCATTGAAGCTGAAGGAAATTCCCAAGAAAATGGTTGTGATTGGTGGAGGCGTTATTGGGCTTGAGATGGGGAGCGTGTGGAGCCGATTGGGGTCTGAAGTTACTGTTGTTGAATTTACAGACACCATTGTGCCCACCATGGATGGAGAATGCCGTCGGGTTTTCCAGAGATCGCTTACTAAGCAAGGTTTGAAGTTCAAATTAAAGGCTAAGGTTTGCTCCGCTGACGTGAGCGACAGTGGAGTCAAGCTTACTGTGGAGCCAGCAAAAGGAGGCGAGCAGGAGACAATTGAGGCTGATATCGTCTTGGTGGCAACTGGCCGTCGCCCGGTTACTGAGAATCTCAATTTGGAAGGCGTTGGTGTTCAGCTTGATGAAAGGGGAAGAATCAAGGTTGATGACCACTTTAGAACAACAATTCCAAATGTATATGCTATTGGGGATGTCATCCCAGGCCCAATGCTTGCCCACAAGGCAGAGGAAGATGGCGTAGCAGCAGTAGAAATCATTGCTGGCAAGGTTGGACATGTGAATTACAACACAGTTCCCGGAATTGTCTACACGCACCCAGAAGTTGCAAGCGTTGGAATGACTGAAGAAGAGGTCAAGGCAGCTGGCATTGAGTACAAGACTGGAAAGTTCTCCTTCGTGGCCAACTCTCGTGCCAGAGCTGTGGATGACACTGATGGTGTCGCCAAATTCATCGCTGATGCCAAGACAGATAAGATTCTTGGTGCACACATTGTGGGCCCAAATGCAGGTGAACTCATCATGGAATGCGTCCTTGCCATGGAATACGGAGCATCAACCGAAGATATTGGTAGAACATGCCATGGACATCCAACCATGAGTGAAGCTGTCAAAGAAGCAGCCATGGCAACCTACTCAAAGCCAATCCATTCCTAAACCTTAAAACTACTGTGCAGCAGATGATTTGAATTCCATCTGTTGATACGCATCATGGAAAGGATAATTGTTTCATTGTAACCATTCGCACTTCAAATGATATGAAGTTTTAATCCAATATGATGCAGATATCACATAGATCGCAAGGTGTGTTGCACAGAGCAACGCAACGGCATTCCAAAACGCTGCAATCTAGGACGATATCACTGCGTAGACCACTACAGGGAAATCAGGGCAATAGAATACGATCTAACTCTAACGATGAGGTAGATGAGAGCAACACATTGCCCAATCCTTCGCCAGTATCGCCAACGACCATCTCCCTGTTGAGAGAGAAAGTTTTCTCCTTAGACACATTCTTCGTGACATCTGTTGATAACTATGGAGAAAATGGGGTCTTATTTAAGGGAAATATTCGTGGGAATCCGAGCGAGATTCAAAAGACCCTGCAGAGAAGACTTGACGACGAGGTGGGAGGATACAAGCTGTTTCTACTACAAGATAGAGATGATAAGCCTGTGTCTGTGATTCTTCCCTCGAGTTCGGCTGAGTTTCAAGTTTCTCCTGCTGCAGAATGGGCTTTGAGTATTGCACTTGGGATGGTGACATTGGCAACCACGTTGAATATTTCGAATGCACAACTTTTCAACTTGGCCCTTCTGGAATTCAAGTTTGAACCAGAGCAGATTTTGGCAGCACTACCCAGCACCATTGCCACTATCATCATATTAGGAGCGCATGAACTAGGCCATAGCATAGCTGCAAAAAAGGAGGGTATCAGTCTGGCCCCTCCTCTGTTTCTTCCTGCAGGCCTTGGATTACTTGGTACATTTGGATCAATCACAAGGGTGACATCTGATGTGCAGAATAGAGAAACCCTTGCAAAAGTAATCGCCCCTGGACCTATCGCAGGGACAATTGTCTCGTTTGCTTTCGTTCTGGTCGGACTTGCGCTGACAAGCACAGGTACAATGGGTGGTGTCGAGTTGGATACAGCTTCCTTCCGTGAATCTTTTCTGGTAGGAGGTTTGGCTCGGGCAGCTTTCGGTGACAACGTGTTCACGGCAGAGTCGGTCGACTGCAACCCATTACTAGTCGCTGGATGGGCAGGATTAATCATCAATTCGATCAACTTGATCCCTTGCGGTGAGCTCGACGGTGGAAAGCTGTCATTGGCTGCCTTTGGACGACAAGGATCCCAATTGGTAAGTGTGATATCATTCATTGCCCTTGGCATCGGTTCATTCGTGAACGGGCTCGCATTGTTTTGGCTACTCTTAGTATTAACAATTCAGAGAGGCCCAGGTGTCCCATGCCAAGAAGAAATTTCAGGGCTGAACCAAGGATTGAAAACCATCATCATCCTTCTCCTTGTTCTTCCTCTCATGGTCCTCTTGCCATTCCCATTGATTGAAGACAACACAATGTCAAATTTGCCTCCATTTTAAAAATATACTATTTCATTTATTTGATAAAGAATATGAATCATGAATAGGACTGCAAGACAGCAGCACCCTGGAATGACCAAGGGCGTATGCCGTGGCACAAGAATTCTGAGTCAGAATAGTCGATCTGTAGCTGTGAACGCATCCTCCAATAGGTCTGTTGTTATTTTGCCAGGGCTTGGGAACAATGCTGCAGACTATGATGAACTTGCTTCAGAACTGACGACTTCCTATGGATATCAAGTACACGTAGCTTCTGTCTCTAGGTTGGACTGGGCAAGGAATGGAAAGGGTCTGCTTGATACAAATTATTGGAGAGGGACGCTGAATCCCAGGCCAACAGTCGACTGGTACTTGGAACGGGTAGGGGATGCTGTGGAGAAGGCAAAACTGCAGAACAATGCAGGACCAATCACCATGTTGGCCCACTCGGCAGGGGGCTGGTTGGGAAGATTATATCTGTATGAATTCGAACGGCAAGGTATTGATAGATTTGTTAGCTTGGGGTCGCCTCATTTGCCTCCTCCAAAGGGTGTGATTGATCAGACTCGAGGTATCTTGACATACATCTCAAACACATGCCCTGGTGCCTACCATGAAGATGTTTCATACGTGACAATTGCTGGCAAGTATGTCAAGGGCGCAAATTTATTAGGTCCTGGGACAATATCTGCCCGGGTTGTCGGAGCTGGGTACAAGCAGGTGTGCGGAGAAGCACAAGTATATGGAGATGGGGTTGTTCCCATTCCATCAGCACATCTGGAAGGGGCCATGCAGATTGAACTCGAAGGAGTATATCACTCTCCTCTGGGATCGACCAAGATTTCTGAGGAGGACGCGATCAGATATTTGAGTTATTATGATAGTGATGACTATGATGACCAGGTTGAGGACAAGGCTGCACGACGGTGGTATGGCTGCAGGACAGTACTGCCGCAGTGGGTTGAGTACATCTCCACAGACAAAGTTATATCACCCATTATGAATGATTCATCCGTGTAACGTGTAAGAATAACCTGCCCACATGTAGGATGCATTTATTTTTAAATTTCAAACCTTGGTTGACCAAAGCCTTAATGCTCATCAATATGGCTCGGTTTCACCATAATATGCACATATAATATGTGCGATAGTATTTTTGTGGAATTAAAATACCATTGAAGTGGATTATTGAATCGAATAATGACAGAGGTATGGTATTTGGCAGCCTGATCTGGCGACAGAGAATACTACATAAAGCCATGCGTATCTGTTTCATCTACATGTGGTCACATATTTATTTTTTATTGCAGAATGTGCGACTCTGTGATGTGGTCATCGTCGGTGCCACTTTGGAGGCGCTGAACGTGCTCACACGTATTCAGCTGAACTCTCGTGCTCATGATTCCGAGGTATGGTTGTCTGATGTAATAGTATAGCAGTGCATGAGGCTCTTATGATTCATGGCATCTGGATGCAGGGAGGTGTTGTTGTGATTGATAGCCATGGAGCATGGATGCACTCTTTCAAGTCAGATGTTGAGAGGCTGGGGGTGGATGTGATGAGAATGCCAGTGAATATTCACCCGTCTCCAAAGCCTCTTGCCCTTAAGTATTATGCAGAGAAGCATGCACGTTCTGAGGTGAGTTTGATTTCATGTGGAGTAGTGACAGTGTGCGGATTTAGTGTATTTATGATTGCAGGAGTTTGAGAAAGTGCCAGGGAGTGCACCACTGCCGTCATCCAGGATTTTCTTGGACTTTTGTTCTTCACTCGTATCTAAACTTCCTCGCTCGTTACAAGATGTTATCAAAGATACAGTTGTAGATGTTGAATATGTCACGAATGAGACCAAAAAAAGTATGAGAGTGATGTGTTCTTCTGGACAGTCATTCATCTGTCAGGCAGTTGTAGTTGCTACTTCGGGAGTGCAACCAATCATTCCATCATGGAGAGCTGACGCTATGGGACGTGATATCGAAAACATATACCCGTATAGCCAAGTTGATGTCAGAGATCGTGAAGCAGTTACGGGCAAGAGCATTGCAGTGTTTGGTGGTGGCATGACGGCAGCTGCCTTGGCTTTGCAGGCCATTGACATGGGTGCAAAACATGTGTGCATGATCACACGAAGGGAATTATGCAAAAGCATGTTTGATTGTGATCCTGGATGGTGGGGGATCAAGCAGCTTAAATCATTCTATGATATTGAGGACCCTCATCATCGAATGAAATTGTGCCAAAGGGTCAGGAATCGAGGAAGCATCACTCCAAAGCAGTGGGACTCGCTTCTTCAACTACAGATGGAGGGGAAGTTCTCGCTTATCGAGGGTGCTGACATCTCTTATCTTTCAGGAGAATCTCAGGTTAAAGTAGAGTTGAGAAGAAATCCCAACATATTGAAAAAGGACTGCAGCTCGTTTGACAACAATACTGCCAACAGGACAGCCTTTGCAAAAGATGTACATGCTATGCAGGAGTTACAAGAAGGAGTTACACCTCCATCTAATTCTATTGTGTGCGATACTGTCTGGATTGCCTGTGGAAATGCGTACAATGCTGAGGAGCATCCTATATTGTCCAAGTTCATGCAGAAACATCCTACAACATGCATTGGTGGCTACCCTGTGCTGAGTGATGTTTGCTCGTGGCCAGATGTACCGCTCTTTATTGCAGGAAGAGGATCTATGCTGACGATCGGGCCATGTGCAGGGAACATGGTCGGGATGAAAATGTCTGCAGAAAGAATTAGCCCTGTGATCAATAGGATAATATCAGGAGACTTTGATCCAACGGAACTTGCACTGCATAAAAAGCCTCAGGACTCGAATGGATATGATCCTGTCAATCGCACAATTGAGTGGCTGTCGTATGAAATTCCAGAGGGCCTAGAAACTCAGACCCGGCCCTTTCCTCTTGAATCTGACAATGTCATTCAGATGGAGATGCCAACAAGGAACAAGACCTCTTCTCGTGATTCTGTATACATTGAAGATGTTGATCCTTCTCTCAAAAAGGTAGAAATTCAGAATTTTTGTTTCATGGATGATGGCTTCAAGGTATCGGTTATTCTTAATGTGCCTGAGCCAATCCCCAAAGATCTTGTCAGAGTGAGAGTCACAAACTCATCACTAGAAGCTTGGTTGATTGGAAAAGAAGCTTCGTATCATCTACATATTCCTAAGATGTATGGCCGAGTGCTGCCAGAGAGGAGTAGGATTATCACAAAGGAGGAAAAGAATCGAGTAACCATTATCTTGTGCAAGGAAAAAGATGCTGAGTGGCATTTCCTAAAAGGCTAGCGTAAAATTCCTATATTGCAGGGGAAAAAGGGATTGAGAACAGATAGTATCAAATCCTATTATGTAGAGATTCGTTTGTTGATTTGAATGTAGGCATCATAGATGGGTCTTTTGGCAATGGGTGCTCCTTGAACCATGGATGGTTTAGTGCTTCGTCTGCTGATATCCTCTTATCCTGCATTAGAATTCATTTGCAACATGCATCAGATTGCTGGTTATTATTTGATCACACGTGGGAATCCACGTCATTTGCATACAAGAAAAACGTACCGGATTCAATGCAAGGAGTTTATACAGTAGATCAATACCACTGTGTCCAATATCTGAAAGTGGGCCATAATCCTCTGTGGGACTTGAAAACAGGCTCATCAATTGACCATGCGAATTGTTCCCTCGCTTTTTAATTGATATTTTATCCCATAATGCAAACGACTTGAATCTTTGAACGTCTTCCTCGCTAGGATATCCTACCATGGCAAAAATTAGGCCTAGTTGCTCCATGTCAGTCTTGCCGGGTATCAGAGGTTTTTTCAACAGTAATTCGCCCATAATACACCCAACA
Organism: Picochlorum sp. BPE23; assembly: GCA_025209345.1. Lineage (NCBI taxonomy): Eukaryota > Viridiplantae > Chlorophyta > Trebouxiophyceae > Picochlorum > Picochlorum sp. BPE23. The sequence goes on along the minus strand of JANSVD010000003.1, from coordinate 400,307 downwards.
GACCATATATCAACTGGAGTTGAATACATGCGTTCTCCTAGCAAGAGCTCGGGGGCTCTGTACCATAGAGTGACAACTAATTGAGTATACTCTCTAGGGAATGAACTATACAAACGCGCAAGACCAAAGTCACAAATCTTTAGCTGCCCTTTATTGGTATACAAAATATTTGCAGTTTTCAGATCCCTATGGATCACCCAGTTTTCATGCAAATATGCAACACCAGCAAGCAATTGAAGCATGAGGCACTTGACCTCTGCAACAGTGAAGGGTTTTCTCATTCTCTTCTCCATCACTGACCTCAAATCATGATCGGCATACTCCATTACTAGGAACACGTTGTCGTTTCTTGGATCGCTCTGTTTTGATCCCACCACAACCTCGGATACATTCACAATGTTTGGGTGTTCCAGTGCCAACAAGACATTTATTTCCCTCACATAGGTCAGGGGGAAACCACTTTTCTCTTGTTCCAATTTCATGCGCTTTAGAGCGCAAATCCTACCAGTTTCTCTCTCTTTAGCTCTATAAACAACACCATATGTCCCTTCCGATATTCTGTTTAGTTTTTCGTATCTCTCCACACTCCTACATCCTTTCATCATGCTCACCTCATGCTTGAATGGTACCACCTCTTCACTATATTCCCGTGTCCGGCTCTCCGGAATACACTCTTCTTTTCCTCCTTCTATTTCTTCTTCTTCTTCCTGCGAAGAAACTTCTGGATACGCCATCACCTCTCCTTCTGCAGGCATGGGCATGGGCCCAGCAACAGCAATAGAAGGGAGCTCTGAAGGCACAGGACCTGCAGCAACCTGTGGAACGTCCTCATCAGACTCCAACTCTTTCAAGTCCTTCTCAACATCAAATTCTTTCGTCCCATTCTCTATCGCATCAGCAGCACAAGGCCTTTCATCCATTCCAATACCTCCATCTTCTCTGACTAAATCCCCAGCCTCTTCCTCACCAACTCTTGCCTCTTGAAACTTGAGAATCTCAGCATGGGCAGTCTCTGCCATCTTACTTTCAAAACTCCCACCATGACTGACGTTGCCTCTCGTCTCCTTCCCGCTATCAACCAATTTCCTCTTCTTCTTCTCTCTCTCCAAAGCCTTCTTCTTCTCAAGCCTGAGAGCTTCACGCAGCACTGGATTCAAACGACCCGACATTTTCACAAATATACATACATAAAGTCACCGGTAGCAAAGATCGATATTCCACTGCGACAAGCGGAGAGATCATTGATTTGCAACACGACGCAACAAACTTCCTTCATTCAATCAATGTGACGTGAATACATTATTCGAAAGCCTTTTTTATCATTATGTATATCAATGCCCTGCCCATTTTCAAGTCTCATACTTTCTCAAATGTTTAAATGTTCCATTTACGATCCCAACCAGCGCCATGGCGCGTCTCCCAATAAATTTAATGGCCAACCCTCGTTCTGTAACCCATGCGTGAAAATAAAATCCGTTCTATTAGGATTCCTTTCTTGTATTCGTAGGTGTGTACTCGAACAGACCAAGTAAAGCGTACTCAGCGGAACAAGAAGAGGAACTGTATATCGATCACGATGGCGATTGATCCATCGGATAATCTATATCCTATTGCTCTATTAATGTACGTCAGGGACTGTGGTGGTGGGCGGTGTCGTGTATACGGGAGGGGGTTGTGTATCAAAGAAATGCAACGTGCTCATTGTTTTCCTTGAAAACGTGAATGTCATGTCTCGAGCGTGTCATAGTTTGACTTTATTTTTCAACACGCAGAGATGAGCTGAAGAACGACGATGTATCGCGTCGTTTAAACTCGGTGAGACGTTTGGAGACCATATCTCGTGCTTTGGGCGAAGAGCGCACCCGACAGGAATTGATTCCGTTTCTGGAAGAAAATCATGATGATGATGACGAATTTTTGCTGGTTTTGGCGGAAGAGTTGGGAAAGTTCGTCCCTCTTGTGGGAGGAGCAGAGTATGCCCAAACACTTTTTCCAATCTTGGAGACTCTGGCAAGCGTCGATGAGACTGTCGTGAGGAACAAAGCAAGCGAGAGCTTAGTAACTATTGCTGATGCGATGTCATCTCAAAAACTCAAGGAGTATTTTCTGCCACTGATTGAGAGTCTGTTAGGGAAGGAATGGACTGCTCGTGTGTCCGCAACACAGTTGTTAGCAGCAGCATATGGCAAATCTCAGAAGGAAGACAAATCTCAAATACGGGCTTGGTTTTCTTCTTTGAGTAAAGATGAAACTCCAATGGTGCGCAGGGCAAGCGCGCAAGCTCTTCCATCATTGATACGAGTTGTTGAGCCTGGCGTAGTGGAGGTGGAGCTGCTTCCTATGTTTCAGCGTTTGACAGAAGATGGTGCGTGCCCTACATGATACGATCTGATCTGATCATCCAATATATTTGATGTCATGATATCTTGATGCAGAACAAGACTCTGTCCGGTTGATTTCCGTCGAATCCTGTGGCGTTCTCGCCACAGTGTTGCGTGGGAAGAACTCTGTGAATGATATCATCGTCCCAGTGCTGCTTCGATTTGCGGGAGACCAAAGCTGGAGAGTCCGTCATCAATCTGCTTTACAGCTTCCTGATGTTACTGAATCAGCGAAGAAGAGTGTGGCTCATTCGCTTCTACTCCCAAGCTTTTTGTCCCTGCTACAAGATTCAGAGGCAGAGGTGCGAGCAGTAGCAGCATCTTGCGTCGCCAAATTTAGTGCTCTAGTATCAAAAGATGACATTGTGGCATCAATTATACCTTGTTGTCAAGAACTGACATCAGACAGTAGTCAATACGTGAGAATATCATTGGCAGCTGTTGTGACAGAGCTGTCCCCTCTGGTGGGTAAAGATGTCACATCCAAGGAACTTTTGCCAATATTTTTAGAATTATTGAAAGATGAGTGCTCAGAAGCTCGTCTAGGAGTCATTGGAAAGCTCGATAGTGTCGGTAGTGTTGTCGGTGTCGATTTGCTCTCGAACAGCCTCATGCCCGCAATTGAAGAATTAGCAAAAGATGAACATTGGAGAGTGCGTTTGGCCATCATATCCCACGTACCACTCCTCGCAGAGCAACTAGGCCCAGATTTTTTGAAGAACCAATTGGTCCCACAATGCATTGGTTGGCTCCAAGACAAGGTATGTGCCATCAGAGAAGCTGCTATAGAAACACTCGAAAAACTCACAATGCAGTTTGGCCCCTCTTGGGCTGAAGAGAATGTGGTGCCACCAATCCTCAGTACTCTAGAAAACAGCAACTACCTCTACAGAATCACAGGACTGCATACCATAGCCGCCTTGATACCCCACATGAAAAGCAATGCAAGCGTGGATTCCAAACTCATCCCAGCCATTGTCAAGTCAGCCCAGCAGGATCCAATACCAAATGTGCGATTCAATGCTGCCAAAGTCTTTGAGCAAATCTCTACATCCTTAGAGCCAACAGTGCTGACCACAGTTGTGCAGCCTTGCTTGACAGAGATGAAGAACGATTCCGATTCTGATGTACGCTTTTTCGCCGCGAGGGGATTGCAATCCATGTAACGCTCTGTAAAAAAAATTCTTACACACACCCTTCATTGACAAATAATCTGGTGGAGGCCAACCAACAATTCATTGTATAAATATTATTTCGAGATTCGATACACAGAAACAATCGCAATGGGTGCGTGAACCAAACCTAAGATTGGAACCGCGTGTCTGATTTTCTCATCCCTTCACCACAAATGCTTCATCTGCCATCTATTACGATAAGACACGTGATAACTATATGTATAAAAGTACTATGAATTCATCCAAGTCGCCTGACACTCGTTTGCTATATGCAGGAGGAAAGGTTATTGCCATCAAGAACAAATCAGAGTGGGATGCCACTCTTGCATCCAACGCAGGCAAAGCGATCGTTGTTGACTTTACAGCAACTTGGTGTGGGCCATGTCGCATTATTGCGCCAGAATTCGATCGCTTGAGCGAGGAATACCCCAATGTCGTCTTCCTCAAGGTGGATGTGGATGAAGTAGAGGCTGTTGCCGCAGCTTGCGGTATCAGTGCCATGCCAACCTTCCAAGTCTGGAAGAATGGAGCAAAGGTTGATGAACTTGTGGGTGCATCTAAGGATAAACTGAAGGAACTCGTCGCCAAGAATGCATAAATACATGTTTCTTGTCTTTCACCACCATGACAAATACTTGCCCTACAAGGCAGTTGTTGATGGTTGATATTGTTTATATCTTTATGATGGCCACAGGCAGTTGTAACAACAGCACTGTTACGTCTATTATATTCGCTATTCCTGACGACCCTATACATGAAAGATGCAAAGATCCCTCGTTGCTGATAGATGGGGATGAGGAAGACAGACAGGTAGATCCGACGCATGCATCGACAGAGAACATTCCTAAATGTTTTAAACAATACTTTTTCTTCTAGTAAAACGACGAGCGAAGAAGAAGGCGATAGGTACGGGGCTTGTTTCTTCATTCCACGTCCGTGATACCTCGAAGCATGTGAATATCTGTAGACTGCCATTAAATAGTGAATTTAAATACTAAAGTATCTGTATTCGTCTGCTGAATGCGTGCAGGAGTCGACTGTGAACCGTTCGTGTGTACATTCTTTTGTTCTCTCGCGGACATTTCTTTCCGAGTCCAGGTTCCTTAGACAGACATGATACCTGCGTGGGTGGAAGCTGTTGTCCCCCTTGGTCTCATCACAGTCATGGTGACAGCTATGGGTGGTCTTCAGGATGGCGTCCATCGGTTGTACTATGGAAAACCAAAGTTGGTGGGAGGGGATGCGTTTGATACCAGATTGGCAAAGCGGGATGATTCTTTACCGTCTGATTCCAATACCAAGTAGATATATCAATAATAATTGTAATAATGTCATTGGGCGGTGTTGTTGTTGGACATGTCAACAGCAATCTTCGAAGTGCAGCGCATTCCTGCGTTGGTCGATTTCGATGCCATGTGTATATGAATAGAAATAGATGGTCTAGTGGGTTGACACGGCATTGGTCATGTGGCGTACGGGACAGGGTCGTATCAAGTATTGACGGGTCCACCAATGCGGGGAGGATTCGGACTGCCACATCTAGTGTGGCGATCGATTTCAGTAGTTTTGGGTCTTCTCCATTGGTTCCTCCCGATCCAGCCTTGCCTATCGTGATTAGTGGGCCCAGTGGCGTGGGAAAGGATGCAGTGATTCGTCGACTGCAAGAGAAGAGACCTGACTTGTATTTTGTTGTCACAGCAACGTCAAGGGCGATGAGGCCTGGTGAGAAGGATGGTGTGGATTACTTTTTCGTGACGAAGGAGACATTTGAACGCTGGATAGAAGAGGGCAGGTTGTTGGAGCATGCTGTTGTGTATGGGGAATATAAGGGGATACCTAGACAGCAGGTGGAGGAGGCATTGGAAAACAAGACAGATGTGATACTGCGGGTTGATGTACAAGGTGCAGCTACAATGAGGAAATTGTTACCCGATATGGTGTCTATATTTTTGGTGGCTGAGACGGAGCAAGAGCTTGTGCAGCGGCTGGTTGATAGGAAGACAGAGCCACCTGTACGTTTTTCATTCACCTTTCATGATTTCATGTCTTTCTCTCAATTCAGTCTGATACCTTTATGTAGGAAAAGATGAAGATTCGAGTAGAGACGGCGAGAGAAGAGATTTCTCACCTTGGAGAGTTTGATTATGTTGTCGTCAACAGAGATGGTCAGATGGAAAAGACAGTAGAGGTTATAGAATCGATTATACTGGCCGAGAAACATGCTGTTTCTAGGAGGCTGTAATCATTATTTCACCACTCCACGACTGTCCAGGTTTCAACGTCACCAAACCTGATCCTGCCTGCGCAGCTTCTGCACACACAAAATCCTTCCATTCATCATCATCCAAATCCTTCATGGACTTGGACTTGTCTATATACGGATTCCACACGACGACGTCACGTAAAGACTCTGACTGCGTCATGTGACACGTTCTATTTTTCCCATCCATTAGAGTCAATGATGATGGGGAGTTGAGATAAATGCGGTCAACTTCTTCCTTCCCAAACCTGATGTCTTCTCCATCCTCCACACGTTCCTCTCGATCGGAGAGAGAGTCCAAGTACCTACAGTTCTGCAAACCTATCAATCTCGCTTGATCTACATGTTGAACCCTGAAATACGTATGAAATGCAAAACTGAACTCGAATGGCACATTCTCCTCCTCATTGACCACGTTGACCCTCTGAACTAACGCATCGCCCTTGATTTCTACACAAATGCGTAAGACAAATTTATAAGGAAATTCCTCATGCTGTATATCGACACCTCTGAGGACCAACACGACTGAAGAAGCACTTTTGCTCTCAACTTTGAATGTTGAATTCCTAGCAAATCCGTGCTGTGTTCTACAAGGACCAAAGTCGCTAAACTGAGGGAAACAGACTGGTATACCACCTCTAATTGCTTTGGGTGGCTCGAATATGGCCTTTCGTGAGACGAACAGGACCTCTTTATCCCGAGAGACGAAAGAGATAACGTGAGCTCCGTGGGTTGTGACCTCCGCAGAGGCACCCGTGTCTTCAGACACCAATCGTATCCTCTCCATGGATGCTGATCATGTAACACTGGATGTTTTGATACGAATAGTAGTATATTGACGATGATGATGATCGTATATTTTCAATTGCAAAGAAGAAAGAAAAAGAACAACAGAAAAGTCCTTGAATAGAATATTAAAATGCACACCCGGCCATGATCTTATAGGACATAACGTATCCATCCATGTCTGCATACATCAGATATACAACCAAAATTCAAGGAGTACACAACCATGATGCGTCAAGGTGTGCGTGAAGCTCTTCGCCAGGGAAGGCGTGTGCTTTCGTCTTCTGAGCGAGGGTATCACTCCTCTCGTCCAGCAAAGATGGGTGGATATGATTATGAACATGCTACGCATATGTATAATTTGGACAGGATGTCGAACCCTGGGTTGAAGTTTGGTTTGGGAATCGCTGGGGGTGTCATTCTCGGGGTTGCAGTCCCCTTGATTGCTGTGCAATGGCAGCAGAAGAAGGCTCAGGGGTGATTTTTATGCTTTTCATGGATCTATTTTGCAACATCATGTAACATTACGACCAATACTATCGACACCACGAGAATGGTGGTGGCAAAGCTCACTTAGTGAGAGCTGTTCACCATGATTCCTTCCGTCTTGGCCATGATGAGATTTTGGACTTGGTTCAGAGTCTTGGCATGTTCCAAATCTGCATGAGTAGTCGTATAAATCTTGGTGCGGGTCTCATCGTTGTTGTACGAGGAGCAATGTACCATTATTTTGCTGAAGAAAAATTTGTAATAATAGGCTGTGAGTATTCAATATCTACCTACCTACAATGCTACTCACAGACAAATAATCCCCTGACATGATGATCAGAGAAGGAATGCTAGAAATTCGAATCTCGGGATGACCTGTACCTGTCCTTGCTGGATGGAGAGGGTCTTTCCATTCTGCAATGGAGCCCACGTCTACAAGCACGACATCATGGTGTCCCCTGAGCGCCTCTATGACATGGGGGACATTCCTCGTGCAGTCTGGGCACCATTCAGATGTGAAGACTACTGCACGTGGATGCTGCTGTCGTGCACCACCTGGTATCGTCTGACTGAAAAACGTCTGATATGGAATATGAAAAGACATTGTCTGCTTTATGAATAGTATCAGATACCATACAAGCGGCCTGAAATATTGCTATCGAAATTATTTTTTAATATTTTATGTATTCTAACAGTGCTGCGAGTAATGGGATGGTTGAATTTGAGGTCTCTGCGGAATTTGTTTGCAAACAGGAGCACGACTCGTCTGCTCGGCATGACGGAGAGGCAGTTTCAGGAGTGGGTGGACCTGCATAGATTGTACTTGGCGCTGGCATATTACGATGGGAGGGATGATGTCCATGCAGAAGAAGATCCAACTGAGACATTAACTGAAGAAGCGGCATCCAAGAGTGTCGAGGTAGGAGGAGATGATGTGTGTATTTTTTTTTGTGTCCTTGTTCCTTCAGTCATTGAGAGGGTGTGAGGCCGTGTGCAGGAGCTCAGGAGCTCTGTGATGGATCTGGCGAGAAGACAAGTGGAAGATATGATGGCGGATGAAAAGTGTTCACGCGGGGCATGTTCGGTGCGGGTAGATCTCTCAGGGATAGATGGGGCTGGAGATGGGGTTTGGTTGGATGGAGTGGCTCAGGTGGGACAAGTCGTAGCACTTTTTCCGGGACTGATCTATGGACCCAAACAAGTGCGAGATATTCCTGGATATCCTAGTTTTGGATCGCAAAGTGATTTCCTGATGTCCCGGTTTGATGGTTATATGATAGATTCACGTGCGTGGATGTTCCATATGGATGGGAACATGGAAGGATACAATGCTATGAGGAAGCGCACGGTTCGGTCGCAAGAGGATGCTGCTTCACAAAATGGTACACAAAATTTCTCTGAAGAGTCCCTGACGAATACCTGGGCCGTCGGGCATATGGTGAATCATCCAACGAGGGACGGTAGTCCAAATATTATGCCAGTTCCAGTGAATTGGACCACCTGTGATCACCGTTTGGATGCGTGTTTGCCATGGGCACTGTTTTCATCTGGAAACACGCTAAAAGGTCTTGCGTTTGTAGCGAAAAGGCATATAGAGGACGAAGAACTCTTTGTTGATTATCGTTTAAATCCTGGCGTCATGGGTGGAGTACCAGAGTGGTACCATCATGTTGACCAATCTGAGGATGTACGGCGATGGAGTTGATTACATTTTTTATTGCTATAAGGAACGCCAAAATTTGTCAAACACCGCATTTTGGCCCTTCTTAGACTCTAAACCCTGAGATAAGTCCACCTCATCTTCATGCTGGGTTGCTGCTTTGCCCCCCTCAGGCACTACAGGCTCCTCAATGATGGCTGGGAACATGCCGGATTTTGATCTACTTGCTGAGCGACTATCTGGTGTCATATTTTGAGGCTGCTTCGGAGGGACATACGAGCCATTTTCGTAGCCTAAAGGATCACTCTTACCGGAGACTGAATCTAAGTCCCTGCCATCAATTTGGCTGCCATTGACAAAGTACTGTCCTTTTCCATCAGTATACATCTGTTGACTTGTGCTCGTATCGCTCGCACTATAGGCCAAACTTTCACTCCTGCTAACAGATGACCTAGATCTGCGCCTCCTCTTGCTCTTTCTGGGAGATGGTGCACCGCATTTGCATGCTGGGCATACCACTTCTGAGAAGGCGTGGATGATAATGAGTACTCTGTTGATTAGGTATGATAGCATTCCTAATCCTTGAATGACTATCAAAACAATACAGAAAGTATCCATTGATGAAAAGTCTTCTTTTCCTATGCCCACCACCAGACCAAGGAGGATTCCAAAGATGGCAATGTCTAAAAAGGCCACCCAGTACTCAAGCGCCATTTCATCTCGCCTTGAGTAAGGTACAGCAAATCTTAAATAACACAGATATAGGACGGAGATCCCCAAACAAGATCCAGCCTGGGCTGCTGGCCAATCTCCCAAGGCACCAATCAGCACTCCGTAGATGCACATTCTGCTGAATGACACGATTGTGCCATATGCCTGATAGTTTGATCGTCTCCAATTGCTTCCACAGCAATGACACATTGGCTTCTCTTCAACGCTTGTCACCTTTTTGCGAGAGGACGAACGTCTAGGCATCATCATACCAGACTCAGATATAGTATTGGCACCACTTTGCGATGAATGATCTGATGCTGCAGAGTGCACATGCCTTAATGATATATTGGGACTCGATTCAACCTTTTTCCGTTGAAAGAGAGGCCCTGCATGATAATTTATCAAAATAAGAAAGAAAGAAAGAAAGGAACAAGCATGAAAGTAACAAAAGACATACCTCTGCAATCCTCAAATAGTGGTCCCCATCTAAAGACGAATTCATTCTTCTTGGACGGATCTGTTGGCCTCCATTTCCCGCGATTCAAACTCATACCCATCCATTTAGAGATGACACTTTTGTCCCACTTTGTCACCTCGCCGTCGTCTGCATTGCTAGTAGATCTACTGCTGAGCAAGTACACTGCCTTGCGCTTTCTGTATAGTGCAGCAGCTATACCAGTGAAAGATGCCAGGAGGAATAGAGCAGGATAGAAGACAACGACGACTATTCCCACGACAGTAGCGACGATCCCACCCCCAGCAGAGAATAAATCAGCGCTCGCGAATGAGAATCCTGTCAGAGAAAACAGCACAACCATCAACAACATCCTGGGCATGTAAAGGACACCAGGTACTTCGCCTTCGCAGCATTTCACCAGCATGAATGCTGATCCATTTAACAGAAGCACGGCAGCAAGCAGGCACGCAAACCAGAATGCTGCCCTTTCTAGGCGATCATAGTCATTTGATGACTGACCACCAGCTTCACCTTGTGTAGCTGATTGCACTAAAAACTGTGCCCGCTCCCCTGCATCCTCACCAGAGATTACAACAAGGGCCTGCATTCGATTTCAGGGAAAATTATCAACAATGCTTACTTCTGCAGGATTTGCATTCACCGTTAGATGTGCAACTTACCTGGGTAGTACTGTTTGAGAAAGGATCATTATATGAGATTGCTCGGAAGCGGATATTTTCCTGGCCAACTCCACTTGTTTGACCAATGGAGCCAATCTGCAATAATACCCTATCAGTCAGCAACTTCCTGTTTCCTTTGTTGTTATTGTTGTTGGTGTTCTTGTCGTCCTCGTTGTTCTTGTTGTTCTTATTGTCCTCATTCTTGTTGCCACTCTCCAGCTGATCTATTTTGATTGGAGTGACTCCGTTCCTGTTGGCAGTTCCTGAGACGCAGCAAGTTCTGTCGTCCAGCTTAACCCATCCGGTCGCCCCTTTCAGGTAGCACTTATTGTCAACGAAGGAAAAAGTCCACACGACACATTTTGGATCTGCGAGGCATGCATTACAGCACTCCTGTGGATCCCCTTTAAATGGCTTGCTACTCTCCAGGTCTCCTCCAAAGAAATCTGTGCTCTCAAATACGCTACAACTGTCTTGTCCAGGAGTAACGGCAGGAGTCTCTGGTTCTGCTGGATCAGTGGCAATTGGAGTCGCCGGTGTCTGTGCAGGTGTTTGTGGGGCCACTGGTGTGGGTTCAGGTTGTGGTTGTGGCTCAGGCTGTGGTTCAGGCCGTGGCTGTGGCTCTGGCTGTGGTTCTGGCTTGGATTCGGCTTCAGGTGTAGCTTGTGCAACTGGAGGGGGTGGTGATGGCAGTGGTGAAGGTGGATTAGACAGACTTGTATCTGTGGTATAATCAACATATCTGAGATCCTTTGAATCGAGGATAACGATCGACCCATCCTGGAAAATAAGATCATTATTTTCAGTTATATTTGCTGGCAGTCCGTAATCCTGAGAACCCCAGTTCCATGGCAAAGGAGCTTGGAAATTAGCCCAAGCAAATACATCTGTCATGGTCTTGTAATTGGCAGGCATTACCTCTGTGCTGATCATTCCAGATAGATAAAATCTCTGAGCCCACAGCGCAAAACCAAGGGCACCATACCCCAAAGAACCAGCGGTCGCCCAAGGTTGAACACTTGACACCAAAAAGGATGTAAACAAGGACAGCAACAGGACTGCAGCAAACACAGCGGTAAGAACAATAGCAGCTTGCTGATAGGCACCATTACCAGGTTTATACTGTACTTTAATTTCAGACCCTTTATTCGGAAATCCAGAATCGTATGTTGTTATGCCAGGCTTCACCATTACAGTAATAGTTGCATCCTCTTCATCGTTTTCTGGATAAGCAACTAGATAAATCTCTCCAACCTCCCATGCATAAAGCATGTCATATCTGCTTGTCCCTGTGATATTCACAAGATTCAAAGGATTGCCTTCCATGAGTCTGCCACCAAATCTAATGACGAAGCCCATTACAGAGTTTGTTGTCTGCATGTAATCGGACGCAAATTCAATGGTCACATCTGGAGATGTAGTTGTATTGCTTTCAGATAGGGCTGGAATCGAGGGGAAATTATTTGAGAGGCAATTAGGGGACACCTGTAAAGGAATCAGGTCTCTCTCTTTCTCAGCCCTCCCATCCAAGACGTAAGATGATACAACATCAACTGTGATGTCGTAGGGATTACAGCCAACTGTTTCTGGTATGGACGAGTCCATGATTGCAAATTTGATCCCTCCATCCGGCCATACTTCATCCTTCGAAAGCCTAGGTAGATTTTTGTCTGTATCTGTCGTGTCGATATCCAGCATTGTGGCATTGCTGGGCACATTCCTCTCAAAGGACCCTTCATACACTGCAACATCCACCTGGTCAATAGAGATCTCTGGCCCAGTATTTTGAAGCTCCAGCTGGACTCCATACTTATCCAACAAAGGACCATAATTCAGATTTGATCCAAGGAGCAAGGGAATCTTTCCTTCCTCCAAGTCAACAGTCTTGCCTCCGATCGTTATAGACTGAGGTGTCAGCTGGGCACCGCAACACCAGCCGACGCAAAGAGCCAATATCACACTAGTTTTGGCCCAAAGCCTTGAACTTTTGATGCATATATTCATTTTATCACGCAGTTATGGTGTATCATCAATCCAAATAAGACTTGTCCATGAACACCGTGTTTGCCAAGGGGATTGCAGCCACACTTGCTCAGTACAAAATGCACGCAATCAGGCCCTCATATCACAATAGAGGGGCTGAAGATACAATTTAATGAAATTGCTATTCCTAAGCATGGTTTAATGGCATAATTCGTGTTGGGCGTTCGGTAGTTCGCGTGTCATCGACCTAACATCCGCCAATGATAGAAGTCACACGACAATGCATGTCTGCACCGTGTACAAGGTCGGGAGACCGGACAGGTGGATTGGTCAGCGACTCTGTCCGATAGCACGAGCCATCCGATCGATGGGCGATGTTGACTCTGAATAAACAAGATTTATCCCTCAATTCTGCGCAGACAATGCTGGTTCACATTTGTCAACGAGGTTGTCAAATGATTGCATTGGTGTGGAATGACCACTGTGGGGTACATACCCTGGCATGCATGTCACACTCATGTCTGTGAGAAGAAGACATGGAACTGGAAGTGACCCGCCGTGTTCGTCCTCTGCGTGTCGATAATGCAAGGCAAGACCACTTCTATCTTCATTTCACCCGTGGTAGTACGGTATTTGGGGAAAACAATGCCGCAGTCTGCCAGGACCCCTGTTGGGTTCCCTTGATCCTTCCAGGAGAAGAAGTTCATCTGTTGCCAGGAGAGGCATTGCCTCTCATGATATTTTCGGAACTGATGCGACACAGAATATTACAATGTATGAATACAGATGAGAGTGGTATGAGAGCTATGGTGGCTGTTTTTGGGAAAGAAACAGGGGGGGCACACAAGTTATCACGGGTTGGGTGCCTGGCAGAAATCGTCAATTTTGATTGCGACGAGACCAGCGGCGTAGATCGACTTCTCGTGTTTGGGAGACAGAGAGTAGCACTAATAGAGGCAGCAGATGACTACGAGTCTGGATTGGTGAGATTTTTCGACGACACGTTGACCACATTGCCAAGAGAGATTGCTCAAGGCAGATCTGGCCTACCTCAAAATGTGTGTCTGGAATATGATTCTCACTGCACGGCGCAGATATTGATTCGTTATCTCGAGGAAATGTCAGGACAGTTTGTATCTCTAGCGACACAAGACCCTGTCCAAATTTCGTTTGACTTTTGCTCCTGGGTACCAGTCTCACCTCAGTACAGAGAAGAAGTACTGCAAAGCACGTCACTGGCATCTCGGCTACTCAGCCACGTCCACTTTATGAAACGATTTCGCAGTATTTGTTGCAAATTTTGCAATCACGCGCTTGTGGAGTCCAAGGCCAATATCCTTCCCTCCCCAACAACATATTTCGTGAATCCTTATGGCAGTGTACATGGCATTGTCAAAGCAAGATTGGTTGATGGCGCTGTTGATGATGACCCACCAAATCCAGAGCTGTCTTGGATGAAGGGATACGCTTGGCAAATCGTTCTTTGCAAGAGATGTTATGCACATATTGGATGGAAATTCTCTGCATGGGAATCCATTGATTCAGTGCGGATGGCGAGCCATCAGGCAGATTCCAATGGGCATCCCTCCTTCTTTGCCCTTCGCACAAGTGCTGTCCACTGCAGCATGGCTGAATCCGATTATACAATTGATTAATGACACTGCCTGTTTGACAAAGAGTAAAATAGAATTCTATATACTAGATACCATATTTACAGTGCCCATAGTATAGATATTTCGCTTGTAAACATGAAACTGAACGACAACGTCGTACAGAACTTTCAGATAGGGGCCATGTTTCGGGTATGGTTGATCCTGTTCGCTCATTGATGTCTCTATTTTGAACATCTCATTTCTATGCGAGTGCAGAGCGAGTATTCGGAGCAGGACTCTCGGGTCAACTCAATTTCTTTTCACAGGACTCATGATTTGCTTGTTTCCGCCAGCAATGACGATATTATACGAGTTTATGATTCATATAGGGGCCAAGAATTAAACACATTGCAGAGTAAGAAGTATGGAGTCGCAAATATCTGTTACACGCATGATCCTCAGTCAGTTGTCTACAGCTCTACAAAGGTGTGTACAGGGTTTGTTTTTGTTGGATTTGCGTTCGCGAACTACCCAAAATCTACATATGTAGGGAAGTCATGCTTGGAGGTATCATGATTTGCATGCTAATAGATATCTGAAGTATTTCAATGGTCACTCTGGCCGGGTGACGGCACTGCATGTCAGCCCAAAGACTGATCAGGTCCTCAGTGCGGCTGAAGATAAGCAAGTGAGGTTGTGGGATTTGAAGAGTGGGCAGTGCTCTGCTGTCTTACATGCTCCTGGAATTCCAACGGTTGCGTGGGATGAACAAGGCTTGGTATTTTGTGTTGCTGCAGAAAGCGGGGTAATCAAATTGTATGATGCAAAGAACTATGGATCTGGGCCATTTGCTTCCTTTGTCGTGAAAGAGGAGCAGAACTCTAATGCTCTATTTTCGTTTGTTAGGTTTAGTTTGAGTGGTAAGTATATCTTGGCCGTTGTAGAGGGCAGGATATACGTCTTGGATGCATTTGATGGCCAAACTGTATGCTCAGTCCATACAGGAGTGTCTGAGGGAGGACAAGCTCTGGAAGCTACGTTAACTCCCGATGGTAAATACATCATTTCGGGATGTAGCGATCGACATATTCGAGTATGGGATGCGGAGAAAGGGAGGGAAATCGCGAAATGGCCCCAACATGCTGATGTCCCAACATGCATAAAGTTTTCACCTCGAAAACTTCTCGTCGCAAGTGCCTGCCAGGCTCTAGCATTGTGGATCCCGACGAGCCAATCATAATAACAATTAAACATATAATTAAATCTTTCCTTCTCTCATCTTCTTCCTAAGTTTGGCTTTGGCTGATTTGCTCAACTTCTTCTCCTCAACTGGGGCAGATGTTTGTGGCTCAGTTGTTCTGGCAGCCACAGGGGCTCCTGCTGGTGCGGCAACATGCTGCTTAGGATGTGTAAACGCAGTAGTTGTGGGAGCAGGAGCGCGATGTGGTTGCTGCTGCTGCTGCTGCTGCTGCTGCTGTGCCCTGTATGTTTGCTGAGGGACATGTCCCTGATATTGCCCTGGGACACGCGGAGCCACCCTTTGCTGTTGTTGATAACCAGGAACGCCGTGCGAAAACCATTCGGGAACGTCCCCATCCTGAACAGTCGAAGGCTGCACGACAACCCTTCCCCCGAAAGGCACCTGAGGAGGGTGCTCAATATATCCAGACCCACGGACATTTGGATTCTGCAAATAACACACAAATACTCACATTACAAGAGAAATATCTCGGAAACGCAACACTACCCGTTCGAATTCTGCCTGCTGCACAGCAGCATTCGAACAAACAAGCTATTTCGTACATGAATCTGCATCGTCTGCAATTTAGTATTCATAAATGATTAATACTATGCACAATATAGGTAGATGGATGTGTATATTCACGACATGAGCATACCAGACTGTCCACATGCTCTTGCTTCGTTCCTCGCGTCATGGCGTGTGTATGTCTCAAACAAGGGTCAGGGTGTTATCAGATGTAATTTACTATCTATTTGGTTTATTTGCAAACAACGATGGAGAGTGTGATGCGGTTATCATCAATCAGACATCGAGGGGATCCAGCCGACCTGGATGATGTTTCCACTGTTCGACAAAAAAAAAGCAGCTTGTAGTAATTGATCCGCCACAATATCTCGAATAATCACTGCGATTGTAGTCGATCGAATTGAGTTACAATCAATACAAACATCAAGATGAAATACCCTAAAACCATGGCTGCCACAGAGGATCCATTTTGCACAGGTTTTGAGGGTTGTTTGCCATTGCAAGAAGTTCTCTAACATTCTTCTGTGGATTCTTCGGTGTTCCGTCCGTCTCTAATGATGCCATCACGCTATTACTTGGGCCCATTCTTTCTAGGCGTGAGAGGCACTGTCCGACGTTGTGCATCACTGCATTTTCTACCTGAGATGGAGAGACTGTACCAATGCCGGCAATTGATCGTACTTGAAGGCGCCTTTGGATAAATGACAGCACATCGTCGCGCAAGAAAAGAGCTAGTAGGGAAGGCATGTTTGTCTGCTCCTGCTGTAATGCCTGAGCGGCAGCTGTTCCAGCTGCAACGAGGGCACCCTCAAGGCCATGTGGTCCAATGAATGCTCCCATGTTCCTTGTGAACCTGAAAGGAACAGTTTCTCCGTTTATATCAAGCTGCAGACGGTCATTATATAATGTGGATAATTCCAAGTGTGTGAGTTCTCCAGTAGCTTTTGATATGACGAGTTTCGATGGAGAACGCCCAGATAGCCTCAGCACGAAACAAGCAAGAGCAGACAAAGCAGTAGACAGTGCAAACTGCCTCTTGAATGTCCACATCATTCTGCTATTTTCCACCATTGTCTTGTACATATACTGTGAGAAGATGTTTTCTGTCACAAGTCCCTTATCAGGATCTATGATCGCATCGAATGCCTTTCTGCGCATATCATCTGGCGAACAACCTTCATCTGGCTTTCCAGAGACAATTTCCTTGAATTTGACTATAGGCGCATCAGGCTCCTTTCCATACCGAGCGCAATATGTATCGTACGCATCAACAAATAGACATGTTGATGGGTCGTCCTCAGATATTTTCCCACCAGGATTGAGAGCACGTGATCTAGGAGATGCAAACTTCAACCCTCGCCTCCTCGCCTCTGGATGATTGTCAAGCAGTGCATTAGCAGCCCTAAACAGCTGTCCAATTCGTTCTTCGCTGTTTCCATGACCACCTTGTTGGCCACTCACGAGGAAATATCTCTTTCTACCATCGCTTCCAACAATCGACAGCCTCCTGGAGGATGTGCATGCCCTTCTAACCACAGAGACATCAGCACACATCTTTTCTATGTACAACACTTCTGGTCCATCTGGAGACGGAGGCGCCTGGCAAGGCATTTCCACTTCGTCCAAAGCCACGTCCATCAAAGCAGCTGAGATGTCCTGTAATCGCAACATCGAAGGATTTGTATCCTCTATTATAGATTCCATCATTGTTCTCCAGCCTTTCAAGCGTTCAGCCAACTCCCCAATATTCTTGGGTGCTGTCTCAGAATTCATGTCCAAATCTTTTGCAAATTTCCTCTGGTTCTTGTTCCAATTATTTCCCGTTATTGGTGTAGATTTCTCTGCAGTGGCAGAAGAAGGATTGCAGGCTTTGCAAACACTAGCCAGCTCTTTGCACAGGCTCTCAGGAATAGGAGTGTCCGAAGCCATTGCAACACGATATGCACGATGCTGTAGAGTATACACAACAGCCAGAAGTCTTTCATCAGATCGAACTCCGAATCTTTGTCCAAGTTCCGTCATGAAGAGATCTAGAGTTTGCAACGGAGGGATTTGCTTTGCTCGCAAAAGTTCTGTCACCTCTTTTGCATTCTCATAAGCAAGTACTTCCACAGGTTTGTCCACACCTGATTGATATGCCGGACCCCCACCAGGAGTTTGCTGCACCTCTGGAACCCCTTTCACATCTGCAGGAGTGGCTGGGGATGCATCAGGCATTTCTTCATCACTGCGATTCTCTTGCCCAGCTTGGTGCTGCCCACTTGCTTTCTTCTCAGGCTCAACTTCATTCTTCTCAGCTGCTTCGCGCATGCTCTTAATCGCTACTTCTTTGAGATGAGTGATGGCAGGCTTGATGTACCAATAGACGTACTGTGGGTGCTGCGTCGCAGCAAATCCCAGGATTCTCTTGACTGCGAGGCTCTCAGGTCTCTGCAATCCAATTATTAATTGGGACAACCATGGCAGCCACACCCAAGCCGGAAGATCAACGACATGCTGAACAATGTGTTTACTGACATAGTGTGGTCCGTTGACGTCCAAAACAAGCAAGTGAAGTAACCTTGGAACAAGAGTTCTACCCTGAGTTGCAGATGATCGAATGGCTTGGATATGACATATAGTAGTATATTCCAGCCAAGTTCCAGCTTGCTGCTGCAATTCTTTTGTCTGCTGCTCATTCAATTGCTGTAGCATTTTTTGCTTGATTGCTGAATATTGTGAGTCGCAGAAATTGCCCCAGTTAACCCAAGCCTCAGTGCACATTGGCCAAAGGGAAAGAGCTTCACTGAAAGTATTATTTGCTGAAGCATCATTCAAGTGATGCAGGAACTCGCCTTTTAGTGCAATCATCTCTGCATGATGAGTAGGCTGGAAGTAGTCCATGTTCGTTGAGTTGATTAGATTCAGACCATGCAAATACTCTGATGGTTTTTGCATGTATGCCTTAGCTTGCTCCTGAACTTTCACAAAAGCCTCCTGTACTTCCATTGCATTGAATCCATACAGGGTATTGATGACGTAGATACAAGTTTCGGGAAGGTGATGGAGTCTTGCAACGCGGCCCAAGCGATTCACACTCCAAGCCTTGTCCCTATATCCCAGCTGGTGCAAGTTAGGATTCACGCTTTGAAGGTTGCTAAATTGCCTGATTGTCGTGTTGTACACGTGATTCCTCCAGGTGAGAACATCACTCCACCAGCGCACAGGTTCCCATTCGTTGGGCGTCCTAAGTTTCCATGTATCAGCAATATCTTTCAGATCTTGGTAATGACCTGCTTGCCCTCCTTGCATACTGAACTCCATCATTACCCTCCAGCTTTCCATCAGCTCCACAGATCTCTGAAAAGAATGCAAAACTGGAGCATAACTAGAAGGTGAAGATTCTGGCATTTGCCACCATCTTAAAATGCATTGAGACAAGGATGTCTTGCACATCTTATCCACATCTAGTAGTGTCATATCAGACATTTGCATTTGAGCTTTCACCATGGTAAACTCAGGACCCTCTTCAATCTGTGCACTAGGTCCAACGATCGTTTTTAAGTATGACCAGTCATAAAGCTTTGCTGCAGCATCAAGACGAAGGGTGCCATTGTCGACTGACTTTGCATATTCTGCAACCGTGTCCCATTGATTTAATTCCATGCAGCAGGAAAGGTATTGATTGTGCCAAAGCACCATCTCGTTTTTCATGAAGCTTCGATCTCCACTGACACCTCTCGACATCATCTCAAGGAAAAGAGTCTGAGCCTGTGGAATAAAGCCATGTTGTTGAAGAGCGATTGCTGTTGCAGTTTCAGGTGCTGATGCCCTTCTTTGCCACAATCCACAACGCATATCCTCTTCACCAAGTATAGAATAAAGATCGCAGACTGCTTCAAAGCATCGCATGTCCTGAGGGAATAATCCCACATGAGATTCAAGCATGGAGATGGCAGTGTGCCAAGCGTGGAAATGCCTCCCCATATACTTGATCATTTCTGCAGGAATCTTTGGTTGAGGCTGAGACATACTAATACCGTCCAGTAGGGTCTGTCCAACTGTAGGGCGCAATAATGACTGCCTTATATGGTGCTCCTTTGATAATAATTGAATGATAGGCTTGGCAAGTCCAGTTTGCTGTTCCTTTTCAAGAGATGTCCAGACAATTGGGAACAGAAGTACCCAGAGATGATGAGCTACCAGAGGATCTGTCTGGACTTGCTCAATGAGGCAAGACACGAGTGCCTCTGACCTTAAACCACTCGCGTTCTCTAAGAATTCCAGGTGTTCTCTGAGCGTCATTGACGTGGCACCTGGGAGATCCACAGCGGGCTTGACATCCTTATCTTCGGTAAGAGTTTCGGCATTGTTTTCATCTGATGTACCGTTGGACCTATCTTTGGTGGGCAAGATCAGCGATTCTTTGTAGTCAAATAATTGCGGAACATGGGCTGAATTATACGCCAGCGTGACAGGATCTGACATGTGCAAGCAATCAAATAAAAGAGCCACTGCATGCTTGAGCCAAAACGTGTTCGATAAAAACTCCCACTCCTGAATCTGTATAATATACTTGAGTCTCTCAAATAAATCTCTCGGAATACGCTCAGAATAAAGTTTGAAAAACTTGCTCCGAACACCAGGGTCAGAATTTTGCAGACCACAGCAAAAGGGCCTCTCCACCTTTGTGAACACATCATCGCCGAAATTGCCTTCTGTCTTTGTTGTTATCAAAGCGTACAAAAACTCCAAGAAATCTTTATCCCATACTTGTCTGAGACTGCCTGGAATTGCATGCAAACGGTCTACTTGAGCGAGCCTTTGCAAAAGAACAAGTGACTCTTTTGCAGTGAGATGATTCTCCTTATCATACAGTAGCCAACTTCTAAGCAAATGCATGACCGAGAATAGGATCCCTGAATGCGTCTGGCCTTGGCGGACAGGATTTCCAGCCATCAGCTCTACAACAGTTGACAAGAACAGCTTCCGATGATCCGATGAAAGAACAAGGGAAGATGGCACTGATACCTCAAGAGCATAATACATGAACCATGCTCCAGACCCGAACTCAGAATTCGATAGAGATTCCAGAGGCATTCCCTTGGCAGACAGCAGTCCTAATTGTGGCTGCTTACTGTGCTCTTTAGCAATGCGGTTCATCGCCCTCAAAAGATAAATCAAAACTTTGTCCATGGCATTTGGTGACACTTCGGCAATGCTCTTCATCACCTTCACACAGTTACAAGCATACCAGAAGATATCAGTGGAGAACTGCTCAACTTCCGACACGTGATTCAGAAACCTGCAACACCATCAGCATAAGTCTGATGAATTAGGTACACAACTCTTGTAGCCGCATGAAATACGTACTTGCTTAAAACCTTGATCAGATGATTCTCTATGGCTGCCGGAGCAGCGTATTCTTCACCAAGACGCGACAAGTCACAGGGATATGCGCTGTAAAACAACTTCGCAGAAGTAGACAGAAGTTCGATCGTTGTCAGATTCTTGCTGCAAATACTAGGTTCGATCATCATCACTATCTGCGAGGAACAGCACGAGACGAGATTCGCCGGTTGGAATTCCTGCAAGATCGATGATTGTTAGAAAATGCAACCAGGAAAAACAAATGGAATTCGACCCACCATGAAAAGAGTCACGATTCGAAGCCCAGTAGCTACAACAGGAGTAGCCCCCACTTTCCCTTTGCTTGCTTGCTGCTGCTGTTGCTGTTGCAAGAGCCTGTCGAAAAAACTCAATTTCAGATAAGAATCCCTGCGATACCTTGCTGCATCTCTCAACGTATTGAGACAGTGGGCATGAAGCTTTTTCCATCCAGTCTCATCCCTATCGCGAACTTCACAACTGCGTGACAACAAAAGTCGAGTCGAGATTTGACCGAAAAAAAGAGAATAGGGTGTCGATTTTTGTTTCGTACCTAATGAAAGTCATCCTTAACAGGAAGCTCAAAATATTGTTGTCCATCTCTTTCGTCAACAATGTCGCGTTGCCGCCGTTCTCATTTTCTTTCTTGGCCTTCTCGTCCCACCAATACATGGTGACAGCCATGTCAACCGCCAGAATCCTGTTGTCAATCGAAGAGGGATTAGGAAGTCCGTAGCGATTCAAATTGCTCAGCATCACTTTGATGTACGCGAGTCTGGAGCTGTAGAAAACTTCACGATTTCTAACGACCATTTGCATAACCAGTATCATCACCGGACTCAATAAGCCTTCCTCTTGCAGCAATCTTTTTAGAATCAGATTATAAATTGGTTTTTTCTTCGACGCATCAGGCGTTTCGCTCCCGGAAGAAAGATCGCCTTCTGCGTGATCGTCACCCTGTTCATTCAGGATCGGAATAATATGATCGATCGCCTGCTTCACAGCTTCACGCGACGCTGTATCGTGTGCGTTCATTCGAAGCATATTGAAGAATGCTTTTAAAACCAATTTCGTATCATACCCTTCTCTAGAAGTTCCTGTGGAACCACTCACGTAAGCTCGGAAAAAGTGAGCGCAACAGAGGAAAGCATGTGATTTCGCCAAGTTGTCTTTCTTCAACGTCCACCTGCAGGTCATCGAATCGATCTTGTTACGAAACGAATCGCCCATTAGATGTCAACATGTGGCACCTACCAGATATATTGGATTAATTCTTTTTTATAATCGCGAAGTAAATGAGGGACATGCTGAACAAGGAGAACGCAAACTTGTATCATTTCGGACTGGAGCAAGTCGTGGCAGTCTGATTCTTCAGCAGAGACCTTACCAAACACTTTTGTGATTAACTTCTTCACCAAGTCTTGTGCTAGAATATCAGATTGGCCATGCTGCACCAACCACCCAATCATCGGTCTCAGTAAGAACCGCACGACCATTGTTTGGGACAAATCGGCACTTTCGATCTTGAAGCTGTCGATCCATTGACTGAATACCTGCAGGGAAAGTACGCTGTCGATCTTCTGTAAGATGACATTTCTATACAACTAACACGACACAAACCTCTTTTTTCGTTTCTGATGATGACTCCCTCGGAAAATCTCTGCTGAGATATTCTTTTAACCAAGTGAGTTCCGAGCCTGAATGGCCGACAAAAGCGGAAGGAAGATCGAGCATGGTGGAAATTTCTGAATGGTGTCGTCTAACGAAGTTGACCAACACGTAGGTTAAATCTGCATAAGTAGAGCCTTCGAAACTGTTTGTCTGCCACAGTGATAGGCACTTGTCATACAAACTCTTGGAAAGCCATTCCGGACAGAGGATGCAAATTTGATGCACCAAGCATATGCAATTTTTCTTCGCATCGATCATTTCCGGAGTGTTATCCTCGTTTTGCAGAATCTCCTCTAAAATATTGTGACTGTTTTTCAGCTCCTCTAAAAGTGGTTTTCCGCTCTGATGCCGAATGATGTCTAGAAACATTGTAAAATATTCACTGGATGAAAGCCGTGATGGTGTCACAAAATATTCAATGCTTTGCCGGACATACTTATTCAAAAAACGAATAAGTGGGGGCCTATATGGCGACCAGCATTTACTCGCTTGAGGAGGTCCTGGCAATGTTGGTAGGCTGTTTTCCAAGTGTATCGTCAGCACAACCAGCCCCGGTCTCTTCGTCGCATTATTCTCATCGAGCTGCGATTCGAGGAAATCTACCGCTGGAGGGGGTAGTTTATGGAAGACATCAAGCATTTGAACGGCGAGCTCGCATTCCATCCCAGGCTCCCATGCAACCGCTGTACCCTGAAGCTTCTTGTCATAGTCTACCCATATCTGCAGATGCTCTATGAGTTTCTCTCCCAAACTGCTATGAAACTGATCAGGTAGGATATCTAGGAGACGATGTAGGTGATTCATTTGGTTTAAGTTGATCCTTGATATCTGCGCTACATCTGCAAGTATTGGTCTAAAAGACTCTTGGAGCTTTGTCTTCTCCAAGAGTTCCTGGGCAACTGCAATATCTAATCCATCTTTGCAAAGTTTCCTGATTCTCTCTGACGATGAATTCAATTTCTGGATGCAGGCTCCCACAATTCTCTCCTTCAACTGACGTATTGGAACTTTGAGTTCCCCCGGGGAGTCCCAGATGTGATTTACTATTTGGACATCACCCGCATCCCGAAAGGAGGGCCATTTCAATGCGGTTACTGACACTTCTAAGCACGCAGCTTGGAGATTCACTATTAGACCACCCTTTGGCGGCTGCCCTCGAATGCTGGTAGAGGCTGCAACAATGTGATCTTCCATTTCAAGGATAGTGCAACAGTCTGCTATGAATGCTCCCACTGAGTCTGTCAGTTTCAATTCAGTTGGGGAATGACCGAACAAGAAAGCCATACTATGGGCATAATTCGTTTGTGCAGGAATACTTTTTAGGGGCAAGATCCTCCTCTCCAATAAAGATTTGGCACCAGGTTGACGGCTCAAAATTTGATCCAACATGGACCCAACACTTTGGCCAGAAGCACGAGAAAGCAATTCAAGACACTTAGTCGCCGCATTACGAACAGCTTCGTTATTTTTGCTACTCATGAGTGCCTGAAGCAGATCATTCTGCAGCCTTGCAATATCCCTCTCAATGCCAGATTCCTCCTTGGATGTGTCCAGATCCCCGCTTTTCTCTGATTTCGACTCATTTACTTTTTGCTTTTTTCGTGAAACGTTTGCTGCTCTGCGCTTAGTTCTTTTCCCTCGTCGAGTCGTCATCTGAGGTTCATCCTGTGTCTCCTCAACATCATCTTCCCTCCTCTCGTCCTCTCTTGCATCTGAATCAGGTTCAACTGCTCTTCTAACGACAGTAATAATGATTTCGGTAACTTCTTCTATCTCTACAGATGCACTGTCCGGGAAATTCCTGAGAACAGTCATCAAAGATTTCACAATATAGTGAGAAGCATAAACCAACAAAGATTGGTCCATTCTTTTGCACAAAGCTTCAAGAGCTAAGACACCACCCATCCTTGAAGACCAACTACTGTCATAACAACAATGTCTTGCTCTAGAAATCAAATCCTGCTGAATGTTTAGATAAGGGATGTCACGAGATAGCTTATTCCTGGAATTGGTAGACTTTTGCTCCTCTTCTTGGCCCTCGTTATTACCATCGGCAGGCTTAATTTGCTTCTGGGAATTTCCTATCTCTAGTAGAGCATCTAAAAATACTGCAATGCAGTCGACTGTTGCTGCCCGTTCTGTGGGGTTTTCCCTTTTCAGTCCTTGCTCAAATGCATCTAATAAGATATGGGGCTGTAAATGCTTCAAAGTTGCGACGCAGGCAGGGATGCCTCCAAGAACATTATACCTTGTCATTCTTGATGTAGGAGGTGCCCAAGGAGGTATGCCCATTTTCGCCCAACCAGACGCCATCAGATATGCAAAGTGCCTACAGGTTGAATGTGCAAACAATTTCGAGTTGCAGCCTTCGATTTCATCCTCTACACGAGATGAGGACACCAATGCTGTCAGAACTGTTTCAAGCATTTTCTTTTCTGCAGCATGCTGCTTTTTTGTTTTGACACCAAGCTCTGATGGCCATGACAGATCTGAAGGAATCTCGGGTGCCTCCTTTGAATTGAAAAGAAGATCCTTTAGTTTCTCCAAATTCTTCTCTTTTGTTGCGTCCAAGGCTGCAGTGTCATCTCTGGAATCGCAGATCATTTTGTTTGGCAGATGCAGTCTTGCCAAAGTTTCTGTACATATTTGAAGTAGGCGCAATGCATTTTTCCTCTTGTGTGGATCATTCCCAGTGCATGCAACTGTAGTCCAAGCCAATTGGACACATCGATCCAGTGGCACCAAAAATGACGTGTGAGGGGGGAAGGCAAGAATCACTCTGAGCCCATACTCTGGTATTTCTTTATAGTCCACGGATACGCTATCTCCCAACCACCTCCTCCCTCTTCCTCCCATCTTCCCCAGCATGGCTGCAACTTTCTGACCAAAAGGTCCTTGTGATGCAGGTTTGATGTGAGACCAGAGAGCAGTCATCAACGGCTTAGTCACTGGTAACATACTGCGCTCTATAAACTCAGGATTGAATGACTCAACCCAAACATCTAGCACCTTCAAAGCTATATGGACACTTCTATCGTTGGAATTCAACGCAGCAACAGCTGCATGCATCATTTTAGGTATCAAAGGAATCAGATGCTCAAGCCTAGCAGGAACAAGCAGGCATATTTCTGCACACATTTCTTGCACATCCTTTGAGGCAGCAGGACTATTCATCAGAGACATCGATGTCTCTACAATTTGTATGTGCAAACCAGAAGTCCCAACACTGGATTGAATATCAGAAAACTTATTTGTCGCTGCTAATGCAAAGAAGAGAGACCTGACAGCTTTCAAACAACCCAAGATCTCTTTGCCCTCCCCAATGGTGGGGAATGCTTTCTTCAGAAAAGCAAGAACATATGGTAATACAACCCTTTCCACTCCTGGGACCCCATTCTGGGCTAGCTGAGCACCCCTCTGCAGATCGTTATTTTGTATTCGTGGTAGAGTCTCAAAACACATTTGCAGCAACTGCAGGACAAGGTTCCCTTCTGCAGATTCAAGATCTTTCAAAAGGTCAAGTTTTTCCTGGACTAGATAGTCCAATATACATGCAACTGCATATCTGTTGGAATATGTTTTTGTGGAAGATTGCTCCTCTAAAATATTTCTCACGAAACCAAGATACCACTTGTTTGCCAGGACAGTCTCGAAGATGAAGGGGACATTAGGTGCAAAAACATCTACAAAGTCGTGAGGATCCGTGATGACACGATACATCTCCGACATTATATCCCGTGCGTCAAAATTTTGCACACCAGGCACAAGATTCTCAAAGAAGGAAATGAAGCGAAGCCCAGATTTCAATATCGCTGTCATGACCCGGACATCAGCCCTTCTGGAACTCCAAGGTTTGATATGAGATGGAACCTGGACACAACAAACAGTCTCACATGTCAGTTATAAATTTTGAAATGACTGTGTGCAAGATCCTACCTGTCCCTTTAGCCCTCGACTTGTATGGTAGACAATTATCACATATGAAACTGTTTTTACCGTGTTAACCAGACCATGCGCCAGGTTTCTGAACTCTAACAATTCTCTCTCTTTGTTGGAAGCATGAGTAGTTGCTTGATAGACAGTCTTAAACGGAAACAATACCACTTCTTTATTTGTATTCTCCTGTTTTTCTTCTTCAACTGCAGATTTCATGTCTTGCTGTTGTTCTGTATCCATAGGCTTCTCCTCTGTTCCGTCCTCTATCTTCACACCGTTTGCCATTGATTTTAGAATCCCCTCGATATGTTCCTTCTGCTTGACCAGTTCTTTCCTGCCCTCAGCAGCCATAACCTCTGCAGCAGCTGCATCTGCAGTTTTCTTTTGCCTGTGCAAAGACTCGAGATCACGTGAAATTGACAAAATTCGGGGTACCTGGACACCCAATGATTCCAGCTTGATTGAAATACATGAGAGAACATCTGACAATATATCTCTAAAGTCTTCATTCTCAGCCCTTCTGGGAAAGACAATCTCTACCACAATATTATAGAGAACTCTGACAGATGTGACATGCAGAGTCAGAGGTGCTGACACGTCCAAGAGGCTATCAACTGCCATCGCTACTGCTCTCTTCACATACACCACCTCCAAAGTCTGCTTTACCAGTAGGAGGAGCTCAGTCAGATGAATGAAGGCAACTTGCTTCAAGGATTCATGCACAGCTCTATCATTCCCAACAAGAGTATGCATATTAAGGAGGTCGTCAATTCTCGGGACAAGCCCATCCTTCATATCATCACTTGACAATATCGTCCTGAAGCCATTCAAAATCTCCTTTCGAAGTGCGAGAGAGCTCGGTGAAGTTTTCATGATTCGAATCAATGAGGTGCATATCCCATCTTTGTGGACCACGACCAACTGATGTGCACTGTTAGACCTTGACAAAACAATGACAAATATCAGAGTTTTAATCTGCGCAAACCTGAAGTCCGTGTACATTTGCATGGCACATTTTGGAACATTCTCTAAGTCGGGACCTTCTAAAGAGACGGCATCGACCATGGCACGGACGAGCCGCTCACCATATTGGGACAACCGCTTGGAATATGATTGCATCAGGGCGAATGCAGTCAAGGCAATTTCCTGAGCCAGTTTCATGCTCTGCACAGCAGGGACCAAAGCATTCGTGGTATTTTCATCGGCATTTTCCCCCAAATACCGCTCGACAAAGTCTGGAAAATTTTGGAACAGCTGACAGAGCCAATCAAAGTACGGCGATGTAAATTCTTCCAGTCCCGTCTTATACGTCTTATGTATATCTGCTAGGACCTTTTGAGCAATAGCGCCATTATCTTCGTGATCATCAAACAAAATAGACTGACAAGCTTTGATCAGGTCTCTTATATTTTGCTTTGGAATGTCAGATAAAGGAATCCTGCCAAGCATCTCAACCAGACAGCTCCTGTACTCATTCTCTAAACAATTTTTGTCCTCCAGATTCGCCTTGACAAATGCCAATGACCGCACCAATGGTCCTAAAGATACTCTTTGTAAAAGAGCTGAAGAATTGGCGAATGATGTGAGCCTATCGAATTGGCTGCGCACTGTCTTCAAGAGTTCAAGTCTTCTTTCAAGGTCTGCACATAATGAAGATGGTAAAGCAACAGGCTTTGAAACATCCTGACTCTTGAGTTTGCAGTAAAACTACATCAACGTACCTGTATTTTCGGTTTCCAATTCGTTTACATGCAATTCGGCTGCCATTTGTTCGACCTTGACTGCGTCCTCGTCAAAGGTCTCCTCTTGAGGTTGAGGGGTAGGCGGATGGTGATGTCCCAACATCCCTAAGAATTAATACAATTAAAAATAGATGAAAATAACGCGATGATACAAGCAGTTCACCTCCTTTTCCAGTAAAAAAGCAAACGGCGAAATTGCTTCCAGTGAAATTTGCTCTATCACCACGACCCGATCACCATTTTCACCATTCCAAATCACTCTATTCGATATTACTGTTGATGTTAAAACAAAGTATTAACTGCAATCGCCTTCAAAGGATTGTTTTGCAATTAAATGACGGAACTTTCTTTTTGAAAAGAAAGTCGGAATGCAAAAAAGAAAGTCGGAATACTCGATTCCAGGGTCAACAAGCAGCCATGCCTCGACTGGATGGGGATAGATTGAGCCTTGCTTTATCCGAGTCTCATCCATCCGGATTTTGTCCCATATCCGATAGAATACCGCCATTCTGACCAGTATCCTAATTTTCTATACATCGATTTCGATTTATTATCTAAGTAAAATGATGAAGTGCACTTCTGCCAAGGCAACTTTCCAGCAGGCTCCACGCCAAGTGAGGTATGTCTCCATCACGCCTGATGCGCTGAACAGAGCTCTGATTGATACGCTGAAAGCTCGCACTGTGGAATGTCTCCAATTATATTGTAAATTTCTCATTGATTATCATATTTTGCAGCCGTGTGCAGCGCAAGGTAGTCTGCAATGCTGAGGGATTGAAGGCTTTCGTGAAGAACGCCTCCCAGCAGGCTGCTGTCTTGGCCGCATCCACCCTGATTGCCGGAGTAAGTTAATATGTTATGAATTTGTGATTGAGTTTTCGGCATAGATCCTTGATCAATCATCACTCGCAACACAGTCCAAGGAGATATGATCTCGCTATCCGCTGATGGTGTCTGTCTGAAATATGACCCCAATTGAATACTGTTGTATCATTGTCAAATGGACTGATATACGTACACTATTTCTGCAGTCTGCTTCTGCCATTTCTTTCGACGATCTCCAGGGTCTCACCTACCTTCAGGTGAAGGGAACTGGTTTGGCCAACACTTGCCCAACTATTGAGGGTGGATCCTCCAACGTGAAGGACATCAAGTCTGGAAGCTACAAGCTTGAGAAGTTCTGCATGGAGCCAACTTCTTTCACTGTCAAGGAAGATTCCCAGTTCAAAGGAGGGGAGTCTGAGTTTGTCAAGACAAGGCTCATGACAAGATTGACTTACACTCTTGATGAGATGTCCGGTCAGTTCAAGATTGACGGCAGTGGAAACGTCGAACTCAAGGAAGAGGACGGTATTGACTACGCTGCAGTCACTGTTCAGCTTCCAGGTGGTGAGAGAGTTCCATTCCTCTTCACTGTGAAGGAGTTGAATGCCAAGGGAACTGCTGATGCCTTTGGCGGTGAGTTCGTGGTCCCATCATACAGAGGAGCTACTTTCCTGGATCCAAAGGGTCGTGGTGCAGCCACTGGTTACGATACCGCTGTCGCTCTTCCAGCATCTGGGGATTCTGAAGAGTTTGCCAAGGAAAATGCCAAGAGTGCTGCTGGACTTAAGGGGCAGGCTGTTTTCTCTATTGCAAAGGTTGACCCAGCCACAAACGAGATTGCCGGAGTTTTTGAATCCATTCAGCCATCTGATACCGATCTCGGAGCCAAGGCACCAAAGGATATTAAAATCCAGGGACTCTGGTATGCCCAGCTCTCTTAAGTGAAGGGCATTTCTCATATCATCTTGGTCTCAATAGATTGAAAGTGTTTGTAACAAACTTAGAATGAATATTGATGTCAACGGTAGCAGTAATGGAAACTACTGCAAAAGCCCTCTGCGGGTTATTCTCATGTTACCTTCCCGCTTTTCATTGAGGGTTGAGGCACTTCTTCTTGTCATCACCCTGATTGGCTTCTCCAAGATGAGTCTCTCTGGCTCATCTTCCGACTCAGTCGAAAATAGCCATTTGCCCCAGGAAAATGCAGCCTTTCTTTCTGATATTTGTTCTGCAGTCTCGCCTGTCCTTTGGTGAATCAGATAGTCGTGTACATTGCCAAATCCTGACATTCTAGCTTCCTTTACTATTTGATGCGTTGGAGGGAGTCCATGCTTTTTCCTGCATGGCCCACAATTACAACAAGAAACACAGCCTTCGCCACAATTGCCTCTGCATTTAGGACAGATCCAGCATCCACTGAGCAAGGCATCATAAACATTTTCACCATGCCTATTCCATAAGCACATCCTGCAAAAAGACACAGGCAATGTTTTCCCCCCTCCACATTCGGGAGATGTACATACAACATGATCCTCAAGGGTTTTTTGACGACACCAGTGACACGTAACGCCATTCTTGGAGTCGTAAATTCTTCCACCCTGTCTCCTCACACCCAATCCAGAATCGTAAGGAGATTCTGGATGATTCGATCTCCAAACCGCCCTCTTAGCAGGCTTGTGTGCTAGAATTTCATCCAAACCTCTCTCACGAAACATGGCATCTTCATCGAAATTTATCTTCGCTGAATGGCTCAACCTTCTCGACCTCCTTATGTTTTCCTGGAAATACAATAGCACGGAGCATCAAGGGCAATACTTCCCATGATTGATTCCAATTACACATAAATCATGTATATATCTCAATATATCATCCAACGAACCTTTCTTGGCCTCTTTACCGCCTTACGCCGGGGGCAAGACGAGGTTTTCCTCGCGGGGGGAATGGTCGAACCTGGAGATTTCAGCGAAGCCAGGGTTTGCAAGACTCCGATCTCCTGCGATTAAAAAGTCATATATATTATAAAACCATGAATCATATTTGCTTGCTTCTTGCTGAAGATTCAGCACATGCGATGCTCCGTACCTGCAATCTACGCTTGTTTTCGGCGATCCGAGCAGCCCGCTGTGCTTCGTAATCCATCGTGCTTCGTCTAGTTGTTACACGTTCAGCTCTTTATAGTTATTAATCTGCATTCGTAGTGGTGTAGGGGGATTCTTATGAAAGTGCTGATTCGGGGTACCCATCTACAAGCGGTTTGAATTTGGGCGCCATTCAATGATTGCCTCGTGAGGGTCGATCGATTTCAATCACACTGGCAACATTCCTTCACTTTCTTTGAGATCATCAAAGTACTCATGTTCCATTGCAGCTTTGGCGCCGATTCTCCTCGTTGGGCTGTATTGTAGCAATTTGCCCAATAAGTCAATTCCAGCCGGGCAAAGGGTTGGGACAACATCTGCCAAGTTTTGCGGGCGCCACTTGGGGAATACATCATTGTATTCTGGTAGGGACGTTACCCCTGGGAACACTACCTCATTTGGAGTTCCAAGGACCTGGAAGATTTTAAAGAGCTCATCAATCTCAGAGTCGCCAGGAAACAAGGGCTTCTGCATGGCCATCTCAGCAAAAATACACCCGATGGACCATAAATCAACTGGGGTGGAGTACTGTTTGCTACCCAATAAAATCTCTGGGGCGCGGTACCATAGAGTAATAACTTCCCTAGTGTATTGCCTTACTGGAATTCCAAAGGCCCTGGCGAGTCCAAAATCTGCTAGCTTGAGAGTATTGCTATTCTTGTCTATCAGTAAATTTTGTGGCTTCAAGTCTCTGTGAAGAATCCTATGAGAGTGGCAATGTGCGATTCCAGAAAGCATCTGGTACAGATATTTCTGCATAAAATTAGATGAATATAGAGAAAGGTATTCTGTACACCCTCGCATTCAAGTAGTTCGACGCACCTTGATCAAAAATGGCCTATGGTACTCTGACGGGCTTGCATCCATGTGTTTCTTCAGATCAGAGTCTAGATATTCGAAGATTAAGTGCAACTTGCCATCCTCGTGTACCACATCTAAAAGTGCAACCACGTTCTGGTGTCGAAGATCTTTGAGCAATGAAATCTCGCGAATCGCTGTGGAAGGGACTCCTTCTTCGTCCTGCTCTAGTCGTATCTGTTTCAGAGCCAAAACCTTGCCAGTAACTTTATCTCTTCCCTTAAACACAACACCATATGTCCCTTCTCCTATTTTATCTTCTCTCTGATACTGTAAGGCAAACGACTAGTTATTAGTTCTATGTGCAGCGGGAACCTTTAAGCGTTGAAAATCCGGTCGTCTGATCGACAAAAACAAGGCTCAAAGCGCAGCATACATACCCTTTCCATGGCTACACCGTCTATCTATTTTTGCAATATGATATTTTGGAAACAAATCTGTCGAGACGTTCCAATCTGTAGAGTTTACACCCCTCCTGACAGCGTCAGAGTGAGCACTGCTGACCTTTCCTTGCGGTGATTCCAGAGCTGAAAAGTGGGATATACCTCTTCTTTTTTCATCAATATATTTTAGATTATCTTGCTGCATACGTCCGAGTCGATATATGATGTATACAATGTCGAGAAATAACCTTGATCACGAACCCACCTCCGGGTACCCGGTGATGGATTTTTCACAGCCGGTGGGAGCAAAGCTGTAGGATCCCCCGTCATCCGTTAGGATGACAATGTGGGCCCTCCCTATCCCATATGCAGCAAAGATCGTTCCGTTCGGATTGGAGCGTGATGGGCTCTGTGTGTTATAGCGGGATTCGTTGCCGCGAGGTCTTTGGTATCCAGGTTCTGCAGATGTCGTGGGCCAACATTCGACACATTTGAAATCTGAGCGCCTCCCCGTATCCTTGAAAGACTAAGGAAGGCTCTTATGCCCATCGAATTTTTATGAAATAATAGTTATTATTTGTCAAGGAATCGGAGGACTTTCGGAAGACTAGGAGCAACGGGTCAGTCGCATGCCTCTTGGTTCGGAGGAGCACATTTGTAGACAATATGCCCGCTGACGGGAGCAGTGGGTCAGCAAGTGGAGTTTATACTTGTAGCAAGCTTAAATTGGATAGTTTATTTCTCCGATGGTTCTCGCTACCGGAATCTCAGGAGCTTGTACGTCGTTTCACATGTCCACCGCCACCTGTCGTAAATTTAGGGGTGCAATGCTTTTTTTCTGATGGCATTCAAATCGTACATTTTGTCTAAATGATATCCGATATTATGCAGGTGCTGCAACTCTTGGAGAGTATCAGGACTGGCCAGGGGCACCACCGAGGAGCTCCTCGAAGTGTCGCTACACCGTCTCAATTACATTCGTCGACGCCGCCGGTATCACCCAGGAAAGGATCTTCTCAGATGCGATATGACCATCATTGGAATCGATATGTGGTAGGTGGTCATCTTTGTGCTGTATGCGGCAATGCCTTTGCCAACATTCTATCTGTGTGTGTTCAGGGACATGTGGCCCAATCCCCAAAGTCTAGTGCATTCTCACCTTCCAAAGTCCAGGTTGATGTCGAAAACCGTATTCCACGCTTTTATTTTCCGGAGAAGGATATGCCGTTCAGCAATGATCGTATAAACAGCAGAGTGAACGAGTTTCTGAGGCCATTTGGGGAGGGACTACCATTGGTTGCTCTAAAAACTCTTCTCCGAGAAATATTTGGTCTTCCAGTATCTCTCGGATTCTCGTTGCATAGAAAAATAGCCTCTCTCTCAGAAAACGTTCTTCCAGTCTCTGGTTTGCTGGATTGGTTTGCTTCTTCAGGTTTTTCTTCATCTTCGCAGGAGAAGAGGCTATTTGATATTCTCCGGTCTCCAAGCTGTGATTTTATCACTCCTGATGATTTAAGACCTACCATTTTGGGGATTATTGTCTCACACCCGGGACTGGCATTTTTGAAAGGAGCGTCTGAATTCCAAGATAGGTATGCAGAGACTGTTATTTATCGAATTTTCTATTCTCTAAATCCAAGCGGTGCAAATAGATTAAGTCTCCGTGACATTAAGAAAGGCAAATTGCTTCAATCACTCTTGGAAGTAGAATCAGAGGAAGACGTCAACCAGTGCACAAGGTTTTTCTCTTATGAGCATTTTTATGTGATATACTGCAAATTCTGGGATCTTGATACAGATCACGACTTTCTTCTGAGCAGAGATGATTTCTTGCGATATGGAAATCATTCTCTAACATATAGAGTCGCTGATAGAATATTCGATGGGGCAGCTCGGCCCCTCTCTAGCGGGGTCCCAAATAAAATGGGGTATGAGGATTTTGTGTGGTTCATTCTCAGCGAAGAGGACAAAACATCTGATACAGCCCTCCAATACTGGTTCAGAGCTTGTGATCTTAATGGTGATGACAAATTGACGCAAGATGAGCTGTTGTGGTTCTATGAAGAGCAAATATCTCGAATGGAATGTTTAAGTCAGGAGACTGTAGCTTTCGATGATATCATGAGCCAAATGGTTGATATGATCAATCCAAAGGATGCTTTTTTCTTCACAGTCAGAGACTTAAAAAACTGTAGGTTGCTTGCTGGTATTTTATTCAACGTGATGTTCAACCTGAGCAAATTCGTCGCCTTTGAGATGAGAGACCCCTTCACCACCAAACAGGAGAGAGAAGGAGTTTCATCTGGTTTGTCCGAATGGGATCGGTATGCTCGAGATGAATATGCTCGATTGGCGATGGAGGACGAGGACATGGAGGATGATGGAATGCCTTGGGCTGAATAATAATACTGCAATCATTTCATTCTAAATTTGCATTGAAATTTTGAGAATAGTGTCTTGTAAACGAATTAGCGCACCTGATGGAAACACATTCTACGTCCTTGACCAGATTCTAAATACGTGACATGTGCGTACACTGAAGTGAAGTCAACCTGGCCCAGTAGATGAGTCGATCGCAATCAGGGCTCTCAATAGGCCCAGGCCATCGATGGCAAGGATCCGGATACTTGCCAAGGGGACGCGCGTCCTTACATTATCGATCAGCAATGTGGAAGCACGGTTTCCCGTGAATCGATTCATAATCATTTTAACTACAACAGAAATATGGATAAATCGAAAAAGAGCGCTCTCACGGCCGCACTCTCCGTGCCTCAAGGCCAAGGTGGGGAGGTAGGGCAATCTGACAAGGGTTTCGAAGTCGACACGTCCTCGTTTCCTTGCCTGAGCCCAAACCCTGAAGAAATGTCGGGAGAAATTGCCAAAAAGCTGCAAGAGTTCTCATTGGACCGGAAATCGTCCCTTGCTGGAAGCGCTCCGACTTCCGTGCTTCCTGGTGTCACTGTACGCGACGTCTGAAAAATTGACGTGTGACCAATACCCCGAATAATGATCTATCTCACATTTGCAGGATTTTGAGTTGAACCCTTACAGCATTCGCAGCGG
Organism: Picochlorum sp. BPE23; assembly: GCA_025209345.1. Classification (NCBI taxonomy): domain Eukaryota; kingdom Viridiplantae; phylum Chlorophyta; class Trebouxiophyceae; genus Picochlorum; species Picochlorum sp. BPE23. The sequence continues at coordinate 364,379 of JANSVD010000003.1, read as the reverse complement.
CAGGGAGAAGGTGCCTTCTTCACTGGTATGTTTTGAGCAAGGTGTCTTTTTCTCAGTAACCCATCTCACAGCCATTTCACTTGTTGCAGAGAGATTCAAAGATGACCTCCAACTTTTTGACAGAGGCAGTCATCGGATCTTTGCCCAAAGCTCTATCACTTTCAGAGAGGGAACATGTTTTCTCAGAAACTCCCTTGTCCCCAACCCTCAATTTGCTGTCCTCCATGCCAAAAAGCATGGTATCCAGCAGGTCTCTCGAAGGAAGAAAGTTGCGCAGGCATGTATTACGTGGTGCGGTGATCGTATTTGTCACTGCTGGGTATTCGGGGAAAAGGTTTGTGTTTGAGAAGGCAAAAGAGCTGGGTGTAAGGTCTGTTATCATTGACGGACCAGATTCTTGGAGTAAGAATCTTGTGGAAGAGAACATCATCGAGAAATTTATCCCTCTAGATATGTCAGACGCAGATACTGTATTTGAGAGGGCATTGCAAGAAATACGGGACACAAAGAAAGAGCTGGGAGAGTTGGATGGAATTGTGTCATTCTCTGAAATGGCCATGCCTCTCGTTGCTAGGTTGGCAGAGCAGCTTGGTTTACCCGGCAACCCCCCATCCGCAGTGGATGATGCAAGAGACAAGCATGCAACTCGCCGCAGGATGGCAGAGGAAAACTTGCCAACTCCGAAGAATTTCTTGATTGAAAGTGCATCGCAGCTTGAGGAGGCCTCGGAACATGTTGGGTATCCATCTGTTATCAAGCCTATCTATGGTGCGGCTTCCATTGGGGTTGTCAGAGTAGACTCTTTCGAAGATTTGAAGAAATGCTATGCAAAAGTCACAAAGGAGCTTGCTGGTGCAAAGATTATTGCTGGTGCTCTGCAGCAGGGAGATGATCAGGAAGAAACTGATCCGGGTAATGCATCATCTTGGATCCGCACAACAATTATGATGGAGGAATATTTGGATGGTCCAGAAGTGGACGTTGATGTCGTCATGAGTGAAGGCGAGGCAGTCTACGGTGCTGTGACTGATAACTGGCCTACAGTGGAGCCTTACTTTTTGGAGACAGGTTCTAACGCTCCCAGTATTTTACCCTTGTATCAACAGAAAGAATTGATGGAACTCTCAGTGAAAACAGTGAAAGCTTTGGGCTTCGTCAATGGAGTGTTCCATGTTGAAGGCAAGTACACCTCACGAGGGCCACGCCTGATTGAGGTCAACTGCAGGATGGGCGGAGGTCCTGTGAGGACAATGAATCAGATTGTTTGGGGTGTTGATCTTGTTGAGGAAGCACTTCTCTGCGCCGCTGGTCTTCCTTCGAACCCACCAACTGCTTCCAAGCCATTGATCAATGTGGCAGAGTACTCTGTGAATGCCATGAAGAGTGGCATATTGAAGAATAATGACCATTTGGCAAAGTTCTCCAATGAGAAGGATATTCTGTATGCCCGTCCCCTGGCTGATCCAGGTACCAAGGTAGTGGGGGCTAAGGATGGCCTCCCAACATGGGTATGCGAGCTACTTGTCACAAAACCCTCTGTGGATGAGGCTATTGCGTACGTCAAGAGCATCGAACAAGAAATACAGTCGAGCATTATCATCGAGTGATTAAATACAACAAGTCTATCCCACATATCTAGATAAATTTCTGTAAGCAAGGACAATTTGATGGAAAGCCTCGTTTGCTTTTGGATGACTACACTTGTCAGGATGCACAGTGACAGCAATTTGCCTATATCTTTTCCGAATCTGTACTCCATCAGCTCCTGGGGATAGACCCAACACCGAATAATCAGACTTAGCACTTAAAATTCTATCAATCTCTTCTTGTCCAGCGAACGATATCTTCTCTTTTGATGCTTTAATATCCTTTGCAAGGCTTTCTCTTGCACTCTCAAATGCATCTGCAAAGCTTGTTTCAAATTTCAACCGCCTTTCTTGCTTTAATCGCTCCTCATTTTCCACCATTTCGACAGCTATATCATCGCTTTCTAGTTTTTGAATCTTTTTCTCGGCTAGTTGTCTCTCTTTCTGTTCAATTTGGGCTTTCAGTTCCAACAGCCTCTTCTTCTTCTTCACTGCCTCTTCTTCTCGCAATTTTCTCCCATTCTCCTGGTCTCTGACCCTATTCTGATCAGATTCTACTTTTTCATGGTCATCATCATCACGTTTCCACTGTAATTTCCTCTTATGGCCGACTGGAACGACCACAGGAACACCAACAACTTGAGTTTTGCCCCTACCGGACTTTTTCTCATCACGAACCCATGTATGAGAGCCCATCCGAGCTATTTGTCTTTAATTTTAATCGTTAAGCTTTCCCAAAGAAGGAATTCCAAGTACCAGCGCATCCGATGATGAAATCTCACCCTGCCCGAATTCGGGACAGCTTCGAAGTTTGGAATTCCAAATTATTCTTCGTCGACTGTATTCGCGTTCTTCAACTCCAGAAATGGCGCTGCCAGACATTTCAATCATAAAATTTGTATGAGATGGGCAATGCATTGTGCTTTAGGTCTGTAAAATGGTTCGTGTCGTTCGGAAACAGTGAACTGGTAGTGTAACTCTGTCGTGTTTTGCAGGCAAAGCATATCTACAGCAGATCAGGCTGTTTTGGACCTGAAGTCGCTGAAAAAGAAGTTAGACAGCATCTCAAGGGCTTTAGAGAGTAAAATAGTCGATGGACGTGCAGTTGTAAAAGAGCTTGTAGCTCAGGGGAAATCAAAGAGGGCCAAATTAGTCTTGAAACAAGTGGTTTTGGAAGAAAAAATGTTATGTAGATGCGAGCAGCAAGTATTTCAAGTAGAAAGTATGGTAAGATCCACGTATTTGGAGGGTTAAATGTTTGGTGACGTATTCTAATGAGGATTTGGTCATGATGCAGTTGTTGCACTTGAGTGAACAGCAGACAGTAGGGCATGTAGTAGACGCGTTGAAAGATGGGAATGCAGCAATGAAAGAGCTACAGAAAATCGTCACGGTAACGGAAATAGGTATTTTGATGGAGGATACTAAGGAGGCAAGGGAAAAACAGCAACAAATAGAAGCTTGTTTGGCTCAAATACAGTTGAATAGTGATTTGGTGGTGAGCGAAGCTGATCTGGAGCTAGAGCAGAAAGCAATAGATGCTGAAGATAATAATAAGCTCAATGATGGATATCCTGAGGTTCCGACGAGCATACCCAATGGCGCAACTGAAAAGAAAAAGCATCTGCCAGTTCTGGTGGGGGCATGAAGAAGCTGTTGAAGTGTTTTATTATCATGATTACAGTATTTTCATTCCAAAAGCATTCCATGAATCGTAGTAGCTCCTATTTTAGATAAAGAATCGATTCCACTACGGACCACAATGCTCGACCCATTTTGGGTTTCTATAACTTTGACCAGCACATTCTGTGACTGACTACCCATGTGCACTAGAGTGACCAATAAATGAACTCTTGATCCATTTTCTAATCTATCAGAGAGCTTATTAATTCCGCTCAACGATAACCTGGAGAGCATTGTCCCACTGATATTGGATGCTTGTGAGAAATCAACATTCTCAGAGGCTATGAGGGACTCCCAGACTTCATCAAACATGCTTATGGAACTGATACTTTCGTTGGCAGAGAACATCTCCTCCAAAGGTACTTCACCCTCAAAGTACAAAACACCCTGTTGATTATTTTTCACAGCAATCTGAAGAGCACATGAGAACTTTCCATCATCCCGAAGCATGGCATCTTTCTGAGTTAATTTGACTTGTACTCGTTCAGAGGATCCAACTGGGATAGCTCCAATATCAAGGGACTGTTTCACCTGAGAGAGGCCAAACCAATTTCTATTCAATGTGATCATAAAGCCATCCAACGTCTGGCCCGTACTTTTATTTTCCAGTATCAGATCATAAACCAACCCATCTTCAGTGCTACATATCCTGCCACGAATCTCAAGGCCCTTTCCTCTCTCTGAGGACAGTAAAATGCTCATCTCTCTTCCTTTCGCTACCATGGGTGAACCGACATTTGTATCCTCTAGAGTTAAATCTCCCAAAAGGTCAATATCCGCCGAGTGTGCGACTGGCTGAGGGACTGCAGGCTCATCACTTAAATCAAGCAAGTCTCCTAACAAATCAGGCATGGGCTGTGGCTGACTGGCCACTGGTTCTTCGGCTTTCACATCTGAGGAAACTCCAATGTTACCTGCATCATCCGCTGCCTCTCTGGGCGGTGTTAGATCCCGAGCTTTCTGAACAGCAAGTTTGGACCTACTCACAAACGTGGCTGAAGGTTTATGGAAAACAGACGATAATGATCCAAGTTCCTCCAGAAGTGTGTTCAGCAAAATTGGGTCCATATGCCTTCTAGAATCCTCAATGACAGGCTTTTCTGCGAGAACAACTTGCTTTGCAACTTCAGGATCTGTTGATAAAAGTCTCCAATAGATAAATGCCCTGTCTCTGAGATCAGGGTCATCAGTTTCTTGCGTAGAGTACGTTAACACCAACTGAATCAATTGCTGTGGCCTTTCACTCGGTTTCTTCAGGAACAATTTGACAGCAGCAGTCATTAATTGAAGCTGTACAGCAGCCGTCTCCTCCGGAAACGACTCGAGGAACTGCTCAAGAAGCTCATCTGCATTATCAATTCTTTCTGCATACTCTCCAATTATCCATACCATAGATGCTCGTGCCTCAGGCTCATCCAAGGAGTCTAGATTCTCACACAAAATAGAAATTATGCTTTCATAGCGATTTGGATATCTTCTGAAAATATCTTTGATCACCACAACTGCTTCCTGAACAACATAACTGACTCGACTTTCGATGAGTTCTATGAGAACATTAACGCATCTCTCTGCGGCAGATTCAATACTGATTGCACATCTTCCTATTGCTCGGACAGACCGTCTGACGAAGTCCACATCAACTTCCGTGGCATACTCTTTGAATTCCAACAGGACTTGATCTACGGTTGGCTCTCTTGCCAACTGGACCATAATTTCTAGTTTCTCTATTTTGACATAGCTGGGGTCGTTATATTTGCAAAAGAATACTCGAACTTCGTGCTCGAGAACCTCTGGTACTTTTTGAATGACCAAATTGATGCATCGCAGCGCAACATACTGAATCTCAGGTGCTGCACTCAACAGAGTTACAAGTGGAGGAGCGAGTTTCTTTGAGACTGCAACAGCCACATCCATATTCTCAATCAGAGAAATATTTTTCAATATAACCTTCACAGCTGATAAAACAACCGCAGGATTCGCATGCTGCAATCGAGGAATAACTCTCTCAATAATTGTTTCAGCTTCATCCCCATCAACTGCATCATAACCAGTGACCGCATCCAAGATGAAAACCTGTCCCCATTCCGTGCACTCATTCAGTGCTCGCAAAAGCTTCGTCAAAGAACTTTGGTCCAAAAAGGACGACTTCTGACCGTCAAAAATTTCGCTCAAGGCAGCTACTGCATTAGCAATGACCATAGGATTTGCGTCACCAAGGAGTTTCAAGAGGGAGTCAAGAAATCCCCTATCCTCCACAAGGTCAGAGTTGATATCATATAGCTTTGCCACACAAACAGCTGCAGTCTTCCTTACATAAGGATCATCATCTTTTAAGCACTTTTCCAAAGGGTCACAGAGATACTCGGTTATACGATCCACTCGGATACAACCCATTGTCCGCACAGCAAGAGCCCGAATCAGTGGGTTAGGATCCTGGGAATCCTTGACAAACGTATTCACAGCCATGATAGTAAGCTCTGGCTGTGTTTTTGCATAGTTTATTAAGTATAGATACACCAATTTCTTCAGCTCCATATCCTCTGTTTGCATACAGTTTACAACGTCAGGAAAGAGAGAGCTTACATCCTTTCCAACAGTCATCGCTGCATGAAAACTCATATTGTTCGGAATACTTATGATTCGATATGAGAAAATGACGCCATACCCGTACCTGCAATCACTTTTTTCACCGCATCCTTCCGTTTAGATTTATCGAGGCTATTCAACTCCTGCTTGAACTCCTGGATCTCTCCTGCGATACAATGGAATGTATTAAATATTGATTATCACACAAGCCACCCAAATGTGTAGCCTATACCTCTCTTGGTGGAGGAGAAAAACTTCCCGTCTCCCATGGCGACAAACGATCAGTGGCCTTCTGCCGAAGATGCGAGATGTAGCTCTTTCAAACCCCCCGGAAAAAGTAGCAATAAATCAAAATTTCAGCATGGTTGCCAAGGGAAGCGTACCCTCTCTTGATCACGATTGTTAATCGCAAGGCGCGCACTTCCATTTGTGGAAAAAAAAATCCTGACTTGCATGTTGGGAGGGAATGATTGCTTCTGTCCATAGGCGGCCATGCTACGAACAAGTGTGTGGACGACTCATAAATATATGTATATTTAATTCAGGCCTGGTTTATTCTACTCTTGGGATTGCGTTTCAATGCAGAGAACTCTGGTTGCAGAGTATTGTGAGTGCTGGAAAATAGTTCAAGTTCTGGTTTCTTTTGGCACAGAAAGCGTTGCAGCATTCATATATGAATGAAAAAACATAATAAACTACCTGTTCATGGATCATTCAACAGTTTTACAGGTCATCGAGGGCGCTTGTCGAGACTTGCAGGTATGGTTGCGACGTCGAGCTAGCTGCATGATCATGCACATTGTTGTTTCTGACGTGGTATGAGCCATGTGATGATGATTTGTTTCCAATTTCAGGATCCCTCTCAGCATGTGGTGGCAGAGAAAACGTTGCAGGAATTTCGGTCTAGCCCTCAGCCATATGATGCCTGCAAGTATATTTTGGAGAATTCAAAGGATACCGCTGCGCAGTTTCAGGCAGTAACAGCCCTGAGAGATGCTAGCATACGAGAATGGGACACAGTACTCAATGGAGAGACCCGATTTGCATTGATTCAGTATTTGATGTCCATGTGTGTGCAAGACAGAGCGGACATGTCAGCTGTGGTGATCAGGCAATTAGGTGCATGTGCTGGAACACTCATGAAGCGTATATGGGGCGATTTGAACAGCAACGACAAAGAATCAATTCTGGGTCAGATTGCACAAATTACTTCAGAGCAACAGTCGTCTCCAATTGCAAAATGCAGAGCTGTGGAGTTGATGGTTGCAGTCATTGTTGAGTTTAATCCAGAGACAGCTGGAGAGATGGGGCTTCCATGGGAGTATCATTATCAGTGCAAAAATGATCTAGAGAAAAACTTTTTACCTAAAATTTTGAATTGGGCTTTGGCTTGTGCACAGTCCACGCACAAGCTTGCAGTGTTGGGGCAAGACATGGGTCTTTGCAGTGCAAGCCTCTCTTTATTGTCAGCTCTTTTGGCGTGGGACTCATCACAAAATGAGAATAGAATGCGTCGTAAAGATATCAATATGCAAGTGAGGCCACCAGAATCATGGCGAGAGGCTTTACTTGGACAACCAGGGTCTGCCTGGCCTCTGGAATTTCTTAATGATTTAGTCTCTGCTTTCTGCGGCAGCAGTGCACTACGGGAAAGTCCCATCATGTTTACATTCCTACAGTTGACGAATAACCTGGCTTTAATGCAAGGGGCCATATTTTTGGATGAGGGACGAAGAGCTTCACTTGGCCTTGGACCTTCAAGTATGTCAAGTTCAGTGGGCCATATTAGACATCTGCTGAAGCTATGCCTGCCAATTCTGATGCAACTAGAAGGAAATATTGCTGCCATATCATCATATGTTTCTGCAAATCGAGATTTGGTTTCGGGAATGTGCCGCATCTTTGCACTTGTAGCAACAACACACCCATTGAAAAAGTTTGCTGAGGCATTGATGGAGGATAATATCGACCTGCCTGATGGCAATGTAATGCTAATAAATCTTGGATCCATAACAAACGCAATGGTATATGATGTACAGCGAGGAAATGATGCCTGTGAGGAATGTTTGGAGCTTCTGGTGGAAATGTGGACTGAATACTCATCAGACTTTGACTTACATGGCCACCTTGGGCCATTGTATGAGCAGTTTTGCCAGTGTACCAGCTCCGTATTCAATGCACTGAAAGATAAAGAGCTTTTTGAAGTATCTAGGGACGTATATTCAGATGAACAGGATTATGAAGGGGATGAAGAAGCCTATTCAGATTCCTTGTTCTCAGGTCTTGCTGCAATTGGACGTTCATCATGCCAATATTCAATTCCCGCATTAATAGAGAGCTTTGAAACGAGCATACATCATTTGCAGGAAAGTGTATCGAATGGATCGGATCCAAGTGTCCCTTTGGAAAAAATATGCTGGCTCCTAAGGATGATCTCATTTGTGCTTGCTGACTCAGGAGATGGCGAGACTCCCCAAGTCCCTCAAAACTTGATCGACACTATTCTTCGCCACAATTTACGAGAGAATGCAGTAACTAAAGTATCTTCAGCCATGCTCATGTTTGGTATGGACGTGAAGGGAGCTATTGAGTCAGGGATAGCTAGTAGCAGGCTTGTGGAAGAACTTTGCAAGGCCTTGGGGAGATGGTCTGAGACATATCTCCTACCAGACTGCAAAGACGCTGCACCTGGACTGGACTGGACCGAATTTGTTTTCAGTTCAAATAAAGAAGGCACGCCTATTGTGAACCTGTTTTGCGAGTTGGCTCTTCTTTCTTTGCCAAAATATCCAGGTGACCGGGCCTTGCATCTAGCTATTTGTCATAACTTGCTGAAGCCTCTTGTGAAATACAAGGGGTTGCGCACCGTAGTTTCTCAATGCTCAGCATGGAATAATCTTATTCATCTATACGTGTCAGAGTCAACAGAGATGAAATTGCTCGATGCAGAGGTTCACTTTGAAATTGCAAACCTGATTTGCACTTGCTACAGTACCTCTACTGACAACCAGGCCATGCAATATATCAGAGATCTGGTAGCATGGCATGGAAATAAATTGATCTCATCTGCTTCTATGAAGAAAGATGCATTCAATCGTCCTGAAAACATTTCTTATACGGTGAATGCCCTCTCAGGTTTTCGAGGAGCTGCAAGATGCAGTAGCTCAACATGCCATGAGATAATAATGCTAGGAATGAGCCAATGCTTTCCAGCAATCTTGCAAATCCTGAAGCAATCAAAGGAACATCGAAATATTTACAACACGATACTGGATCTTGCTGCAGATATTGTTGAATATCATTCTGCATTCTTGAATGACTCCTCCTCAATGCATTTATTCACATGGGCAATAGAAATTATTCAGGTGCACTCTTCTGACAAGATTAATTTCAGCATTAAAAGTGCTGGGCTAGTTGGAGACCACTTTGAAGATGAATGCGAGGCTTTGGTGTCCCTGATTCGTCTTCTCACTCAAATAACCGGTGCAGAGACGTGTAGACATGAGGACATTGTCGCAGCAGTTCTCACAGGCATACAGGCAATAATACCTTTGCTGACAGTGGAGCATCTGAAATTGCCTCCTCTGCGGCAATCCTTTTTCCATCTTCTAGCCTATATGATGGAAGTTTATGCATCGCACGTGGCTAAACTTCCTCCTGATTCGTTCATATCATTCTTGCAAGCAATTGCATTTGGACTAAAAGTAGAGGATGACTCTGAAACTAGTTCTGCTGTCTTCGAAGCCGTTGCAGCATTTTCAAAATTTAGCTTGTCATCTCGCTTGCATGGAGATGTTGCAGGGATGAGCGAAAATATCCTGATCGAGGGCAAACATGCCCTTGTCTTCCTGTATGACATAATCCTTGCACGAATAGTATTTGAAGATGCAGGAGTAGGTTCCATAGACCTGGCATCTGAGCCCGTGTTATACATTATGGCACACGACGCTGCATTTTATTCTGAATACATAAGACACAAGGCCCTACATGCAGTCCAAAATCAACAGTCTCAAGAGCAAATATCGTCTGCTTGTGATGACCTGAAGTCTTGTGTCCTTCAAAATGCCTCTGTAGACAGAAATGCCAGGCAGCGATTCTTACCTGTGTTTAGATCGTGTATAATCAAAATAAGGAGAGTAGTCAGAACGCAATAAATGAATACTGGGATCTTTCGGTCTTGAGAGTGCAATTGAAATATTCTTACATGTTGATGTCATTTGATCATGATGCCTATGGTTCATTACCAGAAGCTGCGTATGCCTCTCCAATTAGTTTGAACAACCAAGTCGCCCGATCAACTAAGTTCTGCTTTAATTTAATGTCCTCCAAAACAATTCCTGTTTCTCCCAATCGATTATCTATTTGAACAGAGGAGGCTGCCTTATCCGGGTGAAGTTTCAATGCTAGCTTCCTGTATGCTCTTTTCATCTGCTCTCCTGTGCCCACTCCACTTGAAACTCCCAGAAGACTGGAATAATCGGGCTTGTTTCCTTGTAAAGCCGCTACTTTCATGGATTCCATTCTCAAAAGATACTCTTTCTTCTGATCAAGGTGATCTGCTGTCTGAATCGCCATTGAAATCTCTTTCAATGCCTCATTGAAAAATCCCAATTCATGCAAAATAGTAGCCAGCCTCGAGTGCGCTTTCGCATAATTCGGCAAAATTGAGAACGACCTACAACAATCTGCCATGGCTAGGGCCTTATTTGTAGCTGCATGATGTGCTGCTGCCCGATTACTCAGGAGTATGGCTGCCATAGCTGGTGACAAACCTCCTTTCACTGACAATGCCTGGCTGTAAGATTCAATCGCCTCCCCATAACATTTTAATCTCATCAGCCTATTGGCTTGATCCTTCAATATTTGGACTTCGTTGATTTTCTTCTGCATTGATATTAAAGATTCCTTGTCAGGTATGGTGACAATCTGATGCAGAAGTTTTAAATCACTTGTATCGCTGTCTGGCTGAATTGGGGAAATCAAGTCATTTAAGCTCCCTATATTTTTATGACATTGAACGTAGTCAGCTTTGAAGAAACAAGTTTGAGTTCTGCACCAACCAGCCCATAAGGGAGGGTTGCATGAATTTTCTCTTAGAATATTGTCCAAAATTTTGTCAGCTTTTGAAAAGTCTCCAATTTTAATGTGTGCAAGTACAATTGCTGCCTTTAGAGACTCTGAATGCGGACAAATTGCTTCAACACTTTTGAATGCTGATATCATGGCCTCTGAATCTGTGAACAAAATAGAAGTATGGCATCTTTCATCCTGAACAATGCCCACAGCTTTAAGGAACGTATGAAACTTCTTTTCACTCCCATCAATCTCTGAAAGCTTTGATCTGACTTCCTCATGGCTCTCAAGTCCTCGAAGCTCCTTTCTAGCTTCAGGAAAATGCCCCATTCGAATAAGGCATGTGGAAGCTCTAATGCTACACTTTACATAGGAAGAGTCCAGCGCCTTGCCCGAAGCACAGTCTTGCAAAGCCTCAATAGGCTTACCCAAAGCTAAATACGAGGCAGCTCTATTGCAGTACAGAAGTGGCAGTCCCATTGCGACATGCAAGTTGGGTGAACACTTTTTCACAGCATAAATGGACCTGGAATACATGATACATGCCATCTTGAAATCCCCCGTTTTAAAAGCCTCATTCCCTCGTATACGTAACCTTTGGGCTTCAATATCGTACTGTTTGCTTCCCACTGCAGAAACAGTTGAAACAGGTTTGTCACCTGGTGCTAACACCTTCTCAGCAGATTTCACTACTCTGCGAATATTCCTTCTAAAAGCCTGCTCACGAGGAGCAGGTATCTGGGATTCTTGTGCTCCAAGAATCGGTACATTTGGAATTGAGATCATGTTCGCTCGATTATACTGAACCTTTCTGTGCAAGCCAAATGTTCGCCTTTCTCTCCCTCTAGTACGAACGCTATCATCCTTTCCAGGAGAGAACACGGCAGCTTTATTCAAATTCACGGACTTGGAAAACTCGCTGCAAATATTTTCCTGCGAAGCAACTGGCGACCAAGCCATTTCATCTAATCCTGCATGTGCATGCAAATTACAGATCCAGATATTATTGAAACATATGCTTCATGTACACATTGTATTTCTCACCATGGTCCTCAGCAACGGGCTCTGATCCCTCAGCAGGCATGTTATGCTTGTCAAGCCTGCCAATCCTTCCCAAACGGGCTCTCGCATTTTGTATTCGTACAGAGCGCTCCTTCCACTCCTTCTTGCCCTCCCCCACGACAAAGGCATGGTTTCCAGGTACCCCTTCTCCACCCTCATTCATTCCATTAGAAAACGTATCCTTAGATTGAATATTAAAACTGCTATCGCCCATCATCTGTGCTCGCAATTTCCCTCGTTCATGGAGTTCGTTGGGCAGTGATGCGTCCCTCAGCCCACAGCACTAGTCCTACACGTGTCACCAATGTGAAATAGTTGATACCTTTATTTCAATTTGACGATAAAGCGAAGGAGGGGACAATCTCGGAATGATCTAGGGACGAAAGCCTCCTTATATAGAAAAATTACAAAAAATGTGACAGGAACATTCAACAAGATTTGTTCACCCCCAGTCGCCTTTATACCGATATAACACCTTCAGTAGTTTCCAGGAATTGCATTAGAGAATAGAAAACCCGTATGACAGGCAGGCAATCAGGATATCAAAGGTTGGTGAACACAGCAAGTGACTACAGCGTGTTGGAATCGCTTGGAATTGGAATTTCTCTCGTCGGTTTATGCAATAAAAATTGAAGATTGGAGAGTGTCTTAGATCGGTTTGTCAGATAGTGCAACGAACACGTTGTGCAACAGTGCTTTCGTGGCAAGAATTGGGTGCGGGGAGAACGGTGACGACAAGATTGATAGCCCAGTTATATAATGGTAGATTCACTTATATTGCCACCTGGAATCAAGACAGATGCCCGAGTGGGTATTTTGGTGCTGGCCATTTTAGGCGAAGTCCTGCAGGGAGGTCTCTTCTTCGGGTGGAGTGCCTTATCAATCATGATAACGGATGAGGGCAACTACGAAGAAGGGTGCGACGAGGCAGGAGAAGGGATAGATGGTGATAAAATCTGCAAGTCTCAGGAAAGTAAATTGGCCTTGCTTTGGACAGTTGGTATTTTTGCTTTGAACTTTGGGCCAGTGTTGATGGGTTTTGTTTTGGATTACCTTGGCCCTAAATTCACCGCGATACTAGGAGTTTTTCTCAACATGTTAGGTTTGATATTATTTGGAGCCTCATCGTCAAATGGATTTAATGGCTTCGTTGCAGCAGCAATCATCCTTGGGCTGGGAAACATAACCTTTCATTTGGCTCAATTTCATATTAGTTCTCTCTTCCCAACCAAGCGAGGCCTCGTGACAAGTATTTTTGTAGCAGGATTTACGGGATCTGGGATAATGATGTATGTTCTGCAACTGATTTATGAAGCAGCGGGATCAACTCGGGCAGCATACACCTGGGTTCTGATTGGATATTCATTTATTTGTGGCTTGTGGGCTCCTCTACTGTGGTGGATGATGCCAAATGAATCTTTCAAAGTCGGCGAAATATATTTGCTGAGAAATGATTGGAAATTCGAAAAGAGGTTGAGAACTGATCTAGGAAGAACCTATAGGCGAACTACAGCAATGCAGGATTATGTTGTAGCTGCAAATGCTGCAAGAGAACGAGATAGTCAGATCCAGCAAGCAAACAATATAGCTGCATCATCACAGGAACGTCTTGTGGAAGGAAACAAAACTAGTTCAGACCCCATTTGGGCAGAAGATGTAGATCGAAGGGTGCACTTTGAAGAAGAGGGAGAAATAGTGAGAGACAATACCACAGAGTCTGTAGTAGACAAAGTTGCAGGGAGTAGCAATCAAACCGGGGAGTCGTCAACGCATCAAGAAATTCAAGAAGATCAAATACCCCGCCGTTTGGAAGACGCCCAAATCGGCCACGAATCAATGCCATTGCCTCCAGATGTGTCATTTGGTCCTCTCATCTTTGAATCTAGAAGATTTGTTGAGCTGCGGAAAAAAACATTCAAAGAGCAATTTATGTCAACTGAATCTTTTGGAATGGGAATTTTTTACACCCTGAATGTCTTCTTCCAGCAATTTTATCTCGGAACCCAAAGATTGCAGCTTGAGTCAAAAGGCGACACAAACCATGCATATGCTGAGTTTGGAAACATCATCGTTGCATTTGCTGCCTTTGCAATTCCATTAATTGCGTGGTTATTGGATAAAAAAGGTTATGGTATTACGTTAGGGGCAATAAATGCTCTTTCCATCATCACAGGGGCTTTCCAAGCTCTACCAATGCTGTGGATTCAGGCATTTACATTGATGTTCTGGATGATTGGGAGGTTTTTCATGTATAGCAGCTACTTTGCTATATTTGGAGCATTGTTTGGGTTTCGAAATTTTGGGAAGCTCGTTGCGATTGATAATTCCTTCAACGGGCTGTTTGGCTTGCTGCAGTTCCCCCTTACCTACTTTGCCATCCATGTCTTGGATGGCAATTTCACGGTAATCAACATAGCTCAAGTAATCATCATACTTCCTCTGTCGATTTTCTGCTACTATATGTATAAGTGGGAAAGAGAAGATTTGGTGCCCATTAGACCCCTTGAAGGTGAGGAATTGCCCTGTGATATGCTGGGTTACAGAGAGAAGAAAAAACTTCCTGAAGTTCATCTTCCTCATATCGAGTTGCCTAATTTCTTGCATGGAAGGCAAAGCAGAGATGCAGAACCAATGTTGTGAACGTTTGTATTATCTTTCTATATGAAACGACCAATTGTAACATTAAGTATCAAATGGTGATGTTCTGCCAGATGACGAGGCTCCCTCATCATTGCTCTTGGTACTTGGCAATTGTCCTTCCTTGAGCAAATTTGCAAATATGGCCAGGCTTCTATTCTCCTGGGGGCTTTCTCGATTCCTGCATAAGGCAAAAGAAAAACCCAGACGTTATTAAAGGATACGAGGATGTTGTGCATCGAAATCACGAACCCAAAGTATATTGGCCCAGCATCCTCGCCTTCACTGTTCCTATACTCCTTGGTATCAGCCTCCTCCTCAATCGTAGTAATGTTCTGCTCACTTTCTTCCACATCCGATTTTTGTTCTGTTATAATCTCATTACTTCTCTCTTCGTTGGAAATAGGCACTCCAGGGCTTTCGGGAACCTCCACAGAGGAATTATCAATTTGTGCCTCTGCAGTTTTCTCCCAAAAATCACTTGGCAAAGGTGTGAATGTCAAAGAAGAGGTCTTTGGAAGGGTATCTGTTCCGATAGCTGCAGAATATCGATGCAAATCGTTCGCCTGTACTGTGAATTCATTGCGATCGATGTCATCTACCTCTCTAAAACGATCCTTACCAGGCAGTGCTGGATGCAGGGCAGCTGCATGAGGAAGGGAATTGCCCGTATCAGACATATCCTTTGAATATTTCTCCAGAGCTTTCCATCGTATGTTTCGCTTATCTTTACTTTCTGTGATGCTAGTAGATAAATCTTTCCTATACCTATCCAAATTTGGAATGTCATGCTCGACACTTGGTGCTGTGTGGAATGACTTGCTGCTCTTTCCAACAAACATATCCCTTCCTGGCCCCGTAGAACCTTGTCTCTCCTGTTCGCTCAAGGGTGGAGGAGGGAAATTATCCATCCCTTGAGATTTGATGACATCATGAAAGTGTTGCCATCGTATCCTTGGTTTCCGATCCAATGACTTTCCTGGATGTTTCACCATTGGCATGAAGCCATAGCCATACCTGACATGACCCTGAACTCTGTAGGTTCTTTGTCGCAATATATTCAGGCCACTTGTAATGATATATGCGTTGATCACAACTACAATTTCTGCATTTGAGTCTGCTGCTAGTCCTCCAGGCTCTGCCCAAGATCTCAGAGGAGACTTCTCATCAATTTCATGGGTCACAAGTATGGGCAAGCGTAGATGAATTCTATCCGAACCGTTCCTATACCCGCACTGCAATGTAATATTCATCATAAATTTTCATTAAAATGTTGTGCACATGAAAATATGGGCATCGAGAAACGTACGGCCAACATTATCTGCTCAAAAGATTCACCTGCAGGTGCCGTTCCAGAACCTGGTACATCTGTAACCTTCTTCCAACGATACAGGTACATTTTAGCCGTAATCTCCAACATTTGATTGGGATAGGTATCTCCAACTCGGCAATAAACACACAGATTTCCTCTTTCATTTGGACAAACACACAATACATCAGACAACACCAGCGTGTTGTCCCCTAACAGAGGATATGGTACTGTCCTCTTCGCTCTGTTCACGACAAACTGACTCAGCTCGTCTTTCGGCATCTCAGGAAGACCTTTATGGGGCTCTATTCCATGGAAAGAATTCAAATCGACAACATAAGGTTCTGCACCTGATGGAACCTTGACCACATTCTTAAACTGATATCCCCAGAAGATCTCTTCTGGTATATATGATCTTCTCGTCATGAAAGGATTTCCCATCTGCACAATACATTATTTTGAAGATACGCCACATACAAAGGTTCATGTATCATAGCCAAGTGCGTACCTCTGTTGTACCTTCAAACGTCACCACAATTTCTGAATTCATCTGAACAAGGGACCCATGTGTATGGCCACATAAAGGAGACCTCTCATCAATCGTATGCTCAATAATCAAAGGCAGCAAAAGCATTCCATCGATGTAATCAAGCTCAATTGGTTCCACCCTCACAGGGATCCTCTCACTCTCTGCAGTGATTCGACCCTCACCCCATGTGTAAAGATATGCTCGCACCTTGGGCTCTACCACCTGTGCATTCCTCACATCGGCTATACGAAACATAAACTTCAAAATACCATCACGCCGAGAAATGACTGCTTTGTTTGATATAAAAATAGATCGAGATCGCTGATGCGGGTGGGAAATCTTTGCAAAAATGATACCTAGCACTATTGCATCCAGAACAATCCCAACAACAGACTGAATGATGACCAACCAAGTTGCCACCCAACACGAATCTGGTGCAGTATTTCCATAACCAATCGTCATTTGAGTGATGACAGAAAATAACAGAGCGTCAACATATGACTGATCCGGCCCAGAGAAGCACGATGGGTTCTTGAGCATCACCAGCCACCACCAACCTGACCAAAAGAAGAAGATGACAATAAACATGGCCATTGTCATCACAACCAGCCACATGATATGAAGTTGAACCATCGATATAAAAAAATCTACAGTCGAAAGCAACGGGATGACAAGGGTCCTTCAGACAGGAAGAATGCCAGTACAGTCATCTTCGTACCTTTGGTAATCAAGTGAAGAGGAATATTTGCTCCTCTGTACTGCACTCGAGATTCACCAATATCCCTGCACGCATAGTGGCATACATACGTCTCTCTGGACCGACAGCCTCATCCCAATACTCGTCAACACAACGTACAAATCTTGCCCTACGTCCACCAACGTTGCCCGACGAGACCTCCTCAGTTTCGTCTCATACCGAGGCTCCCCCATATTGGGGTTTGGCATGTAGTATTCATCAAAATTCCAAAAAGCATCACCAGATTCTCTGCATCAAGAAGATCGAATATGGCAAACCACAACATTCATGCAATTATTCAGCCAGTGAAACGCACTCTCGGGTCTGGGGTATCGTAGACCCCTTCCTAGACCTCAAATATTTCTTCAATCTATCCATAGTTCACCCTCGATCGTATCATAAGGTATTATGCGAGTCGAAAAGTTTCAATCATGGCGTGGACTGAAAGTGGACACGTTCGAATACAACCCCACCCGGCTACAACTACGTATTTTACTTATATAAATAAAAATTATTTTCATTCTTTGTGTTGCCAGAGGATTTTCAGGAAATCACCCCTACCCATCTCACTGGCATGAATTCCATGCTCAAGGCTGAGACGAGCTGTCTGGCCTATGGATTCTGTTGATATCATCATTTGCATCCTCGACAACACCTTGATGGACTGAGCGATACGAGCAATTGATTCCAACAAAGAAGCGTCATCCATGTCAGCATCGGCACTGTCACCGACTGCATCAGTTGATGGGATGCCCACCCAGATCAGACCATTACACCCAAGGATAATGCCCACTCCATACTCATCAAACGTCGCCATATGCTGTCGTTGCCGCTTCACTAGGCAGGCAGATACTTCTACCAACTGTCCATGTTTCAAAAGACCGTATCGTGTACTTCTTGTATGAAGCAGCACCACACCATCCTGGTGAACTGCCTGAACTTCAGCCTGCATCGACACACACCCGATGAATCACATGTATATATATATATAGCATTCGATACTGACGTACCGAAACTAGATCCCCCTCTTTGAATATTTCTCTCATCTGCAGCTCATCCTCGGCTGTTCTCCTTCGCTGAATACCTCCTGGTAAACTTACAGCTGAGAGCATCAACTGAGCCTCCTGTTTGGCCTGCAAATCTATCCTCCATCTCTTCCCTCCAATCTACACATCATGTGCATACACGTAGGTTCCAATCCCCATTCGGTCATTTATACATACACATGGATATACTCCAGGTCTCCTGGAGTCAAACACACCTCTGTCACTCTGCCAACAACGACGTCACCAACCTCTGCTCCATACCGCCGATGCAATGTCTTGACTGTTATTAATTTATTCACTCTCTCTACAACTCCGCATACGGTGGCAACAAGCGTATCGTCTCTCACCAGAGTACCGTGACCTCTGCATGACACAAGTGTCTGGGTTAGTATCACCTGAATTGAGCCTGGATTCCTCTCTCAATGATATACCTGAGAGTATTTTCTTCAAAATTTTCAATGCTATCCCCAACGCTGACACAGACTGCATTGCCTGGTGCATCGCTCATAGACTCGGCAATAATCTGCCTGGGAGCATTCTCCACCAAGCGATGGATCTTCATTGTTTACAATTTTTAATGTATGTATATATATTCATAATATGGCCATCCCATTGAGGATCATGTGGGTCATTGTATCAGTGAGATCTCTTACTAAGAGATCTGTAGTTACTTTTCTGACAAAAGAAAAGAGAGAGAGAATTTCAGAGGGCGAGCGAAAGCGTGTCTATGTATATGTATGGAATGAATCTGAAATATTCATGGCGAAGAAATCAAAAGGAAAGCATGGGTGGTTGGATCGGACGGTGGAAGAGTTGACAAATTCAAAAAATACCAAGGCTGCTTGGGCTCTAGCGTCGATATTGCTGTTAGGGGAGGCTGTTTTACTAGGTTTAATAATACAAAGAGTTCCATGTACGTCGATGTATGTTATATGAGGATCGAAGGGAGACGTTTGCTACAGGAAGCTTTTCCAACTGCAGATACTGAGATTGACTGGGTGGCGTATATGCAAGAAGTGGAGGGATATGAACAGGGGGAGACAGATTATACAAAGTTGCGTGGGGATACGGGTCCTTTGGTGTATCCGGCAGGTTTTGTTCATATATTCCTGTGGCTGAAGAATGTGACTGCTGGGGAGATTTTTCCAGCACAGATTATTTTTGGAATCTTGTATCTTTTGACTCAATTGGTTGTGATGGCGATATACATAGAGTCAAAGTCCTTGCCACCTCTAGGATTGGTGTTGCTGTGTCTGTCGAGGCGTTTGCATTCGATATTTGTCCTGAGATTGTTCAATGACTGTTGGGCCATGTTTTTTGCATACCTTGGGGTATTTTTGCTCCAGTGTCGGAGAGTGCCGGCTGCTATATTCCTCTTTAGTGTTGCAGTTTCTATTAAAATGAATGTTCTTCTCTTCGCACCGGGGGTTTTGGCGGTGGTTTTGAGGATATCTGACATCAAGGAGACTGCCAAGGGTGTTGTTGCAGGGGTGATGTTTCAAATAGCAGTTGCTCTTCCATTCCTGTGGCACCATCCATGGTCATATGTGACGAAAGCATTCGAATTCTCGCGGGTATTTATGTATACATGGACGGTCAATTGGAAGTTCATCCCTGAGGAATGGTTTTTATCAAAGCAATTTTCCATTTTTCTGCTGATGGTCCACCTTAGACTGCTCTGGGCTCTGGTGCAATACCGCTGGTTTGTAGGTACGAGTCTGCACTCTGCAGTTCGTACATTCTTTTTCATCGATGATAAAGATGATGGTGCACAAGGATCGGTATTCGTAAACAAAGATGCGATTGCCTCAACTGTGTTCATGTCCAACTTTGTGGGGATTCTCTCTGCGAGGAGCTTGCATTATCAGTTCTACTCTTGGTACTTCCATACCATCCCGTTTTTGCTTCTCAGAACAAGTATTTCGTTTCCCTTAAAGTTACTCTTGTTCTGTGGTATCGAAATCGTCTGGAATATATTCCCAAGCACAGCAATATCCTCTGGAGTGCTGCTCATGTCTCATGTGTCAATGATGTACAGTTATTGGAAATACCCTGCACCGTATCCTCTTCAGGTCAAGGCGATCAGTAAAAGACCGAAAAAGAATTGATAACACACATGTAAGAACAGAAATTAACGCTATTAAGATTTAGAGCTGTGCTCAAGTTTGCATGTCATTTTGAAACGAGATGGAGGAGACAGAAGAGGGCTTAGCCCTTGCTGCTGCAGCAAGAGAGAAAATCAAAAGCAACAAAAGGCAGCTTGATGGGCAGGTACGAGGCGTATCTAGGAATGATCTTGATTGTATGCATGGCGCTTGTTGTCTTCCACTCTCAATGCGATGTTCTGAGATAAATCACCGCATTCTAATTGCGTAGATGGATGAAAATGGGGTGAAGAAAGCACTTGTATCAGCTACACCTACACCGTGTCGGCATATGGTTGCCACACCGAAGAACTGGTCTGAGTCTACTGACTTGGACTCTGCCATTCATGGGACACTGGAACAGCCTGCATGGTCGGGGCCGATGGCAAAGTCATATCCATTCACACTGGATACATTTCAGAGTACAGCTATAGCTTGCATAGTGCGTGTATTTAGCGTGATGGTCTGAAGCTCTTTTGTCAACTGTTTTGATTGGTTCATTGTTGAATGCAGGAGAGAAATGAATCTGTTCTTGTTGCAGCGCACACTTCAGCGGGTAAGACCGTGGTGGCTGAATATGCGATTGCAAAATCTTTGAATAATAAACAACGAGTGGTCTACACATCCCCATTAAAAGCGCTGAGTAATCAAAAATTCAGGGAATTGAGTGAAGAGTTTGGCAGTGTGGGTTTGATGACTGGAGATGTTACGCTGAATGAAAATGCACAATGTGTGGTTATGACGACTGAAATTCTCAGGTCTATGATATATAGAGGGGCAGATGTGTTGAGGGAAGTTGCATGGGTAATCTTTGATGAAGTTCATTACATGCAAGATAGAGAAAGAGGGGTTGTCTGGGAAGAGGTGATCATATCTCTGTCTCATGCGACGCGTATGGTATTTTTGTCAGCAACGCTGCCAAATTGTTTTCAGTTTGGTGAATGGGTCACCTCACTGCATGGATCACCGTGCCATGTGGTCATAACAGACTATAGGCCTACTCCATTAGTACACTATGGGTTTCCTGTTGGTGGATCGGGTCTTTATTTGGTATGTCTCTTGAATGAATATATGAATTATGATGAGTGCATGATGTATTTTGTTTGTTGCAGCTTGCTGATAGTAGATCAAAATTTAAGGAAGAAAACTTTGACAAGATGAAAATGGATTTTCCAAAGGATTCGCCAATATGGCTTGATGATTCATCTGATGGTCAGGTCGCTCCTTTAGAAAAGTCAAAAGGAATTAAAGAACACAAAACGCAAGCACCATCAATTGAAAAGGAACTCAGAAGACTCATTTTAGTGCTCAAGAATAGAGAATTATATCCTTGCATTGTTTTCAGTTTTAGCAGAAGGGAATGTGAAGCCTATGCGCAATTTATTGCATGTCCGCAAAAGAAAAAGCAAAAGAGTGACGAACCAGATGATTTGATCGATTTGAACTCAGAAGAAGAGAAGGCGGCTGTCCAGAGCATATTTGATGCTGCTCTGCAGTGTCTAGATGAGCAGGATAGAAACTTGCCTTGTATTGAGTCGATGCTACCTATGCTCCTGAGAGGCGTAGGAGTTCATCATTCTGGACTTTTACCGATTCTTAAAGAAATAGTTGAATTGTTATTTCAAGAGAACTTGGTCAAGTGTCTATTCTCGACAGAAACATTTGCCATGGGCTTGAATATGCCTGCCAAAACTGTTGTTTTCACATCTTTGACCAAGTGGGATGGTCAGATGACACGACCGCTGTCTAGTGGTGAGTATATTCAAATGAGTGGTAGAGCTGGGCGAAGAGGAAAAGACGACCGTGGTTTTACCATGTTGATGATTGATCAGAATTTGACAAAGGCTGATTGCAAGGAAATGCTCAAGGGTGAAGCATCTCGTTTGAACTCATCATTCAAATTGTCCTATTACACGTTGCTGAATCTAATTAGAAGTAGATCTTTGGGTAGAAAAGATGATATGGAATATGTCATTTCAAAGTCTTTCCAACAGTTTCAGCATGAGCAGGCGGTGCCAAACATACAGAGTGAGGTAGACAGTATCAGAGAAAAGGCAAAAGCACTGACTCTATCCCGAGAGGAGATTGAAGAGTTTAATGAAAATCAAAGGCTTTTTAGGGAAGTTCAGAAAAGAAAAATGGGCTATCTTTTGAATCCAAACGCTTGCTTGCATCTTCTCCGCCCAGGTAGGATTGTCAGGGTATATGCTGGTGATACAGACTGGCATTATGGGGTTCTTCTTCGATTGCGAAGGATTGAGGATTCTCAAATTTCAGATCCAAAGAATTATGTAGCAGACGTTATGCTATGTTGTGCCATTGATGGAAATTCAACATTTCCCTGCTCTTTTGAGGATACACGTAGCTCAATGCTTGTAGTTCCTGTTCCTCTGCCTAGCATTTCTGAAATCAGTTGTCTGAGAATCACGCTTCCCTCTAACTTGAAGGATATAAAGGCGAAAAAGAGCGTCAAGAATACATTGAAGTCTCTTATGAGCAAATACCCTGCTCAAAAACTACCTCAGTTAGATCCTTTGGCAGATTTCAATGTGGTTGAGAGGGATACCAAAGAGTTAGAAAAGATCTTAGATGAGGAGAAGCAAGTAGCTTCTCGAATAGAAAATTTAGAGGTGTGGCAGGTGATACTATTCCTCATGAGTAATCCATACACTGACAATATATTCCAACACTTGCAGGAGAAATATGGACAGGGTCTTTCAGTACAGTTAAGAGAAGCAGCACAACTGCAGAACATTGCGTCAAAGAAAGAGCTTGAGATATCTAGATCCCCACTAAAAAAGTTTGAAGAGGAATTCAAACAAAGGAAAGACGTTCTTCGTAAACTTGGTCACATTGACGAAGACGACACAGTGACCTTGAAAGGTAGGGCGGCTAGTCAAATTGATACAGGTGATGAACTTCTGATTACAGAGCTCATGTTTGACGGGACTTTTGGCTCACTAGATGAGCATGAATTGGCCTCACTTCTATCATGCATGGTCCCAGTGGAAAATTCTCAGGTATGACAGCAAGATTGGAAGCTGGAAAATCAAAATACTCCATTGTATTTACATTTTCTATTTCATGCAGGGGAGTCCAAAATTGCCTCTTCGACTGAGTAATGCGCTTGTGAGGCTGAGGCAGGTTGCAGACCATATATTCAATGTATCAACAGAATGCAAGCTAGAAATGGAATTGGATAGTATGTTCACACAAGTTGACCTGGCATCCTGTCCTACATAATAGTAACTATATTTTCATACTGCTGTGTAGAGGATAAGTATGTAGATCAGTTTCGACCGACTCTCATGGAGGTCGTCTATCTGTGGAGCAAAGGAATGCCTTTTCAAACGGTGTGCGATGCCACCGATGTGTTTGAAGGTAGCATTGTTAGGTGCGTTGGATTGCCAGAGTTGCATTTTACCTGCTTGTAAAATCAGAAATTTTCTCATATATGAGTAAATTAATATAGGGCATTAAGGAGACTATACGAGCTAATGGATAGCTTGGATCTAGCAGCACAGGTGGTTGGTGACACTGGCCTCTCTGAGAGATTCAGAAAGAGCAAAGAGAGCATTCGAAAAGGACTTCCATTTGCTGCCTCATTATACATTTAGAGATCTTAATCAATTAATCTTTTGGTGATGCTATACCATACGTATGGGTCCAACAGGAGTTCTTTTGCAGGTTTAACAAAGTGGGCTACTTCAAGGAGCTTTTGGTACAGTTTGGGATCCTTCTGTGCTTGGCTCAACATCTTGTCTGTGATATATTTATCTATGTTTGAAATTCCGTTGGATTTCACTCCATGGCAAATTGTGTCAGGGAATCTGCATGATTGATACTTGGAGAATCAGGACTTGTTTTAAGGATTTCATTGACAATAATCATTCCACACCTCAAGTCAGAAGCAGTTGCAAGCTTCCAAGACTCTTCAAGGTGATTAAAAATCCTTTTCAAGTACAAATGTGATGCTTTAGAGAGAAAATCTTGATTCGTGCACGCTGTCTGAGACTCATTCAGACATTCGGATAATAGAATAATACCTTGGGCTGCAGCAGTGATGCCCTACAGCAACAGAAAAACGTTATCCTCATTTTGCTATATGAGTGTGCTCACATTACTTGAGTGTTTTACCTGACCGTAAATGGGGTTCAACCTCTGGATCGAGTCTCCGACAGGCAGTAAACCTTCAGGGAGTAGAATCTCATTGTACAAGAGCCTCTCATTTCTCATTGCCTGGTATTTCATCACCTTTGTTATCGGCTTCGATGCTTTTAATGCCTCATACATCGTTTTATCCGGTAAACTTTTACAGAAAGATAAGAATCCTTCATCCGTCATTGGAATATCCTCCTTTCTTCCTGCCTCTGCCAGGGTCACTTGCCATACATTCCCTTCCATTGGCAACAGGCTACCACCTTTGGTGCCATCAGGGAGACTCTTGATCACCAGCAACCTCCAATCCTGCGCGAAAAAGACTTAGCTTTAAATGATATTTTGACCTTATCATTATCGAACATATGTGCGCACTTCTTTGAAGTCATCAGGCATGCAGACCAATCTGCTGGCTGACTTGATCCTCGCATCGACTGATTCTTTCTCTGGTCCCTGGAGTCCTTTCTTGCGCAGTAGCATTGGAAGTATAGAACTTCTTCCAGATGCGTCAATGCATATGTCGCATTTTAAATATTTTCCACTCTCCAATAGTATCCCTGAAACCTGATGATCATCCATGGTTATGTCTTTCATGGCGTCTTGCATGAAGACCAACTTGCCTTCATGCTCAGCAAAAACTCTATCCCTCAAACATTGTTCCAGAAAGGGCCTACTCACCCCTAAACCACGTAAATTAGACTTGAATCTTGGGTATACATCGTGATGGTCAAAGTAATGCACCTGCTGTCCGAGATCAAGATCGATGCCACCCAAAGAGACAACTTCATCATGGAACCCAGGAAGGAGGTATTCCAAAGCCATCGCTCCTCCAGCCGTCAATTGATGTGGTTGACAAATCTGTGGGACTCCTCGCCTCCAAGCAAGACTCTGTATATAAATTACGACTTGTTACATCTTGAAATCACCGTTCAGATTCATCAGATATTTATACTCACGTCAGATAATGGGTTCCATCCAACCCTTGGAGCAGTCAAAAGTTCATCTTTGTCAACCATTACAATAGAATCGCAGTATGTGGCCAATATATGTGCGGATAACAGTCCTGAGATGCCCCCACCAACTATGACGGCCTTCATATCTCTTTTTGTGGCTGGTTTGATGCTCAGTTGACAGCTTGACCTGTCCTGGCGAAGAGATCTGCACTGTACATTTGTGTATTGGAGACTTGGCTGTATCATTGTAGATAAAGTGAAATGGAATTTTTCTAATGAGTTATGAGATCAGCCTGACGGGTCACTCTCACAGGTCAGATGAGGGAGAGCAGAGGTCAAACAGAGTTTCGTTACAAATGGTCAGAAGTAGTCAAACTTGCGCAAGTATACATAGATTTATCGGCCATTAATTTTGCTGCCTTCTTAGAAAATCAGGTACTTTGATTGGTGATGAGGAGCCAGATGGTCTCTCAACTATTGGCCTTTGTGGCTCAGGCGCTTGGGGCACTGATGAAGACTGGCGGGATGCACTCTCTTGATTCTTGCCAAATCCTGTCGCAATCAAAGTAATGTGGACTTCCTGGCTCATCTTGGGGTCCACCACTGCACCGAAAATCAAGTTGGCCTGAGGGTCGACCAATTCATAGATGATTTCTGCAGCCTCATTTACCTGCACCAATGAAATGCCCGTCAATTCACAATCAATTGAGACAGTACTTTGTGTATCAAACATACCTCGAATAAACTCATATCAGGAGGTCCAGTTATATTCCAAACAATACCAGTTGCCCTCTCGACACCTACATCCAAAAGCGGAGAGGAAAGTGCTGCCAGTGCTGCATCACGAGCACGAGTTTTGCCTGACGCTCTTCCCTCTCCCATCAACGAAGTCCCCGCTCCCAGCATAATGGCCTTTACATCAGCAAAATCGACATTCACAAGGCCAGGAACTGTGATGATATCGGAGATGCCCCTCACACCAGATCGCAACACATCATCAGCTGCCCTAAATGCCTCTGTCATGGGCAAATTAGAATCCACAGTCTCCAAAAGTTTATCATTTGGGATAATAATCAATGTGTCGACGGACTTTCTGAGTTCCTCAATAGCCTCAAGTGCTTGCTGTCTTCGAAGGCGACCCTCAAATGAAAATGGGGTTGTCACAATAGCTACTGTCAAGATCCCCAAACTTTTCGCAATACCTGCCACAACAGGGGCCGCACCACTACCAGTTCCTCCACCCATTCCAGCCTGCGTTCACAGAAAAGAAGAAGCAATAGTATGCACAGCACTCACCCAACATGCACCAGAATTCCACACTAATCGCGACATACCGTTATAAAGACCATATCAGATCCTGCCACAGCTTCCTGAATCAGCGCTTTGCTCTCCTGAGCAGCCTTCTGTCCCACCATTGGGTTGCCTCCTGCTCCCAGCCCCCTGGTTAATTTGTCCCCAATCTGAAATTTATTCCCAGCCTCAACAGGTGATGTCTCCAAGGCTTGCGCATCAGTATTCATGATCAAAAAGTCTACCCCAACAATACTGTCTGTGGAAAACATTCGATTGACAGCATTTGATCCTCCTCCTCCAACTCCAAGCACCTATACACACACCCATACGTCAGCAATGCACAATAATAGTCCCCTGGTTCCACCCAGATAGAACATGTACATACCTTGATGGAAGCTGCTCCGCCAATCTCACTGGCCGATGAATCAGCCTGTGGTGTCACATCTGCTACTGGGTCCTCAGATTCACCACTTGCAGCGCACCGCAAAGTATATTTCCTTGGTGCGCTCTCCGATCCGCGTTGACAGTTACGAAATCTTGATTGAGAAAAAGGAATTGGGTTGCAACTAATTGCCCCACAAAGCGTCCCTGCCTGCTGTGGTATCCACTGGGATCGTACTTGGGAAACTGGTCTCAAGGACATGGTCGTAACCGCCAGATTTCAGAGTCTATCGATATACTTTACTCTTCTGAAACCAAATGAACTATAAAGAAATTGTGATGAAATAGAACAACGTGCCAGAGTGCCTCGATGTCAATGTTCGGATAACAGGAGAAAACGCCAATCAAACAAACCCGTCCTATGAAATCTCTCCTTTGATGGGAAATTACCATCGACAATCCAGATGGTTTTTTTTAGCTCTCTGGACAGAAAGCAAAAAGATCCACGTTGATGCTGTCCACCATATACGCTTCAGAGAATTGCAAGAAAAAATCTGGTATACTACCATCGTGAAGGATCCTCTGGTACAAGTATGCGCGGTAGAACTCTAGCTTGCCGCCTGTGGCATTTGTCCACTCTTGAGCAATCCGGACGTAGTTCGATTGGATGCATTGAATCATCATCTAACGTAGTCAATTATAAAAACCTGTTGCGATTTGGCTGTGGACAGGTGGATGGAGCTCGTTCCTTCACTAGGACTTCCTGTGCGTCTGAGGAAGCAGAGGAGCGCGAGGTTACCGACCCCAAGGTATTAGAGCTGGCAGATCGTATAATTGAGCTCAATATGCTGGAAGTAAGTGATTTGACGGAAGTTCTGAGGAAGCGATTGAACATCCAGGGTGGAGGGATGCCAATGGGATTTGCCATGCCAGCAGCAGCTGGTGCAGTTCCAGCTGCTGCTCCGGCTGCTGATGCTGGTGCTGGAGCAGCCCAAGAAGAGAAAACGGATTTCACGGTCAAGTTGAGTGGGTTCGATGCCTCCTCGAAGATTAAAGTGATCAAGGAAGTTAGAGCAATCACTGATTTGGGACTCAAGGAGGCCAAAGAGCTTGTTGAAGGATCTCCAGCAGTCATCAAGGAAGGGCTTAGCAAGGAAGATGCAGAAGAGTTGAAAGCGAAACTGGAAGCTGCTGGTGGGCAAATTAGTCTAGAATAATGTATTATACGTATTACATGTCATCATCACATTGAAAGCAGTCTCTTCTTCTCTGATTGCCACGTTTCTCGTAGCTGATTGGCCAACATGGTTCCTTTATCCTGCAGTATAGGCATAATTTTCATAATGACGATGTGATGCGGCTCCCATAGAAATGACAAGACATCATACCCGTATCATGCTTTCCAAACCAGCACACTCCTTCTCAATGTAGTCCAAGACAGTGAACTGTTCTTCCTCTAACGATTGTTTCTGCTCGTTTTCTATCTCTGTTTGGTCAGCATAAGGAGCTGGATCCTCCACCTGGGTAGGATTTGTATTGACTGGTGTCATCACCTTTTCCTTCTTCTGCTGTTGCACCTCTTCAGCACTATGAATAACAAACACCGCGACTGTATCCTCCCCAAATCGTATCTTCGAACCATTACTGAGTTTTGTGTATCCTCCGCTCTCCTCTAACTCTATTCCATCAACTGCTGTGCCGTTACTACTCCCCAAGTCCCGAATCTGCCAACACGAATCCTTATAAACCAGCTCCCCATGCTTCTCAGACACTGTCGAATCCTTAATTTGCAATTTACTTGATTTATTTCTGCCTATACGGAATGTTTTCCCCTTCTTTGTGATCGAACTCCCAGTTAACGGACCCTGAACAAAATCCAACGTGAATTCTTCTCCTCCTGCATCCTTTCTCTTTTGTTGCTTGCGTGGTGCCATATTTATCTAAGAAATAATAAAATATGCTCCAATCGGGGTGTATTGAGGGAATGATTGGTGACATTCTGAGCATCGATGCATGGTCGGTCGGTTGCAACGACTTCATCAGGGCGCCACTTTGCAGACTGATGAATACGATCCTGTCAGGGCGCTATTCCAGTATTAAATACATAAAATAGATGATTCTTCAACATGTCGGTACGTTTGTGGGGTATTGGACACACAGTGTTGCTTGTTTGTTTAGAATTCATGACGCTGTTCAACAGAACGGTTCTTGTACTTTCTCGATACGTATTCATGCTATGCAGGATGAGGAAGAGAATGTTATTACATTCCAGCGTCGGAGAAAGGTACGTGGAAAGCTTCTTCTCTGGATGAAGAGGCAGGTTGTTACCCTCTTTTCTCTTCTCTTGTGGTGCAGGGCCAGAGAGGAAAAGGGAAGGAGAATGTTGTCCATGGAGCAAAGGCTGTGCCGAAAGTACAGGCTGCTTTGAGGGAGAATGATTCTGACAAGAAGAAGAAGAAGGAGGAGGAAATTGCTGTGCAGAAGGATGCCATGGTTGTGAATCCTGGAGCCTGGAGGAAGGGCAAGGGTAAAAAGCATGCCATACGGGTGGCGAATTATTTAAGTATGATGAAGGAGCAGTACGCTGAGGTGAGATGACGGTTGCTCTTGTGAGCATGTGATTTGTTTGTTTTCTCTGATGAATATTGGTGTATGTGCAGATTGACGCTTTTGAGCTGAGTGCTGAAACTCCATCTCCGTTCCAGCAGCAACAAAAATCGCAAGATGTCCAACGTAAATCCATTGATTCGCCTCTTGAAATACGAACTGCGAGGGGTAGGCAAAGTGCTGGTGCATCACGGCTTTCCAGGAGGAAAAGTTCAGTGTTGGGGAGGGTATCTCTGGGTCTTCAGGATGCTCTTGGTTGGTTGCATAAGAGAGGAAGCCTGATGAAGACTGGAAGGAAATCTGAAGAGTGTGTGTACAATGTGGACAAGAAATATTTGGACTTTCACAGTGTGGAGACTCCCAGGAAGGACCATGCTGAGAAGAATGATGGCATATACACCATCACGGAGAGTCAGGATGCCGAAATTGATGCAGACATCCAAAAGATCATGGGAGAAATCCGCGATGAGCATGCCAAAGATCCTTTGATGACACCTAGCCTCGAAGATACATTTGAAGAAAAGCTTCGGATACAGGAACCAGTTGATCTCTCGTCAATGCTTCCCATTCAGCAGCTTTTGAGTCTTTGTGGTCAAAATACAGATATACATGCTACCATGTCTATGGATGATTTGTTGGGAAAGCATGTTGATCTGTCCATGGTGAAAAAGATTGGTGAGGGAACTTTTGGGGAAGCATTTGCAGCAGATGATATCGTTTTCAAGATTGTTCCGATGGAGGGCACAACGTTAATCAATGGTGAGGCTCAGAAGAAAGCAGAAGAAGTGCTTGGCGAGGCTGCTGTGACGTTGGAACTTTCTAAACTCAGATCATCATCTAGCAATGTCACCTCTGGATTTGTAGAAACATTTGGTATTGGCGTGTGCAAAGGAAAGTACTCGGACATCTTGGCAAAAGAATGGCATCGATGGGACAAAATACATAATTCCGAGAACGAGCCAGTGGATATCTTTGGTGACGATCAGCTCTATGTGGTTTTCGTTGTTGCAAACGGAGGTACAGACCTGGAACACTTTGTACCTCGCTCATTTGACGAGGTCAAATCTATTCTTCTTCAGGTCTCACTGACTCTAACAGTCGCCGAGGAGGCATGTCAGTTTGAACATAGAGATCTTCACTGGGGAAATATCTTGATCAGACGAGATGGTACAAATGATATGCATTACAAGCTGAGGGATGTTGACATCTCAGTAGCATGTGCAGGCGTGAGAGTAACATTGATCGATTTCACACTTTCAAGGCTCAAGACAAAAGACGGAGAAGTCGCCTATTCTGACCTTGCAACTGATCCCGAAATTTTCAACGGGCCTTTGGGTGATCCACAGGCAGAAGCATATCGTAGCATGAGGAGGTGTGTCAAGAAATGGTCTGACTTTGCCCCAGCAACAAATGCGACATGGCTGCATTATCTTGCTGAAATCATATCTAGTCATAGATGCCCGAAATCTATGAAAAATAGTGAGAAGAAAATGCTCTTAGATTTCAAAAATGCTGCAGCAAAGGCTGACAGTGCAGAGAGCCTCTTGTGGGATCCCTTCTTTTCTGGAGCTTGGTCATCCCAGAGTCACACTCCAGTGTAAAAGTACCCTTCATCCAAGTTTACATACACTATTTTATATAATAATGATGACAATGGTAGTATGAAAAGCATCTACTCAGAGGTAGTCTTGATAATATCAGAGTCTCCTGGATCGGTCACAGTGAGCACTCCAACTCTATGAAGCTTACCGCAGGCAGTTCCCAGATCAACGTTGTTTCCATGATAATGGTGAACACCAGTCTTGGACAACATGGCATAATACTCAATCTCAGACTTGCGGATAGCTGGGCAGTTGTTGGCAATAACCACCAACTTTCCCTTTCCAGAGCGAAGAGTCTTCAAAGTGGTCTTGTATCCAAGAGTGTACTTTCCAGACTTCATCACCAAAGCAAGGCGAGAGTTGATATTATCCTGACTCTTCTTTGTTTTCTTTCCAGCAACCATGGTGTCAAAATGTAGGTCTTAAGAATACCTCCTTCTTTGCCTGCATAGCACACGATGCGAAGTCAATATCATGAATACAACAAAATCAGCAAGACGTCATTGTTCACAGAGAACACGTTGCGGCGACTATGAAAAAGGCCGCCGCAGCCTCGATGCCGACGCGAATGCTCCCCGTTCTCATTATCGTAAATAGGACGTACAGATAGCTCCAGAGGGACGTAAATAGATACAATCAATCAATTTAAAGTAGTCAGTCTTCAGTGCGGCCATGCCATCTATGCTTCATTGTCTTCCCATGCTCCAAGAGCCCCCATTGAATCTCATCAAGCCTTTCCCACCCAGACAAGTGTTTGATAGGACTGGAATATCTCGGCATGTGGCAATGGTCGGCCCAGACACAGAGGAAGCCTGCTCCCCCACCGCTCCCATATTTTATCAGATTATTAGATATATATCACAAAAATGGTACGTATTGGTATCTTCGAGATGTGAAGTACCGCGCCCGTGTGTCTAAACAGAGCCAAAGTCATGGCGCCGTCTTGTGGCACGGCCACATTGTGTCGCTCTTTTCTGAATCAGTCGACCTCACATATCTCTCTATTGTTGTATTCAGGCGCCAAAGGAACAAAAGTCAAAGGAAGCGAAGGCTATGGCCGCTATGAGCTCTAGCAAGGGAAAGAAGAAGGTGCGTCTGAGAGCCGTCGGGTCTCAATACTGAATTATGTGCTTGATTGAGGGTGATTGGGACAGGAAACTACAATTATATTAAGAATGAATGAATAATCAATGAATAATTGAGCATCGCACCATGGTATTGGGTCCGAAGTCACGGACCCGAAGGCTGAGTCCTTGGGCAACAAGAGTTTTGTGGACCATCAGATCCTGACAACAAATACCCCCTGGTCTTTTGCAGAAGTGGTCAAAGGGAAAGAATAAAGATAAGGTTAACAACCAGGTCCTGTTTGATAAGCCAACCTATGAGAAGCTCATGTCTGAGGTGACCAAGTACAAGATGATTACCCCTTCAGTACTTGCTGACAGACTGAGAGTACGTTATTGATACCTGACCATCATATTTAATAATTCCATGGTACTCATGATATGTTATTGCTTGTAGATTAACGGAAGTCTTGCTCGTGCTGCCATCAATCACCTTGTAGAGGAAGGAGAGATCAAGGCAGTTTCCAGGAGCCATAGCCAGTACATTTATACCCGTGCTGGTTCCGAGTAAATGCCTTCTGCTTTATAATATAGTATAAATTAACACGTGTAATTGTGTACATCAAGTGTGTGTCATCAACATGAATAATGTATGGAGCACTCTACATACATGCATCTGGACATGTACAGTTCTTATCAGTCAATATTGACTCGCCCACATGGAATCAGGATTATGGCGTGTTTGGGTGAAAATATGGTCACACTGCTGCATTAATTATTGATAAATTTTCAAAATACTAGTAATTATGGATGACTCGCTCGAACAAAGCCCAGAGCAGCTTGAGAAGAATCTCTCCGAATACAAAGAGCAGTTGAAAGAGGTAGGTTTGATTGGCGAGGGAAAGCGTTTCATACGTATAAAATTAAATAAAATACTATGGGTGTCATGGAACGCAGGTAGAGCAATTGCTGCTGGATGATCCCGACAATTCAGAGTACAAGGAGATTTATTCTGGCCTTCAGGAGGTACGGCGTTTACATTCTGGGCTCTATGCTGTCTTTGGACATCTATGTGACGTGTACTATAATGGTATAGGTTATTCAATTGACGCAAGAATTGCGTCAAGCTTCTGTACATGTAGAAGACAAGGCAGGTCCTGGGCAGCTGCAAAAGGTTCCTGTTGCTGCCATAACAGAGGCGCCAGAGGTAAAAGTGCCTTCCGTGCTGCCACCTCAGATCAAGGATCAAATTAGAATAGCGCAGCAGCGAGCTGCATTAGCTGGTCAGGCGCCTGCCGAATGGGCTATCGGAGCACAGGTCCAAGCAAGGTATGGAGGGGATGGTTTGTGGTATGACTCGGAAGTCATTGCCATTAGTACATCTGGGAAATTTATTGTAAAGTATACAAATCATGATACTCAAGATGAGGTAGATGTCGAAGATCTGAGGACATTTGATCAGCAGCATGGGCAAGATCAGGAGTACAAGGGGGTGGCTGCTCCAAAGAGAAATAGCGTCAAAGACACTCACATGTCTCTTGATGAGCCACCAGCCTGGATGAAAATAAAGCCATCTGATGATGAGAAGACAAAACAGAAGAAGAAAAAGCTATTGAAAAGTTTCAAAAGTAAGCAAAGGTTCCAGAAGATGGACATGGAGCAGAAGAAGAAGGCTGATAATTGGAAGAACTTTTTGGCAGGCAAGGTGAGCAAAAAGAAAAAGACTGGAATTCATAAAGGCAGTATGTTCCGTCCAAAAGACAAAACCATGCCTCACACATAAACATCTGTTACAATACACTCTCATTATTTTTTTGCATATGACAATTTCATTTGGTTCTGAGCCGTAATTTTAAAGCCTTGCAGCCCAGTAATTGCTACTCCTGCCTGCTGCACAGTCTCAAAGTCTACAAACGCAATACCAGGTTTGCCCGGCACCAATCTACTTTCAATATACCCTGGGAATTGACTGAATAATACTTTTAACATGGCTTCTGTTGTCGCCTCGGGCAAACCCTCTGCAAACAATACAGTATGAGGCTCCCCAACATCTTGCACGACTGTTGCCTTCTGTCCACCCCGAGTCTCCTCTTCCTGCAGATCCACATCCATCTCCTCCGCAGCCTCCTGTCCTATTCGAACCTTTCTCGTACGACCATCTCGTCTCCATGTACCATCTAATTTTGCAGCAGCATCTGACTTTGTCTTGGCATAATCAATCCTCTGCAACACAACAACAGTCAGACAACCTCTTCTCACACCAGACCATACCAACAATACATACCAATGGAATGCCATAGAAAGGAAAATCTTGCAAATTTCGAAGCGCATTCGCGGCCCCAGCTACATCTTCATAGACAATCCAAGCTCTTCCACGCAGTTCTTCCCTTCTCACATGAACGACGTCAATAACTCTTCCAAACTGACCGAACAGGGCATATAATAGCTTCCTTGTCTCTGTGAAACATTGATAATTCATTCATGCATCAATAGGGTTCCAAGAAAGGGATATAAAGCAAACATACCTTGCTTTTTCAACTTGTCATGAACGTGAGACACGTACAAGGTCTGATTCGGCACAACATCCATTTATCACGCAATTATGAACTAAATCTAGATATTTAATACCTATAGCTATGCATCCCATCCAATATGGTCGCAGGAATTCTTTCATTCTCACGTGTCATACGCATTTTGGTTCCCATCCAAAGTCCCTTTGGATCGGACAATATCATCGACTTGGCCTCCTAGGAAAACCATAGTAAAGGTGACCTTTGACGTTTACTACACTCACGCACCCACAGCAGCATATCCTATTTCCCATAAAATATATCTGTAGTACATTTGTCAGATATTCAAGTCCATAATCATGGCAACACAGATCAGTAAGAAGAGAAAGGTACGCCCAAGTGCTGACGGCGCTAGGAAATGTGGTGGCTACTTCGTGGTGGCCGAGCTCGGATGGAGCAACCATCAGTGTATTGCAATAATAATATATCATGCTATATTATCTACCAATATCCTGGTTTTGCACCCGAGTTTGATCGCGCTTTGAAGGAGAAACATAGCGGGTCATTGGCTTGCAACCTTCAATTGAGTCAGATGCATGAAATCAGTGGATAATCGAGTGAAAATATCTCATTATTTCAATATGTGGTGCAGTTTGTAGCTGACGGAGTGTTCTACGCCGAGTTGAACGAGCTCCTTACCAGAGAGTTGGCTGCCGACGGATACTCTGGCGTTGAAGTGCGCGTCACTCCGTTGCGCACTGAGATTATTATCAGAGCCACTCGTACACAGAATGTTCTTGGTACGTGTCATGAATCATTCCTGATGCTTGGGAGTTGCGGGGTTGGGGTTGGACGACGGCGGAATAGCATTCGTGTCTATTTCCCATCAATGGCTGGATTTGATGGGCGCTTTGTTCGAAATTGATTATTTTTATTCTTCGTCTTGTAGGACCAAAGGGACGTAGAATCAGAGAGTTGAGATCTGTTGTACAGAAGAGATTTAAATTCGCAGAGGAAAGTGTAGAGCTCTATGCTGAGAAGGTTGCGAACCGTGGACTGTGTGCTGTTGCTCAGGCCGAGTCCCTCCGTTACAAGTTGTTGGGAGGACTTGCTGTGAGAAGAGCCTGCTATGGTGTGCTCCGTTTTGTCATGGAGAGTGGAGCCAAGGGTTGCGAAGTTATAGTGTCTGGAAAGCTCAGAGCTCAGCGTGCTAAAGCAATGAAGTTCAAGGATGGATACATGGTCTCCTCTGGACACCCAACCACCGAGTACATTGACTCTGCTGTGAGACACGTGCTTCTCCGTCAGGGTGTGCTCGGTATCAAGGTGAAGATTATGAAGGAATGGGATCCAACAGGAAAGGTTGGACCACGCACTTCACTTCCAGATGTTGTTACTGTCCTTGCTCCAAAGGAGGGTGAATATTAAGTTTGCCATATCACTGTATTGCAAGCATCTAGATCTTTATGTAAGTAGTAATAGAATACATAGTATGATAATAAATAAATATGTGGGGTACGAGCCCAATGATGCAATCATTGTGTCATTCTGCCAGCCAAGACTTGAATGTTTCGTATATTCCCCAACAAATAGCTGCAGATGGTATGTGGAACATGACGCGAGGCTGCCATCCTCTAAAAAGCGATTGAAGGCCCTCTTCTTTCCATATACGGGTCATGATTGGTCGGACTGCAATGGTACCGTATCGAGCCACATTATGCACGCCTTCTAGCTGCAACCTCGTCTTTACAACATCCAATGGCGTTGTAGCAGCAGCAGCGACACCACCAGCAATACCTCCTGCACCGAGTTGAACTGCAAGCGTTTCTTCTCCACGAGAATCTAACTGCCCATCAGGGCCGACGCTATGTCCACTGAAATATGTCTTGCAACTCTCATAGCAGGCAAAGTGAATCGCTGTGTATGGAACATTCATCACTAGTGTCGTCCAAAAAGACTTGAAGAAAGCTCTAGCACCTTCCTGCCTATACGTATCTCGAACACACTGAATAATACCAGTGTATGGACTATGCGAGACTTGCATTCTCTGCTTTACCACATCCCAAGGGGTCATACACCCATCATTAATGACAGTCGCAGTGACACCAGCCGCTGCTGTTGCTAGTGGCTGATGTCCAGGCTCATTGCCACCATATAGTTGCTTTGCGGCCTCGTATGATGCAAAATATAGGGCATGGCTAGGGCCTGCACCAACTGCAACGGCTGTGACGCCCTTGTACAATCCTAGAATTCCCTCTCGATGCAAGCTCGCCTGAAACGCCCTTCGTAAAGAAGAATGAAGCTGCTGGCCAGGGTGAGATAGTGCCTGCATCCTCGTCTTGATGGTGTCTACTGGATACATGACCATGTGCTCTCCCATCCCTGCACAAGCCCCAGCGATCATATGCTGCAACAGAGATCCAGTCACCCATTAAGTCATTCAGGTAATACATAACAAATCAAAGTAGCAATACACGCACAGCTTGGTACGTCAAACCATCTTCATAGACGTCGTCTCCTGTGTGTTCAATCACATGGACAGCGTGGGGATCACCCATCAGTTCCACGAATTAGTATCAATTAATGACATCAAATAAATAATCAATATTATTTTGCATAGAACACATCGGCGGGTGAAGGGAATCTAAAATCTTCATTCCCTACAACTAGTGAGGTCTGGCATGATGGCAATCCTATTTCAAAATTGAATTCTGTTTTACATGATATCGGGCTACTATAAATCTAATCCAAGTATGTTATGTATAATTCACGCATTGAAGGTCAAATTAGGAGTATAATTCCATTGTGGGTACCACGTCAGTACGAGTTTTCCCTATTGAACATACTTGGACAGTAGACAGCATTGGATCATGGTACGTATGGCTTGCATACTCATAGGGCTAGAGTGATACATGATAATTTGAATGCTACATCCCGACTCGGAGCTGTTGCTGACAAAGGTCCACATTGATGCTTGTGACTTGTGTGCAGGTGAAGAAAAAGGGTGGCAGGGAAATGAATCCCGTGGATTCACATAGGAAGGCTGAGAGGGCGCGTCAGATTTCTCGAAACAAAAAGGAGAGGCAGATGCAGAGGGAAGCAATGCAGCATGTGTACGTGAGAAGGGTGGACTTGACCTATTCCATTGTATCACTGATTGTTATCTTTGAACTTTATTGTAGTGACGATCCAGCGTATCTTAGAAATCAGTTGAAAGAAATATTGGATGAGGAAGAAAAGGTTGGATCTCTGAATCCTTCACAAAGGAGCCTGAAGAAGACGTTGCAGAGGGCATATGACGCAGCTATCAAGCGCCAAGTGGTACGTGGATTGATGTAGACATATCGGTCATGTGGGAAGTGTACTTGATGTAGCGATTGGAATTTGTTGTTCAGGAAGTAGAAGCGAGAAAGAAGGCCGAGATTGAGGAAAAGAAAGTGGAGCAAGCCATGGAGTCTACCATTCCACTGAGTCAAATTCCCTTGCCCTGTACAATGCCTCCCCAAGGAGGCATGCGTCCCCCAGGGATGCCTTTGCCTCCCATGCCTTCAGGACCATTGCCTCCAGGGATGCACCTGCGGCCTCCATCAGCACGGCCACCGCCTCCAGGGATGCACCTGCCTCCTCCACCATCAGGTCCACCAGGACAGTCAAATCAGAGTATGAATAGAGGAGCTTCCACAGGTACCAGTACTTCTGCGCCAGTAATATCTGCTAAAAGTACAGTTGTTCCTCTTCCGAAGGCTCATCTCGATGAAGAATGTGCGTGTCATTGTTGTGTGGTATGTTTAATCATCATAGACATTATAATGTTTTTCTTCCTCTGCAGTAAAATCATTTGTTCCAGCATCAGTCCAGGCGTCCAGGCCTGTGAAGAAGAAACCATCACAGAAGAAGAATTCTTCGGGGTCTCAAGGCTTTGGATTGGTACCCAGAAATGTTCATAGTGCTCAAACTACTGGTGCTGCTGGAGAGAAGAATTTGAAAGGAACAGGGGTGTCGGATGTTCCTGATAACTTTGACGATTTCATGAAGAGTTTGAAAGGGGATCTTTGACAATGTTTCTACTTGAATTACTGATCATGAGAATTCGCGAACTCTTATGAGAGGGAAACGTGATCTGTTGGTTGACCAAACAAGGGCAACGAGTCAAACTTTCCTGACCATTTTGTCCAAGTCAAAATGACCAAAAAGCCCGGTGAAAACTGGAGGGAGTGTGTTTCCATCGATAAATAAGTAACGAAGTAAAGACAAAATGGAAATCATCGAAGAGTTCACCCTCCAACAAGGTAAGGCAGACCGACACACCAACAGTATGGCTAGTTGTGCTTATTTCAAACTCGATATGTCTCACATTTTCCAGGCCTCAAATGGTATAAAGTGCTAGTGACTTCCTCACAATCTAACAGCAAAATATATTTGATAACGGGAGATGGGAACACGGAGAAACAAACAAGTTGGCGGGTAGACGACTCTTTCCTGTATGTTGCTTATCGCGCATTCTCGCGACTTTTTGGATTTAGCTTCATTTAATAGTTTTCTGGCATTTATATATGTAGATATGAGAGGAACTGGAATGATAGTTGCTTAATCGAGTTTTTGACTGTGCTCATTGCGGGTAAAATGAAGGAAGGATACAGATTGGTTGGCAATTTTGTGTATGAATACGAGGACTCACTCACTGAACTGGCCAGCAAGAGAGGGAAACGAAAGGTGCGATATCGTCCTTGAATACTGTGTTGTGAACAAGTCCAGAAGATTCTCGGTGCTAATGTAGAGGGAACAGTATCACAAGCCCCTAAAAGGAGGCACGAGTATTCTTGAGTTAGCTCAATTCTTTCATCTACCGATTAATGAGGCAGCTAAAAAACTAGACATCTGCCCAACAGTGTTGAAGAAGATTTGCCGAAAGCATGGGCTTCCTAGATGGCCCCACAGGAAGCTTCAAAGCATTGAAAGGGAACTTGTAAAGTTGCAAGAATTGCTGGGGGACCCTTCCCAGTCAAAGGAACAAATGACGGCTCTTGATGGACGGATAAAACATCTAAAGAAAGAGAAGAAATCTATTTGCTTTCAGTCATGAATAAAGGCAGGGACATCGTAATTTGCACTCTTACATAGTTGCTATCATAGAAAATTCAACGTATAACGTGCCACAGCACAAGAAGCTCTAATTCATTCATGCAAAGGAAAGCCGTTTCTACCCACGCACAATGGGCTATCTATTATCTTACTCATCATGACATTATTGGTGTATCAACTTTCTTTCCCGCGAGAGACATAGCAGTTGCATATATGTGTGGAGCCGTCAAACCAGCCTCAGAGAGTTGGTCTTGCTGTGATCCATGCTCAATATACCTGTCTGGCAACGTCATAGGTCTAAATTTCATATTGCCATCGAGAAGACCTTCAAGTGCTAAAAATTGCATCACATGTGCACCAAAACCTCCAATGCTACCTTCCTCTACTGTTATCATTGCAGGGTGCTCCTTTGCAAGCTTGCGAATCATATCCCCATCCAAAGGCTTGCAGAAACGAGCATCCATGACAGTCGCACTCACGCCTGCCTCCTCTAACATACTAGCAGCTTTCATGCATTCCAAAACTGAGCTTCCATAACCAACAATGGCCACGTCTTTACCCTCCTTTCTGATAATGCCTTTTCCAATCTCCAAAGGAGTTCCTTTCAAATCCTCAGTAATGCCTTCAGCAGCAAGGTCAATGCCTATTCCATTTCCTCTAGGGAATCTGAAACAAGAAGGTCTATCGTCAATCGCCACAGATGTAGCCACCATGTTGATCAACTCTGCTTCATTTGATGGAGCCATGACCACCATGTTTGGAAGACTTGCCATGTACGTCACATCAAAGGCTCCACAATGTGTTGCCCCATCTGCACCTACAAGGCCAGCTCTATCCATGGCAAACCTCACTGGAAGATTTTGCAACGACACATCATGTACTACTTGGTCATACCCTCTCTGCAAGAATGTAGAATAGATGGCACAGACCGGAATCAACCCTTCACAAGCCAAACCAGCTGCAAAGGTCACAGCATGCTGTTCAGCAATTCCAACATCATATACTCTGTCTGGGAATGCATTTTCAAAACGATTCATTCCTGTTCCACCTCCCATG
This sequence comes from Picochlorum sp. BPE23, assembly GCA_025209345.1. Lineage (NCBI taxonomy): Eukaryota > Viridiplantae > Chlorophyta > Trebouxiophyceae > Picochlorum > Picochlorum sp. BPE23. Next base: position 323,283 of record JANSVD010000003.1, on the reverse strand, counting down.
GCTGCATGCACACCAACAACCCTAGAGTCTCGTTTCGCTTCTGCAGTCAAAGAATCAGCAAAATAATTTGTGTACGACATTGCTTTTGTCGATGGTTTGGACTGCTTTCCAGTCAATGTATCGTATTTTGTGACTCCATGCATCTTGTCAGATGCTGTTTCTGCAGGGAGATATCCTCGTCCCTTTTCGGAGACAACATGCAACAGGACAGGTCCAACAGTTTCCGTAGAACGAATCTCAGACAGCACATCGATCAAATCTTGCAAATTATGTCCATCTACTGGACCGATGTAATAGAATCCAAGCTCTTCAAACAGTGTACTGCCTGTTCCACTGATCATTCCTCGAGCATACTCATCAATCTTGGCAGTGGTATTTTGAATGGATCCTGGAAGCTGTTTCGTCACACCCTTTGCAATTTCTCTCAACTCTCTCAGCTGCTTGTTTGCTTGAAGTCGAGCCAAGGTAGAAGACAATGCACCGACAGGCTCTTGGTTTTTACCATTGTACTGGGTTGGCAAGGACACCTGTTGGTTGTCGTTCAGGATGACAATCATATTTTTGTCCAAGAATCCTGCATGATTCATTGCTTCATATGCCATACCACCCGTGATTGCTCCATCTCCAATCACTGCAATGCAGCTGTTCCTACGACCTTTGCGGTCTCTTCCCACAGCCATCCCAAGAGCAGCAGAGATGGATGTGGAACTATGACCTGCTCCAAATGCATCATGGGGCGACTCTGCCCTCTTTGTAAATCCTGACAAACCTCCTGACTGACGAATCGTAGACATTTTGTCCCTCCTTCCGGTCAAAATTTTGTGGATGTATGCCTGGTGTCCAACATCCCACACAATCTTATCCTCTGGGGTATTGAAGACATAATGAAGGGCAACGCTCAATTCGACAACACCAAGACTTGATCCCAAATGACCTCCAGTCTTTGCAACAGTGTGAATTAGGTCTGCTCGCAATTCCTTGCACAGTTGGGTCAACTGAGACGTGTTGAAATTCTTGATATGAACAGGGAAATTCACCGTGTCCAACAAAGGCGTTGGTGGACCGACATTCTTCCAATCCTCCAGCTCATCAATAGAAATCTTATCCCAAGCTCCGTTACCATTCCCAGATGAAGCACATGGTCGAACATATGCCCTCTTTCTTGCTCCACCTCTGGGCAACCCGCTTGCTAACAGTGACGAAGGCTGTGGTCGTGACACTGGCTCCCGAAGAGAGGCCAATCCAGTTACTTTCATCTTCTCAAAATTCAAGATCCAATAGAAAAATGTACCTGATCAGGGAGATACTCTGCACATAGACACCCGTCTTGATAAAACACAACCAAAACCATATCCAGGTCTTATCGCCCCGGACCCACGACTCTATCCCTTTCCACCGGGTTTAAAAATATTCTTTACCATCCATATATGAGTTATGTGCCACCAAATTCCAATACCACGCATGGAAGGGACAAAAGGTGGACACGCGGGGGTTGGCAGCCAGGCGTCGCTGCAGACCACCTCGTCCAATTTTCCACCACATAAACCCCAATGCACTGGTCCCAGTAGGACACAATAATTATTTCAAGACACAATAGCCCATTAGGAAGCTATTCTAGACAATCTCACCCACCTTGTATCCACTCCCAACCTGTCGTGCAATCCTTCGTCAAGAAGCAAAATAACGTCCTCTTAGACGTCAGATACAACCAATGTATCCCTTATGAGTATAAAAATGATTAAAACTGTGAGGATTGTGGTATAACAGAATGCAGATGTATGATCTGTCAAATTTCTCATGGGAGCCTAGCTCCCTCGCGAGGGCGCGTTGGCAGATTCCAGGACACCACTGTATATCGTACCAGGCTCGGGTAGAAGACACACCATGCCATTAATTCATATCAAACTGTTCATTTGGTTCATCTGAAGGATCGCAAGGATGGAATCGACGGACTATGTCAAAGTGCAGCCAAAGAAATTTGCACCTAGGCAGGGGCGGGAGACTGCCGAGGGTAGATTTTGGAGGGGATTGAAATTTTTAGAATTTAAAAAGGAGGTATGATTGCCCTTGTTGATTCTGATCTCTTGCTGTGCGCAAGAAGGAGTAGTGCATGTCATGCATCTCAGAACTGCTTTTTTAATTTGTAACACGGCTCGCAATGTGACGGCGTGATCTCACATATGGTTTTATGATTTCAGTTTGGTCCTGTTAGCCATATTGATTGCTGCTCAGAAGGGACACGTGGGTATGCTGTGACGACGTCTACTCGGGTTCACCTGTATGACGCTCGATTGAATTTGCAGCGGACTATCTCGCGTTTCAAGGACACAGCTTATTGCGGAACGTTTCGATCGGATGGTAAGTTAGTTGCGGCTGGAGGGGAGAGTGGAATTGTGCAGGTTTTCGATGCAAATAGCAGGTCATTGCTGAGGCAGATGACTTCTCACTCAAGACCGGTGCATAGTGTCGCATTTGCTCACGATAAGCTTCATCTTTTATCTGCTGGAGATGATGCGACTGTACGATGGTGGGACGTCGCATCTGGTAATCAGATATCTCGCTTTGATGGACACACAGATTATGTTCGAACAGCAGCACTGAGTCCCCAATCGGAGGAATTACTTGCTACAGGTGGATATGATCACATGTGCAAGCTGTGGGATGTTAGAAATCGAGACGAAGTTGCTAGTTTTGATCATGGCCTTCCTATTGAGAGTATGGCTTTTTTCCCATCAGAATCTCTGATTGTCACTGCCGGTGGACAGAAAGTATGCTGTTGGGATATTTCGGGTCGCAGGCTGTTGTACCAGTTTAATGCACATCAGAAGACTGTGTCTGTGGTGAAAATGGTGGATGCAGATGGACAACTGCGTATGATTACAGGATCTTTGGATGGTCATGTCAAAGTATTTGACCCAGCTACTTTCAAAATGCTGTATGCATGCAAATATCCTGCCCCTGTTTTGAGTCTTGATGTGGCTCCAGGAGCACATGATACAATGGCTGTTGGGCTTGCAGATGGTACATTGTCATTTAGAAAGCGAAAGGCACGAGCAGGGTCAAAATCAAAGGGATATGCACCTCGACTCACAGCCTCAAACTATCGATACTTTTTTAGAAACCAGTCAATGGCGCCGTCGGAGTCAGACGTCGTAGTATCAAAGCAGAAGAAAGCAGCATTGGCGGAACACGATAAATTGCTCAGGAAATTCAGGTATGCAGATGCTCTAGACAAGGCACTTGCTGGTCAAAGGCCAGAGGTAGTATTTGCAGTTATAGAAGAGTTGATGACTCGTGGTGGGCTGTCATCGGCACTACGAGGTAGAGATGAGGATTCCTTGTCTCCTTTGATCCAGTTTCTGACGAAATATGTACAGGATCCTCGGTATAGCAAGGATGCGATTGCAGTCTGCAGTCGAATCCTTGACACCTATTCATTTCCACTAGAATCTGCAGACGGGATGAATACTCAGGAAAATCAAATGATGCATGCACTGCATGTTCTTCTTGAACATGCTAGAGAAGAAGTCAAAGCCTGTCACCACTTGCTCAAAGTCAAGGGAATGGTGGATATGCTCATGCAAGCTCAGCAACAGTAAAATGGCCACACCATATGGTGTGTCTGCAGTATTAGAAAGTAGGTCCTAGCGTTCAAAGTGAGGTGTTGTATTTGCATTGACAGAATTTACACGTCACTTAACATTCATTGATTTTGAATTTATAGTGGATTATGGTCCACGTGACTCAATTTTCTCACTTATCCCCTATCAAATCTCCTTGGGATGGGATGCTTTGTGTAAATCAAGAGTCTCTCCCCTGGCATCAACGATGGGCATATCCACATCGTTGAATGGATTGATGCTCACTCTCTCCCGCATTCAGGATAATAATTTCACATTTTTCATTTGAGTGAATATTTTCTGTGTGAATTTCATTTTTATTTAATGATGCTTGCTGTTGCTCAACAAACACGCGCATGTCAAGCAGGCGCAGTGCGCTGCTTGGGTGCTCGCTCAGGATTGAAGCGTGTGGTGCGTACTGCTATTTGATTCGCTTCATTTATGGATGGGTCAAAGGGATGGATGAATGCTTTTCTGGTGCCCACATTTTTGGGAAACATATGGCGCTGGTGCTGCCGGCCCTGATGGGGATGCATTCGGTCGAAAGGAACCTTTCATGGGAGGGTGTCTTGTTTGGCGACGCTCGTTGTGCTCTCTCGTCTCTAACCATGTATGTTTGATCAACAATGTAGGGTGCTATTTCAGCCAAGAAGAATGTTCTCAAAGTGCATGCTGCTGCACCAATTCAGGTTGAGCAGATGTCAAACGTTGGTTACATGAGTGATGAGGAGCGTGCAGCCCTTGCAAAGCAGTTGGGTTACAGAAGCATTGGGAAAGAGCTTCCAGACGATGTCACCTTGTCAGATGTGATCAAGTCTCTTCCAGAAGAAGTTTTCGAAATCAACCCATTGAGGGCTTGGTCCGCTGTTGCGCTGACTTTGGCATCTATGGCTGCTGCTTTGTATGCCATCTCCATCTCCCCATGGTACCTGCTGCCATTTGCTTGGGCCTTTGCTGGAACTGCCTTCACTGGCTTCTTCGTGGTAGGACACGACTGCGGACATAGATCGTTCTCCAAAAACAAGCTTGTGGAGGACATCGTGGGAACACTCATGTTCATGCCATTGATCTATCCATTCGAGCCATGGAGAATCAAGCACAACCAGCATCATGCTCATACAAACAAGCTGGTAGAAGACACAGCTTGGCATCCAGTGAAACGTGAAGATATGAAGGACTGGAGCCCAGCATACGCTTGGGTATACAAGACCTTTTTGGGAACTCCTCTGAAATTGTGGGCATCCATCGGTCACTGGGCTGTGTGGCACTTTGACCTGAACAAGTACTCTGAGAATCAAAAGCCTCGTGTCATCATCAGCCTTGTAGCTGTGGCTGCCTTCATTGCTATTGGATGGCCACTTATTATTAAATATACCGGCTTCACTGGATTCCTCAAGTACTGGTTGATGCCTTGGCTCGGATATCACTTCTGGATGAGTACCTTTACAGTTATCCATCACACAGCTCCACACATTCCATTCAAGCCAGCCGAGACTTGGAATGCTGCCAAGGCCCAGCTTTCAGGAACTGTCCACTGCGATTTCCCAAGATGGGTAGAGATTCTCTGCCACGACATCAGTGTGCACGTGCCACATCATGTCAATGCCAAGATCCCATGGTACAATCTCCGTGCTGCAAATGAATCCCTTCGCAAGAACTGGGGAGAGTACATGACTGAATGCGACTTCAACTGGAGAATGATGAAAAACATCTTCACCGAGTGCCACGTATATGATGAGAAGGATAACTACGTTCCATTCGATTTCGAGAAGGAGGAGCCAATGTTTGCAGTTCAGCGCAAGGTCTTGCCCAACTCCATGTGAAGATTTTTCAGCTTTCGAAAATACTTTTCGCTCACAAATGTATGCACAAATTGATCGATTCTTTAATTGAGTTACATGTAACAGGCAACAAGTAATGATGATACTATTGATTCAGCACCTCTTCGCGAAATGAAGATGCCATTTCATCTGCAGTTGAAAACACAAGTTCCTTATCATTCACCATATCTCCCTTTTCCTTCTCAAGCACTGATGTCGACAAAGATATATTCGTATAGTCCTCATTCATACCGATAATAACGGCCTTGATGTATTCACCCTGCGAGAGAATGTCTGCTGGATGGTCCACATGCTCTCCTGAAATATTTGAAATGTGGAGCAAGGCACTGGCACGGGTGCCTTCAATCCCAACAAACGCTCCAAACTTTTCAATCTTGCGAATTTTCCCTTGAATCACATGTCCCACCTCTAACTGTCTGATGATGTCATTTTCGAGAGCCTTCACCTCTGAACAAACAACTCGTCTCTGATCAGGATTCACCTCCAAAATAGTAATACGAATACGTTTCTTCATATATGCCGTCTGTAAAGCAGGGACATCCCACATCTTTCCATCGTCTCTCCTCTTCAATTGAGATATTGGGACGAAAACTGGGTATCCAGCAACAAAAGCTGTCAAGCCTCCTTTGTTCACACCATTCACAACAACTGAAAAATTTTCCTTTTCCTGCAGACACACATCTGGCACGTCAGACACCCATACACCTACACGATAATACAATAATAATACCACATACGTATGTACAATGCTCATTTATTTGTTCCATCCTCCTCCACATCATATCTTGGTCAATTGTTTTTGCTGACACCACCACCTCTGCAGCAGCATACGCCCCATCCTCATCTTCATACACAGTGAATTCCCTCTGCAATCCCAACGGCATCAACTCCTTCATCGTCTCATGCTTCTTGACCTTTTTATTAATCGATATCGGTGCCTCTTGCCATGGCAAAAATCTACACACATGCCACCATCAATCACACATACTACATTACTCCAGGACCACATACAACATACCCTTCCAACGATCCTTCATCCCCTCCTCCATTATCATCCCCCACCATCTCCACAATCACCCCTCCCTTTGTAGCCTTCTTCATATACCCATACATAGTTTTGCCATCCCTATGCTGCTCCTCATACGTCACACGCACGACAGCCCTCGATACCTTTCTACCACTATATCTAATTGGATGACGAACAGAGATGCCGCGGCACTGCGCCACACCTCCAAGTCTCGCCCCGTATAACACCATTTACCCCGTGTCGGCCGAGAATCAATACAACACCTCTTCGCTACGGTATATCCTCGATACCAATGAAAATAATGAAACTACGAATATCAATCCCTTTCCAGTGGCAATGAATACGTCTATATTTCAAACAATTGTGTTTCGATGTCGCATGGATAGGGATGTGCCTACCAATACCGACTACAACGAACGCACGTCAACGAGATACACGTAAAAGAAATTTACTCGTATAAAAATTATGTCAACTACCCATCGGATATGGAGCTACATGCATGTGCGGTACAAGAGAAGCCAGATGATCGAAGTCATTCGCGAATGTCGATGTTCATCAGAAGAGTTCATGGTGTCTAAAGATCGCCACAAGCATCTCTGATGTCCCTCCATACATATAAACACAAGGGCGTGTCTATACACAAGAATAGTATAAAAATAAAATCGTATTGGACACAATAATAGAGGAAGGCTGCCGAGAACACAGTGGCGTGGTGACGACTTCCTGTCTAAAAAGTAACTGTACCGTAGATGATTCACCATTCACCAGTATAACGCAAGGATATTGGACTAGACGAGTGTAGTAGATTATGATGATGGATCGAAAGGAGAGCAGGGGAGGGGTGAAGAAGTTTGTGATCAAACCTTTGCGGTCGAGGACATCTCTTCCTGAAGACTTTAGGGATGCGAATTGGAGGCAATTATGCGAGGCAATAGATGCTATTAAAAAAGAAGTTCCTGTTTCGACGAGTTTGGAGCAGTTGTATCGGAGTGTGGAGGATGTGTGCGTGCAGGGACATTCTGAATGGCTGTATGCCCAATTACAAGAGCGTTGTCAGGGGCATGCGTCTAGCGTCTTGTCGAGCCTGTCCGAGGTTGTGCAAGGGTACCAAGAGCAGATGGGTGATACGGCGTATTCGGAGCAGATGTTGGACCAGGTTGGGGGGTTGTGGGATGTGTATTGTTCTCAGCTGATGTTGATCCGACACATCTTTCTCTACCTGGATAGGACGCATTTGTTGATGAAGTCGGAGCATCGATCTGTGTTTGAGATGGGGCTGCGATACTTCAAAGAGTATATGAATACGGAGTATGTGCAGGTGAAGAAAATGGTGCTTCAGGGTATTATGGGTGCTGTGGATGCTGAGAGGCGTGGGGATGCGGTGAGGAGGGATGTGTTGAAGAATCTGGTTCGGATGTTTGCGCTCTTGGGATTGTATGAGGATTCGCTGATGCCTTTGTTTTTGGAGCGTGCGCGTGCGTTTTATGCGGAAGAAGGAAATAGAATTATTCTGGTACGTCTTGTCTTGTGTTTTATTGTTTCGTTGACAAGTCTGTGTGTCCTTTTGAATTTTATTTTCATGTGTGTGTTCATCACGTGTCTTGTGCAGGATGTGTCACTCAGTGAATATCTCGAATATGTGGAGAAGCGTATTTCAGAAGAATTCAACAGATGTGATGCTATTCTGGAGCCCATCACCCGGATTCCTTTGATACAGACTGTAGAGGCATGTGTGATTGAGCCGCATGTTGCATACATGTTGGAGCACGGTTTCGAAAAGCTCTTGGACGAGGATCGCATAGCTGATTTGAAAAGAATGTATGATGTATTCGGCCGAGTAAAAGCTCACAAAGCCCTCTGTTTGGCATTCAAGAACCATCTGAAAAAGGCAGGAAGTAGTATTGTGGAGAATGATGGCAAGGATGGTGACATGATAAAGAACATCATCTCTCTCAAGCATAGAATGGACAAGATTGTGTCAGAATGCTTTGACAATATCATCTATCAGGATGCTATGAAAGATGCGTTCGCGTATTTTGTCAATTTGAGATCAAATCGGCCCGCAGAACTCTTGGCCAAACACATGGATTCTATTCTCCGTGGTGGAGGCAAGAGTGTTGGTTCAGGATCAAAGGGCGGACGAGGTGCCGAGGACGACGTAGAAGCAGCACTAGATTCCTCCATGGCAATATTTAGATTTATTCAAGGAAAAGATGCGTTTGAAGCGTTCTATAAGAAGGACTTGGCAAAGCGATTGTTGTTTAATCGCTCCTTCTCGATTGACATGGAGAAGTCTGCCATTTCAAAACTCAAAGCAGAATGCGGCGCGCATTTTACATCAAAATTAGAAGGCATGTTTACAGACGTGGAATTATCAAAAGACATGATGGCGTCTTTCAAAACGTCGTCAGACTCGATGGAGGAGCTCACCAATGTCTGCCCAGGCACGGATATATCTGTACAAGTGCTCACATCAGGTTTGTGGCCAACATACCCAATGCTCGAATGCAATTTCCCAGAAAACTTGGCAAATGGCTTGGAGGTATTCAAGAAGCATTATTTATCAAAATATAGTGGGCGAAAATTATTATGGCTGCATTCTTTAGGAACATGCATCATGAAGGTTCGATTCTCTTCTGGAGTCAAGGAATTATCAGTGTCCTTCTTCCAAGCTGCAGTTCTGATGGCCTTTGAGGACTCGGACTCTCTGACGTATTCTGAAATATCGACAGCCACAGGTCTCGAAGACGATGAGCTCAAGAGAACCCTTCAAAGCCTCGCATGCGGAAGAGAACGTGTGCTCCTCAAAGACCCCAAGGGCAAAGATGTGAATGACTCTGACACCTTCAAATTCAACTCAAAGTACACCTCAAAGCTGTACAGAGTACGAATTAATGCCATTCAAATGAAGGAAAGCGTGGACGAGTCCAGAAAAACCAACGAAATGGTGCTTCAAGATAGACAGCATCAGATTGATGCTGCCATTGTCAGAATCATGAAGACTCGAAAAACGCTGGGCCACAAACTCCTCATCAATGAGCTCATTTCTCAACTCAGATTCCCAGTTCACCCTCCAGACTTGAAACGACGTGTTGAAAGTCTAATAGATAGAGAATATTTGGAAAGAGACTCATCAGACCCTCAAATATACAACTACCTGGCCTGATCAGCTTTGTGTGATGTGAGTCTTCTTAAGACATGTAAGATGCACAAGAATCCTCATTTGTACAACCCGATGGCACGCCTCTGCTGCTCTCTATTCCATAAATTATTTTAAAATAGCTACAGTACATATAAAAGAGACAGAGAAACGAACGTCAGACGTCATAATCAACGAGTGCGGTCATTTTGGTAGACACCATGACATCGTCAGCTCTCAATCTAGATGAGTGGCTAGAACATATAAAACAGGGAAAATGGCTGACTGAAGACCAACTGAAGTTGCTGTGCGAATACGTCAAGGAAATCCTCGTGGAAGAATCATGCGTCCAGCCTGTCAATTCACCAGTCACTGTCTGCGGAGACATCCATGGACAGTTTCACGATTTATTAAAATTATTTGATGAAGGAGGCAACGTCCCTGATACGAATTACATCTTTATGGGCGACTTTGTAGATAGGGGATACAACTCGTTAGAGGTGTTCACCCTGCTCTTACTGCTCAAGGCGAGATATCCTGCTCACGTGACCCTTCTCAGAGGAAACCACGAGTCTCGACAGATAACACAGGTATATGGGTTCTATGACGAGTGCCAGCGAAAGTATGGGAATGCCAATGCGTGGAGATACTGCACAGAGGTGTTTGATTTTCTCACGCTCTCTGCCATTATTGATAATAAAATTCTCTGTGTACACGGAGGATTGAGTCCAGACCTTAGAACACTCGATCAAATTCGCATCATTGATCGATTATGCGAGATTCCTCACGAGGGGCCGTTCTGTGATCTCATGTGGAGCGACCCCGAGGATATTGGCACCTGGGCTGTCAGCCCTCGAGGGGCTGGGTGGCTCTTTGGAGAGCAAGTTGCACAGGAATTCAACCATGTCAATGGACTGGACTTAATATGTAGAGCTCATCAGCTGGTCCAAGAAGGATTAAAGTACATGTTTTCAGATAAATCACTGGTGACTGTATGGTCTGCTCCGAATTATTGTTATCGCTGTGGTAATGTTGCCAGCATGCTCAGTTTTGATGCAGATTTGAACAGGGAAGTCAAATATTTCACAGAAACTGAACAGAATAGTACCATGATGGCCCCTCGAGCTGCTGTACCATACTTTTTATAATTAGTATTTTTTCGAGTAATACAAGGACATGAATGACGGCGTGCTTTGTGTAATAGCAGATAATTGGTCATGTTCCTTGGCCATGGCCCTTGTCGCAAGGCTTGCGTCCATGGCAATGCTAGCATAGAAGAACACACATACATATATGGATGTCGGAATCTGTGGATACCAACACAGCCAAGGTGTTGTGGAAGACATTTGGCGATGATCGGCCAGATAATTACGTGGATTCAAAGTTTTTAGAGAGTCTGATTGTCAATGCTGATGTTGGGCAGCGGAGCTATTGGAATGTGGTACTTGGTGCTCTGTTTGTTGCCAATCATCTGTGCTTGGTCATGGTATTGGCAGGGACTGCCTATCTGCTCCATTACCAGGAGGAAGATGTGATCTCTACTCGAATATTCATGGCTCAAGGGATTGCCTTCTGCATCGGTCTTCTACTGCATGTCATTGTGGAATGCCGCACAGCATATCGTGGTGCGAGGAGGGCTCTGCTGTCGACTTTGAATGTGGTTTTGAGGGCAGGGATTCTGTTGGGGCTCACATGCGTGCTTTCTCCGGTATATGCAACCCTGACGACATCCATCAGTCCGGATACGACTGTTGCGTGTATTTGTGTATTGCTTATTGTTCACATGTACTTGTATGATTATTCTGAAGCGACGCATCCAGGGAAGAAGCCCACGCTTGGGGCAAGTCTGGGACTTGCCAGTGGTATGTGTGCATCTGTGCTCATGGCGACTCGAATGAAACATTTATCTGATGTTATATCCATTGTACGTCATTGTGTGATATGTGTGTGTATATATTGTATATATGTTCCAGCCATGGAGTATCGTGTGTGCAGATTGTCTTGTCCCTACAATTATATATTGCTGCTCCCTATGTTCAATACAATGTCTCAAAGATGATTCCCCATGGAGCACAGATACTCAATATTATCGGCATAGGATCCACATTGTTCTTCTTATCGAATATATCCGTTGTAGTCACATCGTGGCTGATTGCTGTGCTTTTGCTGGTGGTATTCCTGTGCCCCATGTGGCTTGTCCGCATAGAGAAATTCAAAGCCCATCTGAATGGACCTTGGGATGAAGCTGTGCCCCATTTATGACATGGTATTGTGTTATTATAGCGTATGATATGCCTCGTGCATGCCCATATCCATCTATCAATATAGCTATATCTGATGTGCCTGGGTAGTTTTCTAGGAGAAGATGTAAATATCAAAACCCACGCCTGCCTATTCTCAGCTTTTGTTCATTCTGATTCGGAAGAATCCTTCCGATAGTCTCTCCAAATGCTCCGATTGCCCGTTGGATGTTATATTGCCAGTCTGGAGGCAAGGGGCGCAACAAGGCGTCCAAGGCACCCATGAACGGATGAGAACCTTGCAGCGGTTCTTCTTGTGTCGTTGATCGAGATGATCTCTTCTTTGATCCTGTTCCTACAAATGTGTTCTTTTTCTTCTTGCATTCTTCATTCGCGTGTGCCATTGGTTTTGTAAACTTCTTCTTCGCCGATTGGCTTCGTGGCAGAACAGCACCAGTTCCCATGATTGCTTTTATTTCTACTAGCAATTCGTATGTAAATTTATACTATTAATAATTTTTTGTGTTGGAGGTTACAGATTGTTACATGTCTAGTGACGTTGTCGCCATCATCTTTTTGGATTCTTGGGAGAGGGAGGAGAATTCATCCAGCCATGAGGCAGCCTCTTTTCTGACCTCGTCTTCCGACGACATGGTATCAAATGGTATAGATGCAAAGCGTAGCAGGGCTTGCCGGATGGACTCATCGTTGTCTACAGATCGTTTTTGGCCGAGTTGTTCTTGGTTTGTGGCATCGCGGATGTCAATGTTTGCATGGCCCATGTCCTGTGCTTTGCGCTTGGCATCATCAATCACCTGTTGTGGGAAGCGAGCAAACTCAGCCACGTGTATTCCCAACGATTCATCACATGATCCATCATGGACCTGGTAGAGCATGGTGAGCCCTCCACACGATGGGTCAATCTTTGATTTGACATGCAAATTCTTGACACCAACACTGCCCTGGAGGGCAGTCAGTTCATGGAAGTGCGTGGCAAAGAGAGTTGCGGCGCCAATCTTTTCCATGAGATATTCACTGATTGACCAAGCTAATCCCATACCATCCCATGTGGATGTTCCACGGCCAAGTTCGTCGATGATGACGAGTGATGATGAGGTGGCTCCTTTTAAAATGGATGCTGTCTCGAGCATTTCCGCCATGAATGTTGATACACCACGGAGTTGACAGTCCCCAGCACCGACACGAGCGAAAATGGCATCTCGCACTGCTATTGTTGCTTCATCGCAAGGAACAAAGCATCCTACCTGTGCCATGAGAACACACATGCCAATCTGACGAATGTATGTGGATTTACCACCCATGTTTGGTCCCGTGATGAGTTGGAACCAAGATTCGCCTTTGATCAGAGAGACATCATTTGATATGAAATTGACTCCGTCTTGGGCTTCTACACAAGGATGTCTGCTTCCTTTGAGGATGATGCGGTCCCCAGATGTGGGAAGGAGTTTGGGTCTGACATACTGAATTGGCGCGGTTGTTGACAGTTCAGCAAAGCCGCACAGAACATCAAGCTCAGATAAGACAGATGAAACGTTTTCCCACACCTCTGTGAACGTCGCAGCGACGTCAATTACCTGACTAACCAGCTTTGACTGCTTTGTGTTGTACTCTGATGATAATCGCTGCAGCTCTTCAGCAGCCGTCCTAAGCCTCCTACTCGTGAATTTCACCCCATCCTTCCTGGTTTCAAGTTCGATATACTTTGCCTGAAGCTTCTTTCGGACGCTTTTTTCCTCCTTTGCTGTGATACGAAGGCATCTGGTCTTCTGATTGGATACCTTGTGCCACTCAAGTTTGATTGTCTTGTCCAACACAAGCCCTAGATCCTGTGCAGCCGCATCTGCTGCCTCCTGAATCTCCTGTTCCACATCCACTTTTTTCTTCTGGATTTCTCCAAGTTCCTCATCATATGTTGGCGATATGAGGTACTCATCTGGGATGCGATCCAGATCAATAGCTGCCTCAATCAAATCTTCAAACTTGGCCAAATGATTTGCATCATGGGCTCGCGCCAGGGGTTGCACAAATTTTTCATCCATAACATTCTTGTGATCAGAGGACGAAAGGACCTGCTCAATCAATGGAAGCCTTGAGGACACTCTATAGAGCTGACATAAATCTTGAAGAGTTGCATTGCGACGTTCCAATCGTCTCGTGAGCCTCTCAATATCCGGCACACCCCTCAAGTGCAGTCCATTAATATCAGATCTCAAGGAGGAATCCTCCACGAATGCTTCCACAACATCCAGCCGCGCATGAATCTCATCTAGCGTGGTCAATGGCTGTTTCAGCCATGATTTCAGAAGCCTCTTTCCCATGGGCGTTCTACACTTGTTCATGATGCCATACAAACTAAACGTTTCATTTGCATCCGTTCTAGATTTCAAAACATTCAGAGCTTTCTGGGCTGCTGCATCCACCCTCATGTATTTACCCATGGAATACAGTTCCAATGAATACCTAGAATGCCCTGAGGCATCTGACAGAATTCCCGCAAACTGAACCACACCAGCCAATGCAGACGATCCAAGTTTAAGATCAAGTACAGGCCGATGCATCTCCACCGCTCCTTTCAACAGTCTCGACATATCCTGCACCAGATTTGCAGAAGAGAATGTTTTCTTTGATCCATGCCGTGCCACAAAAGCTCCACACTGCGATAACACATGCGACAATCGACTCTTATCGACTCGACTCACATGTCCTTCATCCTCTTTACTTTCTAAATCAAATGGAACCACCGCCTCTTTTGGGCCGAGCTGTGTCAGGGCAGTCTCCAGATTGCAAAAGTGCTCATCATCAGCAAACTCACAGGCTCCCATTCGATGCTTCATCATATCCACATACGCAAGACCGACCGTTCGAACACCCTCTACCAAACCAAACGTCACCCCAACAACCACAGGTGTCTCCTCCACATCCCCCACTTTGGCAAGTTCAGTCTCAAAATCATTCCATTTCCCTGGTGATGCCCTTCTCGTACATTCCCACGCATCCGCAGATCCCTCATAAAATTCCACACTGTATTCATTCGAATCCACAAGCAAATCTTTTAGAATCACCGGAAACAAGTTGTAGGACAAGGTCGTCCCAGGAAGACCCTTCCCCCCACCCTCACCATTGGCCACCTGAGCAGTGCTCTTATACAGCTGCTTTGCAACATAGAATGCAGGCTGCCCATGCACAGACACACACGTCTTCCTATCAAAAAACCTCACAATATTCTTGCTCTCCGCTTCCGGCAACGTAGAAAACCAGGAAGAAAAGTTCTTCCCGAGATCAATCTCCTGTTGCTCTTCCTGCTGACCATCGCTACCGGTATTCTTCTTCTTCTGCCCCACCATACCCACAGAATCAAATTTAAAAGAACTCTCTAAAGCGATATGTATCCTTCCTGCACAGTGACTCGAATCTTTGATTCAATTCAAACCGAATTCAAAATCCAAGACCCCGTTCTTGCACTCTTATGCATCGGATAATCACAACCAATGCCAATTATGAATTTACAGTATGTTGTTTTCAATCGCCGCACTCGACATGCGGGATACTTGTGTATACTGCATGGTGGTTTTATCAATCAAAAATAAGGAGAATTCCATCCATCCAACTTGGCAACCAACCAACAGCCAAGTCGAGAAAGCACAGGGTCATCAGGAATAATAATGAATTCTAGGACTACTATTGATATGTCCATGAAGACACCCTACTGTCGTAATCAGAATGCAGCGGTGGTTTGGGTCGAGGGTGTCCAAGGCAATTCTTCTCTCAGAGAATGAGATATGGCCAATCTGTGTTGGTGATACTACTACTGGGGACATATGTGGGCAACGAGAGCGCGGTAGGCATGGGTTTGGTCGGTATCGGTGCTTTGGTCTTGTGTCGAAAGAGGAAGGGGTGCAAGAGCGACGCGATCATGCAGTCATCTCGCATTCTCGAATGGAATCATGGAGGAATACATTACCGGATATGAAGGAAACGGCCGAGATGCTGAAGCGCAATCCTTCTTCTTCTGACTGCTCGTCCATGGATTGGAAAGCTCTGGTGAAAATAACTCGGGAGGCGTATGCAATGGAGAAGAGTGCAGTGTCGTTTCGAGACTATTTATTGGATACAAGTCTGGAAGATACACATGGACGGAGGCATTCATATCTGAGGATATCATTGACAGAAAAGTGCAACTTGCGATGCCTCTATTGTATGCCAGAGGACGGTGTCGAGTTGACGCCGAAGGAACACGTTCTGACGGTTGATGAGATAACACGGTTAACGACATTATTTGCCCTCAGTGGCGTGACGAAAGTGCGATTGACAGGTGGGGAGCCCACCATACGTAGAGATTTGACAGACATTGTAGAGAGAGTTTCTGGTATCCCAGGTATCAAGGACGTGGGTATCACATCAAACGGTATTACATTAGCAAAATCATTGGAAGAGTTGAAGAATGCAGGGCTATCATTGCTTAATCTCTCCTTGGATACTCTTCGGGCAGATAGATTTGAACACATGACAAGACGGAAGGGCCATGCACGGGTACTCAAAACAATAGATACAGCCCTGGATGTAGGGTATGACCCAGTCAAAGTGAATGTTGTAGTGATGAAAGGCGTCAATGATGATGAGATTAGTGACTTTGTGGAACTCACACGGAATAAAAATGTGAATGTGAGGTTCATAGAGTACATGCCATTTGATGGGAATGTGTGGTCAACAGACAAGCTTGTCTCCTACAAGGAGATGAAACAAGAGGTTGAGAAGAATCATGCAACACTGGAGCGATGCACAGATACATATGGAGAGGTGGCGAAGAATTACAGAATCCCTGGATACAAAGGAAGTGTGTCCTTTGTCACATCCATGACATCTGCATTCTGCAGTGATTGCACCAGAGTACGTCTGATGGCTGATGGAAACCTCAAAGTATGTCTGTTTGGGAATAATGAGGTCAGTCTGCGTGATGCCATGAGAGAAGGAGCTACAGATGATGATCTATTGGCAGTCATCTCGGCTGCTGTGAATAGAAAAAAGGCAGCCCACGCTGGCATGAATATTCTGTACCGGATGAAGAACAGACCCATGGTCAAGATTGGTGGGTAGTACATGATGTCCGTTCCCCACGGAAGCATACTTTATGATTCATAATTATTAAACAATACTCTTCTGTATATCCAAGGAGGACTGGGGTTGTATGGCCATGCCTACTACCTTGAATACTACGACGATGGATCGATATTACCAATGACAGGGATTCAGAGACAGCAGAATCTTACATTTTTATAATATAAGACTTAAGAAAGAATGAATAGACGGAAGGGGAGGAAATCTGTGAAAGACACGCTGTCTCAGCACGACTCTGGGATACCTGGCAGAGGAGGGGTCCTGTCTTGGAAGGACAAGGTATGGCGCATCCTATGATAGAAATGTACAGAACCTGTTGGTGAATTCACTCATGGTATTGGTGTTTCATTCTGATGATGATGATGATGATGCAGCTTCGAGAGAGATGTAGAAAGCATGTGGAGAGCCGAAGAGAGATGTTGTTGGAGAGAGCCAGAGCAGGGAGGCATGATGGGAATATGATTCAGAATGATTTGATTGGAATCATTCAGTCAGAAGAGAAGGATATGAATGAAAAAGAACACATGACAAGACCTGATGGAAGGTTACAACATGATGAATATGTGGATCTGATGCACTCTTTAGAGCAGGAGTTGTACCAGGAACAGCAGGCTGATGAACTGGAGTATTTGGATTCTTTGGAAAAGAAAGAGGTGCATGAGATGGTGGAAGCGCACATGGTGACCTCTCCGTGCCTACAAGGCACCCTGTGTCCAGTGTGTGGTAACAACTGGTTGTCAGAGTGGCATGGACAGATTGTGTGCCCCTCTGGTGATTTACACCTGGATACCTCGTTTGAAGGAATGGGGTTGGAAGCATTGCGGCAGAGACTTCATTCAGTGTGTTCTTCCCATGCGTCTCATTGCACTGGAGCCTTGTCGTTTCATCAACGGCAATCAAGTTCTGACCAGGGTGCCTGTCTGGTGGCAGAATGTGCTGATTGCCATGGCTTGGAAGTGGTTCTCTGACATTTTTATTAATAATAATAACATTTATTGATTGATTCTTTTGTAATGCATGGTATTGGAATGCTGTGTGCCAATCGCGTGGCGCCATGCGTTGCATGGAGTCACCCACCTCTGCTTGGGGTGCGACCGCGGTATCAATCTACAGTGATACAGAGATATAACATAAATGATAGAAGAGTTATAGCGAATGCATCGACTCAAAAGAGGCGTTCAAGCTCGAAGAATCGACCAAAGACTCCTGACATGCCAACAGTGCGTGGTTTTGTGTGTTTGCATTTTCATCTGTCTGGCGATGCTGATGTGTATTTGATATGCCTGTAGCCAAAGGAATATCAGCAGACGCTGCAAAAGTCCTTCACGATTGGTGGGATTGGGTTTCATACTGGTGACTATGCTTTTGTCAAGGTCAAGCCAGCGTTTGCTGGGGACGGGCGGTACTTTGTGCGGGTGCCAAAGGGAACGAATGCGAATGATTACAGTCCAGAGAAGCCCGAGTTTGTGACGAGGGAACAGTTGGATGTGAGACGGGGTGCGGATGATGGTCTTCAGCCGGAGGAGCGTGCTCAATATTTCCTTAAATTTTTGGAAAAGCAGGATGAGGAAGGGTATGAGGGGGACTTTGGAGGTACGGTGATGTGTATATAGGATATAAGCATGATTATTATTCATGATGGATGGTTGTGTGCAGAGTATTTGATAGAGGAGATTGATGACAGTCTTGTGGTGGAGTCTGCGAATGATGCAACCATTGAGGAGCCAACGCCACGAAAGGATGGAGAAGAGTGGGTTCCAGCGACAATTAATGCCGCAGAGATATATGGTGGTGTGGCGTCCATGCTGAAGAATGGAAATTTTTATGTCATGTCTCCAGAAACGATTCTCTCAGCGCTGGAAGCGTGTGGGGTTGATAACGCTCGCATTGAAATTGAAGGGGGATCGGAGATTCCGGTGGCGGACGGATCTGCATTGACATGGGCTTTGGAGATTCAAAAATCAGGTATTCGTGAGGCACCAGTCGCTCCTGGGTCTTCCATTTCTGCCGATAGAAGGGCACCAGCTCCACAGGAAATCATCTCCGTCATGGGGGATGATGGGGCATTCATCTCATTTTACCCAGGGGATGATTCGACAGTATCCGCTGCTGTTGATTTTTCAGAAGCCATTGTAGGAAGGCAGTGGGTGACGTGGAAGACATCCGATTCATCCCCAGATGATGACTATTATAATCATTATAGATGGAAGATTGCACCAGCGAGGACAGTGTTTCACTCCTTTGCTGCTGTGGAGGAAATGTTTATGGATGGGCTTGTGCAGGCTGGACCTGATGGATGTTGTCTGATAGCAGAAGGGGATTCTTGGTATGATCCCACGATTGTGCGTTTCGCAAATGATGAAGCTGCACGGCACACTGCCCAGACCCTCATGGGGATCATGTCCTTGTGTGCGTCTCCTGGTGGACGTGGTCTCCCAGTGGGGCACATTGTCGCTTTCAATCCAACCCCAGAAGTTCAGCTCGAGTTTGCCAAGGAATTTGCATTGCAGAGTAAAGATTATCCGACTACAATTGTTCATGTGTAAAAACAGATGTTTGGAAGTGGTTTAGAATCTATTGATCCCATCAAAGGTATCCTTAGATGGGAGAAGAAGTATCGTTATGACAAACGAAAGGGTCAATCGTCTTCTTCCCCTTGGATCGTCATGTACCATGGCTATTGATCATCTATAGCGTATATTAGAATCAAATATATTCGTATTGGTGCAATGGAGAAAGATCCTTGGTATAAGAACGTGGAAGGGCCCTTCCTCCAGTGGAAAGGACCAATCGGTGTCAAAGAAGATGGAGGTGGTTGCACACGTGCACAGGGGCGTGTAGGCAACATGGTCATCCACAGAGCCGCTTTTAATAAAAATAAGCAAGGTATGTGTCTGTATGGTGTGAATATGGGGTCTTTGTATTTCCGAGTCATGTTTGGTCAACGCCATTGGTTTCGATGATTTCTGACCTCGCATCCTTGATGTAGCGATTGAAAAAGCTGTGGAAGCTGGAGAGGATGTGAATGAGGTGGAGGGTGCTGGGAATACGCCTCTCCACTGTGCAGCGTATGCTGGATGGGAGGAAGGTTGTGAGTTGTTGTTGAGCCTGGGAGCAAAGGTGAACGCGAGCAACAACGCCGGTGATAGGCCATGGCACTGGGCAGAGAATATGGGGCATAAAGGAGTGATGAGTTTGTTAGAGAAGGCTGGTGCGGACCGTGAGCACGGGCTGGTGCTTGTGCAGGACCATGTGCCAAAGGTCAGGGACTTTTTCCAGAAGGAATGCTGGGCCCATCATCCTAAACCTCATGCGGATTATATCGAGTGGAAGCTGAAGCAAGATAAGATTCAGGAGGCTGAGAGGAACAAGTTGATTCCAGGAATGTAACTGTGTTGTACCAACCTTTGCATCATGTCGAGACCAATCATGTAAGACTTGGCATTACAACTACAAACCACACACAATCAAATAAATCTACCTATATATCTACGAATTGAGAGATGCTTCCAAAGCACCTCGTGGTGGGGTTGCAGGACGTTGACCCATGCTGAATGCAAACCGAGCCTTTCTTTCTGCTGGTTTCAGAATTTGGAATGAACACATTAAGGTTTCATCTACGCTCATCATTGCACCAGCATTATCAAACTCTCCACAGTAATTTGGTGCTGAAAATATGGTGACCAGTTGCCTGCGAGCAAAGAATTCATATCCATCCTCGACAACTTGATGAGCTCTACAAACAAGATCCAAATCGTGTCTTTGCAGAAATTCTGTGACAGAATCCGATCCAAATGTGTATGAAACACCCCTATCGTTGTCGCCCCACCCCGTGGTTCCACCATCAGGGTCAGACCAGAGCAAATCGCAGAGCAATCCCTGGTCAGGGACATCACACGGACGGGGAATTCTCTTGATCTGGTCCAAATTCTTCAGTTCTGGCGACAAACCCCCATGCATACAAAGGATCTTCTCGTCGATTAACGCGCTAACAGGTAGACAATTGAAGCAGTCTGTGAATGTCTTCCATAGACGAACATTGTATCGACGCTTGCATTCATCATAAAATCCATAAATACGGTTGATTGAAGCACACTCATGATTTCCTCTCAGCAAAAAGAAATTTTCAGGATATTTGATTTTATATGCCAGCAGGAGACAGATTGTTTCAAGACTCTGCTTCCCTCTATCTACATAATCTCCCAAGAAGAGATAGTTTGCTTCTGGTGGGAATCCTCCATACTCAAATAACCGCAGCAGGTCAGAGTACTGCCCATGTATATCACCACAAATCTTTATAGGTGCTTCTAACTCTAATAAATTGGGCTGACTCATGAAAATCTCCTTTGCTGTCAAACAGAGTTGACGAATCTCTGCCTCGGTCAGGGGGACTAGTTTTCCCGGCCTTCCGCCCTTTACATCCAAAAGCCTCTCGATAATTCCGTCCAGAACAGAATCCTCCTGCATGCAATATCAGACACATCAGATATGACGGACAACAAGGCTCTGTACAGTGCTACCCCAACACAACGATTGCCCTCCCATCGATCAAAGCATTCAACCGAGCATTATACTCGTTCTCATTTTAACGCTGCAGCAACCTCACCCGACACACACGCACCATTTTATTGATATCCTCTTCCCAGTAGCCCCAGAAAAACTTCCCTAGAGTGGATTCAAAACAATGTTACGATCTGTCCCTCTTCTCAGCAGTTTGTGTTACCTCGCCGGAGTCTCGCAGCCTCCACTATTGTATTCTCCACTCGCTCTTCCCAAGTGACCCCTTCTTCCAAATACAACCAATCAAATACTCGACACTACTAGGCGGCCAACAAAAATGTCCGTATCTCGCTCCGTGCGTCGGTCGACACTGAAAATCGATTTTCACGAAATCTACCAGAATCCCTCCGTCGAATGGACACCGTTCACGAAGCGTTCCTTCAAATATTTTTTATATCTGAAAAATCAGCACCTCGTTGTGTCGAAATATGGATTTGATGGACGTATTGAAACCCTCGACTGAACGCCAATCACAGACGGAAAGAACAGAGCCGCTGTACTAGTACGGTATTGCGGCGCACTACACCTGATTGAAAAATTTCAATTTTAAATTGAAATATGAGCATGGCGGGGCTGTGACTGGAGTCTTGAAGTGAATGTATGCATGCATGCTCCTCGTTTCATGATGCCAAGGGATGGGACGTCGTTACACAGGTTCATTCTAGGCTTTTGGGGTGGATGATTTGGACATGTCCCATGTGGACAGTAAGCTAATGTTGTTCTGAAGGCATTCTCGGATCAAGGCTGATTCTATTGTTCGTGCAGCACTGGATCCTTGATAACCAGGGGGGACCATCATGTACAAAAATTCTGCCTGCGGGTCATGTACTTGGGAGCTTACTGCACCCGAGCTTGATGCTTTTTTCCGATGTGTGAGTATGCGTTCTCGAATTTGGTCTGAGGATCCTGCAGTATCATTCGTTGACGAGGTAAACGAGAGAAAGCAAAACAATGTAGGATTGTGTATGATCTGTATACATACCTATGTAGTATCTGTTATCACTGGGACGGTGTGCAACATACACACATGATCTACCGATTGTTTGAGTTCCTGGAAGAGATCCTGCTGGTACATATTTGATCGACACGTCCTGGGTGCCCTTGTCAATGCCTAGGCGTTCCAGAATGTGTTGGCTGATTGACTGGAAGATGGATGCAATGGGTCTCAGCGGCTCTGAGGGTATGTTGGGGTGTATTTCATCCCGAAGTGTTTGTACGGAATGAATCTCAGGCTGTGGAGCCTTGGAGTCTGGCATTGAATGGTATAATTCTTGTGCACGAGCCACAGTTTCTTCTGGCAATCTACACTGTCGAGCCACATCGAGAGCAAGGCTTTCTGTGGAACTTCCTGGTACTATTCTCCACGTCGGTCTTCTTGTTTCTACAAGAGTTTTGGGATCTGTGCGGGTTTCAATCTCCATTTTCATCAGAGAGGAGTTTCCTGAAAGCCTCAGATCCATTGTGAGAAGATCATGCAAATGAGTAGCAAAGGCTCCAATGCAACCAGCCTTGTCGAGTGCTTCCAGCATAGCGCCGGCTAATGCTGCACCTGCTTTTGATTCAGTACCTTTTCCTAGCTCATCTACGAGGACAAGGCTCCTGCACGTGACATCTTGGAGCACATACTTCATCTCAGTCATCTCAACTGCAAAACTCGATCTACCCTCTAATGGCGAGTCAGATGAAAAGTTTCGAAGCATAAATGCATCAATGTATGGAATTGTTGTCGTTGACGATGCTGGGACAGCCAGCCCACATGCCCCAAGGAGAGCTACGGCACAAGTGCTGCGCAGGATGGTTGACTTTCCAGCCATATTTGGTCCTGTCACAAGGAGCATGCCATTCATGTTGAATGAATTCCTCACGACAGAAGCATCATTTCCACCTGATCCTCCCAGCCAATATGGCCAGCATGATTGAATGTCTAAAGTGCCTCGATCTGACCTGGCAGATGTGTCAAACTTCTCCAGGGAAGGCATGGACCAATCTCTCCTCTTGGATTCTCGTACGTGTGCCTCGATGACACATGCAATCAGAGACAAGGTAGAAGCTCCAACAAGCTGCGGAATATATGGGGATAAGGCTGATGCGAGTTCACGAAGCTCTTCTCTGACAGCATCATGAGCAGCAACACATGACCTTCTGTATTCATCCTGAGCAGCCTCAAGGGCACTCGTGGAGTACACGCTAGATTCTACTCGACCATTTCTATCTCTCGGATGTTCAAGTCCAAGAATTGCTGCTTTAGCTGACGAAATCTTCCTTCCTCGAGGAATCTTGAGCCAGGCAGCATTGTTATTCACATCATACGCCAAATATGGCTCTGAAACCTTTCTTGTCACATTCTCTACCGGTTCTACAGCTTGTTTACCTAAATCTAGACATGCTTTCGCCTCAATTTTTAACCTGTTCCAAGAGTCCTCCACCTGAGAAATGACATCAGGGATAATCTCAGGTCTGATCTTTCCTGTGAAATCCTCGTTAATCTCCTTCATTTTAAACAAAGGTTCCAGTGTGGCCTCTTTTTCGGTATCATCACGAATCGGGTGTCGAGTAGAAATATTAAGCACAACTTTCTGTATAGCATCTGCAACGGTGGTAACAGCTGCTTCCAACTCCTGGCGACTGGTTGACACACCTGTGTCTGAAGCTACAGCAACCAGAAGACTGTCAGCCATCTTTTCTAGGGAAGGCTCTGAGCACGTGAGGCGAACGACATGGCACAATTCCTTCAGCTCATGAAAGAATGCATCATTTCCTTCTCCTGTCCTTAATTTAAGCACCACATTTGCTGGAGACATGGCTACAAAGTTTGGCAAAGAATCATGATCTTTCCACAGCTCGTTGCATGCAGAATGAATTGCAAGAGCTACACTTGGAGGAGGGGGCATCAATAGCCACGATCGTAGCCATCGCCGTACTGCGAGTGGAGCTCCAGAAGGCAATGCATAATCTAATAAACTTGGAACACCCCTTGTTTTGTGCAATCCCAAGTTTGATGCTGTTGAAAAATACAGTGGTCTGGGCCGAGTATTTGGAGTCGAACTCGGCAAATGCCTGAATTCTGCATCAGCAGGGAGGCCCAAATGCTTTTTTACTCTATCCAACATCCCTAACACTGCATCAGGCTCTGAAAATTTCACGACAGAGGTACCTTGGGTTCTGAAAATAGTCCCCATTCTTTGCCTCCACTCTACTTCTGGTAGAGAATCTCTCAATCTCGTATCTGCATCCGCAAGTGCGGGTGGAGAATGGAGATACAAAGGAGGAACAAGCCCACCTTCATGCAGTCTTGAATAGACAGCGTCTTCAGTCAGTCCCTCTGTCACTCGCACTGTCATCAGCTCAGCATCAACCTCAATCACTGAATACCCACCCACAGTTGGAGATATCCCCAGCAATGGTGGCGTCTTCTCCACAGGGATATTTATCTCTTCATCAATCATCCCATGAAGAAAATGCGGGGCCGCTGGAGTCACGATAGCAGCAATATACCGCTGCTTTGGATTCCTCCTCATAGTCCCATAATTGTATGGCTCTGGTGCCTCTTCACAGACAACCACAGAAAGCCCTCCACCCTCCACCATATCCGACACTGTCCGCCGTAAGTTTGCCCTAGGACACCCTGCACATGTACACACAGGCACATCAATTCACCACGCATCAATCCGTGTCTCACCCACACAACCATACCTGCCCGTGGAGGATTCCCATCCTTACCCATCGGATTCAAACCAGCATGCTGTACCAATAATATTGCATCAATACCAATGGTCTCATAAAACTCCCCAACCCTCACTAAAACGACTTTGTCTGGATGCTGCACTTTGACCTCGTAGAAAAATGAAAATGCTGGCGGCCTTGCTCCCTTTGACTTGCTGGAATCAAACAAATGCGGAAGCCCCAACGGCGCCGATGTATCCACATACTCCAACAACTTTCTCGCAGATGGCTTATCAACACTCTCTAAAACAGTATCCCAATACGCCTGGATCTCTGGATCAACCGTTTCAACCTTGCTCTTCCTCCCAGCAGTCACAGTAGTAAGGCTCCTCTTGAATCCAACAAGTACAGGCGATTGCCGATTCCCTCCAAAAGAGTGTGAAAATCTAGGACACACCACGCGCATCCCCATGCCAATATGGCGACTCTTCGAAGGACCTTCAAAACACACTGGCGTTTCTACAGACAACCCCGGAACACGGCGAATCGCAGATCGAAGGCCACGCATATCAGTCGCATTGTAAACAGCACGTTATTAAATAATCTTACATGATCTCGAGCTTGGGTCTTGTTGTTGAGAGAAGTCCAATCCATTTCTTTTTTAAAAAGCGCTTTAATAAAGCATTTAAAACACGTGTCCAAGTCAGAAGGCATACGCACTCTGGGACCCTCACTGTTATAATTATTATCACTACGTTATATAAATATGAATAATAGTGTACCAGGAACTTCATTGGAGGTGGATTCCTCCGGTGTTGGGGTCATTACACTTCGGAATCCGCCAGTGAATGCACTGCATCCGAAAGGTGGGTTGAATATCCCTTATGGATTCTTAAAACGATATAAATCGGCTAAAATGATTGGGTTTGAGACGTCTCTGGCTGTTTCGTTGGTTTAATCCCATCTAAATGTTCTGGCCGCGTCTCGGTGTTCAAGACTTTTCACCGCATTCTCGTGTTTGTTGCAGTGTTGCAAAGTCTTTTTGAAAACTTGATGAAATGCCATGCAAGGGATGATGTGAAAGCCATCGTTGTGACTGGAGATCAAGGTATGTGTATGCTGACGACGGGTGTTTTGGAGTTTCGGAGCATCACCGTGTCAATGTGTGCAGGGAAGTTTTGTGCTGGATTTGATATCAATCAGTTTATCGAAGGAGGGGAGGGTGGTGGTATTGATGGAAGGATTAACGATGCATTTGTGAATCTGCTTGAGAATGGTCCCAAGCCTTCTGTGGCTGCTGTACAGGGGTTGGCGTTGGGTGGTGGGTGTGAAGTGGCGCTTGCATGTAATGCTCGTGTGGCTACGCCAGGAACATCTATAGGACTTCCAGAGTTACAGCTGGGGATAATTCCAGGGTTTGGTGGAACACAGAGGCTTCCACGGGTTGTTGGAGTTGCCAAAGCGACTGAAATGATGCTCACATCAGTTCCAATACGGGTACCGGCGGCAAAAGACGCTGGTCTTGTGGATGTAGTTGCGGAGCCTCGCGATCTGATGCGGGCAGCCAAGCAGCTTGCCTTGGATATTGCAGAGGGCAGGCATGCTCGGGTTATGAGTCTGTTTCGTACAGATAGAGTGGGCACATATGAAGAGGCAATGGCTGTCTTAGATTTCGCTAGAGCTCAGTCTGCGAAAAAGGCCAGGGGGCTTCAACATCCCTTGTTATGTATTGATGCAATCCAGTATGGAATCGAGCATGGTGGACTCGAGGGACTGAAGAAAGAGTCCGAGTGTTTTGATGCTGCAGCTGCATTGGATACCCATAAGGCCCTTGTCCATATCTTTTTTGCTCAAAGATCTACGAAGAAAGTACAAGGTATTACGGATCATGGTCTCAAGGCGAGACCGATCAGGAAGATTGCAGTGTTGGGAGGTGGCCTTATGGGGAGTGGTATTGCCACTGCATGTGTCTTGTCTGGATACCAGGTGTTGATTAAGGAGATCAATGAGAAATTCATGCAGTCTGGTTTAGACAGAGTGAAATCGAATATCATGTCACGTGTGAAGAAGGGCAAGATGAAGGAGGCAGTTGCGCAGAAAGCTCTGTCATTGTTACATGGTACCACATCATATGATGAATTCAGCAGCGTGGATATGGTGATAGAGGCAGTGATCGAGGACATTGGATTGAAGCAAAAAATATTCCAAGATCTAGTATCCGTCTGCCCTCCTCATGCGATTCTCTCAACGAATACATCAACCATTGATATTGAACTGATTGGATCCAAAGTCCCTCAGGCACAGGATCGAATCGTTGGAGCCCACTTTTTCTCACCTGCTCATGTCATGCCTCTGCTGGAAATTGTTAGAACACCAAAGTCATCTGCCCAAGTGGTATTGGATACCATTGAGTTTGGATCAAAGATTAAAAAGACTCCAGTTGTGGTGGGAAACTGCACAGGATTTGCTGTCAACCGTGTATTCTTCCCCTATACTCAGGCTGCCTGTTTACTCGTAGATATGGGATTGGATCCATATATGATTGATAAGGTGATTGCTGGATTTGGGATGCCGATGGGGCCTTTCAGACTCAGCGATCTTGTTGGAGCAGATATTGGTCTCCATGTGGGGAAGAATTTCCTGGACTCGTTCCCTGATCGCTGTTATCCCGCCAGAATTATCATGATACTGAATGAGAAAAAGAGATTGGGAGAGAAAACGGGCTCAGGATTCTACGCATTTGGACCAGGCAGAAAAGCATCCCCTGACCCTGCCTTGGGAGACATTTTACAAGAAAGCCGTTCTGCCTCGGGCATGGATGGCCTACTATCCTCACCGCCCTTCTCGAAAATGGGACCGAAGGATATAATCGAGTTCATCATGTTACCGGTCGTAAACGAGGGGTGCAGGGTCATCGCTGAAGGAATTGTTGACAAACCAGCTGATTTGGACATTGCAACAGTCATGTCCATGGGGTTCCCGGCCCCCCGCGGAGGTCTCATCTTCTGGGCTGATTTGCTTGGAGCAAAGTACATCAATGATCGACTCGAGCAGTGGTCAAATGCCTTTGCGTCCAAGGGATTGGCAGGCTTCTTCAAACCATGTGACTATCTCAAGGCTGCTGCTGCATCAGGAAGGAAACTTCAGCAAGGAAGAGCATCATCATCAAAATTGTAAACAGATCCATCCATACGAAATAATTGGTAAAAATGGTGAAACTTGTGTCCATTGAGGAGGTGTATTCCTCAAAATCTGGTTCTCTGAAAACCAGTGCAATGCTTAAGATCAGTCCGAACGTCAAGGTATGCAACACCGATGACGCGCATTCTCATCCGATTGCGTATATTTTGGCTTCAAAATCAATCTGTTATAATTAACGATCGCCTTGCAGAGTAAAATTACCCTTGCGGACACGACAAAGCCCTCGTTAGTCAACGTCGATCTTTCAGCCAAAAACTGGTCATTGTCTCATGACACAAAATCAAAGGATACTACGTTTAGAGCCAATTGGAAGCCTTCCTCGGATGTCAAAGTGAATATGACGCAGAAGATTCCAGGCAATAAAGCATATTTGGTACCAAATCCTCACATCAAGGTGACAAAAACAGGTGTGTTTGGCAAGGGCAGCAACTCGGTTGCTGTTGAGCATGACATGATGCAGAGGAGATCTGGGGCAACCTTGTCATTGTATGCTGGAGAGGACAAACGGTATAAGCTCAAATTGAGTTCATCGACATCAAAGGTGTGTCAGCATAGAAACAAACATGTCCATGTATATAATGATTTTCTGGGACTGGATGACAACATTATCCTCACGTTACAAATGCAAGACTATTTATCTAGTACATGTCCATGTTGTTCAGGGAGGTTTCATGCAGGCGAGCACAGGAATGCTTCGATCCAAACTTGCCAAAGGAACCCTTTTGCATTCTGCAAGTATTTCTGGATCCACAAAAGCTCAAGTCATGACACTGAAGAGTAGACTGGGATCAGACATGAAGACCAAAATGTCATACTCAACATCTAATCAATCATTATCCATGGTTGGGATCCAGATGAGCAATGTGGACGGTCACAAGGTGAGAACCACTCTCACAGTATCTGCCCCAGTTCATCAGATGAACAAGCCCCAAGTGCAGGTGGGTGTGAAATTGGATCTATAAGAAAACCGCATCAATTCATCATGCCGCCTTTTTGAGACCACTGTGTATAGCAGTCACGCCTGCTGTTAGATTTTCATAGTCCACGTGGCAAAAACCTGCATCTCGAATCATCTCAGCAAATGCCTCTTGATCAGGAAACATCCGTATGCTCTCCACCAAGTATTTGTAACTATCAGCATCACCTGCTACGATTCTACCAATCTCTGGGATCACCCGAAATGAATATTCGTCATAGATTTGCCGCAGTCCAGGGACAACCACCTTTGAAAACTCCAAGCACAAAAATCGCCCTCCTGGCTTGAGAACTCTGTACGCTTCTGCCAATGCTACATCTCTATTCGTCACATTTCTAATACCGAACGCTATGGTGTACGAATCAAAGGTGTTGTCTTCGAAAGGAAGCTCTTCCGCACTCCCCTCCACCCATGATAGCCGTGAAGCATCCAGACCACGCATTCCTGCTGTCTTCTTCTTCCCTTCTTCCAGCATTGCCGCATTAATATCAAACACCGTTACGGTACTATCACTATCCATGTCTGTAGTAGACTCACTCTGTGTCTGCAATTGTTCAGCCGACTGTATAGCCCTCAATACTCTGCATGCAACATCCCCAGTACCTCCAGCTACATCAATGTGCTTCATCCCTGGAAATGGAGCCAGCTTCTCCACAAACCTATCTTTCCATACTCTATGAAGCCCACCACTCATCAGATCATTCATTATATCATATGAAGGCGCAACACTATCAAACACCTCCCTCACAAGACTCTGTTTCTTCTCCTTCTCAATAGTTTTAAAACCTGCAAGGATCATATGGGGTCCTTTCAAACATTGTCATAGGAAATAACGATCCAAGGAGATATACTTACCAAAATCTATCGTTTCTTCTTTTCCATCGTCGTGTTTAGAGGAGAAAAAGGGCATCGGGGCACTAAAGAATTGTCGACATGTGGTGGACATGTGCGTCACGAGACGACGTCTCGCGAGACTATTCATCCTGTACTATGGATAAATCCTAAATGTATTTATTACTTTATAAATTAGAGTGAGAAAAACATCACTACGGGGAGCCCAAGTCCACCTCTTCGATGCATTCATCATCTGAAGACATGGCTTCACCAAAAACAATCTCACCAGGTTTTTCTTCTTCTTTCGACTCTTCTTCTACGCTTTCTTTTACTTTATCATCCTTATCCTTATCCTCTGGCGGTGGGCTTTCTTTTTTCTCTATTCTCTCCTCCTTTTGAAGGCTTTCTTCTTCTTCTATTCTCTCCTCCTGTTGAGGGCTCGTAGCCTCACGAGGCGATACTTCAGGGATATGATCAAGATAATGCGTCATCGAACCACTAATCAAATCCCAAGACGCCGATGCCGCCATAGACTCGAGTCTATACAGCTTGATATCTTGCTGCTTAAAGTACCGCCGATCCTCTTCATCAACAAGGACAAGGTTGATGCTATATTTGACTCCAAACTTATTATGAACATTCTCATACGTCGGAGTCAGCGCATAAGGAGACAGATACAACCGAATAGGAATCGATTCCCCTCTCGCAGGAGCTCCATCCATAATCTCAAACTTGGCAACTGTTGTACTCTCCAACCTCGCATTCATCCCCCCTCCCACAGTCTCACGCCGCTTTATCTCCAACTCCATATGTTTCAATTTAATCCTTACCAACAAGAAATTGATCTTTCCAATCACAGTATCATTCAAGTGATACGAATCCCTACCATATTCAAATTCTATGTGCAGACAATCTTCAATCCCCACCTCCATCTGCACACAAACACCATGGTGATCATCCACTATACACTACATACACAGCATGCACAAAACCAACCTTGATAGGATCTCCTACTCCCTCGGGTATCTCAGCAACAGGATTTTGAACTTCAAAATAATAATCCTGAATCAACGACTGCCCCATAGACCGGGCCACAATCACCCTCACAGCATACCTCAACTTCACTCGCGTCCCTCTGTACGAATCATACTCCATTTCCACAGATTTGAACTCGAAAGGATACGTCTCCTGAGACATCATCTCCCCAGGAGGTGCCAGATCCCTCACCAACGACAATATCTCATGAGGACGGCTCTCATCTGATGCCATGACAATCTCACCCACGAGCTGCACTCGAATCCCCACATGCTCCACTCGCTTCCCAGGAATAGGGATCACCTTGACAAAACCTTTCACAGTATCTTTATTCTTGTACAATGGAAGCTCTTCTACCTGGCCTCGAGGGCCCTTGACCTTCGTCTTCTTCAATTCCGAACCACCGGTCGATGACGAGACAAACTCCAACTGTACAGAACAGTTCTTCCCTGCAATCCCCAGATTACTAAATAGTTTGTTCTACATAGATATACAGTAACAACACTGTGAGTACACGAAGCAATGACTGACGCAGTTGTCCACGCGTTCAGACTTTTGTCCTGTTTCGTCAAGGGAAACCCAAGATTTCTCTCTTCTATACCCGTACCATGTTCTGTCTTTGTTAATAATACATCAAAGATTTTTAATCATTTTTTCAAATAACGCAGGGTAGGATACCAAGGGAGTTATGCATTGTATGACCCAAATAATTAGGAATTAAGATGATGATTCTAGGGAACAAACAAAAGGGATTACAAAAGGCAACGCTGTAAAAAGTACGACAAAAAAAACATGTATGGAGTATCAACCAAAGACACTCGACTCAAACATCAAGGCATCACTGTAATTTTTGTTGGATTGCGCGTGCCTGTGTCTTGCCACTCAGATATGCACCCAGGACAGTCCCAGGATAATCACTAGCGGCTTCACCAGCGAAATGTGCTCGGTCAAAAGGCTCGGCAAGAATGCTTGTAATATTCTTCTCATTCCCAACAGCATAATATGAATAACTTCCTCGAGACCATGGGTCCTCAAACCATCGAGTTGCATAGAATTCCTTGGGTTCTGGCAAATTGGGATATATTGCCCTCAATGCCTTCATGACATCATCATAGGTTTCTTCATCAGTCATATTTTCCATGTTCTCGGCCGTGGTTGCCACATTGATAGCCACCAAAACTGGCTTTTGAAGGACACCATTATAGTCCAGAAAAACTTTCCATGCACCTGTCAGATCTTCCATGGCCTTCATGATGAAATCTGTATCATCCCAGTGCTGCTCATCAAACACCAAAATGGCCTTGTTCAGGGTTCCCATTCCCATGCTGTCGATTGCCTGCTTTTTGATCTGTGGCAATTCTGGAGAATACTCGATGGAGTTGTCTTTCAGGCATCCCAGGCTCTGAGTAGACAACACATACTGACCTGTATACTGATCACCATCATGTGTCATGACTGTCACTCCACTCTCACTCTGCTCGACTGATTTCACAGGCGTATTAAAACGTATATCCAAATCCTCAGCTTGAATTTTAGCAAGTACATCGAAACCATTATACAAGAACACATCCAATGCCGGCAAGGTCTTGGCATCTCCATACCTCAGTGTACTCAAATCAGTCAGGTTTGCATTCAGCAAAACTTGATAGTTTGCATGCGTCATGAGATTCAGCGAAGGAATGATGGACTCTGGTGGATCGGCCGTCTCCAGGAAATTTTCATACATGGCATTCAATGACATATCAGGTATTGATGTGTCATCGCTTTGAGCCTTTTTGAATGCATCCACATTCCTGCGGAATTCTCCCTGAGTAGCGTATGCTCGGATCCAATCCACTGTCGGAAGCTTTGTATTGTTTAAAGAATAGACTGTTCCGCTATTGTAGTTCTGTAGTCTGGATATCTTTTCCCCTTTTTCTTTTGCAAAGTCATAGAGTTCATTTCCTTCCTGAGCATCGTGGATCCTGCAGCATCCATGAGACAGTCATACATATGTCATATATATGTTGAGATGATTGCAGATGAACAGAAACGTACCACATGGCTCCGGCATCTACGGCACCTTTGGAGGTATTAACACTGTATGTCCTGCCTCCCACCCTGTCTCTTGCCTCGAGAACGATGACTGATACTCCTGCATCCGTAAGATCTCTTGCTGCGGTCACACCTGCCATTCCAGCACCAATAACAATAACATCGGCTTCATTTCCATCCTGAGCACAGACAAGGGTGATACTCAGCAGTAGAATGGCACAGAGACCGCGTGCCAGTATTCTGAGCCGCATATGTAGTATGACGTGTTTGAATCTTTACAAGGCAATCGTCGCCAGACTCTAGCACACTTGAAATGTAACGTAAAATATTGGATTCTGAATGGATCGTAGCATTCAAAAGTACTACTATTCGTCCAAAGGGGCACGTGGCCTAGCCACGCGGATTGGTCATTCCAAGAGGGGCATAACTGCAGCTCATGCATAGAGGCTAGGGTGCATGCAGGATGCTGTAACCCATACTGCTGCTTGGTATCAGATGTTACATATCAAAGATTCTCTCCGAATCCCAGATAATTATGTATTACAGAAAATGAAATTCAAACATCGTAGACATACAGACATTAAATCATGGTGATCATCACTCACCAGCAATATGGACTACCAAAAGATCTTTGGACATGTTGTGCTATCAAGTTTTATGCAATGGCATTCTTGCAGCTCAAGACTACAAGAAAGAGAAATGATGCAATCAAAAGTTCTCTCTCATGTGTGTTCAATAACGAAAGCAGCATGTCCACATGAAAACAATACTGTAAATCACCGAGCACAAGATCGTGGACCATCCATGTCTCAGGTAACAAGTGTTCCAATCTCGTATTCTTTCAAAATACCTTCTTGATAGCTTCCTGGTCCATGGCGAGCATTGAATTTTTTGGTAAACTCATCAATTGTACCTGCCAGGGCAATCAGCACCTCTGCCCCTCCAGGATGCTGTGGCACCCACTCTGTGATATCGTACACCTTGCCATTGTACCCGACCCAGATGCCATTTGCAGTGGAATTATGTGTTGCGACATCTTCGACAGTGTACTCTGCCATACCATGAACCATCTGCTGAGGCAATGTGAGGCAGAGAATCAAGACAACCACAGCCGCGACCCATCGTGGCGAAAAACTCTTCATCATGATTGTATCAATACCTGCAGGAATAGTAGTACCACATTCAGCACTCTATGTACCACCTATCAGAGATGTATAGCATATAGTAGGGAAGGATTCCAGAAACGCGTCGTTGGAGTATTGGTACCAACACGTTCAACGACACTGGTATTATTGAGAATGCATCAGTACGTGTGCATATCATACCTGTATGTGTTGATATGTATAGTACTATGGAAGAACTGAGATGCTGACGTTGGCATCGAATACAAGTAAATTTTGACTCCCAGCGATGGAACCTTGTACCGCTGATCCCATCAAAAGCTGCCATTGACCGGATTCGTCCCAATTCATGTCACTGCATTGGGTTGCATGCCACTAGCCAAGGGACTCATGCATGAACCATTCTTTGGCGATCGTCCTCTTCCATAAACCAAGCATCGTTTGCATCTTGTAATGATATCATCACTTTATGTAGTATGAGATTTCCAGGTGGCATTGTGAGGCGGTTATCTGCGAGGCAACCATGCGTGCCACTTCATTTCCACCGCGTGGGTGGCAGCAGTAGCAGAGCTCGTGGATCCATACAAAATAGAGGAAGTGGTCAATCTTCTGGTATCAGATGTGGGTCCTCCTCATCTCCGTCGTCCCCGTCGTCTTCTGGTGGGCATGGGTCAACGCAAGCGGGGTCCTTGATCGTGTCTGCTGCAGCAGCATTGGGTGGTCTTATGGGGGCTGGACTAGGCATTCAAATGTTCCAGGACAAGTGATCAACGAATCGCCTCAGAATAGAGGATTAGCGAGGCGAAAGAAGTATTTTAAATAAAAATCTTCTGCAACTTCAACTGCATCGCATGGTGTGATCTCAATTGTTTCTGCATTTGCTCCCTATATGTGGTCTTTAGCCTAGGGGCGTTGCACTGAAATAGCTCTCGTGTTTTTTGGTTTTGATGTATTTGGCACCTTCCTATGATCATAATTGGTGGTCGACAGTACTCTTAAATTGAACAAAAAAATTCCAAGAATATTGCATCTAGGTATGATACAATGAATCAGAAACTCGTCCTTGGACCCAAACACATTCCAATGAAGAAGAGAATAAAATCAAAATTTCTCTTATAGAGTACTAGTAGTATCAATAGTATCAATAGTATCAGCATCAGAGCAGTAGTATCAGAATTGAATAGTAGTAGGAAAAAGAAGACTGTTGTGATGACGACAGTCCATCATCCATCAGGCGGCAAGGATTCCGATCTCATATCGAGACAGAAAACGCCCTGCAAAGCTTCCTGGTCCATGGCGAGCATTGAATTTGTCGGTAAACTCATCAACTGTACCTGCCAAGGCAAGCAGCACCTCTGAACCTCCTGGGTGACGAGGCACCCACTCTGTGAGATCGTACACCTTGCCATTGTACCCAACCCAGATGCCATTTGCAGTGGAATCATGTGTTGCGACATCTTCGACAGTGTACTCTGCCATACCATGAACCATCTGCTGAGGCAACGTGAGGCAGAGAACCAAGGCAACCACAGCCGCGACCCATCGTGGCGAAAAACTCTTCATCATGATTGTATCAATACCTGCATAAGTAAAACGATCAATCAACACGAAACGGACATGAATCAGCATCGTCAACGATGGACTTGCGGGAACAGGGTTGAAACGCGTCTCAGAACGCGGTTGAGGTTCGTTCGACCTAAGTCAGAGAAGTACTTCCATATGCCTTGCGTTGGGATGGATGAAGGGATATTTCTGCAGTGATGTATAAATCAACATCTCTCATACCTTTACTCATGGACAGCAATACAAATAGAATGAACCACACAGTTCTGTCGCTGTTGTTGATGACGTTGAATACAAGTTTTGACTCCCAGCGATGGAACCTTGTACCGCTGATCCCATCAAAAGCTGCCATTGACCGGATTCGTCCCAATTCATGTCACTGCATTGGGTTGCATGCCACTAGCCAAGGGACTCATGCATGTTGAGAGAATTCTTTGGTGATGGCCCTCTTCCATGAACCAAGCATTGTTTGCATCTTGTAATGATATCATAACTTTATGTAGTATGAGATTTCCAGGTGGCATTGTGAGACGGTTGTCTGCGAGGCAACCATGCGTGCCACTTCATTTCCACCGCGTGGGTGGTAGCAGTAGCAGAGCTCGTGGATCCATACAAAATAGAGGAAGTGGTCAATCTTCTGGTATCAGATGTGGGTCCTCCTCATCTCCGTCGTCCCCGTCGTCTTCTGGAGGGCATGGGTCAACGCAAGCGGGGTCCTTGATCGTGTCTGCTGCAGCAGCATTGGGTGGTCTTATGGGGGCTGGACTAGGCATTCAAATGTTCCAGGACAAGGAGCATGAATCGCCTCAGGTGAGGAAGAATAGAGAGCTGGCAATGGAGCAGCAGCAGCAGCAGGAACAAGAGCAAAAGTCCTTTGCGGATGTGGATTGGTATGAAGACGTATCAGGAACGACATCGTATCGAAAGGTACTGTGTGCTGAGGATTTACTGAAGCAGGATCATCCCTTTTTGGAGGATGATCACATGTTTAGTGCGTTTGTTGCTCGTGGACTGATAAATGATATTGAAGGGTTCTACTCAAAGGACAAGACAGAGTTTAGGGCCGTGGTGGCTCTGGGTCGAGAGGTGGCGGGATGGCCAAAGATTGTTCATGGAGGTTTGACTGCGGCTATATTTGACGAGGTGTTTGGAGGGCTGTTGTATTGTCTGAAGAAGTCAAAGGCAGTCTCCTTTCTGGGACCTGCATACACAGTGCAATTAGATGTGAGCTATAAATCAAAGATTGCTGCTAGCAGTACAGTATTATGCACAGCAACGTTGGAAAAGTTTGAGGGTAGAAAGCTGTCCATGACAGCGAGGTTGTCCGATGGGCCGGATGGGAGGGTGTATGCCACATCCAGGGCACTGTTTGTGACTCCAAAATTGCTCAAACTCGTGAGTGAAGTGGCCAAGTATTCTGTAGAAAGGCTCAAGAATAAACTAACATTTTGATATTATAATGTAATATATATATATAGATGGTTTACTTGCTGGCTAAGGCTTTTCGGGTTCTGAGACCACGGCTCACAGCAGAGGCCTTGGCCTTGGCAACCTTCTCGAGATCTGGGCGGACCTTCTTGGTCACAGCTCCAGCAGCGTAGGCAGCACGACGAGCATTCTTCTTCACTGGAATCTTGTGAGTCTTCTGGGCCTGCTTCTTGCAGGTCACGCTCAAAGTCACGACGCCATCCTCTTCAGTCACTCCAACATTGCTTCCCCTGTTGGCGAGTCCTGAGAATTTGTAGCTGTGGGTTCCAGTCCTGTAAGAAATATACACATGATGATTAGTATAAGGCAATCTGCGGCAATTCACATCGATGATGGCGACCAGTGCGATTCCGCCGCAACAGGGATGTCAAACGCAATTGCATCCAGATCAGTCGGCTGCTGCAACCAGGCCTAATATTATATTCTAAAGAATGGTACGTACAGATTAGATGGCTCTTTAGACCAGACTGTTCCATTCAAGTTCTTTGAAAGGAAGCAGTTGTTCTTCTTGACCAATTCCCAAACGAGAGCGGAAGACATGATGATGTAGAACTATAGTAACGATGTACACTACTAGAAATAATTTATTATGCCAGTGGTGCAGAAGCATGAACCAATGATTGCTTGCTTCCATGAATGGGCGTCCATTGTCGGACGAGCTTGGTCGGCCGCAATGCGGGCAGGGTGCTTATTTCCCATTACGGTGAATGTTTGATGGGAGAGTGTCTCATCATGTGGCATGTCAATTACAAATTTACAAGAATACGTCATTTGTATGCAGTCTTGTCATCACGTATGGGTCAGATTGTCTACCAAAGATATCATGTATCAGGTTGAGTGATTCTGCTGGGTTGGCATCGTGTGCATATGCATCCTGAAGCAGTGATGCGTACCTGCGGAAGACATGGGTGTCTGAGGGAAATACTTCCAGTTGCTTGATACATTTTGTGTATGCAGCCGTGTGTTTGTACTGAACCTTTCCATCTGCAAGTCTGTATGTGATAGATGGATGATATGCCTCTCCCGACGCACCAGACATGCTGTGCATTTTTCCCTTGCCCACATATGTGTGCAGCCATGCCTGGCTCTGTTTCACACTCTCAGGATCTTGGCAGAATTGGATACACGGGTCTTCCTTGTCTTCGCTAAACAACTCTGCTTTCGACGAGGGCGTATCGTTGCTAGCTCGCCTTTCCTGATATTCTATCGTGCCGATGAGAGACACAGAAGGGCGTACATGCGAGAATTTGGCATCTTGCGGTAGCCTTCCGGATTGATTGCATACGACCGGTCCTGCGACAGACAGCAATGCGTTTCGTACAATATCTAGTTCTCTTGTACTACATTGCTTCGCATGTGCGACTATATTCCGAATCAGAGGAATCATATTTGGCAGCAGCAGGGTCTGCACTGCGCGTTGTCCCTGGCATGCGAGACCAAGGATCGCACCGTATATGGTGGGCAAGTATCTTTCTGGGTCTACCTTTAGACTCTGAACGAATTGCTTTTGGACGCGAGGGGCCACCTCTGGGTAGTTAGAGCAGATGCTTGCAATAGCCTTGGCTCCAAACTCTCTCTGATCCCACCTGTACTTTCTGTTCAACTCCCTCATGCTCTCTTTTTCCTTCATTTTCACATCAACATGAATCTGAGGAACATCAAGAATCACATCCATGATTGCTGGTATTAATTCGTGTAAATACCAACTCAGATCAACTGTTCTATTGGAGGCAATGCACTCTGCTGCTCTGAGAATATTGACCAGCTTGACTGCGTGATACCGAGTTGATACCTTGTCAGTCGACGGCACCTCTTTTCCACATTCCACTAGTATTTTATCGGCAAATCTATGGCATAAATATGGCGCTAGAGGCTGAAGGCCAGCATCCAGCCTCAAACTCGCCAAGGTTGCATCAAGCACTCTTCCACGTTGGCTCGACCCTTCCTCCAAAGCCTTCATAATTTGATCCATATACATGCTCAGTTCCTTGCTCAACACATGTTTCAGGGGCGCTTTCACCAAAACCCCTCCAGGAGCATCATGCACAGCACCCTCTCCCCCATGGCCAGGTCCTTGTTGGTCCTTCCCAGCTTCACCATTCACATTGGCATTTATTTCTGGCTCTGGAGCCAACATCTCCTTCTTTTGACGCTTAGGACGATGCTCAGGAGGTAACATGGGCACGTTTTCAGGTATATTTGGCTGCACCCCATGAATGGACAACCAGTGAATTCGCACCCCAGCCTCCCATGGAGGAGGAGGCAGTGCCTTCTCCAATGCAGCATCCAAAGGAATGATCGGATCCTCTACGCGAAGAGCCTGCGCATGACCCGCTAATTTCGCAAATCGGAATGGGTCTGACGTATTTGAAAGTCCATACACTGGCTGCAATATTCCACCAATTCCTGTCATAGACATCCCTCGTCACTACCCCATCTAAACCACGTACCTCAATATTCAAATTTCGGAAAGCATTGTTGATGTCATCAGCGTTAATCGTTGATCTCCTCGACTTTCTAGCAATTTTCTTGGCGTGCTGAATAAAAAGAAATAACGAAGGTCAGTCCCTGCCTTGCAGCATATCCTCGAACTGCTATCTGTTTTCGTACCTCTACAATTTCCCTGAGTTTATAATCAACGTCTGATGCGAGCGAGCGGAGAGCCTCTTTCGTAGCAGTGATGCCAAGGCTCTCTGCTACTGATTCAGCAAACTCTATTCTCACCGCATTCATACTAGTATAGTTACATACATTAATATCAATTTTGAATAATGGTGGCTGGGGTGGGTGAATACAGGATCTTCATCACCGAGCTGTGTAGGTGGTCTCATCCTCTGGGCGAGTCTGACTTGGCCTGGCATACTGCAGTAACAGCTCCTCTTCTGTCTGGCCCTCATCGATGAGGTTCTGGATGTATGGCTGCACTTGATCAAATGTCCATTCCTTTTGGATTCGAAAGAGGTGTTCGAATCGGTCCTCGGGGTCGCGGGGCAGTTCTGTTTCAGATAACTTTTGAATGGAAAATTGAGCAAGCTGCTCTCCAATCACATCTTTTCGCGGTGGTAATCGTATCACCAAACACTCTCCTCGTAGCATGTCAGACGTAGGTTTGATGTCTTCAGGTAAAGCAGACTTCCATGCTGCCATGAACTCATCCAAGTTGTCCCAATGTTGCTGTTCCAGGAGTACCCCAATGCCCATGTGTTTGCACACGTGCCTGACATCCAGGGCATACAGCCTGGTCTCTCTCTCCCTCCAGTCTTCTCTATCAAGTTCTTCAATCATACTCACCATATTTGTTTCCTGTCCTGTGGATATTCTATGCAAGAGTTGAAGCGTCAATTGGCCCCATACCCCATTCTTTTCCAGTTCCTCTGCCAAAGGAATGTCTGGTACCTTGTCCAACGTCCACCCCTGCTCTGTGATTGTCAGCAGAAGAATCTTTACAAACATGGAAAATGCTTCTTGAGAGACACCCATCCATGCACCTCGAATTCTCACCGCATCAATCTCCTGCAGCGCTTGAGATATTTCCTTGGGACTCGCCTGAACAGTATCTACAAGTGTCTCCCAATCCTCTCCGGCAGGCATCTGTGAGTCGGCCCCGTCTTCTGAAGTGATATCTCGAATAACGTGTGTTTCTTTTAACAAACGGTCGAGTGTGTGCAGCCTGGGCTTCATTCGAGTCAGCTCAAGGTGAGCATTGACCAGCGCTGTTACAGTCACAGGCTCGTGGCCACTGCTGCCTTGATCCAACATCGCCTGCTGTGTGGCCCTACCCATATACGATGTGCTAGGATCTGCATCGCTCGCGTCAATCATGTCTTGGGATGCAGCAGAGTCAGGTAGTGATGGGTCTTCAATCAGCATGACCAAATTGGTCGTTTCCACCTCCCTCACACGATAGGTATTGGTCGCGGAACACAATACAGCCTCCTCGTTCTCACATCCTTTGAATACAATCCTGAAGATTCAAAAACAGTAGCAACAATAGGATCGATGTAGATCTATTCAGGGCAGGCATCGAATTCCAAATTTGGATTGATTTTGAATGCTCACTTGTGGCAGCACGCACCGATCTTCCATTAATTCTTGCATAATATCATTAGATACCTCTACAAGTTTCAAATCCTGTTGCAAGGTGTCCTGATACCGCAATATTCTGCTCCCTCCAATCTTCGGGACATCCAAAGACATGTTGCGGCAGTGTATCGCGTTTGGATGACCTATCAGATACAAATAACCTTAAATACTGAATATACTATGCTCACTGACCTCACAATGTCCGTGTGAACATCATCATGATGTGTACAATTTTCAAAATATGGCAGTGACAGATGGACTTCCCATCGACTTTGGAATAGGCTATAATGACGGGGCCAACGGCAATGTGATAGCGCACGACTGCCAATTTTCTTCTTCAAATGATGCATGGTTTGCCAACAACTCAAAGAAAAGCACGGATGTGCGTGTTGCCATGCATCGTCATGGCCACCTGCACTGCAAGTTGTGCCAGATGCAAGGTGATGCCAAACGTTTGGCGACTCTGGATCTCTCCACACAGATGCATACGTCAATGCATAGCACAGAACCGATGCAGCCAGAGC
The DNA here is from genome assembly GCA_025209345.1 of Picochlorum sp. BPE23. Lineage (NCBI taxonomy): Eukaryota > Viridiplantae > Chlorophyta > Trebouxiophyceae > Picochlorum > Picochlorum sp. BPE23. The sequence continues at coordinate 281,198 of JANSVD010000003.1, read as the reverse complement.
CGCTCCCATGTCTACGAAAAGTTTTCAATCCTTTGTATGATCGAATACCTGTTTGAATTTGCCACCTGGCCGGAAGGTGCGTGGCGATGTGATCGAGGCAAGACCTCTGTCGGTCGAACCAATCGCGCCCATTTTCGTTGACTCGATGTATAAAGCCGCCGAAGACCCCTCCAGATGTTCAAACAAAATTCATATTAGCATTTCTCTTGACTTTAGTTGTTTTAATATTGAATTATATCATCATGAACAAGACATTGATCGTGTTTGCTGCCATTATGGCATGCGCTGCTGCTCAGCCACAGCTCAAGTCTGGTGCGTTGTTAAAACTGGTAGCTACCTCGGCGTTGCTCGCAGGTTCCTGGTAGTTGTGTTCTGTGCCTCATTCTATGTCTAATTCTTCTTTTCTTTGTATTGTTTTGCAGTGGGAGACATGAAGGCCTACCTCCTGGACGTTGGAAACAAGGTTGACTTGCTCGATATCAAGCTCGACTTGGTCGGGAGCATCCTCAATCTCACAAGCGACGTGTGGGAGTGGAAGGTGAACAAGACAACTGGTGCTTTGGAGAACATTGCCGAGAAGTGGGACGCCAAGAAGAACAAGACCTCCCAGTTCTGGGACAACAAGTTGAACGAGAACAGAGGTGTGTTCTCTGTTGACACCATGGACAAGGGCGATGTTTGGGATGCTTTGGCAACCAAGCTCGGTTTGGTGAAGAACAAGACTGCTGATGCTTTCGAGACTTTGCTCAACATCACAGGAAACATTATTGAGTGGAAGGTCAACAAGACCATGAACATTGTTGAGAATGTTGTGGATTTTGCTGAGGCAAAGAAGAACAAGACTGGATTCTACTAAATCTTACGATATATATATCCCTGAATGACTTTCTTGCGGGGTGGCTTGCTCTGAGCAAGAGTATTTCCTGTGAAGCAGGGATTTGAGGTGTCAGAGATCCATTGACAGAAGAGCAACCAGAAGTTCTTCAGACAGAATACTTTCCCGTGTTTATATTATTGCCCCATGATTACAAGCATATACCATCTATTCATGTAATTTGATTGAACCAAGAATAATAATGAGTAAGATTATCTCTTCTTTCTGGCTTTTTTCTTTGCCTTCTTTTTCAATGCAGCATCTAACAAATGACTACCCGAATCTAATATTTCATCCATCTCCGTTGCTGCGTCATATTCTGCAAGAGATATCTTGCCCTTTTTCAGCTTTTTCCAAAGCGCGTAGTCCTCATCTAGATCAGCCAATTCCTGCCTGCTTTCCAGAGTCCTCCTCTTTGCGGCAGTTAGTCTCACTGAAGGCTGCTGAGGCTTGGCCTCCTTCTTTCTCTTCTTTTGCGGCTTCTCTTGCATTGAATTTTCCTCCTCTTGTTCCTGTGCAACTTTTCTCAGTGCGCTTTGTCTTTGCTTCTCTCTCATCTTGTCTTTGAATGGGATTGTGGCAGGATCGACAGGAGATTCCGAGAATCCTTCAAGTTCTCCTGCTTTTAAAAGCCTGGCAGCTTTTTTTACCTCTTTCATTTTCGGTAGTCGTAATAAGGCAAACGAAGATGCTAACCAGCCCATTTCTAAATCGCCAAATTGGAAAATATACTTGCAGACATGCTCCTTATACGCTCGCAGATAACTCACAAAGGCTCTCATCCCGAAATCCATCATCAGCCTGTCCGTCTCAGATTCCCTTCGAAGAACATGGAGTATCTCATCCTTGTCTATACGCTCTTCTTCCCATGGCGTGTCATCCTCCTTCATGGGCACCTTTCTCAATTCCAAGAATTTCACGTACGACTCCTCCTGAGGAGTCAGAAAGATGACTGCATTGCCAGATCTACCCATCCGTGCCGTTCTACCACATCGATGTACAAATGAGGAAGGATCCTGTGGAGCATCATACTGTAAGACCCAATGTACATCTGGAATATCCAAGCCTCGTGCAGCCACATCTGTTGCAATCAAAATACCCGAATCAGCCTTGGAGAAGGCATTCAGCGAGGCTTCCCGAGCGGCTTGTTTCATTCGTCCATGAAGAGTATGTAGCATTAATTTGGGAGGATTCGTCTTCCCGGAAGCTTTCAATATGGCTCTAATAGCCAGGTGAAAATAATCAACACAGGCACATGTCAAAAAATACACAATCACCTTTTCCGAACTGTGAGCAGCTAAAAAGTGAAATAGATCACATACTTTCTGTCTTTGATCTGTAATTCGATAATAAACCTGTAGCGAACCAGGGGTCACCTGGCCTTTTGCTGTCTCTGATTTGGAGGATTTGTATTCCACAGCAACAGCAACCCGAATGGGATTTCTCAACCCTGCTCGTGCAAGGGCCTTGACCGCATCTGTTTGCGTCGCACTAAACAATCCTGTCCTTCTCTGCCGTGGAATTTTCTTCATGATGGAATCAATCTGGCGCTCGAACCCCATGTCTAACAGTCTGTCAGCTTCATCCAACACCAACACTTCCAAAGACTTCAAGTCTATAAATCTACACCTTTCAAAGACATCATCGATTCTACCCGGAGTACCAATTAATAACGTACATCCGTCATTCTGGAGCATGGCCACATCTTCTTGCGGATCCCTGGCATCACAAGATACAACACGTCATCTCAGGACAGATCATCTCACACAAGTCTTGCAAATGTGACATACCTTCCTCCAACAAGCAGCGATACAGACGCCCAATCCAATGTTTTAATAAAACAAGAAGCCACCTCCATGATTTGCCTGGCCAACTCACGCGTGGGAGACAGGATCACAGCACCGACCTGATGCTTTTTCAAAGGTCTAGCCAATCTACGGAGCTTTTCGATAATTGGGACCACAAAAGCCAATGTCTTCCCTGAACCAGTACAGGCGTCAACAGATACATCCTTGTTCCCACTGAACAAAGGAATTGTCGCCTCTTGCACTGGAGTTGCACGTTCAAAACCAAGGACATTCTCAATCACATTCAGAGTCTCTTCGGTGAGCCCAAGCTCCGAAAACCTTTTCGAAGAAGTCATTGTGCTATTTGTAAATCATTAATTGATTCGTATCCACCTTCTATGCTTTCTCATCATCCAGAAGAACTCGAGCATGCCATGCTGCTCTGCAAGGCCATGCGACGAACAAAATCGATTCAGTATGGAGCATATACCCCATTAAATAATCATCATGACTAGAATGCAGTAATTAAAATATGTGAGCATGCTGTTCAGGTATCACGCTTGGCCGGATTCAACGAGCATGGTATTCAAACAAAGGGTGAACTGCTAGTTCCCATTGAATGTCCTCTTTGATAGGAGTACATTTGAACGCCATGTGGCGAGGCTCAATTGTTTGCCTTGTGTTGCATGCATGATGGATATGGCATTTGAAAATGCACAAAATTTGCACATTGTACGTCTTAAGTAGTACTGATAGCACTGATCAATCCCACTGGTATGGTTGCTGCATCGTGGCAGCAGACGACCCTTATGGTCTCTTCTGCATTCTGCGTTGGATACGCATTAGGAAACTATTTTTCTCTTAAAAAGTTGAAGAAAAAGATTTTCGCTCTGTACCCATCATCAACTAGCTCAGGTTCAATCACTCAAGGAGGTGAGCACCTCGTGCTGGCCATCGTTTTGCTAGCTGACCTGAGACAAGATCTGTCTTTTCTGGCAGATGTCGCATCTAGAACAGTTTTAGGTCAATTCAAGAAGTTATATAAACGGAGAGACCCTAGATTGGCAGAATGGGAGGCCACAGGGCATGTCATTGAATCATATTGTGTTGCAAAGGAGACAGATCTGCAAGAGTTTCAAATGAGAGCTCGAGAGATGCACATGCCAACGCATACATTTGTGACATTTGACTCTGAAACAAGAAATAAAATGAGAAAAGCCATGGTGATAGGACCAGGAGACGCGTGTTCTGTGTCATCTATTGTCTCATCACTACAGAAACTCTAATAATCTGTAATTCACATTAGCATAATAATTATACATTTATAGCTTGAATATCTCAAATTCTGGAGATCCAAACATTTTCTCTGTATCTACAGCACTCAAAACCTTTCTATCAGCTGAACTAGAGCGCATAGCCTTGCACACAAGATCTGCCACATCACCGCGAGTGATTGTTCCACAAACAGTGGTATTCTCCGTCAACACGCCATTTCCGGTAGGTTCCTCAGACTGTAATCCTCCAGGGCGAATAATAATCCAGTCCATATCGGTTGACTTGAGCTTGGCCTCTGCCTTTTCCTTCTCCAAAAGCACTGGCTTGAGCACATCATAGACATCAGGTGAGCACCCGTCTTTCGAGTCACCTGTACCAATCGATGTCACCAGAATGAACTTTTGCACTCCATGCTTGACAGCAGCTTCAATCAAGTTAATATTTCCTGTCGAATCCGCTGACGGATCGGCAGTTGTTCCACCAATCGTGGACACCACAGCATCCACCCCATCTATGGCAGCAAACGTCTTGTCAAGATCTTCTGGGTTCATAGCATCTCCAATAGCAACAATGGCCATCATATCTTCAATTTCCTTTCTACGCTTCTCAGTCCTCTGAAGTTGCCACACCCAAGCACCCATATCTTTCAACCTACGAGTCACCTCCAGTCCCACTCCTCCTCCACCAGCAACCAAAATAGAAGCATTATCCGGATCTATAGCGGCAGAGGTCTGCATCGCATCACCCCTTCTGATTTTGGACGATGACACTCCTTTTGTCCCCATGAAGACTGCGTGTTTTGCAGTATTCATGGTATATCGGACAGCAACGGGGGTAGATACACCGCCTCTCACTTGCTGCTGGCTGACAAGGCAGTTCCTTGCAGATGGTGAACAAATCGATGCTTTCATCATCATGAATTTTCAGAAATAGAGTAAGATTTACAATGCGTATTGCCTCTGTCGAGAATCTACATCATCGATGGAGCAGCATTTGCAATCCAATCCTGATTGGGTGATGTATTTAAATGTTTATTCACGAAACTTTTCAGGAATTTGAATCATGTGTTTATTGCACCATTCGATTCTTTCCTGAGAAGTATATACTATTGTGTTTCATAATTGAGATCCATGAGAAAGCATTGCGTTGCCAGCATAGTGGGTGAAGGAGCGCCGGGATATTTTTGCACGTATTCTCTACAGCACAAGATGCAGTCGTATCACACGTAGATGTCTTCATGGAGTATCAATGAGGCAGTCAAGTAGGTTGGGGATCCTCCCGAAACGCTTGGGGGAATCCAGGCTGGCAGGATGGAGTGCAAGACTGGTGTTGTACCTTGGGCTGATGGTGGTGGTTTTGGTGAGGCTGTTGTCGTCCCCAGGAGTCGAAGAAACAAGAGGGGTGGTGCTAGACCATTCGATTATATCAGTCTTTAAGCCATTCAGAACAGATCATGATGCTCGATCACAGTTGACGGCACTTTCGTCATGGCTTGGTATTCAGCCTGCTCCGACTATATACATCGTTCTGGATCATGAGCAAAGCATACATCGTATTCAACGGTCACTAAAGTCCGAGAGAGTTCATTTTATTCGCTTAATACATAGAGGGTTTCATGAGATTCCCCTGTTTCATGCAATTCTTGAGGTTGCCTCCTCAGTAGGACAAGGAGGCCTCGTGACACTGATAAATAGCGATATACATATATCGCAACGGTATATTGACGCTCTGATACATATATATCAATGGTCACATCGTGTTAAAAGGAATAGAGGATATTTCGTGACTTCAGCCCGGATTGATATCGGTCAAAGCATAGAAGTTACAGAACAGTATGGGCAGAATAATGAGGATGCGATTTTGCACACGTTTGGAGGGTTGGACGTGTTCTCGTGGACATCCAGCTCGCAGATTTTAATTAATCAAAGTGTGCCTCCCTTCATTTGGGGGAAATCGAGGTGTGATAATTGGTTTCTCAACCAAGTCATTGCGGATGGCTTGGTGGATGTTGTGGATGCCACAGAATTGGGAGCGATCATGCATTATCAGCACTCCAGGCCGTATTTAGGAAATCAATCGGATGAAACAATCAACGAGATTAACATATGGACGAGTGTTCAATTCAGCAATTGGTATGCATATGTAAATGGGGTCTTGTCATTTCAGTATGGTGACTACCAGGGTCACCTTGGGACGGGCAGGCATACTGAGTTCAAAGTGTCTCCATGCGAAGAAGACACACCCATGTGTATCATTCGGCGCATGAGACCTGCTGTCTGTCCATGTGAATATGCCAGCTACATGCCAAAGACACAGACAGACCCAATAGTGAAGCACAGTGGTACTGTCGAGTGCGGTGCAATATCAATGGATTCTGGAAAGGACTTTCCATTGATGATTCGTGGTGGAAATAGCGCTCACGATCACCAGGCTCCATTGCACGAGCTGGAGGAGCTTGCAGAATTCGTCGCGAAGGAGCACGTAGTTTTGCTTCTTGCTTGCACGTCAGCGGATCAAATACCAGAATTGATGGAAGCCATGTGTCATTTGCAGTCGTTACAAATACATCCGCTTGTGATCGCTTCAGATGAGTTGTGTTGGTCCCACTTGTATGTTCTCAGTGTGGCTGTGTACTTCCATTCAACTTCCAAAGAGCATGGTGGTGATGACGATATCGTACGAAGAGAAATTATGTTCGACTCAACTGCATCTCTCCTCTCCATGGGTCACCAGGTTATGTGGGCTGATGTTGGTGATGTGCGACGTGTGAAAGAAATTTCATCGACTCCTCTCAAAGACTTGAGTCATGAGGATCCTGCCTCGATCGATCCTCACACATTCCTATACGACTGTGCTGATGGAGCTTCGTTGGATCTCAACAAGCGATGCGTCATCTACTTTATTCCAGAAATAGGTAGTTTGGAAACTGTAGATAAACTGCGGCAGGTAGAAGAAAGTATGAAGAAACCCGATGCTACTGCAGTATGTGGCAAAGATATTGAGTGTGGAAAGATGTTTGGAATGACATTTTCTCCCACACATGTACATATGCTCCCTCCAGAAGGGGGCAGGCGTGTGAAGGGCATCACCTGGCAGAGGCCTCAGATGACGGAAAACAACTATGATCATGCTAGATCCTTGTGTGTACACTAACAGCGCAGGGCGAGCATTACTTATCAATAATTATATGAAAATAAATGCATGAAAGTTCGAATTGCTGTAATGAAGACCGAAAAGCGGGTGCATACGACAGTCACAGTTTGAAAATTTGAGCATTCAACGTGACGGAATATCAGACAAGAATCCGCTGTATATGCATCTGTAGTCAATACTATCTTGTAAAAGAATGTTCTTATTGAGCACAGCTAGAAGATTATGTTCGGGGCTCTTGTTCCTTCCTTTGCAGTGGTGTAAATACTATCTTTCCCTGTTTCTGTCATGGATGATCTATGTGGCTTCACTGGTTGGAGTACGGCCCAAGGGATACATCCCTGCATCGAAGTTGACTGACTTGAACCGAATCATAGAACACTTGTATGCACAAGAGGATTTGTACAGAAAGGCTATCAGAGAGTTGAAGGAAGAAATTGACGCAAAGGACACAGATAGGAAGAAGGCCATGAAGAAGTTGAAACACACGAAGGAGGAAATTGCTGTTTTATCTGAGAATTTGAGCATGCTACGGCAGCAATACGAAAAGGACGATATGGTGCAGCATGCTGAGCATGAAGATGCATCCCCAGGTCATGGGGGTGCCCTGTTTGTGCATGCATCATTCTGTGTGTTGATATGCATGCTGTGGCTCTTCTCGAGGATAGACGGCGGGGTGTTAGAATGGAAAATTGTGATGTCGGTGTTGTTCCCAATCTCGTGGATGTACGTGTCTCAAGTCGTGCAAGCATCAAGTGCAGGCACCATAGTGGTGGTCTTGCTCCTGTGCTCCATGTGGGCCATGATTGGCTTCATTGGTTCACTTCTAATATCTTCCAATTCGAAACATGCTAATATCATTTAATATAATGTTCATTGTGACTGAGAAAAACGCAATATACATGTGCTAGTCTAACACTTTTCCTCTGAGAAGAACTGTCTCATTGCTCCTTCGCCGCCTTGGCCTGGGAAGCAATGCAGGATGGCCACTTTCTATCGTCCTAGATGGAAGAGCAAGGGAGGAAGGGCTTGCAGTGCCACTAGAGTGAGAGGCAAGTAGGGGCTGCGGGACAAATGGGCTCAAGTTTGCCTGATGCCTCTGTGTTGAGACTACCCTTTCTAGCGGAGACTGTTGATGAAACCTTTTCAACGTGCCCATCAACTCATGTATTTGATCATGTAATTGTTTCTGATATACTTCCAGGGGGTTTGGTATCTGATCGGCACTGGCAATCCTGGGAATATTAACAGAAGGTCCTGAACTAGTAGCAGCAGCTGCTGTTGCAGCAGCAGCAGTACCACGGGACGTATCTCGATGCTCAGCCAACCCTATCGTATCACTGCCACCTTCAGGTGCCATATGAGCTGCGTCCTCCTTTGCCATCTCTGCATATTTGGCCTTTTCCTCCCCAGACAACTGTTGCCACGCTTTGCCTGCTTCCTTTGAAAGCTCTGGCATACTCAACTTCTTCCAATCAGGCCGCAGGTCGAAATGCTTCTTAAACTGTTCAAAAAAGTATAAAAAGACTCCTTTTCTCTTTTTCTGGGCACCATCATCGCTCTCCATGCGATGAGCCTGTTTGTCTTTGGCATATCGCTCCTTGTCTTGTGTTGCCATCTCCACAAAAGGCTTCTTCTCCTCATCTGACAAGGCTTTCCATGCTGCACCCGCCGCCTTGGTCATCTCCGTCAAATTTGCATCCGGATGCGTCTTTTTATACGCCGCTCGGAACTGCATAGAATAGAAAATAAAGGCTCCCTTGGGCCTTGGAACTACCGGTGGTCGTTTCCTCTTCCTCTTTGTGCTACCCTGCTGCGCTGGTTCCGAGGACGACGGCTCCGCATGTGCAGCAAAAAACTTCAAATCCTGCGAACCCTGTCTGAGAAGTGCATCAGTGACATCCACCTCTTGCTGACCTGTCTGCAGGCAAGGTTTTCCTGGGTCTACTCCCCCCACAGAGACACTTGTATTCATCGAATCTACCCCACTTGTATCTCGAAATGTGATAGAACTCGACTCCATACTTTTATTCACATGTGGATAAAACGAAAACAACTCGCTCGTCGTGCCTGTCTATCCAGAACCCAGAATATCAATGACTACCCTATGCTTTCTCTACATGAAGCATGCCAATTCATGCACTCTGACAGTATACATACGTATCAGAAATGAATCTTGGACGCCTTGGAAGATGTGTGACACCCTATTACCAGCGGGAGTTTCTTCCAGCCACCATTCATTTTCGGTCAGTCCAAGAAAATCTGACCAAGAGTAAGATGCAAAGACTTTGGTACCGTCCTTCAAAGAAAATTGGGCGCCTTCAAACGTGATCTCTCGCGATTGCTATTGGGCCATTTACGTGAGCCACAGGACCAACCGTATTGGCACAGTTGAAAACATTACAAGGACGTGTGTAAAAAACACCATCGAATTATAGACGAGATGAGTTACTTTCTCAACTCGAAGGATCAGATTGTCCAAGACTCCATCGACGGGTTTCTCCAATTATGTCCAAATCTCTGTCGCTTGGATGGATATCCATCTACAAAGGTCGTATTAGATCGAAAGAGATACGAATTAATGGATCAAAACACCCCACAAGGCGTTGCTGTTGTCAGCGGAGGTGGGAGTGGGCACGAACCGGCTTTTGCAAAGCTTTGTGGATCTGGGTTTCTGTCAGCGGCTGTGTGCGGTGAGATCTTTGCGAGTCCGTCAGAGAGCTCAATATTGACTGCACTTCGCCATACCATCACGGCCTCTGGGGCTCTTATTGTCGTGAACAACTACACAGGAGACAAGCTGAATTTTGGTGCTGCCCTGGAGAAGATCAAAGCAGAGACTGGATACGATGCCAGGATGGTTATAGTCGCTGATGATGTGGCCTTACGATCGTCTTCAAATGTTCGGAGTAAAGTTGGAGCGAGAGGGCTCGCTGGGTGTATGCTCGTGTTAAAGTGTGCTGGGGCATGGGCAGCTCAAGGTAGATCACTTTCTGAGGTAGAACAGATGACAACGCGCGTTACCGAGTCGATCACAACAATGGGATGCGCTGTATCATCCTGTACATTGCCTGGACAGAAGACAAAGCGAATTTTGAACGAAGGGGAACTTGAGATGGGGCTAGGAGCACATGGTGAACCAGGTGCATGCCGGCAAACCATGAAAAGCGCCGATGAGGTGGTTTTGGAAATGGTGGAGAGAGTGGGGTGCATCGGAAAATACGAAGACGACCAAAAGGTATCTCCTGGGGATCGTGTGGTTATTTTACTGAATAATCTTGGTTCTATTACGCAGCTCGAGATGGGCATCATTGTCTCCTCGACAATCAAGGCTGTGACACACACTCTTGGTGCGCGAATCGAACGGTTTTACTCAGGCATGTTCCTCAGTTCGCTAGATATGAAGGGATTCAGTATCTCTTTGCTTCGAATCAAACAAGGCGCAGAGGGGGATGAGGTCCTCCGAGCGCTCGATGCACCAACTGATGCACCAGGATGGCCACATTGCACAGTCCAGGCACCTATACCTCAGAAGGATTTTGTCGTACCTTTGAGGACCGTGTCTGCGACAAGAGATGAAACAGTTGAGAGAAAGAAATATATGGATACCGTATATCGAGTGATTGTATCCGCCTGTGACAGTATCATTGCGTGCTCAGACCTTTTGAATGAGCTCGATGCTGCCATTGGCGATGGAGACTGTGGAGACACATACTTCATCGGCGCAACAAAGGTGAAAGAGTCAGACAGCGTGAAGAATGCGCCCACCTTATCAAAAGCTCTATTAGAAATCTCAAACATCGCTGGCGAAGACATGGGAGGAAGCAGCGGAGCTCTCTTGAAGATTTTCTTCGTAGCCTTTTCCAGTGCATTGCATGAGGATGCTGATGTATTATCTCTGAAGGACATATCCACTGGCCTTCAACGAGGCTGCGAGAAGATGAGTTACTATGGTGGAGCTGTATTAGGTGACAGTACAATGTTGGATGCCCTCATACCTCTATCGAATGCGGTACAGCAAGCAGCATCCACAGATGGTGGGCTAGCCACGGCCCAGCAGGCCCTTAAAGCAGCACAGAGCGGCGCAGAAAGCACAAAACACCTCGTGGCAAAAGCAGGAAGGGCGTCATATGTTCCAGAGAATGCTCAAAAGGATGTTACCGATCCAGGATCTGAAGCTGTCGTTGCCATCATGCGGGGTATTCATGATGAACTCCATAAATAGAATAGTAAAGACAGTCAACGCGGCTGATGAAAAGAACACCCCAGTGGAGGTCGACGCAGGTTCGACGTTCCAAATATCTCAAAGTCGAGGCAGTCAATGTCCCCTGGGAAATACTAATTGTTAATAATTTAATACAACGGGATATAGAGTAGTGTTTGATCGGGTAAAGGCGAGATTACCGATAATTTGGTGGCATTCGGGTACTCCCAACCGTGAGCTTTGATCTGTCTACCATGAAGCATTCATCTTTGAAACCGATTGAAAGATCTTATTGGACCAGTCCTGTGAGGAAGCAACACCGTATTGTGGCAAGTCCCTCGAAACAGAATGAGGTACGTCTTTGCATCTGAAACCTCAAGAGCCAAGGGATCTTCTTGAGTTGTCTATATTCTTATATGTCCACGATTTATATATACGTGTGTGGTTTGGGTATGTACTGGAGTAAACCGTACTGATTGAATGCAGTCCTCTGAGCACCAGGTTGGTGGAACCACTGTGGCATATTCTCTTCAATTGGAGGCTCAGTATGCCACACCGACCCAACGCACAAGACCTGTAGTCCTTCCTGGGGATCCAGAACCGTTGCTTGCGTACGAGATGATCAAAGGTAATCTGGTGAGGTTTTCATCACCAGAGTCTACAGCAAGTCGTCCTCCTCCTACTGCTGTTCTGGTGCATGGTGTTCTGGGTTCAAAACGGAATATGCATTCTTTTGCTAACAAGTTGGTGAGGGGATATCCGCATTGGCAGGTGTTGTTGGTGGACTTGAGGTGTCATGGTGATTCAGCAGAAATTACACCAGCACTGCGGAATCAGTCTCATTCTGTGGAGTCTGCTGCAGATGACGTGTTGAAATTGTTGCAAGCTTTGAAATTATTTCCAGAAGTATTGATTGGACATTCTTTTGGAGGGAAAGTGGTCATGTCGATGGCACATCAGTTTGGCTCTGGGATAAAGAGGCTTCCCCGTCCTGTCCAAGTGTGGGTGTTGGATGCTCTTCCGGGGGATGTTCGTTCGGTGGCAACTGGATCAATGGATGGGCCAGAGCATTTGATTAAAGCGCTCAAGAGTGCTCCTTTACCAATAAGGAATAGATCCGAATTGGTGAACTTTTTGGAAGAGAGGGGATTTTCTCATGGAATTGCTGCATGGGCTGCTACAAATTTGACCCCTCTTGATAATGGGATGGGATTGACATGGAAGGTGGATTTAGAGGGTATCGATAGGATGTTTCGCTCATATGCGACGACGAACCTGTGGCCCCTGTTGGAACATCCTGCAGATGGGATTGAGGTTTCCTTTGTGAGAGCTGAGCGTTCCAGTTTCAGATGGAGCGGAGAAGATCAGGATTTGATCCAAGCGTATGGGCATCGGGTTCATTTGTTACGAAACAGTGGTCACTGGGTGCATGCGGATAATCCAGATGGACTGTTTGATATTATATCCTCAAATTCATTTGGAACACCAGATATCCATATGCAACGCAGCCCTGGATCTCCGAGCTCGCTCAACTGAGCAGTCTAGTTAGTCGTGAACAGAACTCTAGATGTATAAATACGGAATAAAGCGACGAATTTTCAATAATGAGTGTGTGTACTGTGAGGAATAAAAATCATGTATCGTAATGAATGATTCTTTTCATTTGTAAAATAAGTCAATCTCTACTACTACTGCTGTCTCACAGCTATGGATGCGTTTTGTTACACAAATATTTTTGGGGAAAAAAATATACAAGGGTGCTCAAACTGCATCCATTTTTTTACGCTTCAAGAGATGATGACACCTGTTTGTCATGCAACCACATCACAATGAAACATTACCATGTGGCAACCCCTGAAGGATATTCAAGGAAACTATATACTTAGTTTCCTGGGACGAACTTGGTGGCGTTGGCGAATCCGTTGTTGACGGTTGGGTCAGCCAAGTGGTCAGCCAAGTTCTCGAGTGGTCCCTTTCCAGTCACAATAGCCTGGACGAAGAATCCGAACATGGAGAACATAGCAAGACGACCGTTCTTGATCTCCTTCACCTTGAGCTCAGCGAGGGCATCTGGGTCATCAGCAAGTCCAAGTGGATCGAATGGTCCTCCTGGGTAGAGGGCATCGAGTCCCTGGAGGGAGTCGATTGGTCCCTCACCAGCGGCACGGAAAGCCTCAGCCTGTCCCATGAGGATCACCTGGCAAGCGACGGTGGCAATGATGGACTGAGCGTGGACCAAGGATGGGTTTCCGAGGTAGTTAAGTCCATCATCAGAGAAGATGGATGCTCCAGCCTTGAACCAGACAGCGGAGTCTCCGAAGTCAGCAACTCCGTTGTTCTGGAGGAGCTCTGGGGTGAGGCATCCGAGGGCTCCCAACATAGCCCATCTGGCGTGGATCACCTCGAGCTCTCTGTTGCGGGCAAAGGTCTCTGGGTCGGCGGAAAGTCCGGCGGTATCCCATCCGTAGTCTCCTGGGAACTCACCAGTGAGGTAAGATGGGGTGTTGTCCTCAGAGAATGGACCAAGCCACTTGGCTCTGTCTGCACCACAAAAACAAAAAATGACATCAGATATAACGTGAATATCATCCCTCGTATGCGCCCAACCCCTCATCCGAACACACGAGCGTCTGCCGAAGAGTGCTGATTCCACCAAATCCTTCCGGATAAGATGGAGCTAGGATAGATACGATATCCTTCACTCGCACAACTCGGCCACACCGTTGCATCGCAGTCCTCCATGCTTGAAATGAACGAATAAAAGGTTCAAAACAGCATTAGAAGCCACGATATCTCGTATGCGTGGGTTGAAATCGCACCAGAAAGGCTTTACGTACCTGGTCCGTAGAACTCGACAGCGGCACGGGTCACCTGGCGGGATCCCTGCAAATATAAATATCAGTAACATCAGATTGTATTCAGATACATGCTGATTGCCTTGTGGCACCACTCTGGGTCTCTCCTCGGACCAAGACAATTTCTGGCATTGGTTGGGATACCAGCCCTTGCAACCTTTCACGCATCATGGTTGTATCAGAACACTAGTTCTAAGCTCTTGTACAACTCTTGACGGCCCATAGGTCTACTGGGTTGGCACCTAGGAGGGACACAGACACGGGAAAGCAACACGTCAAGCACAGACAGACAGAAGACGTACACGGGTGGTGGAAACCTTGTTAAGTCCGAAAGAGCGAGCAACAGCGGTCTGCATCTTGATTTGTTTGAATAGATCGTCGAAATTTGACTGGAAATGAAATTATCGAGAATTAAAAGTACGGGGTTGGGCAGATCCTGTATCTTGATCATCAGCATAGATTTTCGTGGACATTGATTCCCGAAAAGGATGGCCTTGGATGACACGAAGAATGACACTATGGTCCCATCAAAGCGATCCTTTGATGGGACATCATGTGATATATCGCCGATAGGAAAAAATCTTTGGTTATCTTGATGTGGTTTCGGGTCCTTTTGTCCCCGGGATCATCAATCTTGATTTCGATATGGTCTGATTTACATGTCTTTCTTGGTATCTTGCTTGTTCAGCTTCTTTGAAGGATCAGGTCCAAGGAATTTCGGGAGACCATACTTTTCCCAAATCTTACCCTGCTCAGGGAACCAGCCGACTGCTCCAGGTCTGAGACATGGTGGTGTGTACATGAGTTGAATCTCGTCTGGGCTTTGGATGGTTGGAGCTGCATAGGACAGCTGCAATGGAGTTGCTTCCAGAAAGCTTGTCACTTTTCTATGCATATACGATCTCGCCATGTAAATGATGAAGGCATTCAGGATTGCCAAGAGTCCTCCCTCCCAAAAGAAGCTCTTTGAAATGAACAGACAGGCGACAAAAAAGGTGGCAATGTACAAGGTTGCTATATAGCAGGAGGCAAAGCTTTTCCACATCGCGCCCATCGAATTATAGCAAGGTTCATAAAAGTGGATGCAGTTGTATCGCCAAGCAATCCATGAAGTTAGGAAGAAACCCCAGCATAATGGCAAAACCAATGGGCTGATGACACTGTAGCTTAATCCAATGATGAATATCAAGAGGAAGCTGGCATAGTGCCGTGCTCCTCGAAACGATGGTGGGCTGCGTATGATCCAAGACTCCCGATCTGTATATGGTTGTGGTGCAAGCCGAAACAGTCTCAATACCTGGAAAAGGACAGTCCCATCGTGAGGCCAGACAAACCGAAACAGGTTGGTGAATAGACAGTGAACTGCAACATAGTTTAAAAAAAAGTTTGAAGCCCCCGGAAGTGATTCACCCAAGAGCGACGAGAAGCTTCCTTGGGAGAATGCCTGCCCTATCTGCGACAATGCTGCTCCACCAACCACACCCATGAGAAATGTGTTGACTACTGAGAACACATACAGCTGTATTGTCAGGGCCTGATCAAGTTTTGTAAAAGAGGAGTGAATTCGTAATCTCTGAGTCGCCATATATAGCATTAATGGCATGAAAAATGTATCCCAGAAGGCTGATAATGCAACAGGAAGGATAGATGTCAGGAGGGTGGTTGGAACAACAGCTGCTGAATCACAGTAGCTGCTCCAGTATAAATCATTCGTCTCTGGAGTACCGCCGCAGACTGCAACGGTAAAATTTGACAAGGCCCCTGTGATTGCTCCGATGGGAAACAAAATGAGCAGGACATACACCGGAATCATCAACATCAGAACATTTCGTTGCTGTGCTGCGGTGCTCCACAAGGCCTGGAAATTGACTTCGTCAGCGCCTGGCGCGACACTGGCAACCATATTTATATTCGGAGTGATTCCAATCTCTCCATGTCTTGCTTGCCGAGCATCTGCTTGATTCGAAAATATGGCAAATGCAGCTGTATCTGCTGGTCTCTCTAGTGCCTCACGCCTCAGTTCAACAATCTTTGCTTCCAAGTTCTTCTTCGTATCTATCAAGGAAGTCAACGAATCGTTCAATTTTTGAATTTTCAGTGTCGTCCTGGTCTGCATGCAGCGAGAAAACATTCCTCCAGAATGTGCCACCTCCACATCCTTTTCTCCTTGCATATTGTGCTTTTTTAAGAGTCCATCCAATGCACTCTGCTGGGAATGAATTTTGGCAACTGTCTCATCCCATGCTTGTATCGCTTCATCAGTGGATCTGTAATAGTACACAGGAACCAGCTTCATAAAACTCTCAGGAAACAGCATTTTCAAATCTCCCTCCAACATGTTCAACCTGTCGCCAAATCCTGTATCATTATACTCGTGCTGTATATATTGATTTTCACAATACATGAGGGATATTACTTTTGAAACTTCTGCGTGTACATCATGGCCCTTTGTCTCCTCAACATCCCCAGCATTCCGATACTCCACAACATAATTGTGTGCAGATGTAGAGCATGGAGCATTATTCCTCCGAGGAAGCACCCCACCACAAGATTTCCTATACGCCCAATTTGACTTCCCTAACAATACCCCTCGAGGCTTGTACACACTATTCACACATGCAGGAGTATCCTCTGGAGACTGCCACCAAGGATGCACAGGCTCTTGAACATCATCATCATGAACTATCGTATCTTCACATGCTTCAGTCTTTTGTCGTACTTCTAATATGCGCTCATAGGATGCCCTGCATAGTCGAATAAATGCAAGGTCCTGCGAATGCATGTGCCACGGAGAAAAGAAACTGGCAGCTGCCTTGATCCACAACAGAAACCCATACGTGTCACCTACAACCTTTCTATAGTCCTCATCTTTCGATAAATCGGCAAACAATGCCATCGGATATAACCCCAATGCCTGAGACACTTCGACCCGATGCTCCTGAAGCATTCTAAATGCAGCATAGGACTTCAAATGCATAAACACAGCCCACAGTGCATATAGAGTAAACCCTATAAACATGACCCACGGAACCCATAAAACAGGATCTTTGCTAGCTACATTTGACATCGAATACGTCATGATGACGTCCGCATTCGTTGTCGTCTCTGCCAGGTACCCAGACGTCTTGTACAATGGAATCAACACTGCAGAGCCAAATGCAGCCAATGGAAGGAATAATTGAGCCCCGAGTGTATTAATCCGAACCATCATCAAACTATCTAAACCAGCAGAGCGAAATAGATCCACATCCCTCGTACCAAAGACAGGATAGAGGAAAGAAAATGCTCTATCAACAAGGGTTTTGGTACGAAAGGGACAAGGTCTGTACCGCAAATCGGAGATTTGCGTCGCTCTCTTGTGATATATAGACTTCCATGATGGTATATTCCGTAATATTGTAAATAAAAGGACAACGGCAGCTCCTCCAGCAGCTGACAACCAAATACTCGTGACAAGTTGACTGCTGTCGATGACGTTGTAACACTCAAACCCACCCTCAACACACGACGATGTCGTATTATTAGACATTGTTTGTATGTATGTAGTATTACATTTTTTTATTTACTATGCTCGGGTCCCGATGGGAATGCAGACTTACCAAACGACAATGCTTCCTTTTCCAACCGAATCAGCCGCGCCTTTTGATCATCTGACAGCGCCTCTGCGGACGATTGATCCAATTCTCCCGATGGACTCGCGCCATCTGGAAACACAAGATCAGATGGCGACGCAGTTCCATCGTTGCTCTGGTGAGAGGATGTAGGGTCCTGCATCTGTTTCTGTGCTAGCAAGACTCCACAATAGGCATCCCACTGCTTTACAAACTCTTCCCATTGATCATCACGCACATTGCTATCTACATGCTTTATAAATTCATCTCTAAAGTATCGATCGCCCAACTGCCTCATGTGTTCAGGAAGGCACCTGATGTGAGCCCTCAGCACCCTCCTGTAGAGAGATACAGCCGCTCGCCTCCTCTGATCCATCCTTACAACTCACTGTCTATTATCAATGTACTTCTTTAATGATATTAGGCACTCGTCTATGCGCTGCCGGCTCCACCGTCTGAGGTTGATGATCCCGTCAAAGCATTCATTTGCTGGTTTTCAAAGTCGACTGCCTGTTGTTCTCTATCCATTTCAATAATCAAAGGGACAATTAGTACTAAGAAGGCAGTTCCTGCGATCCAAGCTGCTTTTCCGGTGCTCTTGGTGAGCTTTCTGACAGAGGTGCTGACGTCTTGCAGGGCGTTGGCAATCATCTTGATATTTATTTGGTATATATACAAAATATATAGTATTGTGACTGTGTCTTTGCGGATGTGCGCTGTATTGTATAGAAGAGGACTGGGAATGGCATGGCACACAAATCTTCCATATTTGGGTATCATAAAACAACATACATACAATTGTATTTACATGCACAAGGAATACAAGTATTGTAGATCATCTATACATCCAGTGTGACAATACGATTTTCGATTATGATACCAAAGTGGTGGGCTCATATGAAGTCAAAAAAATTCATTTGGATTTATGCAGGCACATGGCTGGTGGGTGGGTGGCACATCCTTTCACACCAAGCACATGTGCTGAGGATACAAGACAAAAAATATCAGCTCAATCATAGTTGTGTCCCATAACTGCTACATTTTCAGTAGCGTGTGGGTGTATTGGATTCATCCTGGGGAGGATTAATTAGGGAAGGAAGCAAGCCTCTGGGCACACACGGCAACCTTGTCTGGTCTCACAGCCTCAAGCAGTGAGATCTCGATGTCCTTTGTGTCGTGCTTGGCTCTGTTTATGTGCTCGTTGTGTCTTTGGCACGCAAACAAGGCGATCCCAGGCGCGATCAATGAAGCTTCTTTGGCCCCTGAACCTCTCAGTTCTGTCAAGGTTTTGAATTGGATGTCATTGAAGGCTGGGGACCACGAGTCGATGGTTTTATACATTGCTCGTGCCGACTTCCTTAAAGATTGTACACTGAACTGGTTCTGGAAAAATGTCTCAGGCGCAATACCTTGATGTTCATCTTCCCATTTCGAAATGAGCTCAACGTACGCAGCAGCCACATATTGAACAAGCTGCTCAAACCCAATGCTTGGTTCGGCCAGCTTCAAGAGCATCATGGACAGCATTTTCAGATCATTTCTGGTCCTAGTAACCACTTGGAGGTCACTGGAGGCGTCGTATTGAAAGGAATCAATCCCATCCCATGTTCCAAATTCCTCCAACTGCCTGCACTGGCCATAGAAGTTGTTTGTGGCCATCTCTCCACCGAGAATGGCAGCCAATGTTATCAACATATCGTCTCCTTCAATGATCGTCTCGATCGATCCCGTCAGAGAACCGAACAGACTGTTGGCAAGAGTGGAAGCACCTTCATCCACCTCCATGCTCAGGAATGGCGTCCCCACTGCAATGGTCTTTTGCTCATCAACCATTTCTCCTTCTTCTTGGTCTACAATGAGGATAGGATATTCCATACATTCCATCGGATTATCATCATTCTCTGGGAGATTTGGTACATGTCCCAGCGCAAAAGACCTTGGAAAAGACATGGTTTGCCCCTGCAAGGTCCCTTTTGCTTGGCCCAAGTCTCGGTCTTCCCCCTCCATATATGACTCTCCTGACAGATCAACATCAGCATCGCTTTGCAAAGGCAAGTTTGGCAAAACATCAATGAGAATCTCCAATCCTGGGTCCAGTCTGGGTGAGCGATGGGATCGGAAAGGGCTCAGCTCATCGTACCGTGGTACCATGTCTGATTCGTCCATA
Source organism: Picochlorum sp. BPE23 (assembly GCA_025209345.1). Classification (NCBI taxonomy): domain Eukaryota; kingdom Viridiplantae; phylum Chlorophyta; class Trebouxiophyceae; genus Picochlorum; species Picochlorum sp. BPE23. The sequence continues at coordinate 261,275 of JANSVD010000003.1, read as the reverse complement.
TCAGGCCCGGACGAACCAGATTCAGGGGATATGGAGATGTCTGCATGTGGGAAATTGTCGTGGGGGGTGTTTCTCGCTTGATCGCTTCTTCTTCTCTTTCTTCTTCCAAACAAAGACGACGAAGGGCTTCTGTCCTGCACAATTACAAATACATTCATATTAATATATACATCCATGGTATACAAGTACTCCAACGTGTGGGATTTCAAGAGTTGCACGTTCAGACGATTCGATCGCAAAACCGTGTTCAGATGAAAATCCAATCTACGCACCATTAAACGTCGATCAAAGAAGTTTATTATTTGCTTTTAGATTAAAATCGGATCTGTGAAAAAGATTGAGTGAACAGAGCTGTCAATCAATCTCAATTTGTTTTAAAACTGACTTCGGGACGAAGCGCCCTCACCATTTGGCTTAGTACGATTCGACCCTGGACGGACAGACTGTTGTCTTCCCATGAAATGTTTGTCCAATAGGAAAAATCTCAAACACCTTCATTGTTCCATTCCTCCCATGAAATACGCGCCCGATGGGACATTCAAATTTGCGTTTCAAATGCGGACAGTTCCACACTATTCCACCAATGTGCATGTAAGAGCCATGTTCAGTCCTTAAATGATGGGTAAAAAGGATCATTATCATAAAAATATTGTACTCGTGCGACGTCATCGACGGAATTCGTCTTCCCGCCATACACTTCCGTAATAAAACAGACATTCGAATGCACCTACGATTGACCCAAGAATACTAGGTCCCTGGGCGTGGATACAGTACCATTTAATTGTATTTAATTTCTTTTGATCGATATATCAAGGTAGGTCATTATTGTCGTTGCTAGAGTCCGCATCCGTGTCCTCCATGGGCACACGTGGCACTGCGCAAATGTCAACCAATGATGCCTTTATATACATTTCTATATTTAGTTACTACATTGTGGTCACAAAACGAGTTTCTGTGCAATGTAGGGATGTCATGGTCAACGCGTTGACACCTTGAGAGAGGGTTGCTCTTTCCACTTGTACATATCTATTCCATTCGTGCATACATTCTTTCGCTTTAGGTTGTTTATATTTAACTAGGATGAGAAAGTCGAGTACTTGGACCACTTTTCCCACTGAATTGACCAGGAGCAGCCCTGAGTTGCTTCTCCATCAGCACAGGCATACAGCATCTGGGCTTTTATTTGGGGATTTTGGTGGTTCTAATGGACGTCGAGTGGTTCAGTCAGTGGGTAAGGCGACCAAGATGATTCGCAGTGCGTCATATGCACGACTTCGAGCGGTACGGCAGGCTCGTTTGCATTCACGAGAAGCATTGTTGTGGTGCTTGCTCTTTTTCATGTGGGCATCAATGATGAGGAGTGATGGGAGTATTGGAGCTCCTTTTGGAATAATCACGTCAGTTTTAGAGGGAAAGAGGGCTCCCGGGGAGCCTCCTCATAGACACGCATATCTTCCAGAAGCTGAAGTGTATCGGCATAGTCAGGATGAGTGTGGAGATGTGCTTGGGATTCCCAGAGTGGCTCTGTTGTTTCTGACGACTGGTGATTTGTACCATGAATCATCATGGAGGTTATGGCTCCGTTCGGCAGAAGGATTGATTCCCTCTCAAGTTGTGGCTCAAAGAGTGTGTAATTCAACGTCAGGGGTGGTTGTGCCTGCATCATGCTTGCTGAAATCAAATGGATATGATGCAGAGTACAAAAATCAACACTTGTTCTCGATTTATGTTCATGCGCCCCCTTCATTTGAAGGATATGACCCGGCGTCGTTGTGGCATGGGAAAATTGTGGATTATAGGGTGGCTACAGAGTGGGGAGCGCATACGTTGGTGGAGGCCACACGTCATCTTCTGTGGGAGGCATTCAAAGATCCTTTGAATACGAGATTTTTACTCCTTTCGGAGTCTGACATTCCTATTTATGATCCACTGACCATGTATCAGCAGCTTCAGGCTGAGAATTCTTCGAGGCTTGATACATGTGTGCATGAGAGTACCAGTCCATGGAGATGGCACCCAAGGATGGAGACGAAAAGGCTCAAGTTCCACCACTGGCGAAAGAGCCCACAATGGATGACATTGACAAGACAGCATGTAGAATTAGCTTTGAGCGATAAGGAAGTGTATCGGATGTTTGAAAGGCACTGTTGGAGTGCCTGGGATGATGAGCACTCAAGATGGCACAGAGATTGTTTTTCTGATGAACACTACTTTGCAACGCTTCTAGCAAGTCATGATAAAGACTCGGAAGGAATTTGTGAGAGTAGAGGAGTGAGTTTTACATCCTGGGAAGCGAAGAGTGCCCATCCAAAGGCGTATAGTGGGAACGAGATTTCACCAGATTTGATCTACCAGGCTAGAGCAGCGTCAAAATCAATCAATGGGAGACCATTTCCGGAATGTAATTGGCACGAAGCCCAAGAGACTGCGCGGTCTCTGTTCCATCCTGCTGCTGAGGTTTCAGGAAATGAAGCTCTCTGTGAATCATTCGGAATCAAGGAGCCAATTTTTGAGGCTCAACTGCCAGACACGTGTTTCCTCACTGCTCGTAAATTTGGCAAAGATTCTGTGTTTGCTGTGAGAAAGCTGTTCTTGCATTGCGATGAGGATATCAGTTTGATATCCAGAGATGTCTGTTTGAAAGAAGGGGGAACAATATGTAATTCTCTGTTGGGGAAGATTAAAACAATTTTCTACAAAGATGCGTGCTAATACATACTTTTTCGGATACACATGAGCATGACCTATTTATGACTGAATACTTGTCATGTAAGTAATGTTACACATAGCGATTGAATTGAGTTATGCCCTGGCCTTGTCAATTGTTGTTTTAATAGATTGGAACACAGTGTCCATATCCTTTGCTCCATCAATTTCAACAAGCTGATCCTTGTAGTAACCCACCACAGCCTCCACATTCTTGTGGTATGTATCCAGACGTCTTCTAACCATTTCTTCAGTGTCGTCACTTCTCTGCTCCAATCTGTCTACAATCTCTGGTGGAGGTGGTTTGAATTTGAGGTGATAAATCTCGCCAGTCTCTGGGTCATTGCGGCGACCAACAACTCGCTCAACCAAGTCCTCATCTGGCACGTTGACAAGCAAAAAGACATCTGGTCTGATGTCTTCAGCTTCAATAGCCTCAGCCTGCTCTGCGGATCTTGGATATCCATCCAAAAGCCATCCATGTTCCACAACAGCTGGCTCGGCCAACTTGTTCTTCACCATTTCCACAACAACCTCGTTTGGAACAAGGTCACCATTGTCCATGTACGACTTGGCCTTTTTACCGGCAGCAGTGCCAGCGGCTACTTCAGCCCTCAACAAATCTCCAACTGAGATATGAACAAGACCATATTCCTCCACGATGCGTGCGCATTGAGTTCCCTTACCGGCAGCTGGGGCACCAGCAATCATGACTTTCAGTGGAGCTGCTCCACTGGCATTGACTCCTTTGCTGGCAGCAGTCGTGACTGCAGATGCCTTGGCTCCGCTTTGCTTTTCTGCAGATCATGGATCGTTCACATAGTAGTACAGTATTCAGAAAAGCAGATGCCGGCAAATCGTACACCTGGATAACAGGAGGGGTTGGGTAGACCAAGGAAAGCACGCACCGCTACTGAAACACTGTCCCATATTTCGCCTTCTTGATACACGAAATGATATACTTTTATTCAATGAAACGTTTGATGGCTTGGATCTAGTTTGTACTGATAGTTGAGTTCTGGTGCTTGGGGTCGCCGTCAAGAGCATAGCTATGTCAAAGATTGCTCGATTTGTACTCGGTACTGTGAATTCGTACCCGATCTAAAACTGGAATTGATGTAACTAGCAATCGTGACCAGATCAGGTATTTGTAGTGCAAAATCAGTGTGGATGTGGAGGTTCAATGTCAATCCATCTGGATGACACATTCACAGCCATAGGATTTGCTCGCCATAGCCAGGGTACCCAACATTAAAGAATGCTTGCATTGCCATTGTGGTGGAACAAATAATCCTAAAATGGTTCAGAGAGGTCGAGGGAGGAAGCGAAACAGTGATGGGCCAAAGTCAAAGACGACTCTGGCCAAAGACAAGGGTTTGTTGGAGGACGACTCGGAGGACTACATTCCTTCGGAAGAAGAGGACGACGAGGATTCGTTACATGGATCATTAAATTTAGTAGATGAGGATGACATTGTAGATCAGCCTAGCAACGAAGTTCAGTCGGTGGATGAAGACAAACCTGGGCCTTCAAAACCAGCTGGGAAGAAGAACAGAAAGAGAAAGACACCAAAGCACAAGGCAGACAAGAGTAAAAGCGATGAAGAAAATGTATGGGGTCCTTTCGATGAGGACGAGGATCTTAATCCCGAGGATTTTACATTTACAAGAGAATTGAAAGAGGCGGATCCGCCAGAGGGATTGCTCATGGATCTGTTGCCGTTCCAAAGGCAATTTTTGTCCTTTGCTTTAGAGCAAGAGCACGGTCCTTTAAAAGGTGGTATTTTAGCGGATGAGGTATGTCATAGATGCATGCATGTGTACATGTAGGTGAATTGGGAAACAGGGAATTGTACATACCTGTGTAGATGGGAATGGGTAAGACGATTCAAGCTATAAGTTTGATCATGGCAAATCAAAAGGACAAGGATACAATGCATGGGTATGACTGGTCAAAAAAGGTGAAAGAAATGTCCCCAGTAAAGGATACGTGTGAAAAGGCAAATGATAATCCACTTGGAAATCTATCGCTGAAACTGGCAGGTGCACCACCAACCCAAGAGCCACCTACAAAGAATCTTCCAGTACAGCCAAAAAAAGGGTCCACAGTACTTGAACAACAGAAAGAAGGAGAAGATTTGGAAATAGTACAGAAAGGAAAAGAACAAGCAGAAGAAGTCATTGAGCCCAAGAAGAAAAGAGGCAGAAAGGGAAAGGCAGTGAAGAAAGAGGATCCATTGACAGTGCAGTGTCATGCAGAATACGATGAAACGAGAGAGTATTGCGGTGCAACATTGGTAGTATGTCCTTTAGTGGCAGTAGTTCAATGGGTGAATGAAATTGCACGACACACTGTCCCAGGATCCCTCAAAGTTGCTGTGTACCAAGGTCCCAAGCGATCCAACAATGCAGCAGCACTGTCGAATGCAGATGTCGTCATCACAACGTACAACACGCTTGAAGCAGATTTTAGAAAGGCAATGCTACCGACCAAAATAGCGTGTAGATATTGTGGAAAAAAGTATTACCCTGATCGACTCAAGGTTCATTTACGGTTCTTTTGTGGACCGGATGCTATGAAGAGTGAAGCACTTGCAAAACAGCAAAAGAAGAAGAAGAAGAAACAACCAGTGCACCAAAAGAAAAAGACCAAAAAGACTAAAACAGTCGATGAGGACGAATCTTTGTCTTCAAGTGAAAGTGATGGTGATGATGATTATCTCGATCAAGATTTGTCGTTTGAGGATCTGGATGCGGAAGAGGCGGTAAAAGCTGCTGAAAAGCTGGTTGGGGCAGGAGATTGGGATGATGAAGCTGCGGTGCAGGCAGCAAAAATGATAGCAGCAGACATATCTGCGAGAGAAAAGTATACAGAAAAGGAAAAACCAGTATCTGTCATACATCAAATAAATTGGCGACGAATCATCCTTGACGAAGCACATGCCATCAAGGGACGAAATACAAACACCTCAAAAGCAGTATTTGCTCTCCAGTCCTTGTACAGATGGTCTCTGTCTGGAACTCCTCTTCAGAATAGGATTTCAGAGCTATATTCATTAATCAGGTTCCTCAGATTGAATCCATACTCGTATTACTTTTGCAGCAAATGCAAGCACGACTGTATGTCACTCGAGTATCCATTCAAACGGACCATGCAGGAGGAGTTCGTCAGCCATAAATCAACCTGTGACCAATGCAGCCATGGTCCAATGTCTCATTTCTGCTGGTGGAACAAACATATTTCAAATCCGATACAACGGCACGGCTTCAAAGGAAAAGGAACAAAAGCAATGGTGATACTGAAACATGTTTTGAGCAAAATCTGTCTTCGAAGAACCAAGATTCAAGAAGCAAGTACATTGGCATTACCCCCACGGGCCGTCTTCCTGAGAAGGGATTCACTCAGTGAGGCAGAAAGAGACTATTATGAAGCTTTGTACACGCAGTCAAAGGTTCAGTTTGGATCGTATGTGGGTGCAGGAACATTGCTCAACAACTATGCTCATATTTTTGACCTCTTGATACGACTGCGACAGGCTCTCAATCACCCATATCTGGTCATTTTTAGCAACACAGCCATGCTGGAAGCAAAAGAGAAGCAACAGGAGGAGAATGATGTGTGTGCCATCTGTCGAGATCCCCCTGAAGATCCAATCACATCCCATTGTGGGCATTCCTTTTGCCGCCTGTGTGCCATTGATCTGCTTGGGGCTGCAGAAGAAGAATCCTCCACTACATGCCCCACCTGTGATGCACCCTTATCGATTGAACTCCACGCACACACGGTAGAGGATAATACTACAGGAAAACCTGCAAGGAAGAGATCCTCACAAGCAAGCTTTTTGTCCCGATTGGATTTGAAAAAGTTTGAATCATCCACAAAAATAGAGGCGCTCAGAGAAGAACTCAATGCCATGCTTGCATCCGATCCAAGCGCCAAAGCCATCGTATTCTCCCAATTCACATCCATGCTGGATCTCATTTGGTATAGACTGGAACAAACAGGCATCAAATGTGTCAAACTCAGCGGGTCAATGACATTGAAGGCACGAGAGCAGGTCATCAACTCTTTTTCCAACGATCCAGACGTCAAAGTATTTCTCATGTCCCTCAAAGCAGGTGGCGTGGCATTAAATCTTACAGCTGCAAGCCACTGCTACATCATGGATGTTTGGTGGAATGATGCCATGCAGAGCCAAGCTATGGATCGAATACACAGATTGGGCCAGTTCAGACCAATGACGTGTGTCAAGTTCATCATCGAGGGAACCATTGAAGAACGTATTCTCAAACTTCAAGAAAAGAAAAGACTCATCTTTGAAGCAACTGTGGGAGGAGATGCATCTGCCATCCATAAATTGACAGAGGATGATATGAAATTCTTGTTCAAGTAAAATCTGACTCATACTCCAACATAGTGTTGGACGAGCACATGATGCAAATCCATGCTGCTCATAAATAAAAAACATTCTGATTTTGACACATGTGTAGTGAATAAGAATATATTGTTAGACAAGAGAACATGTGTCATGCAATCAAGCCTCCTTTTGTGTAAGGCATGCGAGGATAAACCTGTAATCACACGTGTAACCCTCATCTAAAGACAAACACCACGGTTGCATGGTTTAGGATATTCCTTCCCACTGAAACACACCATACAATATCACTCAAATCAAATACAGACACCAAAGAAAGAAGAAGCTCAGCATTCCCCCGACTGTCTTGAACAAAGAAGAAGAAGACGAAGACGGAGACAACGACGAAGGAGACGGAGCTGAACCACCATTCTTTTGAATTGCCTTGATTGCAAACGCAGATTTTGGCTGAACCGGATAAAACTCAACAACCTCTCCTTGTTTGGACATCTCTTGTAAATCCACACTGTTCCACACACTATCTCGAGGCGCTTTGTAATAATACAATCCATCCTCTGAAGACCTCAAGTACATCATCTCTGTGTCATAAAATCCTTCCACAGAATCAGGCTCAATATCCCCATTTAAAATCGACATCGGAACGATCACACTATACATCATGTTCTCAGCACGCTTCAATGCTTTGAATGTATCAAAAGGTACATCTGGAGGGGCATTGGCTGGATCTGCTGGAGACCATATGCCTGAAGATGGCCACATGTATCTACCACACTCCTGAAGAGCAGTAAACATTCGCAGGAATCGATCCGGAGACTCTGTATTATAGGGAATTTTAACTCCTTCTCTATCATTCAAATACTCCTGTGCAGCAGGAACTGCAAAGTCGAGCTGCTGTTGGAGTGAGGGCTCATTTGCCATCACCTGTGAGTACAACAAGTCATATCCAGGCTCATCTTCCCCACGGCCCTGGAAAACAAGACCTGCTCCAGTCTTATCCGTTAAAAAGACTTGGAAGGTAAACAAATACGTATCCGTCTCTCCAGGAACCTGTGACACTCGACCATTGAGACCACCTGTAAGGCTTTCCGCCAGAACAGGATTCTTGACTGTTGACGTCACTACACGTGAGCCATCCTGCCCATACACTGCTTTGATCTCCTCAATAGATGAGAAATTAGCCAACACAATTTGAATAAAATCCACAAAAGGGACAGAACCGGGCGCATCAGACTGCTCTGGATTCCAAAACCCTGCTGTCCCCTGTGTAAAAATACCATAGGTAAGCCCTTGCTCATTCATGCCATCTACAGACAGTCTGACACCATCTATATCGAAACTATGCGATATAAATCCATATTTCACAGGAAATGAACCCGTATCAGTCGCAATTGATCCCCCAGCAGGAACAAATTTCATGGATCCCTGTTCGAATATCGTGTCTGCCTCAAAATCAAGGGTTCTGAACGATACGGATGGCAATGTATCATTGCAATTCACAACTGCTGCTGAACATGCATCAACAATGAGTGCAGAGTTCCAAGTAAAGATACACAAGACAGATACAACACAGAAACGCAGGACGCGTTGAATTGCTGCGCACAACATTGTTACTGACAAAAAGCTCCTACTTTATTCAATGCCTTTTAGTGTAATGATTTATGTAAGTAATTAATAATTCCGAGTCTTGCCCTCGGACCACCGTGTCTCTCTGGTCACAGAAATCTCTGCGATGATTAGGGATTATGTCAGATTTCTAGCGCGCTAGCGGGTGGATGGCAGCTATAGCTATAGCTGCCAGTACTGCAGACTTGCGATTGCGAGCAGTACTGCCAGTGATCAGCTGATCATCATCATCATCTTCAATGGCATGGTGGTAGGCGATATACTATACACCAACCTCGATTCTTTATATTGAATCATCGATACACATGTACATGGTCAGATGAGAACAAGTATGTGTATCTTCCCTGCAACCATTGAACTATATATAATCTCACCATGGAGATTGGCGTCTGCCTTTTCTCTACCTGATCATCATCATCATCATCATGTGTCTAGACTATCTGATCAAATATTGAGCAGCCAGATGAATGAATTTTCCTTCTTCTAGTGCATCGATGTAGATATCTCCTATCCCTCAAGGCTTGATCAAGCCTTCATGAAGGGTCAAATTCATTCATGATCAAGGGTTGGTTCATCATCTTGTGTCACGCATTCATTGACACCCTCGTCTTATATAAAATATATGTATTCATAAATAATAATCTATGGACAAGTAATGCAAGGGGTTCTTGGCATTCGCGTGTGAAATTTCACATTGTGTGAATCAAAAATCACATTATTACGCGCGTGAAGGTTTCTTTTCAGTGCTCAAGTAAGTATTTAAATAGAAAGCAAAATACATTACTATAGTATAGAGAAGAAAAAGAAAGAATGCATCGATACCTGTCAGTGCACTTTACAGTGCACGGCAGAGTGCAGGGAGTCTTTTTCAGAGCCTATACTCGGGACAAGGCCACATCTCTTGGACTGGTGGGGTATTGTCGAAATACACCTGAAGGAACTGTGCAGGGTGTGATTCAGGGAGTACAGGAATCCGTAGAATCCATGAAGCAATGGCTCAGGACGGAAGGATCTCCTCACAGTTCTATTTCTGACTGCGAGTTTGCCCAAGAGGAGACTGTGACGAGTCTTGACTATTCGACATTCGATGTGAGACGATGACACGCAACAAAAAAAAACCCAAGGTTCTTTCGTGTGTTGTTACATAGAAAGGCACAAAAATATTATGATTCCTTTTGTTCGAGTATGAAATGCCACATGGGTTCAGGGACGTGCTGGACAGACAATCGCTTCATGGTGAACAGCGGCATGTCTGCTAATTCCTTGGTTGCATACTGCTTCAGATCCGACAAGTAGATTGGCGTCTCAAACTTTTCTTTCAACTGTACATCCACATTATACCACACGGGAGCATCCCGTGTCGCCTTTGCATAGTAATATGGACTTTTTGGATCAAACTGGGTCTCATCTGGGTACGCTGTCTTCACCACTTCTACCACCCCTACAATCCCAGGCTTTTTCGTATTACTCGCCCAGAAGAATGCCAGATCCCCTTCCTGCATTCCTTGCATAATCTTCTTCGCTTGGTGATTCCTCACGCCGTCCCAAGGTTCAATCTGCTTGTCCCTCGATGCCAAGTCATCGATCGAAAAAACATCCGCCTCCGATTTCATCAAATAATACCCTCTTTTAGAACTAGTATCTATTTTTGATTTTTTATCATGCGAATCGACTCTCCGTCTCTTTGCGGTAGAGAGATGTGTGTCATTCGAATGTTTTCCTCTGTCTCCCATGGCAGCGCTCAATGGCTTTCTATGGCAACCGTATCCTACTGTTGTACTAGTAGCAGAAATTCTTCTCTGTGAAAATACTATCGCCGTGCGTATCATGGAGGAATACAAACAAGCATTTTGAAATATCCCTTCTTTTTCCTCTTTTCCTTCTTCTTCTTTAAGAAGATCTAGTAGCTCTTCTTGATCATGATGTACATCAAGAAGGAAGGTGGCCTGGTGGAGGTGGAGGTCGATGACCTCCCATCATCATCATCCCTGGCCCTCGACCACCGCCCATCATCATCATCATCCCAGGACCTGGCGCAGGTCGAGGGTGTTGTTGCTGCTGCTGCTGCTGTTGGTATTTTGCATACTGCCGACTCACTCGGCACGGTCTTCCATGGAAATCCATCCCATTCATCCCATCGATGCATCTCTGTACAGCTTCCTGACTGTCCATATCAACAATCGCCATTCCTCGGCTCTTTCCACATGATTTGTCTTCGATGAATCGAATGTGAGAGACGCGTCCGTATTTGGAACATTCTGTCTCTATATCGACATCAGTGGTCCACCATTGTAAATTTGATATGAAAATGGCAGGGTATTCTTGTTCCTGGTGGTCTTGCTGCTGCTGCTGTTGTTGTTGGTCCATGAGTTTCAGCTTAAAAGTGTTCACGTGAGGGGATTCGTCGCTACGTTTGATTACAAACAAAAACAAGTACACTATGGATTCAATAAAAAATGTATTTTATTATTTGAGATGCTGTAACGCTTTTGAGGCGCTTGTGTCTTGAAAATCAGATGCAAATGGCCATGGGACGGCACATGGCTTGGAACAGTCATCATCATCAATCGTGTCATCTTGGTCTTCCCATCGTATTTCGATGGCTGTGTCCTCTCCATTGATTCGTTGTCCGAGGCGAATGTGGATGAAGAGAGTGTCGTTGCAGCATTCTTCTTCATAGATCATGTCATCTGTCTGGGGCATGTACTGTACATTGGACTTTGAGGGGAGTGGTACATAGACTCTGGTCCCTGATCCTAGTTTGCCATAGTCTCCTCCTGTTGTGTCAGCGTACCATTCGATATTTGGGAACATTTGTGCTTCTGCTGGGACGGCGAGCACCAGATCGACGGTTCTTGGTGGGTCGTTTGATGGATCATAGTCCATCTTCTCCATGGTGATAAAGGTTGGCTTGTCGTCTGCCATGTACAGCCGTGCGCAGTCTTCAAAGTCTTCGATGCCGAAATCGAGGAGATACATTTTTCCTACGGCTGCTTTGAATATGTACCTGTATCTGTAGAAATCATCAGATTCTGATGGTCTGCCAATGCCTGCATCGTCCATGTATCCTACCCCAGCATATGTGCGTTCAACATCATCCTCTGCTGCATAGTCAAGAAGGAGCAAAGATGGCGTGCATTGGAGCTCTCCTGGACCATCGCCACTGGTGTATAGATTTGTGCGGGAGAAATCGACGGAGAATGTCGTCATCCACACATCTCTTGCGTCGCACAGGATGGCATCAATCAAATCGTAGTCTTTGCCTGAATGGACTCTTTCGTCAAGGCACCCGACACCATTTGGTCCGCCATCTTCATTAAGAAGGAATAGATCGTCATCTCCCGACGGAACCATAGCATATGCGCCCGAAGGGAATTCTGATGCCAGGTCACCAAGGGCACTTGCATGAAGGAATACTGTTTCATGGTTGCCATAGTTTTGCTCTGCATGAAGTCTCACAATATGTCCAAGTGGGGTTGATGATGTCACATCATTACCATTCTGGATGACCTTGACGTCCTTGACTTGTCGAGCTCCGACTGGGAATTCAATTCCAATCCCAGGTTTGACATGGACACCTTGAACATCATTAATTCCACAGGCTGGCGATGGGGCCCAGTCCACTAACGTGAGGTCGTTGACTTCTTGTGCCCCAACTTGACCTTCATTGGATAAGGTGACGCCAGAAAGATACCTGTTGTCGGATGTTGCAATCTCATACAGATCATCAGGGAAGCCTGATGGGTGGCTTGTTTCTGGCCATGGGTGACATTCTGATGAGCATGATCCTGGATTGAGTCCAGGGACGCCACGATTCTTCATCTCTGAACACCACATGTTTTTATTCAGCGTGTTTTTATGAGAATCACTGGTGGCCACCACAAGACCAGTGATTTGTTGTCGATCAAATTGACTCAAGCCAGCAGGACCTGTCTGATCTCTGTACAATTGGGCAAAGCTCATGGCCACAGAATCTGACACAGATGTGAAATCTTTGAACTGGATATTTGTAGAGGAAAGGTATACTGCTGTGCCAACATCCCTATGTTTGTACGTGAGGGTATTCTCAAGAACCTGTAGAGGCTGGGTGGCACACCTATCACCACCAAACTCATCATCATTTCTTGGAAGGATGCCAAACCCTCCGGCTGGATCACCATTTTCGTACTCGACATCAGAATCCATTCTTAGATCTGACGATGTGGAACCAAATATCGTGAATTTGTTTGGACCGTCCTTGAGGTAATGATAGGTGTTCATTTTTGGTGCACATGGATACCAGTCATGCCATATCCAGACCCCACTGAAATGGTTGCTATGTGCCTTATTGTTTTTGAATGACATCAAGCTCGATGCAACCGCCTGTGGATGACTGAGTAATTCTCCTTCAGAATGAGAATCCACTTTGAACCAGTATCCAACACCTCTGTTTGTGTCTGCTGCCACATTGTTCTCGAATTTATTGTTAAAGTTGGTGATCCAAAAGGCAGATGGAAGATCATCGTGAACATCCTCTCTCCAATCCTGGATGAGTTGGGGTTGAGTTGCCACCACAATATTATTAGTCACATCCCCGCTGGTCTCTGTCCCATCTTCCCAAAAGAGTGCATGGCCTCTGATATTATAAGACGCTGTATTTCGGACAGGAAGGCCTCGAGTATCGTGGATAGTGATTGACCTCTGGAATGTGTCATGAATGGCACAGCTATCAACATAACTCTTGGATCCTTTTCCTTTCAAGCGGTGGAAATGAAGCGGGTACCTTGCAAGCCGTCCCGCCTGACCCAGGAAAGGACCAATCTCCACATGCTTTAATTCTGCTTTATCAGCGCTCGGAACAATCATTATATGACCTCCATACACTGGGTCCACAGAAGACTGGCCGTATAATGCTCTGATGTTGCCAAATGATGGGAAGCCTTCAAGGTCTCCAACAGACTTTGGCTTCTGGCCTCTAATTTGGATATTTCTCGATAACCAGAGTACTTCAGACCGTTGATCCACAGACCTTCCAGCAATCGTATCCGGTGAATTTGCACCATAGTGACTATAGGACAAGGGCTCGTCCAATCCAATCTTTACTTGATTTCCCAAAGTATCCACTGTCCTAACTGTCCTCCGTTCACTCATCGACTTCTTCATACTCGACACAGTATAGTACTCTTCTTCCCCGTTGTATACAGCTGAAAGATCGTGGAAATCAGAGTTTGTCACAACAATCTCGTCTCCAGGCTGCCAGGATGATGCATCACGAGATTCAACCAGTATCTCCTTGGCACCAGCTTTGGCATTCTCAGCAAGCCTTGTCCAACTTGCTCCCGGCTTTCCATACAACTTTAATGCTCCACCACTAGAGACAATCAATGCTTTATTTGAAACCCCAACACTCTGAGGACCACTATCGATGGAACGAGAGTAAATCCCTTTGCTGTATGAATCAGTCAGCAGAATATCAAGCTTGTTGCCATCCCAGGGTGCATCTGGCTCCCCAGCCACGATTTCTCCTCCATTCACGAGGATGGAATCAGCTGTAATCCTCTTCTCACCACCATTTTCCACTCGCAACGTCGATCGAATCTCCAAGATGTACAGACTTGGAGTTGACTCATCCAATACCACATCTCCAGACATTCCAGACGGCATAATCACAGAGTCTCCATCTTCAACTCCTCCAAATTGAGAGACCCAAGAGCTCCACGATCCCCCGCTGCACGGTGGCGGTATGCAACGCTGTGTAGCAGCAGGCTTTGGTGAACCAGAACACTTGCTCTCAGGCACAACATCTTTCCTATCACCCTTCTCCCCATCATAACTCTGCACATACGTCTCTGAGCCCAACACCGTGGCAGGATGATCACACCACACATCCCTCCTCTGTATGCCTGAATCTTGTGACGCATCATACGGGCATGCCCCTTGTGTAGATTCATGAATGCAACCCTGCCAAGCACCAGTCTTCCATTCATACAATTCACTATCAACCCATGCACCATCTTCGACATCAACCTCAATATCAGCACACAAATAAGCTCGATTATCACTCTCCAAAGAATAATAATTCACAGGAAATGTCCCAATCAAATTCCCTGGGTTGACATTTACTGCAACTTGAATTGTCCTTTCTGGCCCACCAAATGCTCCATTGCTGTAGTCAAGTGCAGGAATATATGAATGCAGTACCCCATTGTCCAGTTCAGAGTCCTTAATTTCCTGGTACATCATGATTCTCTCCACAGGATCTGGGTTCAGCACCCTGGATGATGTTGGCTGAAGAATGCCAACAGAATAATACATAATCCCGTTCTTCTTCCAGTCAAAGCTGTGAGAAATCTCACTCACAAACCACGATCTTGGAACCAGCTCATTCATAAGGTCCGCCACCGGAATATCAACTTGCTCACCAGGATACACCCTGGTCCTTTTCCCCCTAGAACCTCCACCACTCGCAGGCTCGCCAAGATCATACGACAAATCACATCCACGAGACTCTTGAGGAGTATTTTTTCCACATCCATTGCAATGCCTCCATTGTAACGATGCTTTTCCCTGAGAAAAGTCAACACACATTGACGACCAGGCAAATACTAGCACCCAAAGTCGCATTAGCGTTCCAGGCACACCCATATCTCCTCCGGAATCCATCATAATTTTTTGTTATACAGAAGAGATCTACATATATACATATATCTGAATCAATAGTAGATAGCTAGGTCGTTTTTACACAGGTTGTTCCGCCATAGTTCGTGCTCGGCAGTACTGTAAAGGTAGAACAAATATCGCTACCGTATGCTTTGAATACGTACTTGCATATCTAAAACTAAAATTATATAAACAATAATGCAAACTCAGTGTGGATTGAGGCATTGTAGATCAAACGAGACACCGTCACGTAATCGGAGCGCGTGCTCGATGACAGCTACCATGGTGGCTACCATTGCAATGGCACAGCAATATTGCTGTTGTACAGACGGTCTAGACGACTTGGATCTCGAGACAAACAACCAGCCTGGAAAATCAATTCCAGCCGTACTACATGGTAATGAATATATCATCCTACTGTTGCTGCTGTGATAGAAATGTATCGTTTGCTTGCAAGATTTTTTGATGCATATTCCGCCGTTTTGGTCCATGCTGCCTATACAGTGCTGCACCAAGCACCCGCTTTAACAAATGCACCTGCATAGCATTCAGCTTTTGTTTACGATACAAAGAATGCTGTCTATGTAACCAGCGAGACGC
Organism: Picochlorum sp. BPE23; assembly: GCA_025209345.1. Lineage (NCBI taxonomy): Eukaryota > Viridiplantae > Chlorophyta > Trebouxiophyceae > Picochlorum > Picochlorum sp. BPE23. The sequence continues at coordinate 245,332 of JANSVD010000003.1, read as the reverse complement.
TTCGATCAATTCTGATGTCCGTAACCGCGCCTCAGCATTCCTAGGATCACAGTCCTCTTTCATCTCTCCCGTTCCAAGAAGAGTGTCCCAGGCATCATCTTTCGGATCATCATGCCCAAAATACGCATCTATCTGTGTAATCTCATGCTCTTCTTTGAATTCGCGGAGTATATGAAAATTAGCAAACCATTTTGATTCGATGGTATTCATCTTCCACACCATACCGGCATCATCCAATTCCTTGACCTGCTCCTCTGTCAAGCTCTTTCGCAACCGTCTCATGCTGCTCATCCACTGAGACAAAACCTGTCCGTCGCGTACGCTCTTTGGTATTACTGCTTTCTTATAGACATCCCTCCACCTTCGCAATGCATCCACCATGGCAGGATCCACCTCGATGGCGATGGAGTTTTCTTCACCAGAAGAACAGGGTTGTTCATCACCATTGCCTACAGCAGACCTCTGTGACATCGCATGGGATGGCTTGGATGCTCTATACGAGTCTTCTGCATATGATGGAATTACTGGTGCACCGTAAAGGCAATGCTTCCATGTATTCAAGCACGTCCTGCATTTCAAGTATGCATGGAAACGTCTCGCAGCTTGTAGCGATTGCACGCTTGCATGCCTTTCCATATACATATATTTCATGATGTAATCAAGTAATTGATTGATGTGCAAAACGTATCACATGAAATCATGCCTAGGTAGTTGAATGATCGAAGGAAGTTTCTATTTAAGGAATTTTGAGGGCACTGGAGCCATCGATGCCAGATCGATCTGGCAAGATGGCCATCTAGCACAAGCCATCTGTAGATCGCACCCATTCTCTCTGCTCTGGGTTTCGAGCATTTCCTTTACATTCTTCTAAAGTGCTGATGAATGTTACGCATGAATATAGAAGTGTCACATTTGGTTCAAAGTTCAATGGATGACAGGGTTGAGGCCCACCATAATGGCACAATCGGGCCGTAGTGCCTTCCATCTCCATTAGACGTACATTTGCAGAACCACTGGGTCATTTCATACGAGTCCAAGACTTTAATATCCGAATCTTTGACTGCATCTAAAAGCAAGCCGTTGATCGAGCGTACACCAACGTTATCAAAAATCATTGTTTCACAGATGTAGTATGCCATCTCCTTTGATTCCTGACCTGAAGCAACATATGGAAACCTTTCCAGAATATTATCAAGACACATCTGATGTGCCGAGGTCGAATCTTTGTGCCATTGAGCCAATGCATTCGAGTAGTCACCGTAAAACTTATCAGAGCAAATGTGATTTGTCAGTTTGAGAAGAATCTCTGTTTGACCATCCCTCTGCTCTGAAATATTCCTCAGGGACCTCACGCTTGTTTGAAGGTTGTCTACTATGTCAAGGTCCATATCAATTTTTCTGACTGGGTATAAATGCAGTTCATGTAGACCCACGTTGAATATGATGACGAGATTTCCGTCAAATCCCAACCAATATTCTTCCAAATGATCCAGTGCTGCCACGAGTTCCTTGGCCGTCATGACAGGCTCATAGTAGAACCTGGTACCAAAAACATTCGTACATGAAGAACGATGTCGGTCAATGACTCTAACCTGATATGGTATATCGCAACTCGAGCTATTCACAAGCTTGTCCAGGTGTCCAAACTTGTTTCTTACCGTAGAATCCCCAAGAAGGAATACTTCAGTTTGTGCCCCAAACCTTCCTCCTTCATCATTCAGTTCCCTTAATTGTTCTGAAACATCAATGTTTGTTAATGCAGAACAGGACTGATTCCGAAACCGATCGATCAGGTCCTCCAGGCGTTCGCTGTGTCGATGCCTGTTAACTTTGCTTAACTTTGGGCTGACATTCACAATAAGTCTAGAGAGCGTGAGCCTTGCATCCCATCGCTGGTCTCTCTCTATATAAGCATAAATACATGTTGTAATGTATACCAACAGCCCAGATATTGCAATAAAGGTCAAAATGAGGGACCCAACACGAAAGCAAGTTGTGGACGTGCAAAACATTGTCAAGGGAAAGAGACACGTCCCAGTGTTTGAAATGACTCGATCGGTTCTATTTTATTAAAATAACCTTTATTTTTAGTACGTAGAAACCAATCTCCAGCAGTTCATGGGTGGTTCGGCGTAGAGAATGCTTGGTCAAAGGACGGATCACACGGTTTGAAAATTGTTGCATATCGATCGATCTAGGATATCCCGCGGCTAGGGGCTGGTTCCGATGGGTCAATCTGGCATGCTCGGTGATATACAGGGGCTTCCCATCAAACGATATTTCAACAGTAGGCATAGCAAGATTGAGTTACAGTCATGTTCCACTTCATTTTATCAATCGTGTATGTGTGGCCAGGTCAGGATTACGGGCTTGTACAGAAAATATAACATGTTATGCTTTCGCTTCGACTTCGTCCGCAAATGTTCGCCTTCATTCTTGCTGTAGCTCACAATAACTAGCGACTCTACTCTGATACCTTGTTTGCCCGATATCCTCAGGTACCCTTGTATTTAGTTCTGAAAAGGAATTATTCCAGTATTTGCCTTCTGAAGACCCACTGCTACCGTTCTTGTGAGGGTATGGCAGGATAAAAGAGAGAAATTTCGGACAATTGTTTCATTACCACGTCAGACAGATAAAACGTACCTCAGTGAACCTTTCATTTAGCAATTTACGATAGATAGATACCGCAAATAGTATCAATTGTATGGTGGAGTGCCATACGTCATATTGTCATTTGTATGCCGAGTTTGATTGACAAGATTGGAGGGCCCGAAGCGGCCATGGGGGTTTTGATCCCAGCTGTCGAATTATTTTATAAAAAACTGCTGTCAGATGACGAAGTTTCTGGGTATTTCGACGGAGTGGATACTGAGAAGATTAAGAAGAAGCAGGTGGAGTTCCTCGCGTATGTTTTCGGAGGCCCCGCAAAATACACAGGCAAGGATATTGCAGAAGCTCATAAAAAACTGATTGAAGAGCGTGGGTTGAATGAATATCATTTTGATGTCGTTGCTGGTCATTTCCATGACACATTGGTAGAGCTTGAATGTCCAAGTGAGATTGTGGAGGAGGCTGATGCCATCCTGCTCACATCGAGGCCAATATTTGAAAGGAAGCCCCCGGAAGATGATCCATTGGGCAGGGCTCTTGCTGAGATTGAAAGAATTCGAAATGAGCAGGAGCATGACATTGATAAGCTGACCCACAGTTTGGAACGAGTGTTTGAGAAGAGCAGTGAGGAGGATATGGAGATTATACGCTCTGGGTTGCGGATGCGTGGGTCTGGTATTGTCGAATTTCTCGATGAGTTTCGGCATCAGCATTTGCCAAACAAAACTGACGCATGATGATGCGTTGCAAGATCGGATCTGATTGATTTTTTTTCTACCAATTTTTATTGAGTAATGCCGTACATTGTTGTTATTACATCTTCTTCTTAATTTTAGAACTACTGCTTCCTGAAACACTCCAAGCCCCGAGGATATCGTATCCCGTCTTAATCATAGCAAGCTCAAATGCAATGTGAGCAATACTGCTCAGCCTAACTTTTGAACCAGGGATCTCAGTCCACACGACTTGCACCTCATTCATAGGCACATGGAGAGTCTGAGCTATCTTTATCAGTTCGACATCAAATGCCCAACGCTGAAGTCGTTGCTGAGGAACAATCATTTGAGCTGCTTTTCTAGTCATGAGCTTGAAGCCACATTGTGTATCTCGTACAGTATTGCCCACAACAAGCGTCACCAGTGCATGGAACCCATGCATGAGAAAATTTCGCACAGCAGTCCTTTTCGCCATGGCTTGATTCTGAAGATGGGCCCTTGATCCAAGCACAAACACTGGTTCTTCTTCTGCAGACATGGGGACGGCAGTCATCGGCTTTTGCCCACCAACCATGTACGGATTGCCCTTCCTCTCCCATGATGGCGGTGTTGTCTGCGCATCTTGACTCTCATTCGATTCTTTTTGCAGTATAGTTTGCATACTCCTCTCCAACTTTTCAATCTCTGATACTCCCGTCGCACCATCAGCATCCATAAATAACACTTCTTTTCCTCGAGTGCACATAATACCAGCCTTGACAGCATACCCCTTTCCCTTATTGCCAGGAAGAGACAGTACTCGAACAGCATCCACACCGTGCTTCTTGACAAATTTGAACGCTTCTTCAGTCGTTCCATCCTTACTTCCATCGTCCACCACAATCACCTCGTAGGTAAAATGTGGTCCAGCACGATCCCTCCGTCGCTGCAGATAGGCCATGGTCTCCTCTAATGTTGCTGGCAACCGAACCTCTTCATTATATGCTGGAATAACAATAGACAAAGATTTACTCGCTCTCTCATCAAATAACGACGGAGCAGCGATCCTATTCACAGATGTAGGACTCTCAAATGAGAAATCAGCCACCCTGTGTTCCTTCTCTTCCTCCAAAGAATCAAAAAACCGTCTCAGCATCCTCATACCGACTCCTACGCAGATACCTAGTACTATCAAAGGTGAAATCAGGAACATGGAAGAATACGTTGTCGACTGATGGTCGCTTCCAAGTGTCATTTATCGTATTGCAACTGTTTCCTTGCAGACCAAAAAGCGTTGACTCTAAAGTACGATAGAATGCCTCACCAACATGCCACTCTATCGATATCAGACTTCAATGCAGTGGAGTAGCAGATCATTCAAAGACTGGACTGCGCTGTTGTGTTCTGTTTGGTCTGGATGAACAGATCACAGAGGGAGACTGTCACGCTCTAATCCCTTGCTTGTGTGTACTATTAGGATTATACAACGATACTATGAAATATGTATGCCCAACAGATGCTGTTGACGTGTTGATTTGTCATGGGAAACAATGGTTTACTCTCCTTATATAGAACATTACGCTACGACTGCCCAGGACATTTGTATCACCTGGCTACGTTTTAAGTTATATATAGATGACTATCATTTAAAAACAATCTCGTCGCAAGTGATATCGATATTGTTCTGGTGTTGAGGAGCGTTTCATTTAGACCCACACTCCGGTTCAAGATTGATTGATTGATTTTCAGAACACCTGACAATCGTCATACTATTCTGTCATATTTATCAGTGGATTATTTAATATCGAGACAACATGCCTGATCGACAGCCGCAGAGTGCGACAAAGCCTAGCCTAGATAGAAGCAAGGCTGGACAAATTAATCTTACAGTCATTCAGAGGATGGATTCGGAGGTGGAGGAGGTGATTGCTACATCTGGTCATGTGGCGTTGTATGATTTTGATACGGCATCCAGCCAATGGTCGCGAAAAGACGTGGAGGGCAGTTTGTTCTTGGTCAAGAGACGGGGGTCACCAAGGTTTCGGTTTGTTATTCTGAATAAAAAGGGTGATGACAACTATTGGGAGGATGTAGGATCCAATTTTAGTTGCGAAAAGCAAGAGCCATATGTCATGTACAGGAACGGTGCTGCTGGCGTGGTAGGGATTTGGTTTTATGAGACTGCAGACTGTCAGAAATTTGCAGAGTTGTTTGAAAAGATTGCTTCAACCTTTGCAGCACCAGAAGACGCCTCCATTGATATGCAGCGACAACACCAGTCGATGCCTGAATCAGGTGGAATGTTTCAAAATGCACAGATGCCGATGGAAGGGAGTCAGGGAACTGGATCACACCAAGCAGCTGTAGTTTCCAGTCCATCTGCTGGGACAGGAAATCCCTTGGCACAAGTGTTTGCTGGCATGAAGGTGGCACAGAAGAAAGAACAGCCGCCTTCCGCATCGAGCTTGCCATTATTGACTCCTCAGCACTTTCAGCATCATCAGCAACAAAATCAGGGCACAGCATTGTTGCAATCATTGAATGCAACGTCACGTCAGACACAGTCTGACACCTCTGTAGACAAGGTGCAGTCACTGCTACATTCCTTATCACAAAATAGAGCCTTCTGTGAACTGTTGTGCAATGAGATGAAAAAATGTGGTCTGTTTGATACCGTGTAATACACTCGATCAATGCATGGTGATCATGCAGTTCAATGCTGCCTCGATCAATACGAGGACACGTGGGAATTCCACGTGGCTCGATGTATCCGAGAAACAGGAACACGCTGCATTTGCAGGGTTATAGAACCGCACACCTCGATGCATACCCGCACTTTAAAAACATCTTAGTCTGAACAGTTTCTGTTGCTGTTGTCTGGATATATTCATCGTTACGAACAAGGATGAACAAGTTTGCTTTGTGTGTCTTGGCCTTTGCAGCCACAGCAGTCTCTGGTGCGTCAACCCCAACCTTATTTCACTCGTTTTCTGATCTGGAGGGAGATCTGTGTGGATATATATCACGCTTATATCAGGATGAAAGTTGTGACATTGGGAGCATGGTGTACAAGGGCGTTTGCATGTTTGGTGGTGGTAGTAGTAGTAGCTCATATCATAGCAGTCGAGTGTGGTCGTCTAGATGCACTAACCGATCTTTCGTCTTATGATGCAGTAAACGGAGAGTCTTGCGATGCTTCTTCCACCATTGTGGAGATTGCCGCCAGCCAGCCCGACTTTTCCACCCTGGTTCTTGCCGTCCAGACTGCTAACTTGACTGATGCCTTGTCTGCTCCTGGTCCATTGGATGTCTTCGCCCCAACCAACACAGCCTTTGCTAACGCTCTTGCTGCTCTTGGTATCACTGCCGAGGAACTCCTCGGTCAGACTGAGCTTTTGCAGCAGATCTTGGCATACCACGTGGTTGCTGATGGAGCTTCCTGTGATACTCCTTTGGAAGGAGTTGTCGAGACTCTTCTCCCAGGAAACACCTTGACTGTGGAGGGAAGTGTTGTCACCGATGGAAACGGAGGCACCGCCAACATTCTGGGAACTGTTCCAGCAAAGAATGGTCAGATTTTCATCATTGACAGTGTGTTGCTTCCAGCCCCAGCAGGTGCTGCTCCAGCAATGGAGGCTGCTCCAGCAATGGAGTAAACTGGCCTCCTAGATGTTTCTGCAGAAACAGTTTTGTTTGTTATTGAACAAAATAAGCAGGTATAAATTGATCGATTTGAGATGTCATGCCATTAATTTGAACCATGTTTTTGGAATGTAACAGTCTCTTCCATTTACCTCACTGCTCCTTGTGAATGCATTATTGACGCATACAGAATGGTAACAATATGAAAAGGCAAAAAGGAAGCACTGCAGTCGACCGCTCTACCAGATTGAGCTATATGTCCTTGAGGACGAGAGGACACAACCGGATTCGAACCAGCAACCTGTCGATGTCAGATGCTAGAAGCGTGAAAATCAGGATTTTGTGACGAATAGAAACAGATGCATAGCCCCGGCACGCCCTAAAAGCAAGCTTTACAGGTTAGGAGTACCCTCAAAATTATAAATAAGTTTTTTAAAACATTAATCCGGATCCCCTGGGAAGCATAACATGCTGAGAAGCCATCCTCGATGTGATATTTTATACTATCGAATTACAGAGTTACCACTCTTTTGTATCGCATTGAAACGGATTTTTTGCGGCAATACTGCAATACCGAATATAAAGTCACTGCTTCCACAGTTTCAATACCTTATCCCTACCGCCACTAGCAACGGCGTCTCCTGTGGGGCTCCAGTCAACAGTAAAAACTTCATCAGCGTGACCTGGTAGATCAACCGCTGCCTTACGAGTCCTCATATCCCACAATTTCAATGTACTATCTTTTGATCCACTCACTGCGAGTCGAGAATCTGCAGACCATGCCACCTGGTATACGGGACCCACATGTCCCCTGAACGTTGCAACAAATTTGCCCTTGACCCCGTCCCAGAGCTTGACGCTCTTATCGAACGAAGCTGATAGAATCCATCTTCCATCAGGGGAAAAGCAAACCTGATTGACCAGCTGTTGGTGGCCCACCATACGAGAGATTGGTTGTTTGCTTCTTCCTGGCTCCCACAAGCACAGTGTGAAGTCATCACTCCCAGTCACCAATCTTTCTGGGCTCGTTTGTCCTCCTTTTGCCTCCAAATATCTCTTTCGAGCTTCTTTTTGTGCATCCTCATCGCTCCCTGGTCGTTCCCCTTTGTGATTAAATGCACCAGTTTTGAGAGCGTATGATGTTGACAGTGACATTGTGTTCACCCAATGCCCGTGTCCCCGGAGTGTCCTAACCATACTACCGTCAGATGAACGCCACACATTAATTGTACAGTCTCTTGCAGCTGAATATATCAATCCCTCACCTCCCCAAATCACAGCAGTAACTCCTGCTGTGTGACTCCCCAGTGAATACAGCAGCCTTCGAGTCCCTGCCTCCCATACTTTTACCGTTCCATCTTTCGATCCTGAACAGAATTTTCGTGAAGGGAGTGCCTCGTGCGCTGGCTCCCAGCAGATTGACGAGATGAATTTTCTATGACCTTTGCACTGCCCAATAGCAGTACCCTTTGTAGGATCCCACAACCATATGGCCCCATCTCGATCTCCACTGGCCACCATGGCAGCATCTGGAGACCATACGACAGATAATACCCACGATTTGTGACCTCGGCACGTGTGGTGTGGTGTCTGAGTCCCCAAGTGCCAGAATCTCACTGTGGTATCTCCACTCCCAGTGCACAAATGCTTTCCATTCGGTGAAAAATTGACACATAAAATAGCAGCATCGTGTCCAGGTATACTTGCTGAGCATCGCGTGACAGGTCTCACCCGGAACACAGCCTGGGGCTGGTACACAATCTTCAAGAGAGACTCGACAGACAACTTGTGCTTCTTGAGGTGATCCACCAGTGCGCCTCCCAGCTCTTGATCATCTATGTAAAATGAATATGGTCGTGGTTCATCCTCACGCAAGAGACCCTGAAGCAACGTTTGGCATTGCTGTGCAGTCACGTTTGTTGGGACGTCCAACTGAGGACCTGTAGGCTCACCCTCTGGAGAGACAAACTGCACGATGATGTTGTTCGAGACAACCTTTTGCTGTTTTAATTTTGGTTCCTGTCCTTCCTCCTCTTCTTTCCCTCCCATGATGATGCGATTTGCGAAAACAAGAAACTATGAGACCTAAATTCCTGGATGCACCAGCAACGACACTTTTCCCAGAATGAGACCGATCAGCCCACAGAGGCAACAGAATTATATAAAAATGGATGCAAATATTACAATGGCATGGCTCCTCATACGCATACCAAATGCACATTGTGTCTTGAATGTGCATGCATGCTTGTTAATAAAAACAGGAAAAAAAGACTCCCAAATCACTCCTTCCCAAGGTATCTTGTACGTATATATTGTATTAAAATCTTCAAAATGAAATTAGATGTCAATGTGCTACGATATTTGGGCAAGGATGATTTTCGAACGCTCACTGCGGTTGAAATGGGCCAAAAAAATGTTCGTCTACCTTGCAGATGCGCGTATTCTTCTGAACCAATCTCCATGACCTTACTTTAATGATCCATTACATGTTTTCTTGTGTAGCATGAAATTGTTCCCGCGCAATTGATCGAAAGCATTGCAGGACTGAAGCATGGGGGTGCATTTAAATGCCTGAAAACTCTACTGCGGCATAAACTTGTCCATCATGAGGGGAAAAAGTATGATGGATATCGCCTGACATCTCTCGGCTACGATTTTCTTGCGATACGAGCGTTGACAGCTCGAGGAGCCATTGCTGGGGTGGGTAGGCAGATTGGAGTGGGGAAGGAGAGTGATGTGTTTGAAGTTGTGGATGATGACGGCAAGACTATGGCATTAAAGTTGCACAGACTTGGTAGAACTTCTTTTAGAGCTGTCAAGTCAAAGAGAGATTATGTGAAGAGGGGAAATCATTTTAGTTGGCTGTATTTGTCTCGGTTGGCTGCACTGAAAGAATTTGCATTCATGAAGGCGTTGGGGGAGAATGGTCTGCCGGTTCCTGAGGCTATCGAATGCAATCGGCATGCTGTATTAATGTCTCTTGTGCCGGGATATCCCATGGTACAAGTTCGAGAGTTTGCGAATGCAGAAAAGGTGTATAGAGAGTGTGTTGATATTCTTGTGACTCTGGCCAAATTGGGCCTCGTCCATTGTGATTTCAACGAATTCAACCTATTGGTACGTGTATGAAGTGTTTTTAATTTTCCTTTATCGCGCGGATCATGTATATGATCTTGTTGTATATATGCAGGTCGATGATGATGAAAATTTAACATTGATTGATTTTCCACAAATGGTTTCAACCTCACATGCTAATGCTGAGGAACTATTTGATAGAGACATGGCAGGTGTCATTAAATTCTTTGAGCGCAAGTTTGGTAGTCCTGATGAAGCAGAAAGAGTTATCAATAGCAACTTTCCATCCCTTCACAGTGCCATGGGGGATGGCATGACTACCATTGACCAACAGCTCCGAGCATCAGGCTTTAAATCAGAGCACCAAAAACTCCTCGATGAATATAATCTGGCAGAAAATGACGATGATGATGAAAATACGGATGATGAGGACAATGCTAGTGAGTCCTCAGAGCATTCGGAAACAACATCATGCTCTAGTGATGGTAGTGATGACAACCAAGTGCCAGAAGAGGAATCAGAGCATGATCTCGTGGATGAGTTTGCCGAACTGGATACACGTGATTCAGATGTTCTTCGCCAACGTATGGAGCACATGGTGGCCAAGAAAGTCTCAGATCAGCGCCGAATAGCTATGAACCGACAGGTTGTCGCCAAGGCATCCAGGAATGCCATGAAGTCAAAGAACAAAGGCAAGCGCAAGGGGCAATCATCTGGCAATAAGCCAATCAGTGCCGATGGTGGCTGGTAAACATGATAAATTTGTGATTCATTGCTTTGTAATACGGCCTAGAGTTAAATCAGTACTGGTCGCATGAGGTAACGTGCAAGAGAAAAACTCCTGTGCTCTGTTGTTGAAGCCAAGAGTTTGTGTATATATATTCTCCCGTGAGGTCACCATCTCAAGGCCAAAATGCGATGAGGGATTTACCGCAATGTGGAACTACTGCATTGTAGACAGCGCGAATACACCGTGGTTAGGCACCGCAGTACAGTACGGGTTCCACGAGTCAAGGCAAGGCGCCTGGCTAGACGTAGAAATTAGGATTACGGGCCCGCCCCGGGGCGTCTCGTAATTGAGGCTGGCGTGTCAGAACGACGCGGTCTCATGTGACGAGAAGAGGGGAAAGAATTAATATTGTAGACGATATCTCTTTATATTTTCATGTACGACGTCTGCTTCATGGAGGCGAGTGCAAGTCGATTTTCAGAGGAAACTACCAGGTAATGGTTCACCGACTGAGAATACTTTCAAGAACTGCCCATGCTGTCGTCACGTTGCTCTTCGTCGCAAACCTCGTGGTAGGAGCACCAAAAAATGATTCAATAGCATCACGAGCACGTGGAGGACGGGTCTCGACCCTGGGTGGAATGTGTTTTGAAAGCACAGTGAGTGATGAGCAGTGCTAAGGGACCTCAGAGGGCAGCATGTGAAATTCAATCAGAAGAAGAGGTACGTCGAGAATGAATATTGTGCTCACTCATACAGTGAGCATGTAGTATCGATATGGTGCGAATCCATGACATTCTCGGTACAACATTCTTGTGTGCAGTATGTACAGAGATGGGGACATTATCGCCACATACAAGCTGGATCGACCAGGACATGGCAGTCTCGCTGGATGCGCTGATGCGTGTCTGTTGAATTGGAGGCTGACAAATGACTTGAGTCAAGCTTTGGACACAGACTGCTCTTTAGATGAAAACAGCCACTGCCCCATGGCATCTGGGATACTTGTGGCAGACAGAAAGTGTGAGGCATTCATGTTTAATCGTATCACGAGTGTGTGTGCGTTACTGTCAGCTGAGCAGTCTCTAAAGCTTACTCAAAGCAGCAACCATTGGTCCGGGAAGCTGGTATGTGAGGATATGAGCAGCGTAGATGATTGGGCACAGGGTGTTGTCAGCAGGCGCAGTCCACCACCCCCACCTCCTCCATCACCACCGCCACCTCCGCCACCTCCAGGAGCCCTACAGTATACTGTCGTGAACGGTTATTTTGCGGATAATACAGCATATTTTCACCAGAATGGGATCACAGTTCTTAGGACAGGGCAAGTGACATCCATACCTGACATCAATCTGGGGACTGGAGGTTACATTCGTCTTGATAATTGGAACGAACGTTACAGTGTCCAGTGGCTAGGCTATTTCAGAGCTCCAACAACAGGCAGCTACACATTTTACACCAACTCAGATGATGCAAGCTATCTTTGGATCGGGTCTTCTGCAATACAGGGCTACACAACTGCCAATGCACTGATTAATAATGGTGGAACACATGGAATGAGGGAGGTGGGGAAAGCCATATCCCTCGATCAAGGCACTGTGTATCGACTCAGGATTCAATTCGGAGAAAACACTGGCGGTGACAATATGATTGTCAGTGTAACGCCACCTGGGGGTACCGAAACAACAGATTTGGCCCCATTTCTGGCGTACACTGCATAGGCCATTTCCTCTACAAGTGATCAATAAATAAATCAAGACAGGCTTGCAGCCACCAACGCACATTTGTTTCATTATAGTCATCTGTCATTATGAGGTATCGACTCCTATGAATGAAGTTACACATCAGCGTCTAGTAGTACAACATTCGAATGCCAATATGAACCGGCATGCTTTGATTGAAGGGGGTGCTCCCCCATGTGAAGTCAAAGAAGGCAAGCGCCAAAGACAATCCTGTGGCAAATCAGCGCCAGCGGTGCTTATTAGAATATTAATATCATTATTCGCTTCATTGTTACAATACTCTTTGTTTTTTGGACACTTTTACCCAACATTCGTTCTTCTTTCAGACATCAGCGCATCAGTCGACAGAGAGCAATACCTGTCGGTATACCAAGAATGTAGGTTATATTGTCACTTAAAATGTATTTGAAACATGAATTAATGGCATTCGAGGCCTTGTGACCGTCACAGTGTGAGTTGGTCAGCAGCCATGCGGGAGAGTCGGCAGCAGTCGACGTCAAACAGGGTTGACATTGCAAATATGCCACAGTGTTGCATTATTTATATGTATATTTACACCAAAGTCCTTTCTCTGCAGTGATATTGAGTTTTGGGGCACTTGGGAGTGTTTTGATTTTCGCAACGCGTGTTGAGGAGTCGGGGAGTCGTTCTGGGACTATTGCGGGATACTGATAGAGCAGGATGGATACTTTAAGTAACTCAGGATTTGATCAGGACCAAATGCTGTTGGCTGCGCATGGAATGTCGTCGCTGGGAGCTGGTTTTGTTGGTCAACAACATGAACTTGTGTCAGCACAGGCTGGGGCTATGCATCGCAGTCATCAGAAAACCCTGTGGATCGGAGATCTTGCACCATGGATGGACGAGGCGTTTTTGTATTCGGTATTCAGTCCCACGAAACAGCTGGTTTCTGTAAAGATTATCCGTAACAAGGCCACTGGAGCTTCCGAGGGGTACGCCTTTTTGGAGATGAGTTCCCACGAAGCAGCGGCGCAGGTGCTGCAGGTGTACAATGGTAGAAGCATACCAGGAACTAGTAACATGGCGTTTCGGTTGAACTGGGCTGCATATGGCGTGGGGCGAACATCGCAACCAACTCAGGAAGATCACTCTCTCTTTGTGGGTGACTTGGCTCCTGATGTCTCAGATTTGATCCTGCAAGAATACTTTAGGCAATTCTATCCATCTGTTAGGAGTGCTAAAGTTATTACAGATGCAGCGACAGGAAGGTCAAAAGGGTATGGTTTTGTTAGGTTTTCTGCCGAGAATGAGCGGAACATTGCCCTCACAGAAATGAATGGGCATTTTTTGAGTCACAGGCCCATTCGAGTGTCTTTAGCAACTGCAAAGAAGAATGTACAATCTTCTCAAGTGCAGACGTTGCAGCCTCTTCATCCTTCAGACTTGGATCCCACAAACACAACGTTATTTATTGGTGGTCTGAGTAGTCAGGTGCTTGAGGATCAGCTCCGTGCGATTTTCAGTCAGTTTGGAGACATTATTTACGTCAAAATACCGCAAGGTAAAGGCTGTGGGTTTGTGCAGTATGTTTTACGGGCGTCGGCAGAGACAGCAATGATGGCCATGAATGGAAAAATTTTGGGGAACAGTGCTATGAGGATCTCATGGGGTCGATCATCCAGTCGTTCTCCAAGCCAGCAAAATCTCAATGGATCTTTCCAATCATTTGGGAGCGGGTCACTTGATGCAAGTCTGGTCAGTGGATTCCACCAGAATGGATTCTCAGGCCATGGCCTCCCATCACCCTTGGCTGCCTCATTGACTTCACAGTCATTGTATACAGCAGGGCAAACTACCGCTGCTGCTCTTCCATCTGCAGACTTGCTGGCAAGAACGTATGCAGGAGATGGGGCGCACCCCTTCATTCCTGCAACTGATGGTGCACATCTCCCAGAACCAAACACGTTGCATGACATGTTCCATGATTCAAGAAGAACGTCCATCAGGGCAAGCACTGAGCTAGACAGTCTCATTGCGGATGGATCAAATCATTCTAATCCATCAGATCCTGGTTCTCATGGCGACAGCGGCCTCCATGATTCCTCATTAGAAGCGGCATCCTTGCTGCAGAGAGAGTCCCACTCTTCTAGGGATGGGCAGGGTATATTCGGAAATATTGTTGCCTAACGAAACATGATACTGATGGTGCTTTTCCATTATTGCTTTTTCGATCACCAAGAACTGCAGTCGTGATTTTGTTCAGTATCATGATAGTTTGGATTATTCTTGCACTTTGAGAGTTATATTTACATTCGCATAGAGAAAAGGGGGACAAGAAGAAGAGAAACAACAACAGGTTATACAATACATAGTATATGTCTCAATCAATCCATTGGAATCGGATTGCTCATTTCGTTTTTTGAATCTTTACTTTCAGTGTGTTCTCAATACAGCCATGGTAACAATTTCTTCACCTTGCCCTGATATGCCACGTACTCACTGCCATACTTTTCCAGTAAGAACTTTTCCTCGTGGTCCGCCTTTCGATCCATCACGAAGAATAGCAACAGCACCAAAAAGAGTCTGGTAGCGTCATCTGTGCCCACAGCAAAACCCAGCGAACCAATCAAAACACCTCCATACATGGGATGCCTCATATACGAGTACATACCATCAGTAATAAGAGTATGTTTTCCATCTCGAGGCTTTGGCAATGGCGTCAAATTATCCCCCAGCGAAATCGAACCGGCAACAATTGTTCCCAAGCCAAGGAACAAAAGGACCCATCCAAGGGTGTTCACAATATCCGCGAATCCACTAGGGGGAAACACCACGAGAAAGTTCAAAATCGCTTGAGCAATGAAATAGCCCTCCCCTCTCTTCCCAAACTCCTTGCCATCCACGAGTTCGTCAAACAGCTTCCTGGACTCTGCCGGCACTTCTTGCTCCTGCTTCTCCTCCACCGCACGGCATCGGATATGCTTCTTTTTCGGAACATGTGTCCCTGGAATACCAATATATGGCCGTTTCACTGCACACGAGATTGTAACGCGTGCGAGTCGCGTTGTTGCTGATGTAAGGACACGTGACACCATGGCGCTATTGTTTGATATAAATCCGCCTTGAACTGTATTTTATGTTTATATATGAATTCAATGATCCAATTATGGACCCAAATCTGAAAATTGTGACAAAAGTTTTGAAAATACAATGTCGTCTGTTCCATCATGTGTGGCCCACTTGTACGGAAGATGGAACCTTTCGATGATTGAAAAAATGTGCAACAAAAAGGCATCCGTCGGATACGATGGATATCGTTGTGGAAGGAAGTCATCGGTTGAAAGTCCGACGGACTGCCATTCTCGTGTCTTTGGTTGCAATCAACTGTTGCGCCATTGTTGAAAAGGCAGATGAGTCTGTCCTTCCTGCAGTGCGTCTAAATCAGGTTTATGAGCTTATACTGGTTTACTTTTGAGTCATTATTTGCATTTCATGGTGTAGGTTTTGATTAATATCAGAGAGAGTTTTCCTGAGGCGAGTTTGACGACGCTTGGGTTTGCAACGTTTATCAGAGCCATATTTCAGGCACTCGCGAGTCCAATCGCCGGTGTTCTCGGTGATGAGTATGACAGGACAAAGATCATACTGTATGGGTGCGTGATATGGGGAGTTGCGATGGGATGCATTGGTCTCTCGACGAACCTGGGTGTCCTTCTCATCTCATGTGGTTGCAATGGCATTGGCCTGTCCCTGGCAATACCAACAATCACCTCCCTCTTGTCAGATTATTCTCATCCCAGTCAGCGAGGGAGGGTGTTTGGTATGATGGGTTTTGTTGCCAATATGGGGGGTCTCGTGGCTGCATTTTTTGCCACCAGTTTTGCAAGTGAGCACCATCATGGTGGCTGGAGACTGGTGTTTATCACCATGGCCCTTGTATCAGTGGTGTGCGGTGTGGTTCAGAGAATACTTGCTGTAGATCCTAGGGATCCCAAGGTCCAAAAATTACGAAATGCAGATGTGTACAGCAAATTGGTATCGATGTTCGAGAGTTTGCAAGTGTTGCTCAGAATCCCTAGCTTTCGATTGATTGTTCTACAGGGAATTGTTGGGTCAATGCCATGGGTATCAATGTCTCTTTTTACGCTATGGCTTCAAAATATTGGGTTTTCGGGTAGAATATCAGCCCATTTAGTCGCTATATTTAGTGTATGCTGTGCCTTGGGTGGCGTCTTGGGAGGTATCCTAGGAGATTATGCTGCATCAAACATTTCACAGCGCCATGGCCGCATAGCAGTTGGACAGACATCGATTGCGCTTGGGATACCCGTGTCCATACTGCTCTGTAGAAGAGGAATTTACAATCCTCCTCTGCTTGCAGATGGAGTGGAGGCGTACTATCCCTTTGCAGTGTTGCTGGCACTACTTGGATTGGTGAGCTCTTGGTGTGGATCAAACAATTCTGCCATATTTGCAGAGATCGTGCCACCTACCATGATCACGAGAGTGTTTGCGTTTGATAGGACATTTGAGGGAGCTGTCGGTGCTCTTGGAGCTCCGCTTGTTGGAGTCATTGCATCGAGAGTGTACGGGTTCTCCTTTGACGATGACTCACAAGGGTATGAAAATGGCAGGGCTCTCTCTCAGTCTCTCATGTGGTGCCTCTGTGTTCCTTGGGCGATCTGCTTCATCTTTTATTCACTCTTGCATAGAACGTTTCCATCAGATCGGAGATATGGAAGCGAGAGATGACAGTACTGCGTTCTTGGACGCTCGTGCCCATCGATTGGTCCTAGGTCCTATGTCGACATCCCATGGTATGAACGTCCACATCATGCCTACGTACCCATGTGGCGTAAAGGCATTAAGTGGGCTAATACGTCCGCTTGTACGTAGAAAATTGATAAATATATTGAACAGAAAGACTACTATATGGTGCATTGGTACGATATGTCCGGAAATATCGCAGACAAATCTACCACTCTTGCCCCTTCTGTCGTGGAGCAGGAAAGTCGCTGGGAGAGCCATGGAGAAGAGATTGATACATTTGAGAATGACTGCGTGACTCGAAAAGTTTCCTTGGAACGGAGACTTGAGCAAGCAGACCAAAGGCGACAGGTGTGTGCAGTTTGTTTTCGAGTGCCATGCGAAACCCCGTGAAAGAACAATGGAACACATGTCCAAGGGGAACGAAGACAGGGGACCCTACTTTTTGGGCTCTGAACAAGCATTTGGGGATATTGGGCACAGTGTTTTCTTTATTTGTGTGAAGAATTGCCATGTATTGGCAGGAACTACTAGATTCGGGACATGTCGGAATTTTGCTCACATGTGTTTACTCGAATATTATGCAGGCATTCCTCACGAATATTCAACAGAGGGTAAAAATACATCATGATAATATTAAAGAGATAATGGACAAGGGTAAGATGTCTCATGAATCTGCTTTGGAGACTCTCAACCTCAAGTTGGAGGAAGCAGGGCAGAAACGAGAACGGTTTTTGGAAACTGTGAAAGCGAAAGCATCTGTTCCATCTCAGCGGGTAGAGAAAGTTCGTGCTGCTCAGAAAATGCAGAAGAGACAAAAGGAGCAAAGCATTGAACAGTCTCTGAGCCAGGCAGAGCGGTTGAGACGGGAGCGACTGGCAGAGGCTTCCATGTCTGCTGCCAAGCATTGCCAGCAGGTTGTCCAAAAGGCACGTGAAATGCGAGAGAAGGAGCGGCAGGAGGCAGAAGATAAAATACGTTTGTATCATCAAAGACAACAGGCTGCTGCGGACGCTCGGCGCAGGTTGACAGCAAATCAGCAGGAGTCGCTTTTGACTGCGGCCCTGTCGAATGGGAGACAGAAGGACAGGGTTCCGAAGACGCCAGAGAAAGATGAGACAAATAAAATTCAGCATGATAAGAAACGAGTTGTTCATCGATCACAGAGGCGCAGATCAGAGCTGACACTGGAGAAGGCCATTGCACAGTTTTATGAATCTGGGATTCCGACCATGATCTCAGGGAGAGGTATGTTGAAGGATGAGAGCGGCCTACAAAGTTCTTTGACAGAATTATCGGAAAGCTTGGCATCCTCGATGGACTCTGGTAGAGCACCGGTGCCAATGACTCATCAAGTGTCAAACAGCACAATTGAAGAGGACTCTGATTCTGACAATGAGGGAATGTCTTTTGACAGGTTTGCAGAATTGATCGCCGATTTGCGTATTTTGAGATCCGTGCAAAAGATTTTGTCTGAAATTCAGTCAGTGCACGAAGAGGGGATTGGCGCTTCGAGCCAAAAGGCACGATATCCAACCAGAATATTTTTGTCAGCCTTTATGGTGGTCAACTACCCCGAGGTTGTTCTTTCTGGTATTGGCGCTCAAGAAACGAAACTGACCATGTGTGCTAGGGCAATGATTACAGCGTTCGATGATCTAGTCAAGGATGCAAAGCATGAAAATGTCATCATATTCAGCAAATCTATGGTGGAGAATTTTGATTCAACATGGATTGTATTTCAAGAGCAGTTTTGTGCTTGGAAATCCCACGATGCTGCGGGCCTCGAGTCAGACTTGATTAAGGCTGCTGTTGAGCTAGAATCTTCTCGATTGTTGAAGATTGTGAATGTGACTGATAAGATCCGACACATGGCTGATATGGAAGCTCTCTCACAAGCCGTTGATCATGATCTCCAGTTGATTGAAGACAGAATTTGTTCTCTTACAGGCGAGGCAGGCGTGTCTAGGCTCAGAGCTGCACTCGAAGCCACGAGGTCCCACGTGCAGGAAACGAACAGCGAGGTATTTAGTTCTGGAAGCATTTCGGCGAAGAACGCGTGCTCGCAGCCATCCCTTGCACCACAAGGCAATGGCTCCTCTGACTCTGTTCAAGAATTTGCCCTCGTGGACAAGACCATGCAGAGCGAAGGGGCCAGTGAGTGGGACAACTTGTCCCTTATATGGAATTTATTGTATGATCCAGAGTGGAGACTGCCAACAAAAGTTTTAGAGATGCAGTGGGATGATGCACTTGGAAAGTCAGACCCCTTTATGGAGACTGCAGATGAAGACGATGATGCAACTTTGAAGCTTTTGAGTACCAGAAAAAGAGAAATTGAGCGATGGAAAAGTCTCGAGGATACGTTAAAGGATATGGATGGAACCGACAACAAGTTCAATACGCTATTGAACATTCTGATAACCTTTCTTGAGCGCCTGCAATCATTTGCACCCAAGTACGTCTCGCGAGAATTTACAAGTGCCTTTGGCTCTACAGAAGACATGAAAAGTGCATTGGCTATGGTTCAAAACAGTGCAGTATCTTGGATCAATGTCTCAATAGCCTTTGACTACATTGAGTGGTGCTCCAAAACAATTGCACAACTGTGTGCTCCATACAGGGATTCTGAAATTCAGATTGCACAGAAACTCATGTCAGAACAGGTCAAGGAAGCTCTTGCTGCTCGGCATACTTGCGAAGCAATCATGACAGCATTGGTCCAATGTTTGCGAATGACAGAACTCCAAATCAGGCTCCTAGGCATGGACCTTGCCAATGCTCATTTGGAAGCCCTCACCTCGCACTTTTCAAGGCTTAGCCTGGCAGTCCGTGTGGCCTATGCTCGTCGCAAGTTTAGTCACGAGCTTGATCTCACAGAAAACGAAGAAAACGAATATAACGTAGAAATTCTGAAGTCAAAATTGCCAAAGACAAGGGGCTGGCTCGCAATTGCCTCTGGAAAGCTCCCTCGAGTTGCAGCAGATTTGGGACATTTGGACAACGCAGACTCCTCTGCGTCTCCAAATCAGATATCTACCGTACAAATGAGAACCGGGTTTGATATCACACAATCTACTGTACAGGAATCAGGGCCTGATAGTGTAGAGACCCCAAAGCTCGCTCTCAAGCCCATCTCTAGCATGTCCTCATGGAAAGGCCTTGTGCGCATTGGCTTGGTACACCTTGTCTCTGGTGACGGCGCAATAGGATCTCTAAGCTTACCAGAGACACTGAAGCGAGACTATGTACGACTATTCGAGATGAAGAATAATTTCCAAATCATCACAGTGCTCGCCATCTGCATGAGCATCATCGACAGCAGTGTCTCAAAAAATGGGAGGTCCAGCATGACAGACACAGTACTACTGGATCAGAAAAAGACCGCCAAGGCTAGAATACAATCCATTTTGCAAGATCCTGGTGTATCCCTCAAGGATATCAGCCTTGAAGTAAGCAAATGTGTGATGACAGTAGACCCAACCGTCGAAAGCCTTGACGCTCTGGCAGCACACATGAGCACCATTCTAAAAGCATTATTGCACAGATCTAGTCAACAGGGCCGCCACATCACAGAAACCCTGAGCAGCATGCTCTTGCACCTTTTGACGAAACATAATTGCGATACACAAATTCACACGCTGTGTCAAAAGCTCGGTGCGCCGGAAATAGC
The DNA here is from genome assembly GCA_025209345.1 of Picochlorum sp. BPE23. Lineage (NCBI taxonomy): Eukaryota > Viridiplantae > Chlorophyta > Trebouxiophyceae > Picochlorum > Picochlorum sp. BPE23. The sequence goes on along the minus strand of JANSVD010000003.1, from coordinate 224,434 downwards.
ACCAGAGGTGCTGTCTCTGGGCAAGGACATGAGACAGCTTGCGGCTGTCACTGAGGCTGTATGCAAACCCTGGTACCAATCCTTGTCCTCAGAATTCCTCAGAGATAACTCATCCTAAATGTTCATTACATGATTTTCAATGTAAAATTTGAATCGCAGCTATTCGGACAATACACCACAATGCTTGGATTGCACAAACAAGAAGGAAAGACCCATCCCTCTCAATCCAAGCCTGTAACCTTGCATTCAATCCCGGATACTTCATCAACAGGGCAAAACTTGGCAGAATAAAACCAAACACCAACGTCAACCATACATTCACCGACAAACATGCCGAACTATCAGTCGTCAACTCATCCAACACTCTCTGTGGGGATCCAGACATGAGGCGAAATGGCCAATCAAGCACAGTCATCATTGTTCGAAACTTGCCCATGTTCATGGATGCAAAGGTATCCCCACCAACGCTCGACGAACTTCGACACGTGACTGGAGCTAATCGAAACGCTAGAACAGAATGAAGCGCTTGCATGATCAAATGATACTTCATAGGCAACAGCCATCCGAAACAGCCCCAGCCAATCACCAGACTTCGAGAAAAATACAACAAATTCACGAGAAAAGAAGGCCAGGGAAACACCCGGTGAGGAATATCTTCGTAATTAGCAGTCGTTCCAGCAATGAATGATAGCCTCAGCAGCATGATTATCACATTCCTCCATCTCTCATAGAAATCAAAGTTGAAGTACATGATGACTGGGCAAGCAATGGCATTGAACACCATACCAATTGTCTGCTCCCATGGAAAAGATGTCTCTCGTTCTGGATTTGTTCCCTCATAATACACAAAAACAATGCAAATCAGACCTCCAACTATCGATGATATGAGATCAATACGACTCAAAAGGCGTATAGAGTACATTCTCTTGCCGTCTATTTCTTTCTTCCTGTAGCCCTATGCTCTGTACTCCCGCGGTTTCTTCGTATGCGCTTGCACCCACCTAAGAATGGATCAATCAATGTTCAAAATAAGAAATCTTTGGATACGGAGGGATTTGATCCAAGTTTTTGGATGGAAAACGCATCTGTCAGGTGTCGAACAAAAAGTACCGTGACCTTACTAGCATCCCTCTATCCCTCAATCAAAATGCTATATATCCAATTACTTTTATGAATTAAATTATTATTATTATTTGGGCACTGGAATGCGTATCAACAGCTGATATGAACACATCTGCTTGAGGAGCCATGACGGGGCAATTACTGCTCATCCAGGATGATCCATTTTCATGAATATTAGTGATCACTAGGGCCCTGTTGTTGGCTTCCATTCTGTGTCAACCCATTTTGAGAATCTATTAGTATGGGGAATGCTATCAAACCACATGTCATACCAGACATGGCCAGGTTGTCCCTGTGATGGTGGCTCAACACAGCACCACAGGCTCGTGCTTTGGGTATACCTGGCAGAGAACTTGTCAGCAGCCTCGTGGGAGGCAAAGCCTTTCCACAACTTTACTGGATTCTCGAATTCTAAGAGCTTGTATCTTGCTGCAATCGATGACAGGGCCGTCCTGATCTCCTCATCTGTTCTCTGGGCCTTGATCTTGACAAACTTTCCTTCAATGATGGTGGCTTCTTTGCTTCCATCGTCGCATACGTTGCTCTTTTCGGCACATGTAGTCACCACTAATTTATTTGATTGGATATCAGAGGCTTTTGGATTGTCTAAAAATGAGTATTCCCTCCATTCTACCTTTGGGCCATGGGTGGCCTCATCGAGGTCCTTCTCTAGCCATTCAAGGTCCATAACATGGTCCAAAGGACAGACAAACGGCAAGTCGAGCGAAGACGCGCCTGGAATAATACCATCGTGAGGGGCCCACCAACGATCCATGCCACAGTATAATTTTGGCATGACGACGGCCCTACCGAGGGCTGTGCCCAATGCAAACAGGGTTCGAATAGTTTTGAGTTGGGCATTGACAAGATTGAAATGCGGGACTGTTGAGTTCAAATCAAACTGCCTCTCTCCTTCTCGGACTGCTCTCAAAAGCCTCTCAGAAACTTTATGAGGTGTTGATATAAACCCTGCTGCATGTTCAAAGTACGAATCTGGGTCATGCCAGAGGAGTTTTTCTCTGAATCTGTTCCTCTTGCCGGGAGTCCCACTGTACTGAAAGGTTGCATGGACGACATATGGGTCCAAGCCAAGTTTTTCTGGCATATTTTGCACGAAATATGTGTGACCACTGCAGAACATGGACACGGGAAGGATGCCCATGGTTAACGTTGCATTATATCCTCTGCACAGAGAAAGACACACACAAACAAGTTAGAGATGGGCTTTTCTACACGCCTTGCAAACATACTGACGTACAAAAATAAGCGATCCTTGTCGTCTGATGTCGTTGTCGCTATTCTAAATAAATCATTGAACGCATTCTGATCCCAATACTTTTCATCCTTCTCCAGGACTGCCACCCATTTGTCTACAAATTCTGCCGCCTTGGGTCTGAAGAGCATGATGCCAATATTGGCAGCAGAACCTGCGTCTGGGTATTTTTCTAATCCTCCATCATCCACCGTTGCTCCTAAATGATCCGAAGATACTAAAATATCTGCACTAGGATATTTGGCTAGATATGGCAGGGGGTTTTTCATCCACACTGTGTCAACATCTGATATGAGCACTTCATATCCCCATTTCGTAAACGTCTGCAGCAAGGATATCTTTTCCCTACCCATCTTAAAGAACGTTGAGGATCCCCATCCAAAATCATCCAAGCTTAGACCACTAGACATGGCAAATGATGGAATATCCTTCTCCACAAGTACTTTTAGCAATTCATCATCCATGGCTCCTACCAAGTATGTCTTACATCCAGTGGCTTGTATATGGTAGACCCAGTTTAATACAAAATCCAAGTAGTGGTAGTTTGCCCACGTCACCACCACTGGAGCAAGTTTCTCATCATTTGTAGATGATGAAGACCCACGCTTAGCCACTGTTTCTATTAGCTCTTTGGTCAGCCCGCCACCGTTACTGGTGGTGGCATTCTTCTCATCTTGGCTCTTCTTCTTCTCCTTTTCATGGATGGTTGGAGCCATTGCAGGAGCGATTGCAGGGGCCATTCCTGGAGTCTCTGCACCATGCTCCTCCTCCTCTGGATTCTTTTCTACATCAGGAGAAGGAGAGGGAGCAACAGCAGCAGGTACTGTATCGTTCGTGGCCTGATCCTGCTCTGTACTCTTCTGTTGCTGAACTTCACCTGCACCTAAAAGGAAATATCCAGTACCATATACACCTCATCCCCATGCAAGATCTCATCTTTCATAAAACAGTTTCCATTCTCATATTCGCAAGAATAGGATCAGAATAAAGGACGCACCAGGCACCGGAGCAGTCACGCCCTCTTCAATCCCAACGCTCTCCGTCTGTCCCTCTCCAACCGATGATTCCGTCTCCCCTCCAAATTCAACCATGGGCTTGACTTTATAATATGCATTTCTATATATCTCTCTGGTCGGAGCATGGAAAAGGTGCGAAAAGACGACAAACGTTGCAAAGACAAAGACCAACACAAAGATCAGGTTATATCCTGAACGACCATGGGTCGCATTGCGACCCAGCATGGCCCCCATCCGATCCTTCTATACAACGACAACCACTAGCAGTATATGACAAAGAAGATCATCGTGAACCAAACCCAGAGTTTGTACACAATCGCCCAGGGCAGCACTATTCATGATGTAGACCATCAAAGGCTCACTTTGATGGGCACATTCGCTTCCCGTCAATCATATCTAAATGCCTTAATTAAGGCAAAGAGGCGCCCAAAATTGAAATCGGGCGGAACTAACAATGAACGTTTGAATGCACTTGAGCATCGATACAAGCACTGCCGATGCCACATACATACTTGTAAAGTATATACTATTCATAATTTTGAAATTGAACAGTCTGCCGAGGTCCAAAGGTATACGAATGACTTCAACAACCTCATCCCTTGCTCATTTGAAACAACAGGGAGCATTTCCCTCTGAACAAGCTGCCGTGCTGGCCAGTATTGAAAATCTTGAGAAAATTGATGGTAAAATCAGGTGCATGCTGAACGATGGAAAGGAGCAGATGAAGGCTATTCTGACATCCCAGGTTGCCAAGGATTTCGGTTCTGAACTGAAACAGTCGTACAGGGTCAAGGTTACCGATGGTATTTTGAATACTGATGGAGAGAATAATCATATTCTTGTCATCTCGAGCCTGGAAGTGGTGGCGACAGCGACGCATGTGCACCCCAAGACTGGGGTGGACACGCCAGCGGCAGAGACTATGAAGACTCCTGCTCCGGCAGTTCGCAAGCCAGAGGCGATCAAGACACCGGTGTCCAAGGCACAGCCGATTTCGACATTGAATCCTTATATTCATGGATGGTCAATCAAGGCCAAGGTTGTGAACAAAGGAGCGAAGAGAACGTACAATTCAAAGGCTGGGGTGCCTCAACATGTGTGTACGATTGAAGTGGTGGATGAGGAAGGCACCAGCATTGAAGCCACGTTTTGGAGGGATGCTGCCGACAAGTATTTCGACATGTTGGAAGAAGGAAAAGTGTACACGTTTTCCAGAGGGAATGTGAAGCCAGCGAATAAGAATTATAATCGCACAAGGAATGATTATTGTTTGCACTTTGATGCGTCATCCTTTGTGGAAGAATGTGACGAGCATATCGATGCAAGTGCGATGACGACGCGTATGAATTTTGTCGCCATTGATCAGTTGCAAGCGTTTGTGGATAAAAAGACGTTGATTGATTTGGTTGGTGTCGTGACATCTGTGGGTGCTGCTGGAAGTATCAAGAGGAAGAGTGATTCATCAGAGCTGCAGAGAAGGGATGTGACTATTGCCGACTCTTCGTACGTGTGATGTATCCTTGGTTGTGTTTGGTGGTCTGTATAACGAAGAATTCACATGTTTTGTCTCCGCTGCAGTATGAAGACCGTGTCTGTGACATTGTGGGGCGAGCGTGCCGAGTCTGATGGAGAGACATTGAACAGAATGCTCATGGCTGGACAGAATCCTATCCTCGCCGTGTCTGCATGCAGAGTGTCGTCATACAACGGTGTGACAGTATCTGCTGGTATGCGAAGTACCATTCTCATCGATCCAGACCTGGAGGAGGCCAAGGCTCTCAGGTTGTGGTATGAATCAGAGGGTGCATCTGCAACACTTGCTCCAGCAGGGGAAGGTCTCGTAACAGCTTCAAAGTACGATCTATTATTGTATTATATACATTGCCTCTTATGTGTTTGAATGTTTCATCCAATAACATGATGATAATGATTGTTGCAGGCCTGGTGCCAAGAAGAGATATTCTGATATAGCAAGTATGCAGGAGCAGGCACCTGCCACTCCTGATACACCTCCATTGTATGCAACTGTCAACGCCATGCTCGCTTCGGTCAACCCAGATCAATCACTGTACTACCTTGCAAGCCCAGAGAACAACAGAAAGGTGACTGAGCAAGGGCCAGGGGAATTCTTCTGTGAGTATGATGGCAAGACCTATCCACATGCTGTCAGAAGGTATATTGCTACAGCAAGAATTGTTGACAGCTCCGGCATTCTTCTGACCCAGATTTTCAATGATCAAGCCGAGATCATCTTTGGGAAACAAGCAGATAGAATGCACGAGATTAGAGAATCGGATCCTGTGGTATACAAGGCTGCCCTTGCTAAATCAACCTGGAATGAATGGACCATGCGAGTCAAATGCCAAGCACAGTACGTCATCCTTTATATTTTTGTCATGAGAGTATATCCAACTATATGAGTTTTACATATAATGCAGAGAATATAATGGGGAAATTCGTCAGAGATATGCAATTGTGGATGTGAAGCCAATAAATTATGCATTTGAAACAAGGAGAATCTTGGATCAATTGATTGAGGCACATTAATTGATATCACAATCTGTTGCACGCATCAATAAATCCGCTTTTTCTTTTGTAATATTCATCTAAACGTACAGTAGCGTATTCCATGTAATCGAAATCGATACTCGACCATTTGGCCTGTAGGATTCCCCAAGCAGCCCAGTACAGATGTGATGCCAAAGAAAACAGGTTGGCCTCCTTCACCACTCGAGCAATCTCCTCTTGCGTCTGCATGCACATGAATATGGGATCAATCAATCGATCACTAGAAACTAGATGTATTCATAATAGTGTATACGCACCGGTACACCACGACCTCCATGGTACACCTCCAAATATGCTTTGATAAACTCGTTTGCCTGTTCTGGATATTTTGAGTAGTCCCCATCAAAACCTGCGTACTCGCAGAAATGATTTCCCAAATCAAACCCTCGAGGAGCCCAATCAGCATATTCAAAATCAATAAATGTCATCTGGTTCACCCGACCATCCTTCACGTCCACCATGATGTTCCCACTCAACAAGTCATTGTGTGCATACACTGCTGGGCTGTCCAACTGGCATGCAACATGAGACAACATGTCAACCTCTTCCAGCACAGCATCAACATCAATCTTCTCCAAAAGCTTCATATGACGTTCATTATCACTAAAATCCAATTGTTTCGCCGTATGCAACCATTCTTTGACTCGTTCAAAAGGAGTTGGCAGCGTTGTCGGTGGCTCCCATGCCTTGGAAATCAAGTGAAACCTTGCAAGCGTTCTTGCAATGTCATACTTGAACATGTCTCTGGCAATATCATCAGGATCTAGACACGTCAACTCTAAAAATGATTCAATCCGCCCATTGTGAAAGGTCCCTACCACATGGGGCCCAAATCCATGAGAGTGCAGTGTGCTCATGGTTTTAACCTCCTCCTCCCTGTCTATGAATTTCTCAGTATTGTCCCCATACACCCTCAGAACGATACTTTTTGGAACAACAGATTCATCTCTTATTGAAATCTTGTACAGCGCATTACTAATACCGCCTGAAATCGTCGAAACCTGAAGAAATCAATTGAAATTACTTGGCTATGATTCTTCTTCATCCGGTGGATGTCACATCAATGCAACTGTACCTCGATATCATCGAATCTAGCCTCTTTCCAAGTATCTATCAATGCATTGCAGACGGCAATGAGCTCTTTGTTGAGCTCAGGCCCTTGCAACTTGTGATTCACAGCCAGTTCACAAGATCGCATATCAGTGCGATATAGAACGCTGAATCAATTTTAAAAGACAAATTATGATGTAAAATTATTCCATCCACGCATAGAAAGTCAGGCTTCACCCTCAGGCATGGATGGGATTTATAAAAGTTTCTTTTTTAGACAGTCAAGGACAGGACAAGGTACACGAATGCGGCAATACTGGCCCTCAAGGTACCGCGATACGATGCCATGGAAGCTGTGGTAGTTTCCTGCGAAACTGGTGATTCTGAAGCATCTTCTTCAATGCCTGCGCTAATTGGAGCATCTGTGGCTGGTCCCTGATCTGAGTTGAATGCTGGGGACACTGGTGCTGTGGTGGTGGCAAGGGGTGGAATTGTCAAGGGATTCTGGAAATAATTTTGAGGGTCATACTGCGTCTTTATTGTTCTGAGTCTCTGTAAATTGGCTCCGTAATATCCCAAAAGGCTGGGAGTCTGGATATCAAGATAATTGATGACTCTTGGAGGCTGCAGGACACATCATTGGTTAAATGCATGTATTCAAACATGTACAGTATTTAATCGAGTCGACGTACCGCTGGCTGGCTCAAGTATGGGGTCATCTCATTGTCAAGCTTTACTGTCTGGCCAATGAGCTTGTTAGAATCCTGTTTCTTTTCCCATTCGTTTCCAAATTGCACAGAGTACAGAGCAGTTCTGTATGTGTATGCTGTTGCATCACTTGCGATTGATGCGATTTTGCCCTACAGGAGTGATATTGTATTATATGTGTGTCAATATCAATGCGGATATACAAGATTCAGTGATCATCTGCCAAATACAACATACCTTTGGTCCCATGAGATCAAATTCAATAAAGCCATCTTTATTCTGCTTTGCCCAATCCAACATTTTCTCAAACGCCTCTTTTGGAAGTGGCTTCGACGGAATAATGTAAAACGAATTGAGATTGAAGTAGTCTCTGTATTTCGCTTCGATGTTTTTTGTTTTTGCCATGTCCTCTGGTTTCTTGACAGAAGGATACTCTGCAAATTTGATTGCTGACTCAATCCAGGACATCTGCTCTGAATTTATCTTGTTACTGAAGCCAAACATTTTGGATGATTTCAAGACATTATCAAGATTTGATTTCTCACCCAAATAGAGGCCTTGGACCTCTACCTGGCCGTCCTCGACATTCATCTGGACTCCGCTGATCAATGGATCAGCAGCGTCTGGTACAACATTTTGCATGTGCTCCAGAAAAGCCACTAAATCTTTTCCTGCATAAAAAAGAAGTCGAAATTTATAATCTTGCGAAAGCAAACCCTATGTTTCAATAGAGAGACGTACTGACGACAAAGTCAAATGTTGTCACTTTGGGTGGCACATTGACAGTCTTGATCGTATATTCTGTGACGATACCAAAGTTTCCTCCTGCAGCATTGACATGCTTGGATTTATCACAATACAGATTCACAATATCATCTCATATGACATACCTCCTCCTCCACATGATGCCCAGAACAGGTCTTTGTTCTGAGAGGGGCTTGCCTGAATGGTTTGTCCTTGATAATTGATCATTGTGAGGCGCAGCACCTGATCGCATGCAAGTCCAAACATTCTGTTCAAAAAGCCGATACCACCTCCTAACAAGTGTCCACCTACGCCCACAGCTGGGCACGTTCCACCGACAACGGCATATTTTCCTTTGGATTGCTTCCAAATCTCATTGTACAGTTCGCCAAGAGTTGTGCCTCCTTGAACAAGAGCAGAGGAATCTTGGTTCAGAGTTACCTTTTTCATCTTGTTCAGATCTATCGTTACAGCAGACGATAGCACACTGAACCCATCGTAAGAATGCCCTCCACTTTTGGGGACAGATCGGACTCCATTTCTGTACATGCAACCCACAGCCTTGCCAACGTCATCTGTGGATGCGGGCTCCACAACTGCCAAAGCCACAGTGTCATTCAGTTTATTCCACACCAAACTTCTTTCCCTGAGCCGAGGTCCACCTGTGATGACCGAAAGTTTCTCATCCTTCATACATTTCACAGCCAAGTTTAGCTTTTCTTTTGTCGTCAGCTCTTTTGCAGGAGGAGAACTGGGAGGCTTTTCAGCTGGAGGAGAAGGTACTGGCTGTGCAGGTACTGTTGGCGTTTGTGATGCGGGTATAAGAAGACCTGAATCATCAGAAGATGAAATAAAGTTGAATGCTGGATCATATCCCGGCGAACCTTTGACAATTTCTGGCCAAGGACACAGTGCTCGGCCAAGGTCAACAGCTTTCAAATATATGGGCACCTGTTCTTTCTTGCCAGAATCAATACATTCAAGGGTAACCGTGGCATACCCCTCGTATTCTTTTGTGGTTGGCTGCAACAAGGACAAAAGTATAAGCAAATTGGTACAAAAGACATGCTTTATGACAAAAAGCGGCGTACATTATAGCAAGCTTTGTCCGTCTTTGTGCTCACATATGCATTGCAGCCTTTATTGATATTAGCGAGGTCATATTTGTATACATTTTCCACTTGATGTCTGAACTCCCAGTCTTGGGTAAAATCCTTGTCCTGATCCTTCTCAATGACCACTGCTTGTGTTCCAGCAGGGCAGTCGTCTACAAGCAACATCACATGCCAATTGTTATTCAAATCCAAAACATTAGCCTGTCTAACAAACAACTTACAGTTTTTCGGCATTTTGGCCTCCTTGCTTTGAAGCACGCGCATGGGGGACAATAAAGGATCCGATTGTGCAAAACACTGCTTGGTCTGGAAAACAATCTCAAGATCCTCAACCTTCTTACTTCTGCAGTTCTTGTACCGGTATTTAGCAGTGTTTTTAGTCACACCCCCGCCAAGATCCTGAAAGATATGGGCAAAAAGTCATCTTAGTCACGTGTCAATCATCGCTCGTCCGGGACTCATTCAACGAAGGCAGGTGTCTTGCCAACCTGAAAGTGTGTCTACTACATTCAAGGCAATGCAAGACTACGTACCTCCTTGCAAAGACTCTGCGCTCGATAATTAATCGATTTTTTATCTCTTAAGAAATCACCTCCAGACTCGCATTTATCTTGCCGATTGTTCCATAACTCGAAAATATAACGTGCAAGCGAGGCGTCGTCTTTGGATACCTTGCAAGTCTTTTGTGCGAGGGATGATAATGCAAGGAGCGCGACTGCATGTAAAGATCTAATCTTTGCTATCGTGTAATGTCAATTATCAAAAGGATTCGGTGCGTACGGATGAAAACTCGCAGCAGCAAGCCCGCGGTCTTGCCCATGGTGTTCTACTTGGCCTTGATTCGTGCGAGACTGATTGTTTTCTCGATGCAATATTCTTGAAGAATGCTGAAAATAAGATAAAAAATAAATGTGAATCGCACATAGCAATCATCACGGGTATCATTGACCCTTGCGATGCATCAGCCATGGCGCGACGTCCCAATCGACTGCATGCACTGTACATGTACAGTGTACACTGGCAGTGCCAGTAGACTGAAGATCTTCAAATATCAAGTTGCTTGTCAATCTTCTACTGTTGCGATGAACCCTGGTGCATTCCCTTGCTTATTCACACATATATAGGGTAGCAAGGAGGGAGTCCTAGATTTTGAGAATAGGTAAACAGGGATTCTCGTGCAGGGCCCTATATTCTAGAATGTGCTCCTAGACAGACAAATGGCCTTCCAGTTCATCACATGCTGCTTACCGTATCCGGTTGTCAGATCGCAGTAAATCGCATTGTAAAATCTTGAATGCGAAAAAATAAATGAATCGTAGAGACAGAGTTAAATGCAGATCAGTGGCATGTTTGCATCCCACCAACTTGGAAGACTATTTTCTTTCCTTGTTGTGCCAGTCGTTTACTGCTGAAAACGCTCTAGATCAATACGATTATATTATTCTCTCTTATTATTTTCTCGAGAACAGTTGTCTCATTGCTGAATAGAAAAGTTTGACAGATCACTGCTTGTTTGTTTCATCAACCAAAGAGTCCCAATCTTTGGGACTCTTTGGGCATCCTGCATGTCATGACCATGTTTTGAGTGATATACATCCACAATACGACATGATGTGTGCTTTAAGACATCCACACCTTTTTCTCATCATCAGAAAATGGCAGCATATGCCATTGCAAGCCTGGCCCTCAAGGACATGTAGTAAAGGCATTGGATGGTGACCCTTTTGATAAGGCAGTGTATGTATAAGAAGACACGTAGCATGTGTAATTGTCATTTGGCACGTAATTTGAGGCAATGCTTGTAATCGTCAACGAAGTCTCTCCTGCAATTGCTGATCCTGAGACAGGGTCCGCTGAACCATCTCGAATGCAATTGATTAGATACCCAGTCGCTGATGCAATGCTGTCCCAAGAAACTGTGAAACTCTGTTCAGTGCAGTTCAATACTACATTCACATTTGCAGGAGGCTGAATGATGGAACTGTTAAATGTTTCCTCAGGCTCGGGACACTCCAAGTACCCAGAATAATATCGAGTACTTTCCCTCAGATTCAGCTCAGATAAGCCTGATAGGAGAATGCATTTTGCCGTTTTTGGATTGAAGACAAAAGCTTCGCATGACTGTGTGCCTGTGAAATCACCATTGATAATATTCTGCGAATCTCCATTCTGTTCCCAGTCCATCACACAGGCTTGACCACATTTTGCAAGGGATCTACTGCCACTAGTTAAGGTGTAGATACCAACTATGTCACCATCTCTATAGTACCTGCATAAACAATATGAGTAGCTATCTTGTCAATACAACAATTATGCAAAGAGGCTGAATACGTGGTGTCTCCGGACCCAGGGAGTCAGTGTGCTTCCTGGATTAGGTATATCTTATAGATGGTTTAGGTGGCACATACGTTTTCCCTATATTGTAGTTTACATAGCTCTGGTATTCTGAGCTAGAGATACCTTCGCAGACACCAGAAATCAAGGTTTCCCTTGAACTTGATCCTTTCTGAGCAGTCACATTGCTCTCAACAAAAACTCCCAAGAGAAGCAAACACAAGGGAGCCACAATCGCGTTCCCGGGAAGAGTCGCCATCCTTTATGTATATCTATACATATATATCCGTCCCAATTGTACTCGTATATTCGTGAAGGGGCCAGTGAGGGGTCTGTGGGTCCTTGCTGCGCGGTCTTGTCAGAAGTTGGACAGCCCCTATCGAGTTGAAGTATCCGACAGATATAACGCTGCAAACAGTTGGATAGGTGTCAAACTTTATGTGTAATTATACTTTATATACAATAAAATAAGGCAGTTATTGTTGCCACCTTCAACGCCTAAATCTCGATAGTATGTTGAATCCCCCTTCAGCGACTCGTTGTTGGTTACGTTACGGCTTGCCTGCCGTCGCGTAATTTATGAATCATAGCCGACATGGATTTTTTTCAGCTAAAGTTTAACTGCTCAATATGTACGGTGGCAATGTGTAATACAATGAGAGAAACGCTAGTATGACTGATTGTTTCATTCTACGTTTATGTCGCACTCTACCAGGCGTTTAGGTTATTCAAACAGATCCAGGCAATTCAAGGTTCTTGATTACAAGTCTTGATAGATGCAATAAATGTGTATGCGAAATGCGGATGCATGTGGCAGGCAGAAATGAATCAGTAGAAGCGCAAATAATCATATAAATGCTGTCCTTCAAATCTTTGGCACGAGGTCCTGGGTTAACACATGAATAACTGCATTATCAGCCCTCAGGTTCCTCTTATACAATTTGACCTCGTTCTTCTTCTCATCGATGACTCTCTTGGACTTCCCCTTAATTTTCGTCGAGACTTGATGCCCACTCAGCTGAGAATCCCAGGCACGGATACCTTTGGGCATATCTTTTGTCTTCAGACGCTCTGAGGGAATAATGTGGTAGTTCAGGAGATCTGCTAGCTCACCCATGTCCTCCACGCTCGCCTCCATCGCCTCTGCAGCTTTATCGGTTAGAGCAAAGACCGTTCCTTTAAATTTCGGGTCATCCAAGAGTGTCTGAAACCCGTACTCGAGATCTAGCATATCAATAATCCCAATGAATTTGTTGAGATTCTTTTTCCTAAGTTTATCGTACACCGTCATAGCGTTTGTAACACCTGGAATATACAGAAAATGCGGTGGAAGTATTATAATAATGAATGATGTTGTATCTTTCAGCAGGCAGCCAAAGGCACATGCATGTAGTGCCCACCGGGCGAGTACCTACACACATACCTGAGAAGGCAAGGATAGCAAGAAGAAGAATTGCCGCAATCATCTTCATGACAGTTACTAGTAGCTGAGAAGAATCTAGAATAATTGATCACTGTATGGAACTACAGTACTGAAATTTTATAGTATACTGCGACAGATGGAGGGCTCTCGAACGTAGATAGCCAATATTGAACGTGCACGTGCCCTGATTTTTTTAATGAAAAGCGCTAACTTTGGCATACATTTTCTGTCATAAATAGTGTAATGTGGAATTTCTACAAGTGAACAAGAGACACGAATGAATTGAGGGTTCTTGGCAATTACGTTACGCAAAGGCGACGTCACCTAAACCTTTACGCGACGCGTAACACATACCATGAGGACGCTTACGAGACGCAACGTAAAAGCCGATAGAAGAAAATCTATAACGAGACGGGTGAACTTCTAATCAATTCAGTGTAATCACAATTATACATTAAGCCGAAGTCAGTATACATATACATAGGGTACCTATAGAGAAGGTATACTTTGAAGTACTCGACCTTGAGCACCATGAAAGGCTCTTTCCCTATTCTCCTGGCCATCATCTGTGCCTCGTTTTGTCTGTGCCATGGCACCTCAACCCGGAAGGTGCTGAATTCTGCTGCCCGGGAAGCGACACTGAGCGGCCGCTGCATGACGCTTGACGATGAGACCTCCTTAACTACCCCTGAGGGGGCACTTCTTACAGAAACGGCAGATGCTGACAATCAACTCCAAGAGTTGCGCTCTTCGTATGTGAAATACAATACGAAAAAGAGGTGTGATAGCTTGGTTGTGCAGTATTTTATGCAGTATGAGTGACAAGCATTGGAAATGGCAAATTACCCTTGTGTCATATGTTCCTGCAGCATGTACCGTGATGGAGATGTCCTGGCAGTCTATGAACTAAGAGACAGATACAGAAGTCTGGCCGGATGCGCAAATGCCTGCTTGCTTGACTGGGCAATGAATAAGAAATTGAATCAAACTATAATAATCACAGATGATAAGGGTTGGAATCCATCGACAACAGACATTGACCCGATCAGAGAGTGCGAGTATTTCAATTTCAACATTGACAACGGTAAATGCACTCTCATTTCTGCACAAACCTCAACACAGCTCACTTCAAGTGACAATTATTGGTCTGGAAAACTGCTCTGTGCAGACATTGACAATATTCAGGACTGGGCAGAGCAGGTGGTGGCTAACGCGAATTCACCACCACCAGAACAACAAGCTTAAGGTAGATCTCGTCAAGAGTGTAACCGCCGCCCATTCGGGTTGCATGTGTCATCCTTTGGAATCTTTTATTTGAGCGTGTAACACACGTGCATAAGTACAAGTATAATTATTTATCAATCACATCCTTGAGGACATCATCAAGTAATTGTGTGGCTCTTGAGTAGGAGAATGTGCTCGCAATCTTCTCCAACCCATGGGAGGCGAATTGCCTGGCCAACTCAGGATTGTGTCTAATCCTTGAATACGATTCCACGTATTCATCCATCTCTTCCGCCAAAAAACAATCGACATCAGTATTTAGTCCCATCCCTTCGAGTGCAATCCTACTCCCAATAACAGGAATACCATGCAAGTATGCAGCAGCCACTTTGCCCTTCACTCCTGCACCAGTTGATAGAGGCACAATGGCACACATTACTTGCGAATACAATGCAGTGAGATCATCATCTGCCATGAACCCGTGAAACCGAATTCCTCTATGGTTTTTGAGCTGCTTATGCAAATCTTCTGGAGGCTGGTGCGATCCTACGATGTGCATGACGAAATCTGGATGCCGTATGCGAATGGCATCCGTGATTCGAATCAGGTTTCTCACAGCAACTATGTTTGGCACGTGCTGGAAACTTCCCACAAAGATTCCACCGTTTCTCTTTTCAAAATATGACCTCTCATCCTGCACAAGTTTCCTGCCCATGGAAATGGATTCATCAGGATAGATGTTTGAAATGAGCTTCATCTTTGATGCTGGCATCCCTTGTGACTGCAACACATGATCTTCCACATCACTCATCACAAATGTCGTCACCGACCTCGTCACAATATCCAATTCACTTTGTAATCTCTTGTATACTTTGGTGACATTCACCACTAAATCAGGAGTCACTTCTGCATTAGGGTGTGTTGTCATAATCATATGCTCAATGCACTCCCGTGACTTTTCCAGATTTTTTCCTTTCCCACATAGGGCGAGTTGGACCGCCTCCTCTGGTGACGCGTATCCTTCCTTGTTCTGCTGCAAAAGCTCCCTCGATTCTCGGAGGAAATGCAAATCCACAGTGTCGTACACAATAGGCACACCAGCGCAACACCGATCAACCAGTTTAATCACCTCCTCAGCCGTGTTTGGTCGAGCAATGAATATAGCCTTGTATGGACACGTGGTCTTTCCACACAAAGTCTCATTTTTATTGGGTTGCAATCGAATCCCACGAGACCGTATGAATGCCACATCAGCCAGCCATTCCTGAGGAATGAAATAATGAATTGGAAGAAAGTCAACTTGAACATCAGAGTTTAATAAATACCGCAGAATTTCCCACATGCGTTGAGATCCAGAATCATACGAGGGCGTGGGTATCACTTGATCTATCCATAAGACCAAATTCGTCATGTACCTTTCCCTCGTCTCCAAGAATGGCGTTCCTTCGGGCATGTGATCCACTAATGCATCCTTCCACTTTTCTCTAAATATTTGTTTATTCTTGCTCATCAACGATCGCTTTTCCTTGGAATCTGCCCCAAATGTATTTCCTTCCTGATGATACACAACAGCAAATGGCTGAAGCACCACCCTCAGTCCGATATGCCTCACAGCCATTGCTAAATCAGTATCCTCGTAATACCCACGGCCATAGGCTCGATCAAAGCCTCCCAACTCTATAAAAACATCCTTCTCCATAGCTATACATGCAGCAGAAATGTAATCTACCTGATGTGCCATCAGTAACTGTTTTGGCACCTGTGTATGCCCTCGAAACGCATTCGCTGCCCCTGCCTGATTGTAAATCACCCCACCAAGCTCTTGTATATCCCTCTGACCCAAAAACAGAGGACCCACAATTCCAGCTTTTGGATACGTCACTAACGTATTTATCAACGCCCCGACAGCCCCATTACTCACAAACATGTCATTATTCGCAAAAAGCAAAACACTTCCTCTCGCCATCTCTGTACCCTTGTTGCAGGAAAATGAATACCCTTCTGACACATCATTCCTCACATATGTGTATCTGAAATCAAACCAGGCGCTCATGCCCCTCAAACACGACTTGACAATAGATACTTCCTCTAGGGAACTTTCATCATCCACCACAACCACTTCCATCTTGAACTTTGCAGAATCCTGTGCAAGTTCATGCACACTCTGACATGTCATCAGGCCTTGATTATGGAATGGCATCACCACAGATATCAGCGGATCGGCATCTTGGTCGAGATTCTTCTTCTTTTTGCCACGCTTTCCATCTCGAATCACTGATACATCCTTGCCTATCTTGAGATTTTCCTTCAAGACAGAAAACTCAGTCTTCCCCAGACGACGATGCCATGGCACCACATCAGACTTTCTCAGAGATCCACGAGCACAAATGGGCCCGAGCACCTTGAGAATGGCCTGATCCTCAAAGCATCCACCCAGGAATGGCTGTTGTCGAAGCTTATCATTCAAACGCACAATTTCAGAATACCGAGTCCAATACACAGCTGGTTTGAAAAAGACCAACCAAACCAGATAGGCGCTCAATCCAGCTATACACACCCATATCAACCAAATGAGATATTTAAGATGTAAATAATCTTTACAAATGTACCATGCATCGGAGAGAAATCGTGTGACAAGTTTCCTCGATTCAACGATCCAGCGTCGTCTCGACTTTGCGAGGGATCGCTTACGTTTCTGATGAAGGTACATCAAAATAAAGTATCCAATCTGTGAGAATTGGACATCGCTGCTACGCTGGAGTAAATAAACAAAATGAATTTTCGACTACACAACCGACCGACTTGCCTTATTCTTATACCTGAGATGGAAGCTTTGCTGTTACACAGTGCAGAGACTGCGGTGATTTCATGGGACACGATGCGAATTCAAAGATGATGACGGACTAATTCTATACTATAAAAAACTTGGATGCAAGAGTGCATTCATCCACGTTACAAAACGTGCCAACTAATCAAGAGGAAGAAATGCAAGATCATCATGAGCATACAAGAACAACAAAGAAAAACAATGCCTCCCAATGAATGACATGCATGCTCGCATATCACGCCAGAGAGAGAAGATTCTAGAAATTCATACACAGCTACAGACATCATGTACCTAGGAATACTATGACCTTCCAGGTGTCAGAGATGCCACTAATTCCTTTCCACGTTCACTCTTTGACTGAAATGCCAGTCCTTTGACTGCCATGGGATCCTTCACAAAGCCTAATTTCTCATAGAGTCCAACAACACCTGGTTCAGCATACAAGGTCACAGTTGGAATACCTTGTTGTACAAGATGGGCAGTCAATCGCTCAACAAGGCCCCTTCCAATCCCCCCTCGTTGCCATTGAGGAGCCACAGCAACATCCCATATGGTTGCAGACAACGACCCATCAGACGTTGCCCTTCCAAAACCGAGCAGCTGTCCCTCTTTAGCCAATCGACTCTTCCGCGCTGCTCGGACCCACACTGTTGTGTGCGTGTTGGCCAATGCTGTTGCAAGCCTCCCTGGATCCCTACGTGGGAAACCAACCTTCTCAAACAGCATATTCAATTCATCCACCGATAAATCCTTTGTTCCCCATACAAACTCTATTCCATCTTCTAAAAACGCCTCATCTGATTTCGAAATCGGTGGAGGGGGTGGCGCACTGCCCTCCAGAGTGGACAGGACATCCACCTTTTGTGTACTCATTCCATCTGGTAGAACAATGGACTGCGCAGCATGACGAATCCCTCTGTATGACAGCTTTGGCTTTATCGTCCCAAACGATGACCCAGCTGTTGTTGTGTGGTGTGCCACAATAGACAGTCTTTTCTGCGCGTGAAACACCCCATCTCCAACTGCAGTCGAGACACGGTAGCGTTGCCCTCCACACATACTCTTCTGTTGACCGGGAAGCGAACCAAAATGCTGCTGCTGCATCTGAAACGTAAACATTATTTTTTCTAATCGTATTGTACGTGTTATAATGGACAATGGGCGATCTCCTTTTTCTTAGCAGAGTACGTCGTAGTAGTTCGCCATTCTTCTCTTCTAATGGGTGATATGTAGAATCACATGTATTTGCGATGCAAGGAGCATCCACTGTATACTCTAAATTTTGTATATTGTTGTCGTAAGCCTGCAATTTCAGCGTTGTACTTGTCCCCATCCAGATCAGATTTTCTCAATATTTATATACGGAACTTTGGTCCAATACCAATCGCCATGTCTGGCCCTGCATGAACACAGTCCTATCTACATAGTACATGCAAAATAATGTAGCAGAAGGATCCATGCGATTTCTGTCGATGGCTTGCAACGAGTTGCACGTGTAGGTATAAGAACGAATTCGTATTCTTGAGAAGATGAATGCAGAAGTGTTTTCCAATTTCTTTGCTCCTTTTTCCTCTCTTCTTGAATGCTATCAGAAAACAACATAACCGATATCCACAAGCAATAGGAGAGACAGAGACAAAGAATGGCCTCTGTTGTCCCAAGAGTTCGAGTAGAGTGCCAAGCGTCTTCTGGGTCTTCCTCAAAGCCTTCCTCTGCCGTTCCATGGAATACGCGACATAGGCCGAAGAAGAAACAGCAAGAATTACAATCGACAGATGTGATTGGATATAGAGCAGTGTTGCTGTCGAATAGACCCAACAGAACAAGGAAAAAGAAGAAGAATGCTCAACCAGGCTCCAGTGAAGAGCAACAAATAGTGTTGGGGATTGTAGATGACGTGATCGATATGGATGCTTCTGGAGGCTTACTTCGTATCATACATCCAGTTCATATACAACAGGAGGTAGATATGTACGTGGAAGAGGAGCATTTAGTGCCGTTTGTGGATTCTATTGTGCCACATATTGATGTTGAGAATGAAGAGATTGTGATTGATCCTCCTGATGGGCTGCTCGAGCTGGGTAAACGGAAAGTTCTCATGGATATTATAGAATACAAGATTAGTCCTATAGTGGAAGAGATGGCGGCATCGAGAGGGGAGAATATTTCAGGCGAAAAAGTTCTCATGATGCCAACGCGAAGAGAACTGGAGGATATGGGGAGGCGAGATATTGTAAAACTTGTCATGAAGGCTGGTGGGTTCTTGGAAGTCGCTCAGTATTTGGGGTATACGTCTATTCGCCGCCCTCCTGGGTATTGGGAGGATGAGACCACCTTGGATAGAGAACTGTCATTGTTTGTCGCTGCCAATTGGGTCAAGTTTCATGCAGAAATTCATGCATTCGACTTTCAAGATCAGCAAGCTGAGAGGGATCAAAATCATGATGATGAAGAAGAAGAAGAAGAAAAAGGAAACGCATCCACTCATACCAAGGAAGAAGAAGGAGAAAGAGGGGAAGAAGAAGAACCTGAAGAGTATTCCACCTATTGGTTTAATACAGTGACTCGACGCATGAAATGGACTCAGCCAACACTACCCCGTGTCGTCCAAATAGATGATCAAGGTACAGAATTATTTGCAGAAACAGAAGAAGATAGGGCCATGCCTTCTAGGTCGGCCTTGCTCGCAGCTGGTCGGTATGACTTGCATGGGGCAATTGTGGCAGCAGGTGGGTACGCTGTTGTTGCAGAAATGCTTGACCGATGGCCAGCCTGGCCTCCCACGCATCGTTTCAAAAACCCAAAAATACTCAAGTCTGAAATAGAAGATTTTATCGAGGAGCATGACTTGCCGAAGAAAATACTCCCATCTGCCTCTGATTTTCTAAATCTTGGCAGACCAGACATGCATCAGGCCATCCTCCGAGCTGGTGGCTACTCCTCCGTTGCAACCCAGATCAAATTCTCTAATCATAGGAAGCAGAGGGGTCTATGGAAGGATTTTGACTACGTCTGTGAACAAGTGCTGGACTATGCTCAATCAAAGGCCAAGGAGGCCAGTGGAGACCCATCCATGCCAACCCATGAAGAGTTGCGACGTGCAGGCCGGCATGATCTTCGACATGCACTGCAAAAGCACGGCAGTAAGGCAGTATCAGAAGCCACAGGTCTCCCTATGAATCGCCAGGGTGGAAAGAGCCGTGTGAATAGAGCACTTCGATCTCAGTTGGAATACGAGTTTGCATTGTCAGAAAAGAATGCTGAAGCTGAAAAGCCAAACAACGACTAATGCTTCGTTATTTGTATTATTAAACTGTATATTTCATCTTGTAATTAAACTGGACAGTTGTTTTATATCATAGAAGTCCAAACTGAAGAAAGGAGCGCGAGTGTAGTACAGTTTCCGGATGGCAGGAATTTACAATGGTCCCACGAGAGGCGGAGCGAGGGGTGGTCGGGACCAATTTAAATGGGAAGATATCAAAAATCAACCAGATAAGGATTATTATCTAGGAGCGAGTGTCAAAGCCGTGTCTGGACGTTGGCAGAAGGACAAGGATGTGTTTTGGTATACCAAGGAAAAGTCGTCTGGAGCAGCACGGCAGGACGAGATTCAGGCTGTGAAGGAGAAGGAGCAGGCCCTTATGAACCAAGCACTGGGGATTCCTCAAAGAAGTACTACTATTGGTAGTGGTGATGCTGATCGCAGAAGGAGACGAAGGGAAGAAGACGACATTGAGAGGAGGAACAAGAAGGAGGGGGAGAAGAAAAAGAAGAAGAAGAGACGGCATCATGATGGTGAGGAACGTGATCGCCGCCATCGACATCATTCTCATTCATCTCGTCGACATCGCTCACGGACTTTAGATGTAGACAAGCGTGGGGAAAAGAAGAGGAAATCGTCGGATTGATGCATATCGCTAATTCTGAGGTTAGAAGAAAAGGAAATGGCGCCTAGCACCCAGCATGAGATGGTACCATGCTTTGGCATTGTCCTCAGCACATAAATAATATCGTGTGAATACATGAATGGTTGTACGAGCACTCGTATCTCGTGCTAGGGTGCAGTTCTCGACATCGGCGTTCACTGGCCTCACACTGAAAAGACCCGAACAATCTGTTCGATTAACGCATCGCAGGTTTTCAAGGTCCACAATTAAGATGGTAGAAGGTCACCAATGCCATCGAGTGGCCCATTTCCATCGAAAGAAGCTCTTGGGTAAGAGTTTTGCCTGTTCTTCACCTAATGGTAGATTTGAACAAGGTGCCAGTCAGATTGATGGAAAGCCTTTGACTCGGATCGAAATTCATGGGAAGAATTTATTCTATTTTTTCGGACAAGGAGATGATACGGTCGTGCTTCACATCCACTTTGGCATGTCTGGGAAATTTGCACTGTTTGACTCGACCGCTGATACGGATATCACACCGAAACCCACGACTCGATTGGAAATGAAAGGCCATGGGATGGTTGCGCATCTGAGCGCTATGACGGTGCAATATGGTGATCAAGGGTTTTACGAGGAGAAGAAGGCTGCGTTGGGGGAAGATCCATTGAGACAGGATGCTGATCCAAACAGGGCGTGGGAGAAGATTCGAGGGAGTAAGAGCAGGTCTATTGGGTATTTATTGATGGATCAGAGTGTGATTGCGGGTGTTGGGAATATTTATCGAGCTGAAATACTCTTCAAGGCAGGAGTGCATCCAGAGCAGCCAGGGAAGAGTCTGACACGGGATGTGTTTGACAAGATCTGGAATCATTCCGTGGACTTGCTGGAGAGAGGTTTTCGAACTGGTTCTATACTGACAGTTGACGAATCTGAAGGACTGCCTCCTCCGTGGACGCGGCGATATATATACAACCAGTCCAAATGTGGTCGATGTGGTGACCGAGTTAAATCATGGGATATAGCTGGAAGAACGGCGTATGCGTGTCCAACGTGTCAGCCATTGACATCAGATGAGGTTCTTTCAGCTGATCGCATCGCGGCTGTGAAGCAGGCAAAGGGAGCAGTCGAGTTTGTGAGTCACTGTGCTGCTGACGATGTATCAGTTGCCATGATGTCTCCAGCCAAGCTGAAAGTGTCTCAGCTGAAATGTGTGCTCGAAGAGATGAACTTGCCTACTCATGGTAAAAAGGCAGATCTAGTTGCACGGGTTCTGGATGCCCAAGTCGTCAAGAAGGAAGTGGTTGTGGCAACACCAGATCAAATGGATGAAGGAATTCAACGCCGATCAAAGAGGCGCACCGATTACAATGACCAGAAAGAGAGAATTAGACAAAAGATTGATTTCGTCGCAACGGCGGAGCAGGCTGCACGTGAGAAGATGGATGCAGGGGAGAAGGGCAATGTTGAACATGTTCCCCTGGGGATGGATGATGCCACAAATTATTGATTACTATGATTACTCTGTTGCATCTATCGGAATGAACGCTCCTAAAACTTTTCGATCTTCTTGATTCAATATATTAAACGTAGCTACCGCGTTCTTTGTGTCCATTGCTTCCACCGACACATATCTCTTCCTAAGCTCCTGCATAAGATTGTCTGGCACCTGACGTATACGATCCCCACACCCAACTATGAGCAGCTCTGGGATCGGCAAAGCCAAGTCTAATAACGATAAAGATTCGATTGTGATGTCACTGAAACGGTCAACTTTCCATCTCAACCACAAGTCACCTATGCACAGAATGGAGCCTCCAACCTGAACATCCCCAACAATAAACCCACCATCAAAGCACCCGTGGACCTGTATCAACCCTACATCAGGAGGGAGGAGATTGAATGTATCAGTCACACTTTCTTTGAATGAGACGCTCGAGGTGGAGATACTGCGCTGTTGTGAAGTTCTGTAAGCTGCTGGGCCTGGCTCCCGTTCTGCTGTGAGGCTGCCAGATGCTGTATTGCCAAACAAGAGACCATCTATGCTTGTTATATGCCTAATGCATGCTAATTGATGTTTCAAGCTTCGTCGTAGAGCCATTATAAGAGAAGCCCGTTGTCCATGCGAGTTCACTCGTGCTTGCGTACTGGACTGGTTTCTCTGCCGACGTGATTCAATGCATTGAACGTCGAAAATATATAGTTTTGATCAAATGGGTACCCTGCGAATCGTCTATATATCGATCTTGGACTCATCCAGATGAGGCACGTTTTAAATTCCCTCAGAAGCATGTGTGCCATGATTGCTCATGTATATTACCGTGATGCTTCGGAGGAACGGTTGCCGATTAGAAAGATCTAATTATATCACGAGCGATAGTACCTGTGACGTATTGGAGGTTGGACGGCGGGGAGAGCGACCTTTGTGGGCTACTTAAAAGAAGTCTTCCTTTTGCTCACTATTTCTTACCCGCTGCCGTTCTTCGTATAGCAAAGCAGTCTAACTATTTAATAGGAAATATCTGAACGGTGGTATCGGTATGACGACTTTGCTGTCAGGGTCATTTCTAAGGACTACAGGTGGTGGGTCGTTCCTCTGGAGCAGTGCATGGTATCCCAGTCGAAGACGAGCTCTTGGACCAGAAAGACATCTCTCTAGTAAGATATGTTCATCTAGAAATCGTGCAGGTGTTCCAGATATACTGAATGCACCTGGCCTTCTTTCTAGGGAAGGGAATACTGATGGCATGCCACAAGTTATCCAGCAAATGCTGCCTTCATGGGCGCCACCTGAACTCGTGAAAAGAATCTCAGTAACATTTTTAATGCTATTGATAGCTCGGATAGGACATTACATTGCTTTACCAGGCTTGGATCTTGGTGTTTTAGCAGCGGCAACAGCAGGAGATGGGTCAGTTCCACAATCACTGACATCCTCATTGACTGGCACGGCCTCTGAACTCGGTGGGAATATATATTTGCTTTCCATCACCCCTTATATGACTGCGGGATTAACCTTGGCGGCGCTTCAATTGATACCGGAGATTAAAAGGCATATTGAATTGCTGAGAGAGGAGGGTCGGTCGGGTCGAGAGACAATCAACCATTACACAAACACTCTATTTGTAGGAGCTGCTTTAGTGCAAGCGATCACGAATGCGTCTCAGTTGTCTTTTGCAGCAAAATCAGCCGGGAAGTTTTTCAAGATCCAGTCCATTGTGACTCTAGTGGCAGGCGCAGTGCTGTGTAAATTTGCTGTCCAAAATATTGACCAACATGGCCTTGGGGATGGCACTGGTATTGTAATAGGTGCTGGGATCGCCCTAAGCTATTCAGAATATCTTTCCAAAGCATTTCAGGGTTTTATAAGTTCACCACTACCTCCTATGATCAACATTGCAGCGGCTGTTCTGTTGTGCTTTGCTAGTGTCGTTCTTGTGACATGGGTCCAGGGCATGGAGTTGAGGCTTCCTCTGAGTTTCTTCTCCGCCCGGCGGACTGAGAATACAAATCAAGCCCGCCATCCAGTCGTAGAGAAACTTTCTTCATCATCGATTGATATGCAATCGCTCTTTCCTTTGAGACTGAGCCCCTCTGGTACAAGACAACTCCTATTTGCGAATTTCTGGGCAAGTTTACTTGATGCCCCACTGTCTGCAATTGGGTTTCCTGGACTCTTGAATGACCCGTTCATGTTTGCTGCTGTGGTATTCGTATTTGAAGCGTTAAGTTTCGCAGATGCCACACCAAAGCAAATAGCCAGTTTTTTGGCTCAGAATGATGCTGTGATTGTTGGTCTGAGTCCTGGGGATGCCACAAAGTCGTTCCTTCGGCGCAGAAAGGCTCAGTTAAAATTCAACAATGCAGCTTTTATCGCATCAATTTCCTTAGTGTCTAGATTGATTGATGTGATTTGCTTTGCATTGATTGGAGTTGCTCCAGGAATGTTGAACTTGTTATTGCTGGTCAGCACTATCTTGGGTGGTGCGCGGCAGGTCCAGGCGCTTGCAGCTGGAAACTCGGTCGAAGAAACGCTCGAATGCGAGTCAAAAAAGCTTGAAATAATCGCGCGGCATGGTTTCTATCCTCTTGCCACATGAGGTTAAGCGGTATTGGAATTAACAAATGAATGAATACATCAACACAAATGCCTCATATTATACACATAGTTCAACCAAACAAAGCAGATATTGAGAGTTTTTGAACTTCAGAAACAGTTTGCGGATAGTCATCTTGATTCTCCAGGCGGCATAATTTGGCAGATTTGTACACAGCCTTCCCAACACCTCTTCCTTCTTGCTTCTCGACAGCCTTTTTCATTCTCCATTTGCATCCATTAATTATGCTTTCTAATTCACGTAGCGGGTCTGAGGAAGCCATGATCTTTTGTATGTCGACATAATCAAAAACACCGCCATCCATTGCGTCTATAATCGCGGCCCAGCAACGATCACAGTCGCTTGTCTTGCTAAAATCACCTACACACCGACACAAAGTAAACGCGTCAATTCAAAATAAAGAGGTATCTCCCTCGAAAGACCTCACCTTTTTCACAATTGGATTTCAAATCCGACATGTCCAACGAATCAAAGTATGATCTGCTAATGGGACACTTGTTTTTCTTCTTCCCCGCGACAAGACCAAACGCGGCAGTTGCCACGATCAGCTGCAGCAGCAATATGCCACCCCTAATACCTCTGATTCTCATTTATATATTTCAATATGAATGATAGTAAATGTTCGATATAGTGTGAAGAGTGCTGGACTCCTCTCCGCACAAAAATAATGGCGTGAGTGTTGTATTGGCAGTTGTGGCGCCACAATGGGACGCTGGAGGCGCCAATATTGTCAGGTATTTACATTCAAATCCCAAGTGCATGCACATCAATCGTCACGCAACAGATTATTTGCAGTTGTGAGAATATTTAATCGAATATTTAATCGAAACTACAGGGAAATCTTGCAATGATCCCTACTTTGTCCTCTTCAAACAAATTTGCATCTAAAATCTCAAATTCCAGTTCAGTTATATAGGATCAGTACCATCCACGGCTTGGACGGATTATGTTTCGTCACAACTCTGATTGCTGCTCAAAGTCATGCCATGAAGAAAAGAAAACGTATTGCCACATGGACTTTGAAGGGTTTGGCAGTTCAGTCATCATATGAACCAATGATGATGATATCATCCTCTCCTTCACCATCAGATTCTTTCTCTTTCTTACTATTATTGTCTTTTAAGCCAAGGCTTCCTTTCACGTGGGAAGGTCTCTTCACGTCCAGGAAGTCTTTCAATTCAGAGGGTACCTCCACGTCAGAGGATTTCTTCACATCTTCATCACACACATCTGTCTCCTTAAGCGCCACCCCATACGACGAAGCAACATCAGGATGCATTTTTCGCAAATGGGTCAAAAGTTTGCGACGCTCGAATTTCCGAGGACTTTGGAGCAGCATGTTTTCAAAGCACTTTGGACAAGGGTCCCCTCCAGCATCATTCCCAAAGGGACAATACACCTGGCTAAACACCTTCGTAGGACCCTTTTCAACTCGCACAACCTTTGTTTCCCGCCCTCCTTTATTCTGACGAATCATCTCCAAAAAGCCCTGCCACACTTTATTAATCTGCTTGCAAGACACCCGTCGTCTCTTCACGCCGTCCTTTGCGACCCCCAAACCGACCTTGCCGACAGAGGGTTCGCCACCCTTTCCCATAACGTCCCGTCAGCACCCAATAAGTAATAAAGAATATATCTTTATATATAATTGATGCGATTTAAAGCCTTGCAGAACAAACAGACTGTGATCACGTCGACCTAGAGCAGAACTGGACAGTCGTCTCGACACTCACGAGTCGTCAAACGGTCACGCTGTATTGGTGCGCAAGTACTGTGAATACAAATCCGACAATTACAGTAGATAGATTCACCACCTTTTAAAGTAAAATGGAGGCAAAATCTCGGCGTTTTCGTACTCAGAACGAGTACGGCCCATGACGTATGCGAGATGTGAGCCTTCGGTCGCGCATCATGTACGACCGATTCAGATCTGCAACTGTCGCAACAAGACGGCTCGACTTCCTTAAATAACATATATAAGATATTCGTCACCAATAGGACTTGCATCGTAGAAAGCCCCTCGTCACCCATATGTTTTCAATATCAACATTCGAAATTACATTTTAGTATGAATCGGGTAGGGAAACAATGCATGAGAAGAGCGTGCCAGGCTCTACAACAGCACGAGAACCAAGCACAAAGTCTCTTTTCCTCCACTAGCCTTTACAAACCCAATGCAATGCCATTATCATTTGTATCAAAAGATGTATATGATATGCGGACATTCTCCTCGCATGGAAGCGCGAACTCACTGTCTCCTCCACGAGTGGCCTCGTCCACCTACTACCACTCCATAGGTTTAGGTCCAGCTCGCCATGCGTCGAGTGAGGCGAGCGCCATGCGCGCAGAGAAAGATGATGATGCTACTACTACGTCATCAAGTTCCTCTGCGAATAAGAAGCTGACCATGACCATGGCTGCTGTGGATAGATTGAAAGGCTTGAGGGAAAAAAAGGGTGAGGTGGACCTCAGAGTGCTTGTCGATGGTGGAGGATGTTCAGGATTCCAGTATGTGTTTGAGATTGACTCAAATGGACCAAAAGATGATGATTATATTCTGGAAGAGAATGGAGTGCGCCTACTATGTGACTCTGTGTCCATGGAATTTCTGCATGGGTCTACCATTGATTTTGAGTCAGATCTGATGAAGTCCAAATTTGTGGTACGTCTAATACACATTGTATGTTATCATCGATACCAGTAGATATCTGTAGTGCACATATGAATGATTCTGTAGGTGTCTGAGAACCCCAATGCTGAAATGGGATGTGGATGTGGTAGTTCATTTGCAGTTGGATCAATGGCATGAGAGCCTCTTTGCTTCCCAACCCAAACTCATTTTGTTATCTCATTTGATCTATGTAATATATATTTAAAAATACGTACTTGCATGTGTATCTAGAGTCTTTTCTCAGCGAGTGTTGTTGAGTTCAGGGACTCTGAGGAGTAAACGTTGGCAATACTGACTCAATTCTTCTCCCATAGCAATGATCCAGCTCAAATAGGCTTTTAAATACGTATTACAATAGAGAAGAACGAAAGGATACAGTATGGATCTCAGTGGCCGACGGTTGAAGCGGGGTACGAGGTCGTACCGCTCGAGTTCGATGCAGCGCTTCGTATGTGCGTTTTTCATCTCTACAGATGATTGGTATGAATATGATTGATGTCGAATGGGTGTGCAGTGCCTTCAAAGATGACACAGATTCCTTTTGAGCCATCCCGGACTGTGGTGGTGTCTTTGGCCACCTACAAGCATATGGAGGATCCAGAGGGTCATCCAAGAGATCACGAGCATGTGTTTGATCGGATGATGACGTATCTGTTTTCTGGTATGATGACTAAGTTTCCCTCCTTGCATTCGTACGTGGTATCCTGTTTGGAGTAGTAGTTGACTTCCTTTCATCTCCTTCAGACGCATGTTGGTATCTGTGTGTGCTTGTAGGGAGAAGCATAGGTCTCTTCTGGGTATACCAATGCTGCGTCCAGATTCTTCCATTATTCATGTGTGGACTGGAGTGATAACTTTTATTGACTTGACATATACAGCGTTTTTGGTGCCCTTGTCTATTGCGTTTGATGATATTGTGCAAGGGACGTCTCTATCGTGGTTGACAATCACAGATATTGTGGGAAGTACGTGACAATTTGTACCGTTTTATTTTCAATCCGTACTGATTTTGTACATCCTGATGAAATTTTACACACAAACGTTGGCTTGCAGCATCGTTTTACCTTGTTGATATGGTGGTTGAGTTTCACACTGGCTTTATAGCTGCCTATGACATTCGTCGGCAGCTCGTGATGCGGAGGGGATTTATTGCGGAGAATTATATGCGTCGAGGAGGATTCGTGATTGACACCTTATCGAGTACGCGATTGTCCCATTTTATTGTTTCGTATGCCATCCACCCATCTGTTTCCATATTGTCATTATCATTATTATTATTATTATTATTGCAGTCTTGTCTGTTGTGCCAGAGCTTGTTGGAGCGCTCATTGATAATGCATCTGGTCAATTGTACAAGATTCTATTTTTCTTCAGGTTGTTGAGATTACTGCGAGTGGTGAGATTATTGGGAGGGGCATCTGGGATTTCCTTTCTTGCAAGCCCCATCAGTACACCAGTGATGAGGGTCATCAACACGGCAACATTCTTCTTGCTGAATATAATATTTACCATGTTTGTATTCATTAACCTTATAGGATGCATA
Organism: Picochlorum sp. BPE23; assembly: GCA_025209345.1. Lineage (NCBI taxonomy): Eukaryota > Viridiplantae > Chlorophyta > Trebouxiophyceae > Picochlorum > Picochlorum sp. BPE23. The sequence goes on along the minus strand of JANSVD010000003.1, from coordinate 194,811 downwards.
TGGTGGTTTGTCGCTGTGATAGAAGGGCTGCCAAATTCATGGGTGGCAGAGGCAGGTGTTAGCTTTGATCTAGAAACAGCAAGTGCTCCATCACAATATGTGACAAGCGTGTACTTTGCCATGACTGTGATTACCACAGTTGGTTTCGGAGATATCACTCCTCAAACAACAGCTGAGATGATTGTTGTGACCATCTTTATGGGCTGTGCTGTCTTTTACTTTGGTTACATTGTCAATGCTGTTGCACAACTGACAACAATGGTGAGCAGCAAGGCACGAGGAACGCAAGTCGTGAGAGAAAAATTAGAAGAGATTGATATCTGGGCGAGTGCACGACACATCCCTGAATCTCTAAAGCAGCAAGTGAAGACATATTACTTAGAGGTGTGGGCACCTCACTTTGGAGCACACTTGGATGACGCCGGACATTTCAAAGAACTGCCTGTTGCTCTTCGAGCAGAATTAGTTCTCAGTCTAGCTGGAGAAGCATTGCAAAACAGTCACATGCTCTCATCGTTGGACGATGATTTGATGGAATTTTTAGCAACCCTTGGAGTGCCTCATCCTGTTATCGCAGGCCATGATTTATTCCGAGAGGGCCAGCCATCCGACTCCTTTTGGGTGCTCCAAGAAGGAGAAATGGCTGTTCTTCGAGGAATCAAACAGATTGGTGTCATCACAGGACCAGCTGTGCTTGGTCAAGCAGCCATATTTGCTGGCATGCTTACAGACTGTGAGAATCGGATGCACACCATTCGCGCATCAACCAACTGCACCTTGTGGGAATTCCCAGGAATCTCGTTTGGCCAGGTACTCAGATATCGCCCCAAAGCTCTCGTTCGAATCGCTCTTCGATACAGAGAAAGCCTCATGCATCTTCAACGGAAATACGGAACACAGCTTCCGCATCGCATTGCACGCATGATTGATGAACTCGGCAACATTGCTCATCAAGTGTCGTCGCAGCAATCATTTGTCACATCCTCTGGAAAGACCGTTCATATCCACGAAGAGGCAATAGACAAGGGCCATGAGGATACATTCCATTTCCCTGAGAGTGCTGAGAGTGGATCATCATACAAGGATCTCAGAGACATTGAAAAACAAAACACAATCATCTACCATGCCAGAAAATTTGCTGGAGAGATCGATGAGAACGACGAAGCTCAGAATGAGGTTGCCATTAGAATCAACAATGATCTTGTTGGCCAGGACTCGACAGGGTCAGAAACTCAATAGACTCATCTTTATTTATTTTCACTACTTACGAGAGATTTAGTCACTCTGTGACACAGTATGCACCAAGGTATCAATCCAATTACCCCATCAGAAGCCCCATGCCCTGACAAGAGGGATAGCCATCGCCCCAATGGCCACAGAGTGCTAGGATCCATAAAGCACACAACCTTGGTGTGACCCGTCAGGGCAACAAACATGGCCCCGACGAACAAAACCATCCTCATTGTCCTAGGCAATCTCACCATATAATGCATCCCAGCAATCGCACGATTCCTACGCATCGTATCCAACTCCTTCTCCAGAGCTATCGCTTTCCTCTCTGCCTTTGCCGACGCAGCAAACGTCTCTGGCGTCATCAACTTTGCTGCCTCCTTCTTCAAATCTTCTATAGATCTAGTCAGATCCATCTCTATCCCTCGGGTATCCGGAACCTTCCACTCGAAAGCAAAGCGTTCGAAGAGATTCAGCAAGAAACTTCCGAGGAGAACAGCTATTGCAACAATGGCAACGTCATGGGGACTTTTCAAACTATCAAACATTGTGAAGGATTATTTTACATCAATTGCGTGGTCTCTTTGGGCACATGGACAAATTGCTTTTTGGTGTTCTAATGTATTTTAATACGAACTTTGAGATGCTGCGCATGGTTTTGTTTTGCACACAAGTCCGTCAACGATATCGCACTGATAATTGAGCAATGGACTGATTCTAGAAATTTTTTGGTACTGCAACGAGCTCTGTTGTTCTAATTATCGTAGTATCAGCTTCCTCGGGAGAACCCCAGCATTGCAACGTTGGTCACGTCACCTTGAAACAGGACCATGATATCATGCAAACTGCGTTCTCATAGAGGTACTATGGATATTTTTACTCAAAAACATGGAGGGTTGTGTCCTCACGCCGAAGATTTGGTAGAAGGAGCGGTAACTCAGTGTCCTTTCCTGAAACGCGTTTCAGAGAAACAGGGCAAAGATTTCGCCAAGAACCTCGCACTGAATCCATTTATTGCAATAGATGGTGTGACGGAGCAGGGTCGGTCTCCCGAGAAGGCAACACACCGGCCCTTGTTTCCTGAAGACGAGGGACACAGTTTCCAAGTGGTGATGGATTTGTTCCATGGGCCTCGAGGCTGCGTGCCATTGCATGATGCCAATGAAGGTATTAGTGATGAGCAACCTGAGATGCCATTGATGGCGTCCATGAGTTTGTCCGGGTTCTCAAATCTCCCAAACTCTGCTGCTAATATGATGAGGAGGCTCCGTTCCAAGAGGAAGCAGCAGCAGCAGAAACAGAAGAGGCAATTGAAAAATAGCAATCAGGGAAAGGGAGGAAATGCTGTATCGACAAATACAGGCACTGGGTCTTCATCATCTCATGTATCTGTTGATAAGCGCCAGGGTGGTTTTATCACGCCTCCATCTCATTCTCGGAAAGAGAATCCATCAAAGTATCGGCATAGTAGCAGAGGATTCTCAATCGGTAACTTTTTGTCGAGCTCTGCGAGTGGAGTGATCGCGTTAGGTTGTGCGAAGCAGCTGCAATGTCCTCCTGCTATCGTTGCTATGCGTGCTGCTGTTGCTCGCATGAAGGCTGTCAGGCAGTTGAGGCCCCAGGCTCTCCCTATCCGAGCACTTGCTCTCTCGAGTGTGGCCATATCTTTTAATCTTCCGTGTGGCATGCTGAGAGAACATACCAAGAAGTTCAGTCCGGGTTGGATCCTTGCAGTGCATGCAACTGTGCCATTTGTGGCCATGCTTCGCAAGGCTGTCATGATGCCTACCTGGGGGCTTGGTCTGACTGTGGTAGGATCTATCATAGGGCAACAGATCGGAAGTTCTATAGAGAAGAAAAGATTGCGTGGGGAGTTCTCTATACGAATGCCAGGGCCAAAAGATGTAGCTGCGCTTCCTCAGACACTTGTCAAGAGCTTGTTGCCAGATGGTCACCCCGCAGCTCCAGCCATCAAAGCATGCTGATGCTGATATGCGGATTATCGTACTACTACTATTTCATTATTATTATTCTATCAGAATTTGTATACTAGTATGTTTTTGTAACATAGTCTTATGCACTATGCAATGAAGAAGAAAAATGTGCAGATAATGCTTTGAATTTTGCATGAGAGGATGCAGCATGGCACTGATGCAGTTTCCCTTGAACATCCTGTAATAATGCTCGTGTTTCAGCATCTAATGCAGCCGCGTCCTCCGCGTTTCCACACGCCTGCATTGCATCAGCAACTTTGGCCTGACTCGTGGCAACATCCAGCATCAAGGACACTTCAATTTCAGGTTGGATCTCCTCTGACTGTTTCAGATAGGTGTCCAGACTCTCCCGCCTCACATCTAATGCTCGCTGATAGTATGAGAGCGCTTCCTGCAGCTCGCCCTGAATATGATGCAGTTCACCAACCTTGTTCAGAGAAACACTCAGTGCATGCAGCGTCTCATTGGTTGAAGACCCAGTCCTGTGATTGTCCGAAGCACCATACCGCAAAGATTCCTGTACTGCATCAATACTCTTTGTATAATATTCCTTGGCCTCCTCAACATGCCCACTGTTCCTCTCACAATCCCCCAGACACCCATACACTGCCCCCAACTGAGGCAAGACTGCCGTCCTCTCAGCAGAATCACCCCGCACATACTCTTCAAAAACACGCTTGGATTCCATAAATTGATGCCGTGCATTCGGAATATTCCCTCCCGACATGGCCCGCATCCCAGCCTGCAGATGAAAATATGCTCTGTCCTGTACCCTCTCCAATGCTGTCTTGTTGGTCATCTCCTTCCCGCCCACAAACCCAACATCTTCCAACTCCCAAAAGCTCACATCCCCCGCGTGAGCTGCTACAAACTCATCTATCGCCTCCCGAATCTCATTCTTCGGCTGTATATCAGTAATATCCGCTCCACAAGCAGGACAGTCTCGACACTTTTCTATACAGTGTTTGCAGAATGTATGCCCACAATTCGTTATCGATGCCTCAAACATGATTGATTTACAAATGATGCAATGGAAAATACCCATTCGAGGCCCCTCCTTTCCAGACCCAAACCCGAGTGGACATGTCCCAACTTCTGCGGAACGCTCTTTGGAAGAATTCAATCCTGTTGCTTGCTCATGGCTGTCTATATTTCTTTCTGAAGATTTCTTCTTCGATTCTGATGCTTCATGAGGCGAGCCCTGTGTATCTGTCTTGTTCTCCCATAGGTACGAAAATGGGCACTTGGAGGCCATTTTGTTGCTATTGTGTTACCGAATTCTTTTTACTTGCAGTTCTATTGCTTTGGTCATGTCTATAATGTATTTAAATATGTTATTATTATGTAGTACATGCGTAGCCCTCTTTGCCGAGAGGCAAGTAAAAAAGTCAAAATGACCGAATTGTCCCATCAGCCAATCCCTTGGCTTCTTCTGCTGTGTTTTCTCGACCTAGAATCGCATTACGGTGGGGAAATCTTCCATACTGTTCTACGATATCTCTATGGAGTATAGCATACCCCAAGGTTTGGGTCAGAAATTTCACGGCCGCTTCCTCATCCGCTTTTTTTGCAGCATCTAATAGGGTTTCAAACTGGGCAACACACTCCCTCTGATCCTCGACGGATTCCGAGTGCATCAGTGGTAGCAGGACGAAGAACTTTTGAAAAAGAGGCATTTGGACCTTATCATGCAATAATCTCTTCGCCAACGGGAGAACAAGAGGATCAGCTTGGTACATTGTTGCAGAATTCCTGTGCACGTTTCTGCAGAACTGATCCCCCAGGAGAATGTATGCCATCTTATGGTCGAAGGGTGCACTCGCATCACTCCAGTGACTATATGTCCCATCTAATACACGGTCAATATGCTTGCCAAACTGTGATGCGATTGTAGCGTCAGTTGCATCATTTTTCTCCATCCACAAGGGAAGATGCTGTGTCAGGGGATCCCATTCGCTCGCATTTCTCCATGAGGCGGTTCCATCACCAAACCAAAAGTCTAAAATCTCTTCCGCAACGCCATGCTCTTCATGAGCTGCCTCCGTCTTACTTTCGCTATTTCCCATGGCACTCGAATGACTACTGTATTTTGTGTACGAGGGCGTATAGCGATGGCTTTGTTTTCCTAAAGTACGTTTTGGGTTTATGATAGAATTTTTACCGGTGTATAGTACTCTTACATACGCAGCACGTATACACGACAACCGTTGCAACTGTAAGATCATTCAAGAAAACCTCGGAACTATCGACACTACTGCTATTCTAGAAAATCTACAGCAATACTATCGATTTAAAAGTATTTATCTCTATATTTTCATCTGCTGTGTGGATTCTTTCAATGATGTTTGAGCAAATGAGGGGCATCCTTGAGGCCCAGCTGGATCCAGCTGGATCCCTCTGCCCCTTTAATCAGGAGAATGTCCGTTTACCTTCCAAACAATGTTTCTACTCTTGAAGCGGTGGTTTCTATTTATTCAATAGTATACCTGCTGCAGAACTTGTGCATTTCCTGTGCATCAGTCTCAAAGTACTTTTGTAGATGTAAATGATATTGGAGGAGCTCCTGCCTCTGTGGGTCTGTCCCATTCAAATCAAAAAGTCTGTTGATCCCCAAAGAAGGCATGGCGAATTGTTCGACACAAAGATCATGGTGCGTCAAGTTTGCTACCGTCTGAATTCCATCCATGACTTGGCTGCACATTGTTATCAGCTTTGAGTGCAGGACGCAAATTTTTGGAAAGTCCGGTAGCCACTTCTCCCAATATGGCAATGTTTCTGAATATTTATACTGAGCCACGCCCTCATGGTAATACTTACTGCATCGATCAGTGACTGATATTCTTGCCATGTCACTGAACATTGTTGTTGGTTCCACTGGATATCCCAAGGATTTCCATGCAGATGCAATACATGATTTCCATGCATCAAACGAAAGCAGTGACAACTGGCTCCATTGAAAAAAATCTGCTATCGTTATTTTCTTTCCCAGATTTCGATGGAAAAAAAGAGAGATGTGTGCATCAATGGGATCCCTCAAAGTAAAAACTAGTAGAGTATTGGAGGGATGAAGCAGTTGCATGATTCTTATTGGTGTTAGTGGATTGTCGTGATAAATTGGAGTCTTCTCGGCTAGATATTTGACAGTGGGTTGGCCGCTCTGCACTTTAGAGAAATATCGACCATATTCATAATAATAATTCTTTAATGGCCATCGCTGTGAGAAAAAGTACGATTCTGATCCACAGCAACCTTTCTTGGCAGCTCTTGCATCTGCAAGCCCAATTTCAGGATGTCCCCCCAGCATGGAAAATAGTGCTGTACTGCCAGTCTTTGCTGGACCTACTCCTAGGATAAGAGGATAATATCTGCTTCCATTATCTATTGGGATTCCACTCATCTTTCGGAAGCACGTCTGCCTCCAGCCTCTGTAGGCGCAAACTTGATCCCCTATGTTGGGCACTCGTGCTCTGTCAAGGCTACTGCTCTGTTGAATCTCAGGAAATAGTTTTGAGTGCGCTTGATATCTATTCATGAAAAATAAGACAGCTAGATAGAGAAATAGCGCCCCTAATGCAAAAGTAAACTGCAAGATGTTTGAGCTTTGGACGACCCACATGGCTGGTAAAAGACAAGATTAGATACATCTGGTATCACCAAAAAAGATATGAGTGCAATCTCCACGGCTGGTTACCTCCCTAGCACTAGTAGCGTGAATACATACAAGGAATCAAATCATCTGAAGCGGCCCTTGGGGAACGTTGTTGCATCAGCAGACTACTTTTTACTAGACGCATGAACCTGCAAGGCAGCAGTAGCCTCAGAAGAAAATTGGAATTTACTCTACCCCAATCCCCAAAATCTCATGTACCAATCTTCACTCATCCATATCAATATATGCTAATATCACTGTGTTTTGGAACCTTCGTAACCTTCAAACTTTGAACTTTCAACAAACTCGGGTCCCTCCGGAAGCCAGTGAAGTTGGTTCCAAGGGAGTCAACCAAAATGAAACAGGACTGAAGGACAAAGAATATGGCCATTGATTGTCGTATAGTTGTTAGATAACATGCGCTGATCCCAAACTGCCCGTGCCATGACAATAAATGCATACCGATTCCTTCAATTTTACGTGACGTGCACTGCATGTCACGTTCTAAGGCGCATGGAAATTGGCTCAAAAATGGGGTTCTCGGATCGCCGTCGGGTCAGTCGTCGGTGCCCTCGGGTGGGCCTGGGACCAAAACTCCTGACCTGCACAGTGCATCTTTTATTCCGCTGATTGCTCAGAAATGCTTCAAATAATTCCAAATATCTATTTTTAAATTGGAGTAGCATTTGGTTACAGGTGTTGTGGCACGTGTGCAGACCGTTGTCAGCACCGAGCCCGGTTGATTGCGCTGGGCTGTACAGGGCGATATAGCACGCTCCCGACGCCATACAAACTAAACTAACTAATATTGGAATATATATAGTACTTTCATGGCGTAAATGGCACGTAGGAAGAAGAATACGCTGTGGTTGCGAAGTCGCATTCAACATCCTATCCGCTATTGCCAGGTTGTCGCCGCAGAGGAAAGGAAATTGCGCAGAATACTCAGAGATAATCCAAATTATTCTGATAGTACACGAGTAAGGAGTAGGGTTCGCAGAGCTCGCTGGTCGGTGACCAGGGAATATCCGGGTTTGGCCCCTTTTGTTTCTGAGCCCCAGGAGACCGAGGATCGTGGCCAGGATTCCGAAGAAGAGTACGAATCTGATGATTCATATGATGGTATTGTTTCAAGGAGGAATTTGGAGTCTGAGAGGAGTGTGCACGAGGAGAGAAACAAGAGAGAGGAAGAGGCATGGGGCAAAGTGAGGAACAAGATAGTTGACCAGGCCAAATTACGCCACAGGGATCGACGGCACAGCCTACAAGTCGCTATGCACACTGAAAAAGAACGTATAAAAAGTAAGGTGGAGTCGGTATCGAAAACATGCCCGCGTTGCCGTGGCAGTGGATCATTGTTGTCAGAGTTTGACAGGAGGAAAGTCACCATCCTCACCATGCAGTTTTGCCATGTTATCAGCATCCCTCTGGTAGAATGCGCGCGGTACGAAATGAAACATGAAAGAAAAAACATAATGTGAGGCGATTCACGACGTATTGCATCGCAGGTGCAACATGCATGGCCCAAGTGGCTGTGGCAGATTCCATGTGATTCCAGCAGACATTGATGCCTTTCCCTCGACTCCTGATTGGGTATGTTCGACAACAATATCACGTCCGTCCGCGGTGAAAAGACACAATAAACATTATATTGGTTATGTGCAGCCTTTTGATCTTTTCCACGCACTCAGGGATGACAAAGTAGTCTTGTACCACATGGACTTGCTGACTTTCCTCAGGGATCAGATAGACTTCTCTCCAAGGCTGGCCGTGTCTTCATTCGCCAAAGGTTTTAAGCGCACATTAACGAGGAATGGATGCCATGTCAAGATTAGTGCAGAACAGATGTCCAAGCACTTGAGCAGGGCTCTTCATGAGTACACCATTTTTGAGATGACTGCCAATGATCCATACATGTACTCCTCCACCCATAGAGACTGTCCAATGGAGTGTCCCGCTTGTCTAGGATCTCAAAATCATTTGATACATATATCAAAGACCAAAGTGGAGAAAGCTGGTGCAGATATGGCAACCTTTGAGCCAATTGCCTCTGGGAGTCAACTGCTGCTTCATTCAGTATACATTGATGGGCACTATGGCTTGCCTCACATGGCGAAAGCAGGGAAATCTCGACAGTACGATCCTCCTTTTAGTATAAAACTCCTCCCTGACAACGAGGTGCAAGAGTTTGAGGAGCATTACACGTCGCAGCCAAGGGCTAATGCAGTGGCAACCTGTGGGTCTGAATTCCAGGCTGACTCAATGCTCAAGAGAAGGTCCCAGTACCACGACCGTACAGGAGTTGTGGGCGCATTTTGTAGACATGGATCGTGTTTACTCATGCTGAACATGACAAAAGGTATGCTGAGGTTCCCCTGGTCCAAATGTGGAGGCATAGCATGAAGACAGATTCAAATGTGTTGCAGGTGAGAAATGGTCCTACGCCTCCATGCTGCTGGAGCGCATCGCCGGGCAAATAGGGCTACCAATAAATCTTTGGTACGATATAAACTGTAGATACAAGGGACATGCGGTGTCCTGGGCGACATCAAAGCAACAAGAGCTTGGCACAATGGTGTCCTCATGGATCACCCAGGTGATGGCATACCCATTGCCCCCCATGCACTACCAGATGCACGACATTCCTTGTCAATTGAAGAACAGCTACCTGAGCGTAGAATTTGCCGGTGTTGGAGCGGGGGAGCCCACGGAAATTGCTTGGTCCCACTTCAGGAAAGCAGGGCATGTACTACAGTATCAGTCCCTGTCTGGCAGAGCTGTGGGCATAGAGAAATTGGTGCGCAACTGGAATCGCACCAAGCGTCAGGGGTGCATAAAATTCTTGTGGGATGCAAGTCAACGCGCTGAGGCTAAAATTCAGCTAGCTGAGCGGGAAGTCCAAGAGCTAATAGGGCTGCTCCTGGCCAGTGGGCTCAGCCAAGATGAGGTATGCTCTGATGCTCTGATGCTCGTTGTTCATCGCAACCTGACCACTCAGTTCATGTAGGTGATACAAATGAGAGATAATCCTCCTGCAGGAGTAGATCGGTACCGTCCAGAACAGTCGTTTGAGGTCCAGTTTGCTGAAGCCAGGTTGAGGTACATCTATTTCAAACACTTTTGGGATTCAGTGAGAAGCCATCCCTTCTTCCGCGTGCTGCTCGGTCCAGATGTCGCAGAGATGACGACGAAAAAAAAGTGTTTGGATATTGAAAATAGAAAAATGCGGGAAGCTCTGCGGAGATTGCCCCAAGGGTATGTCAACAATGCATATGAGTGTCGCAAGGGGGAGATGGGTTTGCTGGCATGGAGGCTACGATGCGAGCAAAATAGGGTGACGGCTCTTTTTCATCAGAAAGAAATACTTCGTTTACAAGAAAATAGAATGCTCACCCGCCGAGGCGAGGCCGCAAGGCTAAGGAAAAGGAAAAAGGTGTGCCTTGGTTGCTCCATGAGGTTCTTCATGTTTGAACTTGACCCATGTGTACCTTTCCCTGCAGGCTCTGGAGAGTCAACTGCGTAAAGTTGTCCGTCAGGTCATTGATATAAGCTCCCTTATATACAGTATACATTGCGAGAACTGCTTGGAGCGTGGTCAGGGTGGCCCAATTGCAAGCATAGTGTTCCCTGATTTTGCTTCCTACATGAGGGCAGTGTCTCCCCCTGAAACGAGGCAGGCATGGGAGGAAGCCGAGGTCATTTATCGCTTGGTTGGTCCATTTCAAGATGGAGAGCCATTGAATGCACAACGGTTTCATGCCGCGTTGGAGGAAGGCAGGTATCCTTGGATTTCAAACAGTTTTACCATGGTGGAAAGCTACAGGGTTCAACTGCATGCCAAGGCTAATCTCCTCTCGAGAGCAAGAGAGGAGAAACAACTTTTGCTCGAGGAGATAAAAGGATGTGAGTTGCTGCTTCATAGCGAAAAAGCCGCTGTCGATGCCGAGATTGCTGGGATTCAGGGGAGAATTGAGGAGCACCAACTGCATCAGGATGCAAGAATACCAGAGGAGAACAGCCCATATGCTTACACGCTGGGTGTGGAGCTTCAGGAGCAACACAGTCAGGTTGAATCACTCTATTTTCACAAACTGCAGCTGGAAAAAGTGAAGGCGGAGGTTTCAACGCTTGCTACTAAAGCACGGCTGTGCGCAGATGTGTTCGTTAGGGGTGCCCGTCCCGACCATTCCCAGATACTGGATGATACGCCAGCACAGGACGATGACCCGTTCGATAATGAAATAAATAATGAAGAAACTGAAGTTGTTGCCGAATAGAGGGTGAAGGAAGCACGCGAGAAGTTTGGTCACTCGAGCCAGTTGAATTGCACTTCGTGGAATGTCTTCGATTCTCCAAACTCTACTCGCATTGGGTCTGCAATAGGTTCCAAATATGTTATAGTAATGTAAATGTGAATTATTTTGCAATGTAATGCAAAGGCGTCAATTTCCTTCGCCTAACGGTAAAGTCCGCATGTCTGCAACACGCGTCAAGTCTCCGACCTTGTCGATCTGAGACCATTTTGTATTTGGCTTTCGATTACACTCAAAATTGATAAAAAAAACCCATAGTTTCTAAGCAACTGACATCCGCAATGGAGCAGGAGATCGCTAGGTCCCAAGAAGAGCTCGAACATGCCATTTCAAACACTGCCAAGTTCCTGGGCTTGTGCAGCGCACTCCTCGCCTGCTCTTCCAAACTAGACATGCGTTTAGCAAATAAATACTTGATTTAATGATTGAGTAACGCTGTGCAGAGCAAGGGCAGCATGCGCGGCCCAAAAAGGAATTCCCCCAAAATGTCGTTGGAGCCGAGCTTCTCTAGTTCGGGCGTATTCGGTGCTATATACCAATCAAATCATTGCAAATACTTCAATATATATTAGTAGACCACAGAATAGACACGGGGGACACTGGTCGTGACTGCTGCGCTCGTAGGCCTCCGCCTCGAGCAACGCCCCTGTTGCGCTCGTTTGCTGCTTGTCTGAGGCATGGGAGACTCGCAAACTCGTTCCATATCCCTTAGAAAACATTTCTAAGCCTAAAGAAGCGGGTGGGAGGGCGTTTGCAGTGACCGCCCCCAGGGCCGGAACGAGTTTTGGCACCAAAAAAGCCTGCCTACACGCTTGTGCACTTGGGTCACTCGGAATTTCGGTCACGCTATTTCGACCCGTTCGCCGATTCATACCACTAACTAGCATATAAATAATGTATAGAGCTTCTTGAATCGGCGAAATATGCGCGGGAACGCCTTCTGGAGGGGAAAAGAGCCCCAGCTGGCCAGCTCCAACTGCAGGTTCCCAGGACGCTCCATCCAACTCTGCGAGCAATGTCGCGTCACAGCGAACGCGAACCTCGCATCAGATCCCGAATTTAGATTTAGTTTTTAATAAAGATCCTTTGGAGACGCGTACTCTTGAATTCGGTTCCTTGTATGCGTGCCAAAAAGACGACAACATGTCGCAAAACAGGCAAGGAGATCCCCCACCTGAGGAGAACTGCCTGTGCTGGCGCACATACTGGTGCGCAACAGTTGCGATGACATCTTTTAGTATTATGAATCTAAATTCTTGCGCCCTCAATACCAGGACAAGGCACACGCCCCGTCACTGACACGTTCTCCGATGTTGGAAATGTGCGTTCAAGTTCTGAAATTACCGTGGAGAAGATCTAACCGCGCATTGCCGCATCAATAAAATATAAATTTAATTTAGATTCAATTGGGCATTCGCTGTGGAGCAGGTCATGGCCAAACCTCGCACATTTCTCGCCTTCTCATCACCTTGCCCAACTGCCCCAAGTCGTTCTGGTTCATGAGATGCGTTTCTCCCATCCTTTAGGAGAGTACAGGCCATTCCCGCACCCTCATTCTATTGTTTTCGTTTTTTGGGCCTACCACGCCTCTTTGTGAGGCTACCACGTGGCCTTCCTCGGCCCCTGGGTGCAACCTGTTCTGCAGTGGCAAGTGATGGCTCAGCCTCTTCAAGCTGGTCACGATCCCCGCCGCGCGGATTGAGGGCAGTAACTTGCTCTACACTTCCATCAATTATAATGTTTTCCTCCGGGCCAGATGGTAGCGCTCTCTCGATAGATGGTGGGGCAAGCTGTCCAGCATGGATGTTACCTGCAGCAGGATGCTGTTCAGCACTCACAGCTGCCATTTCTTGGGTTGCAACCGCATTGATATCCAGCGACCCCTCTACAAATTCATTTAATACTTCGTTCTGTTCGGGATGCAATCCTAGCGCGAGCTCCATGGGGGCCGTACCTCCATCAGCTGTTGCTGGGAGAACCACATCTGCACCCAGGGGGTTGCCACTTCCTCTGCCGTCTTGTTGCGGCGCATGCCGGTCCGAAGGCGCACTGAATGAATTATGCCTATCATCAAAATAAGCCTCAAACGTTCTTCGTATATGGTGCGGGTCAGGGCCATGTCTTCCCATGTCCTCTGCTACCTGAGTCATGATGCCTGCCCCCTCCTCTTCCTCTTGTTCAATTCCCTTGGTTTCGTACCACAAATCTTTGTCAACGCGACGAAAATGCTCTATTAGTATGTTTATTTGAGCCTTGGATAAGGCAGAATAGCAAATGAAGGGAACTTGCTCTGGCCATGATGCATGTTGCCTTGCCAATGTGCACCTTTCACACCCACCATTGCATTCCGATTGTCTAATGTGCAACTTAGTGGCGCTAGTAACGGCAACATGGATATCTGTAGAGGAAAGAACTGCAGCAAGAAGACGAATGCTCTGTGAGAGACTCATCTCATCTCATCTCAGCCAGGCCACAATGGGCTAGCAGTCTAGTGCAGCCCTCAACCCTGTTTGGCCTTTATTCCGTCTCTGCAAGCTGCTATCAAGATAATAGAAATTCACATACCTCTATTAGTCTCCGTTACAGCCTCTTTCATTGCCCTCTTAGCGTGCTCTCTCAGCTTATGGACCTTGATGTCAATCAGAGCCTTCAGTGTTTCCTCATCATCCTTTACCCCTTGATCCACCATGACAAACCGTTCTTGATGAATGTTACACTGCAAATCGCAATGATATCGGTGGAGAGACTCGCATTCGCTCGCAACTCGCTCGGCATACTCCTTTCTCAAACCTGCACAGAAGCTAGCAGGTCACCCACAACATGAACACCTTGGTGTGGTCTTGTGCTACCCACAGGTCTCGATCGTGGCCACCACTACACGTTCATACAACCATACATACCATTTTGATACAAAGAGCTGCGAATTACCGTGGATTTGTGGTCCGGCCAGGTCAAAACACCCAAAAAGTCAGGGATGCTCACCAGGCCCCTTTCATCTTTGCTGAACAGCCGCTTGTGCTCACGAGACATCTCGTGTAAGCCTTTGCAGATCAATTTTGATATCTCTCTCTCCCATTTCTTCATTACAGCCTCCATTTTCCGCGTGCGGCGCTGGAAGTCGCGACGAACATCGGGGTCTTCCAAATGCCCCGGCATATGCGCTACACGATACTCCAGATTCATGAGGCTGCAAATATATCAGTTATTAACTGACTTTAGTAGTATGAAACGGTCGAAGAGCGTTTAATTGCACGCAGTGAAACTCGAGAACGCGTGTAACAATGGGCTCCCGGGAGGCCGGTTCTGCGCCGCTCCTTGGCCTCTCGTGCACTTTCGAGCGTTTTGTTGCGATATTTTAAATATTTTAAAGCCATTTCTGCTGCGATTGCGGGCCGCACAAACGAAAGCCACGCGAGTGTCACTCGATGAGGTGACCCGACGGATGCCTGGTCGGCCCACCGGCGGGTATGGTTTTTAGCCTAGTTTCCCATGCGCGTGACCTCCATGTCACGTAATGACGATCAAGCGCTTCTAGAAGAAGTACCGCATTTCCCCCATCAAGGGGAAGAATTACTATCAATTCGCCTTGATGCTCATCTTTCACTATGCATCACCACCGGGCATGTAAGACTGGAAAATAAATCAATCATTATCATTGCGAGACACGGCCTCAATATATTGTATTTCCTATTTCCTATTGGAGCCTCTAGTCTGGCTGACGGGTTCAATGGGTATCCAGCCTGCAACGTACCTTTTCCGTGCTCTACACTGCTATTAGACGTATGACGAAACGGTGGACAAACCGGAAGCGTTCGTTCGTCTGCAACGCAAAATTGACATATGCAGTACCAGCACTCGTGCTGATATTTGTTATCGCTTCATCTATAGTGATATCGTCTAAAGATACGCGAGTCTTGACATTGAATAGAAAAGACGTGGGTCGAGACAAAGAGACCTCGAGGAACACGATATCACTTGCTGAGATTCGAGATCAACAACAGCATTACTGCGAGAGCTTAGAGTCGATTCCTGACACAATATCTTCGAGGAATCTCGGTAGGTCATTCGAGAAAGGCGTTGGCACGATGAATCTTCGAAAGTCAGCGCTTCGTACAAGAAATGGGTCCTATGCAATTTACACACTGAGTCAAAAAGGATATCATGATATTGTCAGTCACTCTATTCACAATTCCCAGGCAAGTCGGTCGTACACGTATTTCGAAATGAAGAAACCACGTTTCCCAGATATTGGTCGTCTGCTGTAACCCGTCATGAATATGATAAACTGTGTTGAATTCGTCTGCAGCGATGGGAAATTTCTGACGTGACTGCAGTATTACAGAAGTTACGATTAGCTGTGGAGGGAAAAAGTCCTCAGGACATATACCTTCTCGACATTGGTGCAAACATTGGTGTATTTACACTTAATGCAGCTGCTTCAGGTTTTAATGTTCTCTCCTTTGAGGCATTTAGACCAAATCAAGAAGCTTTGCTGATGTCCATCTGTGCAAACCAGGTATTTGACAGGGTGACCATACTCAAACATGCTTTGGGTGATGGAAAAGCATGCGGGCTCTACTCCGATAAGAACAATGCTTTGAATGGATTTATAAGCTGCTCAGAGAGAGAGCACTTCAGTGGGTACGCATCATCATACCTTTGGAATACTCACAGTATGTGATCTGCTGGGCGCACATTGATTTTCTTTCGACATCCCTAAAGATCCAACTTCATGCATGAGGTAAAAACATATGCGCTTGATGAATTAATGCTGAATAGTGTCGACAAATTGGTAGGGAGAGTAGGGGTATTGAAGATTGATGTTGAAGGCTTTGAGCCAAAGGTGAGTAGATTCTCGCAGCATGTCAATGCATGTTTGACAACAAGTCCATGATTCAATATGACATACCTGTATGTATTATTTATACCCTTCAGGTCTTTCAAGGAGGCTCAAATTTTATTAGCCTCATCAAGCCTCGCTACATTCTCACTGAAATCAACTCCGAAATGCTTTCCAGAGGCTCAAATACAACTGTCAAGGAATACATTCACCAGGTTTGTTTTCTATCACTTGTTTTTCAACGTTAGTACGTATATGACTTGTTGTCACATGTATATGTTGCGTAGATCATGCGCTTGGGTTATAGACCAAAGAAAAGAAGTTTTGATGGTCCAGAGTTGACAGAAAAAGACATTGATGGGATAGACATGAAGCAGCAATCTCTAGCGCATAACGAGACTATCTTATTGAACATGTACTTCGAAGCAATGTAAACAAAACCTTCCAAGAACCCAACAGCTGCATATGCCCAACCTCTGAAGAGGCTTATCTGAAAAGAAAAAAGTCAAAGTTTTCATCCAATATTGGACGATTAATCGTCTGACAACGCAAGAGCGCGTCAACCACCCATCTATCATCCTTTCCATTTATGATGTTTGCCATGTACATTATTCTTTCATTATTGATGTATTTTTCAACCTAAATCTGCCTCAGATGGAGAGATTCGACTTGTCGATGAAGAAGAAGAATGCGACACTCCAGTAGTAGAGACCAGTTTTATAGAAGCGCTCAGGATCCGTACAGATAAGACATAGATTTACTATTAGAAGAAGAACATAAAAACAAGACCTACCCAGTCATGGCTGGAAGAAATCTGAGTCACCCTCGCCAGACAGTCAAGCTCTTGGCCTTGCATAGCTTTCGAACATCCGGTGCGATATTAGAGAAACAAATGGCACTATCAGGCTTCTCCAAGGTATTACATGAGGAATGTAATGCTGAGATTGTCTTTATCGATGCGCCGAATGTCGCATCTGGGCCCATTCCAAATGATGTTGTGGCTGCCTTCCCCAATACCTCATACTATGAATGGTGGAATGCCACCCAGCGCGAGGAGGATGGGCAGTGGGAGTACGTGAACGCTGATAGATCGTTGGAATATATTGAAAGGGTATGGAACGAGCATCACGGGTTTGACGGCATTGTCGGGTTTTCTCAAGGAGCTGCCATGGCAGCGCTGCTTGCGGGGCTGCAACACTCGGGGCAGGCCTTGACAGGATTCTCAAAGCTCAAGTTTATCATTTGCATCGCTGGCATTCGAGTACGAGATCCCAGATTTTCAGCATATTATGATCATCTTGCCCATATGCCCTCGGTGCACATCATTGGGCAGAATGATCCCATCAAGAGGCTTACAAATCAGTTGATCAGGAGCTTTCATGCCCCTGTTGTATTGACTCATGACCGTGGGCATGTGGTTCCTCGAATACACGATGATATGAAGCGTATTCTTGTTCAATTCATCGAAAAATCACATTCGCCACGACAGGCACACCTGTAATCCATGCTATGTATAGTAATGCTAGAAGAAGGAAGGTGGCAGCTGCTGACTCATGGTACCTGTACTGGTATTTGTGGTGGAGGTCTGTGTGGATATAGAAGTATATTGCTGTCGAATGCAGTAAAGTAATATCTTGCAGTATAGAGTCACCCGGCTAATAAGATATAATTCACACGGAGAGTACATGTTTTCATTTCATTCATTGTCAGGAAAATGTTTGCATTCCATGGAGCGGTTACGATTCATAGCACATGAACTACTACTATAAACGCAACAGAAGGGTTATAAGGTACCAAGAAAACGAGTCCGGATCCAAAAGAATCATTTATATCAGAAGTATTCGTTTAATTAGATACTCTACTGCAAAAAGCATGCAGCGTAAATTTCTCTGGAGGATAGCTGGTGTGATTTGCCTGCAATGCTGCTGGGCAATCATTGGCCAGGCGATTAGGCCACGTGTATAGATTCTCAGAAAAGCAATCTTGCTCATCTTTCTTCTGTAATATAACAATATTTGACCCAAACATTATTGATTTCACCCAGTGATCCACAGTCCCAAATACAGTCCTATCATTATCAATGAATTTCTTGTTCACAACTTCTGTCAGACGCTGCATAGCCCTGAACATTGTATCTTTGATCTCACAACCACCTCTAGTTATACTAGAACCATACAGTGCCTGACCCTTACCCCAGAAAGATGTCTCGATATCTTCGATGATGTACCATCCACCTGGCTTGAGAGCTTTCTCAAACAGAACTTGGTATGAAAGTGATTGCTGCTCAAAATGATGGCCACCATCATCAATAATAATATCAAATCCGCCTCCTGTCACAGAAAGAAAGTCAGTTTCTAGAAAGGACCTATTTGATTGCGAGCCAATAACCATTGAAATCGATTGACCACCTTTGGTTTCCAAGGTTGCCTGGTTCATATCCAGTCCCCACAAGTCTACAAGAGGAAAATAATCTTTCCAAAGCAAACTGCCACTCCCAGTATCAATACCAATTTCAAGCATTTTGAATTCTTTATCCCTGTACGGCTCAAAAATTACCGGATAGAATCGCTGGTAAGCAGCATGACTATATGTGAATTTGCTAGGCTTGTATATTTCTGCCAGTTCAGCCAGTGCTTTCCTGCTCTTGACATCACGGCGTGACACAACCGTGGTAGATTCTACACCACACATGGGGTTCAAACCTTGCATTCGACTCATGCCATATCCGATCAATATCCCAAGTAAAAGAAACAAAGGTGGTGAGGAGAACCACCAAGGCAGTTTCCTCACAGACCAAAAAAGGGGCTGCTCCATTATAATTTGTGACATGAAATTTCTTCTGACACAAATCTAATATGTTGCAGTCATGCTGGTGGGCCGGTATATTTCTGCCCAGGTTTCCTGTCTCGCTTCCTTGGTCAAGTGTTGAAACTGGTGGCACGGTACGCCAAGAACTGCTGATTCAAAATCCTTGTCTCCCAGAAGAAAAGACTTGAAAGAAGATGTACTGCCAGATTCAAATCCGATCATCGGATGGGGGTTAAAGAAGGCTTCTTTTCAATTGTGACTCACAATTGCGATATGCTCAAATGGCCCGTTCCCCATAGAGGTTGCACCGGACCCGGCTTAATCCGCAAGCTTCTGCCCCGGTACCGGTACCATCAATGATGGTCCATCATGGGCAGATGTGACGCTCTGTATATCTCGTAGTCATGCTATCTTTTTTTCATTTATGAGTCTCTCGGAGACTCACGTTATCTGATAGGTGAATTACGAGAGAGGTTAGGGAACGACAAGTAGATAATGTTCAAGTGAAAGTTGGGTTTCTGGGAAGTACGCTTATGTCTCGAGTGCTCGCCTGATCGCGAGGGTTCAGGAATCTGACCAAACTGCAGATTTGGTCACCTCGGTTTGATTCTGACACATCTGGCAGTAGTAGTAAGGAGGTGATTGCTGTACCCGGAAGAATAGAACTGTCTCCCTTTTGCATAGGATATTTCGGACTCCGAGTCTGTACAGTCGATAGATAGATTTACGTGGATATATAACATATACATATGATTACAGAGATACCATGAGATCACTAATTTCTGGATCAGCCTCGCCAAATTCGGGACAATCCTGGCAGAGAAACATGCTGCTGTTTCTGTTGCTGGCATGTTTCGTCTCGTTTGTCATGTTTGGAAGGCAGCTACCACGTCGGTTGTCGATCCAATCTTGTATTCTGAATTCTCGTGGAGACAGTATGACGTATAGGTTCATCAACTACACCCCATCTATTCTGGAGGAAGCATGGTACCGCAACAGAGGACTGTATATTGACAATGCATCACGCATCTGCTCTGACCTTGATACACATGCCCAGGAACTAGCATCATGGGTCTCTTTCAATACAAATCATCTGAAGAACAATACATATGATGAAAAATTGTGGAGTGGCGTAGATGATGTCTTTTCTAAATTTGTGTATGAAAAGAGTAATGGAGAAACTTTTACACGAATCATAGAGCCATTGGTGGGACATTTCCGACATCCGTATGCCTTACCCCACTGCAAACCGATGAACGCAGAAGCAGTTAATGTCCAAGATAGATCTTATGTTGCTTTTGGAGGCTTGAAGCCATTGGATAACGATGTATTCTTTTCCGGTAAACATTACTTATTTGATTTGGGAACCGCTGATTTTCCAACATCTTTGGGATATCTGATAGCAACGTATGCAAAGATTGGGGTGGAATTTGACAGGATATGGGCCTGGGAGTCTACTCCAAGGCCAAATTACTGGGATTCTGTCCCCTCAGAAGTTCAAGGAAAACTTCACTTTTATAATAAGGGGATATCATCTGATATCGACGCTCAGTCCCATCCGCTACAAATTCTGTCAAAGTTCTACCAGCCAGGGGACTATGTGGTACGTGTGATACATGAGTATTATATCCGCTGGCACTGATGCATATTATCTGTGCGAAACCACGATATGCAGGTGTTTAAATTGGATATTGACAACAGCGAATTGGAAATGTCTGTGATGAAGGAAATCATGGAAGATGAAAATCTACAGCACATCATATCTGAACTGATGTTCGAAATGCATTATGACTCTCCAGATATGGAACGGTACTTTGGCAAGCCCAACATGTCTTACATCGATGTCTTGGAAACATTCCGTTCATGCAGACAGAAGGGCATCTTCTTGCACTACTGGCCATAACTGATCTGTATCCAGCAGCCATGGGGTATGACAAGCTTTTTCATAATAAGACGTCAGTGAATATTATAGTGGGCATTACTTCTGCTATTTTCAGATTCTTGAGTGACGTCGCAATCATGACCGTTATGAATATTCCGAGAAGCACCATAAAGACAGCGACCAACGTGCTTTTCTTTCTTTGAACACTATCCAATTGGTTGTGCTGTTGATCCCAGTATCACCGCGATTTGCTGCTCTTTGCATCACCTCAACCAAAGCATTCAGAGCTCGCATTTCGGACACGCATCACACTATTCTGGTAATGGTTGATTCTGATCCTTTCCTTCCTTGGATGGTTTACATGAGACGGGAAATAAAAGGGGCACATGCTTCTCAGAATTGCACCATATCTTTTCATAGCAAATGCTGCCACATTCTCTGATCCCCAGTAGAAACGAGGGAAAATCATCAGGTCAAGCGCACTTCGATTTATGTTTTGGAAAACGAATCCATCAAAAGACCCTATAGATCTATATTCATCACACCCTTTTATGACATTTCCAGAGGAATCGATTTCAGACCTAGATAATGCATATACGACATCACGATTTCCCTCCTGAAAAGAGCAATTGAATTTCCAGCGAGGAAAAATATTATCAATGCTTGAAGCAACTTTTGGTCCTCGGTACAAAGATCCAATTAGAAATGTTGTTCCATAATTTATAGAACAGCAGTGCCAAAGATCAAATGATGTGCCGAAAGAGAAACTCTGAAGGGAGGATAACACCTCCAGGGATTCTGAGACAATGACGTAGGTAAAGTTCTGGTTTTTAGATACAGTTTGCTTGATTGCATCCTTTATAGATGAGAACACTTTATTATCTACAGCATAATCAATCTGGCCAACAACTTTTACATTGCTGGAATCATCCTTGGCTATTGACCTGTAATAGTTTCGACAGCAATTCCCCTTACTACTGACCTCACACATGAACCCGATACCATCGTCATTCGCAGTTGAAAATCTGTAGAGAGCCATGCATGCAATCAAGAATACGCCGGACAAAATGAACAGAGTCGCACGTTTGGTACGAGTTCGTAACGAGAATATCTCGTTTACTGTGCCTCGAACCAAATCGCATTTCTCACGCGTCTTCCAAAATCTTTCATTCGTAAACATAGCATACTAGTAATGATAGTTGATTTGTTTGGGGAGATTTTGATTTGGGTGGGTGTGTCGCCATCTCGGCAGTGACTGGTATGAAGGCATCATCGGTGCAGCAGAGATGCTGCTTGTCACAATACCAACGTATATACGTTAACTTTTACGCAATGCAACGTTGCATACCGTAAGGTCCAGGTTATAGCCCTGCGAAGGGCCTCACAGAGCTCTGTAAATTACGAGACGCAACGTAATATTATGCGACGAATCACTCAGTCATGCCGCAATATTTTACAGCGGTACGGGGACGAGTATAGATAAAAGCATCTGCATTTAGAGTTCTTATCAATGCATGCATCGCTCCCATACAATATACAACATACATGTAGATACCATGGTGTGTCTCACACGAGGGAAAAGCCAGATGCTTTGCAACACAACATCAGCCACAAGCATGTGTTTGTAGATAGATTAGGGTACAGTTTGAGGGATATATTCAAGAATGCAATGCTGAGATTGTCTTTATCGATGCACCGAATGTCGCATCTGGGCCCATTCCCAATGATGTTGTGGCTGCCTTCCCAAATACCTCATACTATGAATGGTGGAATGCCACCCAGCGCGAGGAGGATGGGCAGTGGGACTACGTGAACGCTGATAGATCGTTGGAATATATTGAAAGGGTATGGAATGAGCATCACGGGTTTGATGGCATTGTCGGGTTTTCTCAAGGAGCTGCCATGGCAGCGCTGCTTGCGGGGCTGCAACACTCGGGGCAGGCCTTGACAGGATTCTCAAAGCTCAAGTTTATCATTTGCATCGCTGGCATTCGAGTACGAGATCCCAGGTTTTCAGCATATTATGATCATCTTGCCCATATACCCTCGGTGCACATCATTGGGCAGAATGATCCCATCAAGAGGCTTACAAATCAGTTGATCAGGAGCTTTCATGCCCCTGTTGTATTGACTCATGACCGTGGGCATGTGGTTCTTCGAATACACGATGATATGAAGCGTATTCTTGTTCAATTCATCGAAAAATCACATTCGCCACGACAGGCACACCTGTAATTTATGCTATCTCCGTAGAAAAAGGAGGTGGCAGCTGCTGCTGCTGACTCGGATTCCCATGGTCAACGGGATGATTTTCCACCTGTCCCGAGTGGCGCCTGATTCGCGTCAACGTGGCGGGAAACAACGTACGTGTACAAATACCCTACTACTGTCATCTAGGGACTCAATTATAATATAAATACGAGTACAATAGTGTACATAAAGGGATTTGTGCGTGATTTACGCTGAACCTTGGAGTACTACGAGTCGCGAGTGACGAGAGCTCGGGGTGTTTGGATTGGACAATCTGTATGTGTTCTACATCCAATTATCCATCAGAGTTACATAATTAAGTATAATTGGGACAATTGATCGAGGTATGGGGGATTAGGATGGTAGGGAGGGGAGATTGTCGTTGTTGGAATTTGGAACTTTTCAGGCTCTAGGGTCTCGGATGGATGTCGTGGTGGTCGAGGGATTGCCCTCGAGAATAAACAAGGGTTATTTATACGTGTATACGTTGAGGTGGGACGAGGTGGAGTCTACCACGTGTCGTCGGGTGGTTGACCACGTTTGGGTCTTTGTGTTGTAGGAGGGTCATATGGCGATGGAGACTGGCAGAAAGAACAGTTTTCCATCGCATGAGAAGCAGGGTGGTTTAGAGGGGTATGCGGCTGTGGCTGCTGCTGGGACTGGGCATCATGAACCGAGTCCTGTGGGGTCTCAGACACAGAGACAGCGTGCGAATGCATCATCGAAGAAATCTGTTGTACCGAAAGAGCAAATTTGCTTTGATTTTACAAAAGGGCAATGCCGGCGAGGGGAGAATTGCAAGTTTAGTCACGATGTGGGGTACATTATTGAGGTCAATTCACAAGAAAAGGGCATCTGTTTTGACTTTTTGAAAGGGACCTGTACTCGCGGCGTGATGTGTCGGTTTTCGCATGATTTGAATAATTTAAAGCCGATGATTGATCAGTCGACGCCGAAGAAGGAGACGATTGGAAAGGGAAAGAAAAAGGCACCAATTTGTTATGATTTTGTGAAGAATACGTGTTCCAAAGGGCAGCATTGCAAGTACTCTCACGATTATTCGTCACTGTTTCAGCAAGTGCACAAGCGTTCTTCTACCGGAGAAGTTGAGCAGAAGAATCCAAATACGGTGTGCAGTGATGTCTGCGTGGACTATCTGAGAGGGCAGTGTCGCCATGGAGATGGATGCAGTTTGTATCATGTGGGGTTGTCGGGGCAGCATTCGGACATCCCAGCGTCTGCAGGGTTGTGTCGTGTGCAGACTCATGATTCAAATCAAGAAACATTGGAGAATCTACTGGCGCGATTGAAAAGGGCTCAGTTGCAAGATGACCTCATGGTACCTGCATCTGGTGTGTCATACCCACCCCCATCAATGCCTTCACAGGGCGCTCTGTTGATGGATGCCTATGCGAAAGACTCTACACACAGGTTGATGCCTATGAATAATACAATGGCGATGTCTCCACCTGTGACGCATACGGAAAAAATGGCGATGAAACAGTATTTGGCCCAGGAGCATGAAGCAAGAGATTCTCCAACAATTGGAGCAGGATGGCATGGAGGGCTCGCACATGCTCCTCGTCAGAGTTTATTTGGCAGCACGGAAGACTCGATGCAGCGACATGGGCAAAGCTTGCATGAGTTTCTAACAGTTCAGTCAATTTGGTCACAAAAGTGTTGAATTTTGCTGCATGTACAGAAATAATAACCATGGCATGATGCAAGCAGGCCTGCATGGTTGTTAAGATTTTGAAATAGATTCATATTATCAAAGGATTGAATTATTATTGACTAGTCGTCATGTATGTACGGGGGAATGGTTGGCAACGCATGACTGGATACAATGATTTGTTTTTCTTGTTCATTAATGTTTGTTTTCATTGGTTCATACAACCGTGAGATACGCAAGTAGATGTAAATACTTTGGATACTAAATATATATATATTATTCGAACACTTACTGAAATCCTTTGGCATCGACGTCACCTCCTCTAGATGGCTTGGGACTGCTACCCTTGAGTGCATCACGTCTGTCCAGAATATACTGCTGCAGCTCGCGGAACTTTGGCACAGCTCTCATCTCTACCTTGGATCCGTCTTTCAGTGTCACCACCATGTCCCCCCATAATCCAATTCCACGGCCGATGGATTTCACATCGACCACTTCTTCGTAGGCAGCATCCAATTGTTCATTCTTCCATGGAGCAGTCGTGATTGCGGACAAGCGTCGATCAGTAAACCTGTACTTGACGAATGCAGATCTGCCTAGTGCGGCAACAGATAAGGGGAGCCACACCAGAGTCGTTCCCAAGGCTACATTGATGGCCAAATCCCCCATATGTGGACCAGATTCAAAATACAATGTTTCATCAGAGTAATCACGCACTGGAGCACTCTTCTCTGTTGCTGAAGAATCGCTTTCACCTTTTCCCTTCTTCACACCAGCTCCATACGGTGTCTCACCTTTTGCCTTCTTCAGAGCAGCCAAGCGTGCTTCGAAATCGTCATCATCTGCAGGCACATGATCAATCTGTGAGCCCTGTTCTACTCCTACCACATACAACACATTTTCTTGCGATGCCATGGCCTACGCCCGTACCTGATGCTCTAACTATAACATGTGCTCGTGATGTGCGTGGAACCACGGATGCAGGGGCAAATGAGCGAATCCTCTGCTGTTTTTGTGGACCAACAGAGGAAGTCCCCTGTCCATTGACTGCCACAACGGGAGTCGTCGATCGCGCAACTTGTGTCAGCATTATTTTTGGAGTGCAATGTATTATGAATGCGACTGTGTGGAGATTGCGCAATCGTCAAGTGAGTGGTGGAGATCACCATAGTCTGACGATTGGGACAAGGTATTCGGGAGTCATGCAGCTTGCCGCCATATATGACAAGAACTACGTGCGCTGTTCACAAACAAAACACAAAACTTTACATTTCTGATCTACTTATACCCCTTATCGCTTGAAGGTACGAGTTTGTGACTATTGCGCCGAGAGCCACCTTTGTCGGCGCCTACACATGGCTGTGTTCTTGAGAAATCGCTGTCATTTCATCGTCTGTGGTGAAAAATACTTTCAAATAAAGATAACCATGGGAAATAAAGAGGTTATGTGACTGATGTAGGGCTATTCGAGATTGCCCTGTGGTAAAAGCGTGCATTTGCTCAAGTCAATTAACTACACAAAACAGAGATGGGTCACGACGCTGTTTGGAACTCTCATCCAAAGAATTACGGAAAGGGATCTCGTAAGTGCCGTGTGTGCTCAAACCAGGGAGGTTTGATCCGCAAGTATGGCATGAACATTTGCCGTCAGTGCTTCCGTCACTATGCCAAGGATATTGGATTTAACAAGTATCGTTAAACAATATTACGTATGTAATTCATCTCCTATATGTACCTATAGATAATCTACCAAAACGTCTTCCGATCGTGGGATACTGTCTTTGTCTGTTTATCCACGGATGGCTGATCTTGTCCATGTCCAACAAGTGACCTCTCCACAGCTGCTCGAGTAGGCATGCTTGGAATTGCACCGGCGGCCTGAATGCATAACGCCGCAGCTCTGCTTGCCCATGCCATTGATTCTTGATCGGATTTTCCTTGGAGCATGCCGACAGCAAATGCAGCTGTGAAACAATCACCAGCTCCAGTTGTGTCCACCACATGCAGCACTTTGTCTGCCTTTTGCCTGATTGTGTTTCCGTAAATATCAACCAGTACGGACCCCTTGGAGCCCAATTTTACCAATACTTTGTTGACTCCTTGGTGAACTAATGCCTCGGCGGCTTTGATGCACTCTTTCTCTGTCTTCGTTGGCATCCCCGTAAGGCGCTCAAGTTCCGTCTCATTTGGACTCAGTATGGAAATATTGGCAAGTAAATCACTGGCAAGTGGCTTCTCGGCACCTCCTGCATCAAGAATGACTGGAACACGTGCTGATGTTGCTAATTTCGCAAATATAACATTCACTGATTCTGGGATTTCTCGCTGTAGTAATACTACACCAGCATTCTGAATAGCAGCAGTAACCTCATCAGAAATCTGCCACTCTTCACTCGTGTTCGCCCCGCCAACCAACACGATTGAATTCTCTCCTCCAGGCTGCAACATGATGAACGCAAGACCAGAAGATCCTTCTATTGAATGCACCATGCTCGTATCCACGCCTCTTTGCTGCAATGCTGCCACAAGCATGGGAGCATATGCATCTTTTCCCACCTGCCCCACAAATTGTGTTGAATAGCCCAAATTTGACGCTGCCACCGCCTGATTCGCTCCCTACACACATACACAGAAACACATCGAGTGTTATATACCTGTTTTCTACTACATACACCATGGGCATGCATTTCAGCACCTTTCCTCCAGGGTGCACTGTCATGGCACCCCCACTAATAGTCTCTCCCTTCTTCGGCAGCCGGTCCACTTCAATAACCAAATCCGCATTCACTGAACCCACCACAACCAATGGTTTATTCTTAGCGGTACTATCTCCCCTGTACATGGTTATGCTATCGCTTTGACCGAGTTATATCTGGAATATTGTCCTGCCACCACCAGAACCGCCAACAGAGACTGTGTGCCGATATGCGCAGTAGCACCTTGTCTTTGATACTGATTTGAATAATAATCGCCCCTACCTGAGGCATCCAACGAATCCTATCGAGTCCAGTCATCCATCGAATTTCTTAATAAAACCATTAAATCGAGAATTCAAATAGCGTCCTAAAGATTCAAACCCTGCGTCGTCTAGGCGATCAGAAACGGTGTAAAAGATTTTAAATTTATTGTATCACGTCGATTGTACGCCATCGTCGTGTTCTGGGGAAACGAGGTGGTATCGGGGCAGACATGTACTCTACGAGTCTTCCTCTTCCAAGAGGAAGTGCTCTTGGGGTGCGCAAGGCGCAAAATAGGAATTTGGTTCATGTCAATTTGAAGCAGGTAATGAAGACGCGATCTCGAGCTAGCTTTTTTGATGGGTTTTTCGGAGACAAGCAGGGGGACAAGTTCGACAAGGGTAATTTTGTGCCTTTGGAGGCGGACAGCGATACGAATGTTGGACTTGATGGAAGTACGGAGAAGACATTTGGGCCTCTTGCGATTCTTGCGGCAGGGCTGTTCGAGGCAGAGTTTGCTGCATTGCAAATGCTGTTGAATGAGATGGGTGCAGATGAGGTGAAGTTGTTGCCATATACGTCAACGATGGCGACAAAGACTCTTGGAGAGGCTCTGGAGAGTATGCAAGATGATTTTGAGGATCCTTTTGAGGGATCCAAGCCTGTGGCGTTCCTGAGTGGAATGTACAGCAGTGAAATTGTGGAAGTTGTGACAGCTCTTCGCTATTGCGAGGATTTGCCTGATATGGCGTTTGCGGCGGCTGTGCCGAATAATTATGGTAGAATCGTTCAAGAACTCATTGATGATGTACATGCGGATCACGCCGCGGTCGCTGCCATGAGGGCAGAGATGAGAACAAATGATGACGAGACAGAATAAACATTTGTATACTACATTTACATATTTTGAGGCCATTGGGCGTATTCTTGTAGCTCATATGCCGTATGTGATGGTGTAACACATTCTAATGCGTTCAAAAAGTCCTGTTGAGAGACACAGGAGGCACTTTGCATGTTCTTTCGCAGTGCAATTATTGTTGCCTCCCGGCATACTGCTTGCAGCTCAGCACCAGTGTACAGTTCTGTTTTCTCCGCAATATCACACAATGATACATCTGAAGCGAGGGGTACATGTTTTGTGTGCACTTCCAGCGTTTGTAGACGCCCTTGATAGTCTGGAGGCGGCACATAAATGTGAATGTCAAATCGACCTGGGCGCAGCAGGGCAGAATCAATGGCAAAAGGCCTATTTGTCGTTCCCATGATCAACACCCCAGATGAATCATCTATACCATCGATTTCTGTCAGAAAGGTTGTTAATAGTCTCGTTGAGACGTTCACGCTATGGTCATCATCATGTCCTCGAGATCCAACCAGTGTATCAATCTCATCAATGAAGAGAATGGATGGCGAGGAAAGACGAGCCCTTGTGAAAGCTCGACGGAGCTCAGCTTCTCCATCTCCCACATACATGGAATACAATTTAGTACCAACCAAAGGGATAAAGGTGGCGCCAGAAGACGTGACAGCCGCACGTGCCAATGTTGTCTTGGCACAGCCAGGAGGCCCATGGAGCAACACACCTTTTGGGAATTTGATTCCAAGCCTGACAAAATCGTCTGATCGCGTAATAGGCCAGACGCAATATTGCTGAAGCAACTCTTTGACATGATCTAAACCCCCAACATCATCCCAAGATGCTGGAGAGAATGTGTCAGTTACTGATCGAGCCACTGATGCCCCAACATCATGCATGGCAGCTTCAAAGTCGTCTTCGGTCACTTCTTTCGAACTTCCTTTCTTCCTCAAATTGTAAATGATGGCAGCAGTACATAATGACTTCAAGTCTGCCCCAGTATATCCATGGCACCTCTGTCCTATTCGTCTCACATCAAATCCTTGCACAACATTCATCCTACGAATCAATTCGGCGAGTATCTTGCATCGAGCATCTTCATCCGGTATACCAATCATAATTTCTCTATCAAGCCGACCAGGGCGTCGAAGAGCGCCATCGATCGAGTTGGGATGCGTTGTGACTGCTATGACAACAAGGTGCCCACTGTCACTTGATCGCCTGCTCTTGGCCACTGACCCGTCCATGAGCGTCAACATCTGAGCCACTAGCCGCGCATCTTGCTGAGAACTTCCTGCCTTTCTCTGTGGAAACAACGAATCAGCCTCTTCAATCAAAATGATTTGAGGCTTCTGAGAATGGCATGCCTGCTCCTCTGCCATTTCAAACACCTGCCTCAAATTCCTCTCAGACTCGCCCATATACTGGCCAATCAGAGTTGCTGGCGTCACCGTATGAATTGAAGCATCATATTCACGAGCAACATGCTGTATGGAAGCTGATTTACCCACCCCTGAGGGCCCATGAACGAGCACACCCTGTGCCCAACTCACACCAAGAATGGCCCCTTCCTTCCTGTACTTTACTGGCCACCCTATACACTGCATCCATAAATGTATTCTTATTAAATTGTCATGCCATCAAAGGAATAGACCACCAGGCCTCATACCTCTCGTAGAGCGTCCAGCACAGAATCCATGCCTTGAAGCTCAGTTGTCACATTTTCTGTTCTAGATACTGTATTATACGATGTCTCAGCGGTCTGTTCTATTGATAATGCTTCTATCGCATGCCTAACGTTATCAATTGCATGCAAAGCCATTATTCTGAGTTTTCAAGTTTTTGCAACGTTTGTTTCATGGGCGAATTTCAAAAAGAATTCTCTTCTGGCGCTATATATAGCGATATATTTTATTACTATGGAATCGAAAGACATGGTTTTGGCTTTAGAACCATGCTCAGCGCAGCTATCTGCGAGGGATTCATTGGTCAAGGGCTCTCTTACAAAAAAAATGGGGAATCTCTGTATTACATATTGTTTCTACGCTTATAGTTACCCTGGCGGCCTCCTGCGACACGACCGAGCTGCATAAAGCTAGAGTTGTCCTTTGATCCTCTAACACGGCCCTTACCATAGACGCCACCACTGAAACCAGCATCTGCAATGAAACCTCCGGAGCGATCATTAAATCGGCGTCCACGTCCTCTGCCACGTCCCCCTGGAAGTCTTCCGCCCATGCGTGTTCTTCTTCCAGCTGCTTCGGGACCTTTCCTTGATCCTTCTTCATCATCATCGGTGATGAGCACGCCGGTGCGCATGGCAAGTGCTCGCTCATTGTAATCTACCAGCAGGGATGCCCTGTCTGCAAACTTGGCTGCCAAGGATTGGAGAGCTGTCGGCTCTTCATGATGCATCACAACTGTATTAGTTGGTTGATCAAAGCTGCCTGCTAAAATCTCGTCTGCAATCATTCTACTGACTATGGCATGGACGCGGCGGTCAGACAATTCAAACATTTGACACAACTGTTCCATGGATAGCGAGGTGTAAAACTTGGCATGAGCCAACAAGTATGATCTCAGGCCTTCTTCTTGGAATTTTTCCTTCACCATGTCCAACACTGCCTCTTTATGAGAGCCTAACAGCCCCCAGCAGGGCAATGCTGACACATATGCAAATGCCTTCTTCCAATCACCAGTAGCAAGTGTTCTACAGGCGGCAGTCATATGATCTCTAACATTCTCTGGTGGACCTAAAAAGGTCTGTCTGTCGTACATGTCCATCAGTTTCCTGAGTGGATGCTTTGCACCAAGCCTCTTGGTGTCCATGTTGCTCCACTCGATTGCACCGAGAAGTGCCATGGAGGATACTTCAAGGAGTATTGTACACGTGAGGAAAGAGGCCTCAAGAAGCTCCAAATTAATATGCAAATGGAATGGAACTTGTCGCCTCTTCTCAGCCATCTCCTGCTCTGCTGTCTTCTCCTGGTATCTGTGTTGCTGCATTCCCTGGGCAAGCAACTCCTTCACCTTGAGAGACGCATATAAATCAATCAGACAGGAGTACGCGTCGTTGATGAGACCATTCCTGAACGCACAGAGACCTAATTGTGCTGTGGTTCTATTGAAGAGGATTTGCATGCGAATATCAAGCTGCTGCGTCTGTTCAGAGATACGAGACATGAGCAGCATATCTCTTGCCCCATAAAAGTCATCATGAATTGACTTGAAATACACAGAATAAAGCATGGCATTTCCTTTCTGATTATCATTCCCGTATGCATATACAATGAGCGCGAGTTCCTCCATCAATCCTCCAGCCTCTTCAGGAAGGTCGAAATTGGCTGGCAGCACAAGCGTGGGTACATTAGCAGAGTCGTCACCACCATCTTCTCCCACATCCTCTTCGGTTGGACGCTGAGGCTGCTCCTGAGCCTCCTTCATAGCAAGAGCCATCTTGCGTGTTGCACTGTACACTGTGTTTGTCTTGTAGTATAAGTGATCCATTCTCCTCAGAGCAACTGCAGCAATCTTTTCCTTCTTGGATGACTCACTGAGAGTATTCAAGTAATCTGAGACGAGCCCAGAAAGCGCCATCAATGCTGCCTCATCCCTCAATCGATCCATATATGCGTTTGTATGTGGATCTAAGGCTTTCAATGACCCAGTCCACTCCTCATCCAGGCGTTCCAGGAATGCAGCAGGATTACCCCAAACTGTAATCTCCTCATCTGCTGCAGGCTCTTCCTTTCTGTCATTCTCCACTGGATTATCAGAGAGCTTCACAGAAGGATTCTCGGCTACAAGAGACATCAGATCGAAGATTGAGGCCATGCACGTCTTCCAGTTTGCTGTGGTCATTGGTGACGATGTTGGGGTGTTCATATCAAAGATAACTGTCACCTTATGAACCAACACTTCAATCTTTTGCGCGGCACCACGGGCAACGCCGAACAAAAATGACAGCATTTCTACCTGATCTTGACGGTCCAAAGACGTGGCACGTCCACGGGCAGCTGCAACCTCAGCCAGTTTTTTCTGGACCATCTCATAGGTAATCTCCTGAGGTGCAATAGAGAGGATTTTATCCTTGGGCCTTTCCGCTACACCAGTTCGGACAGTCCTGAATTGACGCTCGGCTTCTGCTTCAGAATCCAACGACTCGATATCAGTCTCATCAGATTCCTCAGACTCTTCCTCAGACTCCTCGGGAGATTCTGGGTTCTCCTTGAACGCCTGAATCTGCTCTGCATACCCGGCATTATTCTTTCGAATAGTCTGCTTCATCCTCGCGAGTGCCCTTGCATTCGTAGGAGACAGCTTTGGCTTATCTGCACAGAACACAATAGATGATGAAAATGACTCGAGACAGCCTCATTTGAACACACCGCTTGCACCAGCGGCAGCCAGCTCGCTCCGATACTGGCCAACGAAAAATTGCAAAATGGACGGTGTCGTGTCCGAGTGGTTAAGGAGAAGGATTCGAATTGTCGAACGGTCGGCTCCGACATTTGAGCGTATCGCCGAACTCATCAAGTTTCGGATGATCCTTTGGGGAAACCCGCGCAGGTTCAAATCCTGCCGGCACCGATTTTTTTGCAACCCTCATGATGGACTATTTTGCTGCGGTTCGCACGCCATCATGCAGACCCACGCAAAAATGAACGAGTAACAAACATACCTTGCAATGTCTTGCTCAAAAACTCCTCCAGCTCCACAATAATCTTTATGTACGGCCGAGGTGTCCCCAACATGCCGATAGCCCTCTTTGTCTTCTCAACCTGCTTGTGAAGCTTATCCCACAGCGTCTGAATAGAAAACCAATCATTGATATTCATCTTGTTACGAATTTCGTTGCAAATGTTCGCCAGCTCCTCTGTCGCCTTTGTCTTGGCACTCTTCACCACTCGACGCTCCTCCTCAGACTCTGACTCTGACGACCCAACCAAGAACCGAGATGCCCCCTTTCCAGAGTCATCTGACTCAGACTCCTCGTCTGTAGAAATCTCAGATGAATCATACTCTGATTCTGACGTCGTCTCCTCCTCTGACGTTGTAAACTCGTCCTCACTCTCCTCACTGTCACTTCTTCCCCAGAACTTGGACTGCATAGCACCATCCATGCATGTAAAATAATTAGGGAAAAGAAATGCTAGATATATAGATGCACATTAGAAGCAACACCGCCCTCTCGTCACAGTGCAGCCACAGGGCGGCGTCCATGAAGATATTCGACGATGTCTCTTCGACCTCATTTTCAATCCCATTGAATATAACATACCATAATGATCCGCTTTGTCTATTGAAGATGAAGAAAAGGCGCTCCGTAGAACTACTGAACGGATGAAAACTAAAAGACGTGCTTTTGCTTTGCACTACCTCGTCCTCTCCCAAGCAGTAATGACACTCGGAATTCTGCGATTATGATTTGTTTTTACAGTGCTGTTTGAGTGACAGGTGGTGCTTTATATCGTAGGTCTCCTCATGCGCCACGGACGAGAGCACTCCCTAATATGATGATAATAAATTTTCAGATCTTGCTTGCCTCCTGTCTGTTACATAATGTTCGAAACTACACATTTACACAACTGTATGCAATCATCTAAGACTGATCGGCCAGCACTCTTTGATACATCCTCGAGGTCCTGCCTCACTGGATGCATGCCAAATGCCTTGGTACAAGTGATTCCGTCATCCACCTAGGTATACCTCACGTAGAGTTCGTCAGGAAATGGTGAAGCCAACTGACTTGGGTGAACGGCATATCTTTATGGGCCGCCGTGACGCGTACGAGTCAAGACTTTCAGAGCCTCTTAAAATTTTGCTATGTAACAATAGTAAAGATAGCAAAACAGTTTTGTGTTTACCTACTGAGATATGCTTAGATCCCAGTTGCATTCAAAACATGTGCACAGAATCGTGGTGACTGCCAACTTGATAGTAAAACTTTCCTCCTTATTTGCGGAGGTCTGTGTTGAGGGAGAGATCTACTAGCATCAATGGCACATGTATGCACCATGGTGCTGCCCGTTGAGACATGCAGAGTCTAGCTTTTTGTAGTGGAGTGAACACCTCATAGATATTCTGGGCGAGCCCAAAGGCCATGACTACCCGATTTTTCAATACAGCATCAATCTTTTCGCACAATGTATGCATCATGTTTGTATGGTGCATCAATCCATGCACACCTTGTGATTCAAGGACATCAACCAGGGTGTCAACAGAGCTCTCAGATGCACAGTTCGCGGTGTCATCCAACTCCAACCGGCTACAGCTTCGTGTAAGACAATGCCACAAGGCCTGAGCAGATTCGTTGCAAAAGTTTCTGAATATTTTCCAATGCGAATACAGGGATGCTATCTGGCCACTGCTGAGTTCCAGCTGTCTCACAAGTGCCAACATGGATACCTGACTCACTTTCATGGAGCTACCTGGCAAGGAGCTTTGACGTAGAAGGTCACCAATCCACCCATCAGTGACATGCGACACGATAATGTTTGGCTCCTTTCCAGCCATTTCATCAACCACAACAATCCTCTTGCTGAACAGAACCTTCATTTCTGTTTCTAGCACTTCTTGCTTCGCATAATCACCATTGCACTCATCATATTTATTGACCAAACTTTCGAGTTGGCCATAAAATCGCTGATACATAGAGTTAGAAGGAACTGTCTCCAGAATATTGGAAAACATATCCAACATGGTGCTGAGTGGAATATCTTTCTGAGCATGTTGGAAAGAAGACAGTACATCATCATACAAAGTGTAAACATTTGGATCTATGTTTGCCAAAAAGGTTTGAATACCATTTTTGGCTCCCTCATCCAACTTACAGTCCATGTGCTTGCTTCCAGTTTGATCCTTCAGCACATAGAATGATTCCTTACGACGCTTCAGCGTTGACGTGAGAGTATCTTGCTTCCTTTTCAATTCCATATTCTCCGCCCTGAGAGACTCGATGGCTTCCTTTGCCCGCTCAATTTCCTCCTGGAGTTTTTTCTCTCTTTGCTTCTTCCGAAGTCGGTACTGAAGCTGCCTCGTGGCCTTGCTGCTCCTTTTAGATTGCTGGTGGTCTTTCTGTCTCCCCCTCGACTTACTATGAATTCTCTGACGATGTCGGCCTAGAGAAGATCCTGCTGCCATGCCACAGGCCATCTCTGGGCAGTGGCTCAGCTTTGGGTCATGACTCTGGTCAGTTGCTTCCCGCAACTTGGAGTTTGTTGAAACAGAGGCGATCGCCGCATCTAGTTCTGGAGATAACACACCTCCCAGAAAATCTTCAGGCAGGCCAACATTGGGAGACTGCGAGGGATGTTCGGTCGCTTCATGGGGCCCTATCCCAGGCAGAGAAACTGGCTCCAAGAAACTGCTGATATCAGCCACATTGAGTTGCGGTACTCCAATTTCTACATTATCATTCTTTGTACAAGAGCTACCACCGCGTCCTACATGATACCTGCCACCATTTTCATCCAGAGGGTGTTCAAACCGAGTGCTACGACCTAGGTCGACGTCCTCTCTCCCAGTCATATCATCCCATGAGATGTGGTTTCGGCAAGCGATACTTCAACAAATATGTATGAAAAATCGAAAAAAGTTGTCATCTTTAAGATTCCTGGGAAACCTAGGGCAACCTTGTACCACGGCTGATTGTAGTACGTGGCGTAGCGTCATCTTTTGGCCGACTGTGAGGCAGACTGTCTGCAGACCCATCAAATCTTGTTGAGTGAGATTCCCCATGTTGAGTCATCCACATGGGTGACTGCACCAGTGTCCCCCTTCGTACAGAAATTTCACCGAGAGCCTCATACATTTGCGTGTCGCCTTCGTAGATTCGGTCAACAACCTCCTTTGATAGGTCGTGGAAATGTTTCAATACCGAAACGACAAAAGGACAAGGACCCATCAATCGAATATTCTCCCAAGTACCAATACGGGCTTGTATATTTTGAAATACACCAACATAGAGCCATATATGGTGGCCATGTGCTCCAAGTTGCTACGAAATTCACCCGAAGCAACTCTCTTTCTCAGGGAAAAAGACCCTAGCAAGCCTTGGGCACGTATATAATGATGGGTGAGAATTCTAGACAAAACTGCAGTAGTAACAAAACCCATAGAAGAGGAGAGGAGGCAGTGTCTTTGCACAACGTCATTCCAGTGCATATTCTTGGGGCTGAAGTGTTTTGTCATTTGAATGCGAGGGATTCGTACGTGGCTCGGGCAGTATGTAAGGAGTGGAGGGAGACATTATCAACGTGCTGCGACTGGAAGAAGCATTATGCGTCGTTGTGGAAGATGCCGATAGAGAGGAGCCTGTATGCTGTGCACCAAGGTGACATGAGGACAAAAATTGGGGATGGAGCCTTTTGGAGGGGATTGTTTGACTACAAGTATAGGCAGATGATGGGTTTGTACTATAGACCAGAGAGATGTACATTATATGGGCATTCGTCGGGGGTGAAGGCTGTAAAGTTGTGCCCAGGGTATGATAAATTGTTGACTGGGAGTGTTGATCGGAGAATGATTTGTTGGGATGCACAGTATTTTTCATATTGTGGAGTTAGTGGGAGTCATGGTGGGACTGTTCGAAGTATTGCATTAGATGATGAGGTTCTTGTGACTGGGTCCACGGATCACAGGATTCGAGTGTGGAGGAAGAGAAGGGATGAGCAGAATGCCTCTCCTTGCCCACCAAGGGGTGATGAGAGGCAGCGTCTTGTACGGGATGATTGGGACGCCATGGTGATGCGGGATACTGATAGCAAGATGTATGAGATATTTTCAGATTCCAAGCCCCACAGTCGTCAGAGTCTGAATTCCGATTTCCCCTTTGACATTGCATCAAACGATGATCGAGAGGTATTGGTGAGTGGGCACTCTGGACCTGTTTCTTGTCTTGCTTTGACTGATGCAGCCATTCTCTCAGGATCTTGGGATTACAGTGTCCGAGTGTGGGATAAGCATGACCTTCATGATATCCACTGTGTTCAAGTACTTCATTTTGATGATTGGGTGTTGGATATGAAGAGAACAGGGAACCACGAGAGGTTGCATGTGGCTTCTGGTTTCAACATTCACCAGGTTGATCTAGGCAAAGGGGAAGCGCGTGTTATTGGGAGTATGAAGCATGACGTGGCGAATGAAACCGCTCCTGTAACGTCTTTGGTCAATTCAGAGGATGGACATTCGGTGTATTATGGATCTGGTGATGGGTACATTTACAGTCTCGATATGAGATGTCGTCATCAGAGAAGTGTACCTCCATTCGATTGCTCGCTGCTCGCTGGCTCAGGAAGGGGTGGAAGGAACACATTAAATCGCACATCTGTGACGGGTATTTCATTTGAATATCCATGGATAGCATCTTCAATGAATACTGGCGAAGTCATCTTGCTCAACATAGAGGACATGGTCAGAGGCACGAGTTCAAAGAAAGGCACCTCGCGAGTGTTGCGGCATGGGAGCGGTATTGGAGCGCACTGTGTCGATATTGCTGAAGCTAGAATCGCTGCTGGATTTGAGGACGGAACTGTGTTGACCTGGGACTTCTCCAGGGCCGAGGAAGCAGCTCACAAACTGGCAATGGTGAGGCAGAGGAAAAGGGATGCAAAAGAACAGAGAAGAAAGCAAATAGCTTCTTCTACTTCTAGAAGATCGTAGACCATGCCATAATGTATTATATATACAATATTATATATACATGTATTATTTATTTATTTATTTATTTGACTCCATTGTTGTTGTTGTTGTCGCTATCACTATCTTGATCCTCGCCCTCATTGTCCTTGTTGACAGACTCTGGCAACAGTCTGAGGAAGGGTAACGGAGCGAGGGTCAATAATGTGCACAGCGCAATCAGTGGAGCTAGGTTATCAAATGATTCCGCTGTGACACCGAACAGACCGGTCAAGCCTGATCCAAGGGCTGATCCCAAGAATGACCCACCATTCAACAGACTCATGAGTGTTGCAAACAATGATGAGTTACAGGCCCTCCAAGCATAATATAACCAAATTCCCATCGCCTGCTGCATCCAACCTTTTCACGTTACTAGCATGGAAAACTTATGTTAGATAGAATGCTTCCCGATTAGCATGCCCTTGTCGAGCAGGTTAGATGTGGTCCCATCAACAGGACATGTATCCACCAAGGAGCTCTACTTTGGGAAACACAAAGTCTTGCTTTCTGTAGTGGAGTAAAGACCGAGTATATCTTCTCAGCAAGATCTAAGACTGATCGGCCAGCACTCTTTGATACATCCTCGAGGTCCTGCCTCACTGGATGCATGCCAAATGCCTGGTGCATCAAACCATGCATACCCTGGGTCTCCAAGACACCAATAATGGTGTCAACAGCAATCCCTCCAGGGGTGACCTGCTCGGTACAATGCATTGCTGCATGACTGAGGTTTGGTAGTAATGATTGGTGCAGAGCATTACTGAGTTGATCATCAAATACTGACTTGATCCAGGCACAGAACGATTCCCAATAATCACAGAGGCTCATGATCTGACTGTTGTTAAGTTGGAGTGTCGTCACGAGCTCCAATATTGATGATGGATGGATGCACGCCGAGTCGTCTGACACAGTGTATTGACCCAGCATCGCACCCACTGGATCATCACTGAGTTGCGACAAGATGCCTCCACGCTGATTCTTGGCCATGTCAGCAACAACCTCTGTTCTCATGCTAAAGAGATCCTTCATTCTCATCTCCAGCTCACCCTGCTTCTCAAGATCACCTTTGCATGCATCATATGCATCGATGAGGCTTGATACCTGTCTGCGGAATAGATTATACACGGAAGTAGGTGGAACCGTCTTCAGGACATTACAAAACATGTCCATCATTGTATCAGGCATGTTGCCAGCTGTCTCAGCATTGGCCGCTTGCACAGACGGTGAACCATCGGCATATGAGATGCCGATATTTGCATGTTTGTCCTCCAAAAATACATGAATGTCAGGTATCGCTCTCGTATCCAATGAAGGCTCAACTTGCTCACATTCAGATTGATCCCGCAGCATGGTGTATGCTTCTTGATTATATTCCAGCATTGACATGATTGCACGCTGCTTGCTTCTCAGCTCTGTGTTTTCCTTTTTGATCGATCCGATGGC
Organism: Picochlorum sp. BPE23; assembly: GCA_025209345.1. Lineage (NCBI taxonomy): Eukaryota > Viridiplantae > Chlorophyta > Trebouxiophyceae > Picochlorum > Picochlorum sp. BPE23. The sequence continues at coordinate 155,236 of JANSVD010000003.1, read as the reverse complement.
TTTCTTCAGATCCGTAATCTCGGTTTTGATCCTCTTCTCTTGCTGCCTCTTCCTTTCACGGTACCTGCGCTGCCTCACAGCATTCTGATTATCTCGAGCATGTTTATTGGATCTTTGTTTGCCCTTTTCACTCCTTGAAACACCAGAAATTACATTCTTAGGACAATGGTCGAAGATTCCTGTAGTCATAGCACTTGTTGAGCCGTGATGCTGACTTGGGATGCAGCCATGCCCCTGGGTGGCTGCTTCTTGCAATGCGGCTTCTGTCGGAAGGCATAGCAGATCAGGGTCCATGACAGGGCACAGATCATCGTCCAAGTCTTTCATCGCGCCAATGTCACCAAAATGGACGCAATCTGTTCTGTCTGCTTGTGCCTCCATCCCAAGCTCAGAGGCTGTCTCTAGGGTATGGGCATCAAACTCAAACCCACAAGACTGCGTCGCAGGAACTGCTTCGATATGATCGGGTATATCGAAGGAAGAAATATCAATGTGGCTTGCCAAATCCCTGGAGATGTGGCCTTCGAGCAACTTGCCACGGCTGGCGTCGACGTCTTGTGTGCCAGTCATGGCACCAAGATTCTTCCTTTCTCGCGGAGGGGAACGTTTCATGAATTATTCTGTTTAATAAGTAACAATGATCTCATGTACTCTTGTCTGCTAGGTCTTAAGGACAACGTCGTATTGTTGTTCCCGTCTACGATGAGTCATCCTGGGACAATCGATTATCTATCACTGATGGACCAACAGATGGATTCCATCTGCCAGATGCCATCTGGCGAGATCTTCATATACCAAGTCCCCTTGTTGCATAATTTCAGTGGGAACCAACGGAGCCGACTTACTGACTGGGATCCAGCGCATTTTTTGATATGTATACCACTGTGCAACACACCAGCCGAATCTTGATGCACGTCTTCAAGATATGCTGTTACAGATAGAAGCATCAAAAATGCACACAGAAGAGGATATCTCATGTATCCTCTCTCCACTATGCCCTTCACAAGTGGGGTTGTTCTAGAACAGCAGATCTGCATTGGTTGGGAAAAACTAGAATTTTCATCATGTTTCCCCAAGCATAACCGATGGCTAGCAGTTTTCCTCGTATTCTCTAATGGACTAAACCATGTCATAAACTGGTCTTAGTCTGTATACTACTACTGTACGTACGTTTGGAGTGTTGAGTGCCTCAATTTGCAGCAAGAAACAGTAAACGGATGTTTGTGCTTGTGGACAGTGAAGCTACCGCCGTTCACCGATCTGTCGGAGAATGACCGCTTGATATTGCTGAAGCTAGAATCGCTGCTGGTTTTGAGGACGGGACTGTGTTGACCTGGGACTTCTCAAGGGCCGAGGAAGCAGCTCACAAACTGGCAATGGTGAGGCAGAGGAAAAGGGATGCAAAAGAACAGAGAAGAAAGCAAATAGCTTCTTCTACTTCAAGAAGATCGTAGACCATGCCATAATGTATTATATATATCATTTATTTATTTGATTCCATTGTTTGCGTTATCATCACTATCTTGATCCTCGCCCTCATTGTCCTTGTTGACAGACTCTGGCAACAGTCTGAGGAAGGGTAACGGAGCGAGGGTCAATAATGTGCACAGCGCAATCAGTGGAGCTAGGTTATCAAATGATTCCGCTGTGACACCGAACAGACCGGTCAAGCCTGATCCGAGGGCTGATCCCAAGAATGACCCACCATTCAACAGACTCATGAGTGTTGCAAACAATGATGAGTTACAGGCCCTCCAAGCATAATATAACCAAATTCCCATCGCCTGCTGCATCCAATCTTTTCACGTTACTAGCATGGAAAACTCATGTTAGATAGACTGCTTCCCGATTAGCATGCCCTTGTCGAGCAGGTTAGATGTGGTCCCATCAACAGGACATGTATCCACCAAGGAGCTCTACTTTGGGAAACACAAAGTCTTGCTTTCTGTAGTGGAGTAAAGACCGAGTATATCTTCTCAGCAAGATCTAAGACTGATCGGCCAGCACTCTTTGATACATCCTCGAGGTCCTGCCTCACTGGATGCATGCCAAATGCCTGGTGCATCAAACCATGCATACCCTGGGTCTCCAAGACACCAATAATGGTGTCAACAGCAATCCCTCCAGGGGTGACCTGCTCGGTACAATGCATTGCTGCATGACTGAGGTTTGGTAGTAATGATTGGTGCAGAGCATTACTGAGTTGATCATCAAATACTGACTTGATCCAGGCACAGAACGATTCCCAATAATCACAGAGGCTCATGATCTGACTGTTGTTAAGTTGGAGTGTCGTCACGAGCTCCAATATTGATGATGGATGGATGCACGCCGAGTCGTCTGACACAGTGTATTGACCCAGCATCGCACCCACTGGATCATCACTGAGTTGCGACAAGATGCCTCCACGCTGATTCTTGGCCATGTCAGCAACAACCTCTGTTCTCATGCTAAAGAGATCCTTCATTCTCATCTCCAGCTCACCCTGCTTCTCAAGATCACCTTTGCATGCATCATATGCATCGATGAGGCTTGATACCTGTCTGCGGAATAGATTATACACGGAAGTAGGTGGAACCGTCTTCAGGACATTACAAAACATGTCCATCATTGTATCAGGCATGTTGCCAGCTGTCTCAGCATTGGCCGCTTGCACAGACGGTGAACCATCGGCATATGAGATGCCGATATTTGCATGTTTGTCCTCCAAAAATACATGAATGTCAGGTATCGCTCTCGTATCCAATGAAGGCTCAACTTGCTCACATTCAGATTGATCCCGCAGCATGGTGTATGCTTCTTGATTATATTCCAGCATTGACATGATTGCACGCTGCTTGCTTCTCAGCTCTGTGTTTTCCTTTTTGATCGATCCGATGGCTTTCTTCAGATCCGTAATCTCGGTTTTGATCCTCTTCTCTTGCTGCCTCTTCCTTTCACGGTACCTGCGCTGCCTCACAGCATTCTGATTATCTCGAGCATGTTTATTGGATCTTTGTTTGCCCTTTTCACTCCTTGAAACACCAGAAATTACATTCTTAGGACAATGGTCGAAGATTCCTGTAGTCATAGCACTTGTTGAGCCGTGATGCTGACTTGGGATGCAGCCATGCCCCTGGGTGGCTGCTTCTTGCAATGCGGCTTCTGTCGGAAGGCATAGCAGATCAGGGTCCATGACAGGGCACAGATCATCGTCCAAGTCTTTCATCGCGCCAATGTCACCAAAATGGACGCAATCTGTTCTGTCTGCTTGTGCCTCCATCCCAAGCTCAGAGGCTGTCTCTAGGGTATGGGCATCAAACTCAAACCCACAAGACTGCGTCGCAGGAACTGCTTCGATATGATCGGGTATATCGAAGGAAGAAATATCAATGTGGCTTGCCAAATCCCTGGAGATGTGGCCTTCGAGCAACTTGCCACGGCTGGCGTCGACGTCTTGTGTGCCAGTCATGGCACCAAGATTCTTCCTTTCTCGCGGAGGGGAACGTTTCATGAATTATTCTGTTTAATAAGTAACAATGATCTCATGTACTCTTGTCTGCTAGGTCTTAAGGACAACGTCGTATTGTTGTTCCCGTCTACGATGAGTCATCCTGGGACAATCGATTATCTATCACTGATGGACCAACAGATGGATTCCATCTGCCAGATGCCATCTGGCGAGATCTTCATATACCAAGTCCCCTTGTTGCATAATTTCAGTGGGAACCAACGGAGCCGACTTACTGACTGGGATCCAGCGCATTTTTTGATATGTATACCACTGTGCAACACACCAGCCGAATCTTGATGCACGTCTTCAAGATATGCTGTTACAGATAGAAGCATCAAAAATGCACACAGAAGAGGATATCTCATGTATCCTCTCTCCACTATGCCCTTCACAAGTGGGGTTGTTCTAGAACAGCAGATCTGCATTGGTTGGGAAAAACTAGAATTTTCATCATGTTTCCCCAAGCATAACCGATGGCTAGCAGTTTTCCTCGTATTCTCTAATGGACTAAACCATGTCATAAACTGGTCTTAGTCTGTATACTACTACTGTACGTACGTTTGGAGTGTTGAGTGCCTCAATTTGCAGCAAGAAACAGTAAACGGATGTTTGTGCTTGTGGACAGTGAAGCTACCGCCGTTCACCGATCTGTCGGAGAATGACCGCTTGATATTGCTGAAGCTAGAATCGCTGCTGGTTTTGAGGACGGGACTGTGTTGACCTGGGACTTCTCAAGGGCCGAGGAAGCAGCTCACAAACTGGCAATGGTGAGGCAGAGGAAAAGGGATGCAAAAGAACAGAGAAGAAAGCAAATAGCTTCTTCTACTTCAAGAAGATCGTAGACCATGCCATAATGTATTATATATATCATTTATTTATTTGATTCCATTGTTTGCGTTATCATCACTATCTTGATCCTCGCCCTCATTGTCCTTGTTGACAGACTCTGGCAACAGTCTGAGGAAGGGTAACGGAGCGAGGGTCAATAATGTGCACAGCGCAATCAGTGGAGCTAGGTTATCAAATGATTCCGCTGTGACACCGAACAGACCGGTCAAGCCTGATCCGAGGGCTGATCCCAAGAATGACCCACCATTCAACAGACTCATGAGTGTTGCAAACAATGTAGCCTCTACGCCCTCCGGGCACAGCCTGGCGGCAAGAACAAGCACCGGCATGAAACTCACCTGCCCCAACACAGTGAGTAGGGCAGAATCCGACAAAGCAAAGAGTTCGTTGCTGATGCCCAAAGTTCTATTCACGCCCGTAATCAGCATGAGCTGGGTCATACCCAGCCCTGTTCCAAGGACAGCGGTCCACAAGAAGATCTTTTTCAGCTCTACATCCTTTAAAAACGAGTTATATACCCCCACTCCAATCAATGAAGCAATGCTTGCCAGCAATCTAATTCTACCAAGAAATTCTGTTGAAAATCCCAACTGGTTTGTTTCAAAATACAACATTGCTGTATCAGCAGTCGGAGTCGCTTGCCATAAGAAAACAAATATCGCAGGATATAGGATTGACTTCTGACTGATGGCATCCCAGAGCGCCACTGCTTGATTCTTCAATGCAGGTACAAGTGATTTGATTGGATCCTGTGTGTCCATCACTTTACTTTCAATCCTCTTTTCCGGGATAACTGTAGCTGCAACGGTCACCAACAAGGGAAAGCACGCTGTTAATAAAAATACTGGCCTTGGACCATATAACTGCACCAGTGATCCACTGAAATAGGCACTCAGAATAGATCCAGTGGATTGAGATGCCCAACAAAGAGACTGCAACGATCCCGCAGTGCTCTGTGGCCCACCTCGGGATAGCTCGACCACTATAGAATCTGCAACGACATCTGCACAAGCAGTTGACAGCGATCCGCACGTCAATGCAAAGACAATCACTGGACATGACATCACTGGCCCTGACACGACCAACCAGGATGCAGCACCAAGAGCCCCACACAAAATCAAATACGAGCGCCTTTTATACCCTCCAATTGGAACCGAATCTGACAAGAATCCATACACGGGTTTGATTACCCATGGAATCATAGTCGCTCCTGTCAGGATGCCCACAGTAGCTGGTGACATGTGCAACTCATCTTTGAACAATGTAAATACTGCTAAACGACTCAGCCCTAGTAATCCCTGAACCAAGTATACCAATGAAATTGCAACTAACTCGGGCCGAGTGAAGAAATCCGACGCAGATTTCCCCCAGAGATAGCGATTGACCCTCAGGGACTGCAACACCTTTTGGCCTTTGCTAGACCTCTTTGGCACAGAAATGTGACTTGTATTCGCTCCTTCATCCACTACATCAGCCTGTCCTATTTTATTTATCACGTTAGGCATACCACGCCGTCTTGTTGCGCGAGATGACATGTAACGAGCGTTTCTATGGCTTTTGCTTGACAAGGAAAGTTTTGCAGGAGTAAAACGACCTTGACCAACGCTGTTGGGATCCGTATGCGCTCTAAATGTATTTTGATGGAATATCATGCAAAGCGATTAGGAAACAGATCACGCCAAGAAGACAAGAGGAGATTTCAACCAATCAAACAACCAACTACACATGTGAGAGCTCTGTGGCTGAAGCATTCATGAATATATCAGCATTTGAAAATACATAAATACTACACTGATCATTAAGTCGGCATGAACGAGGGTGATGAATGGCTATGTAGACCTCTTTTTTGGAATGGTCATTGCAGATCCTGTACCAGTGTTGGAGGGTGGTTGGTGATGGCCATTTTCAGCACTGCATTCGGCACAGTGGCTGTTTACAATATTGAGAGATTCATATATTCATATAGCATAGGACTTTCTACCATAATGCTTTGATCAGTGGTGTTGGGTGAACTTGTTTGTCGCATGCCATGCAAAGAAGATTCCTTGTCGCCATTGATTGCCACAAAAGCCAGACATTTTACCCATAGAGAGGTGCTGATGATATAATTTTATATCTATTTAATGCGATGGTAAAGTCTAAAAGGAAAGGTTCAGGGAACGGGAGTGTAGGGACTAGGAAGAAAAAGGTGTGTGTGCTGCCTTCTGGGTTGTCTATTGCGTGCTGACGGGTGATTCGAAACGTATGTTTGTGTAGAAGTCGATATTGAAGGTGCCTCTGCCTGAAGAAGATGTTTTGGGGCTGGATTCTGACGCTTCAGATGTTGGGGAGGATGAGCTTGCTGAGGAGGATTTGGAGTTGTTGGAAGCCTCTGCTGGCGAACTAGAATTTTTGAGTCGGTTGCCCCGAAAGGAAATAGATAAATTGGTGTCAGAAACAAGAAAGAAACAGTCTCTCCCTCGCCATTCCTTGGAGCAAGGAGACCCACAGGACCAGGCATTGCCAGAAAGCAGCAAAGAAGAAGAAGAAGAAGACATTGAGGATGACGGTGAGGCATGGGAACGTGGACCAAGAAAGCTCGAGCCCTCGAAAAAGGAGAGAAAAGTGAAAGGGAAATCGTTGCCAATCAAATCTCTGGATGGCAAAATGGTGCAGCAACCTGATGGTACTTCAGGTCAGGATTTTGAGCTTGATGACATGATGTTTGAAGGTGTTACGGTCCTTGATGATGGAACATCGAGCAAGAAAGAAGAAGAAAGGATTGCTGATGAAACGAAGCGTCAGAAAGAGAGAGAACTACAGCGGATTGAGAAGGAGAAAGAGAAGGCAGCTGCGATATTGAAAAAGCAGCAGGAAGCGCAGCAAGCACTGTTGGATGAGAAGAATAAAGACAGAAAATTCAAAGACCAAGCGTTAGAGTCCTTAATGGGATGTACATCAAAATCAGAGAGGAGAGAAAAGGCTAAATACGTGATTGCAAAAGCATCACAATCTCTTTTAGCTGCTCCAGAGACACAGCTCAAGAAACAGATACCCATCTTGTTGGAGCTGATCGGTGATTACGATTCCTACGTCTCCAAACTTTCAATCTTAAGTATGCTTGCAATTATGAGGGATCTCATTCCAGCGTATAGAATCCGACCCATCCACGAGCGAGAAAAGGAGGACATTATCCAATCTAAAGAAGTCAAGGAGTTGTGGGATTACGAGAACATTCTCCTGAAATCCTACCAGTCGTATTTGAAAGTCCTATTGAAGGCTTTCAAGAATCAAAAAAGTGGAACCAAGTCAGCGCTAATGCTGAGCAAGGTTGCTGCGAAATGCCTGTCATCTTTGGTAGTTTCTGCTCCGCATTTCAATTTTTCTGGAGACATTCTCCAGGTGATCATCCCAGGGATTGCAAATAAGGAAGCTGATATTAGGGAGATGTGTTCAAATGCAATTACAACGCTAGTTAAAAGTGCTCTCCATTCGGCCGATAGTGGCCAATGTGCAGTTGAAGCGACACAACTCTTGGCTGATTTTGTCAAGAGAAGAAAGTGCACTGGGCTGCCCCCTCACGTTGTCGCATGCTTACTAGACTTTGAATTTCCTGATATCACATCAGCTGATGATCTTGAAAAAGCTTCCAGAAGTAGGAAAGCGAAGAAAAAGAAGAAGAAGAAGACCAATGACGACGTAAGCAAAGCATTCAAGGAGGCCCAAGCAGTGATCGATAAGGACACAAGGCTGCATCAGCAGTCGGCTGTCCTTGAAGCCATGTTTGAGATATATTTTAGAGTACTAAAGACAGCAGAGGGATCTCTTAGAGGAATCCAAGCTTCCCATGGCAATAGTGCAGCACCTGCATCGTGGTCATCCAACAAGTTTGCAAAGAGATTTCCACTCATGACGCCAACATTACATGGATTGGCCAAATTTTCTCACCTCATTAGGTGCGTCCAGCAACTGTGTTTCCTACTCTGCGTTCAGATCTAATACATAATCTTTTTTGTTCAATGCAGTGTTGATTACTTCAACGACCTCATCGTTACGCTGGAGAACATTGTAGAACAGCCAGCTGTTCCCCATGACATTCGCTGTAGGTGTCTTCTGACAGCCTCTCAGATTTCTAAAGGACAAGGAGAATCCTTGAACATAGACCGAGCAGCGCTGTATACAGCGCTATACAAGGCCATGTATTCAACGACCACCATTCCAATGGAGGAAGAGGATCCCAAACTTCCTGGAGTCCTAACAGCAGAAAGAATGCACCAATGCTTGCCGCCTTCCATTATCAATCAACCCAAGCGCTCGATCGAAGATTCGTCACAATACCTTGTATCAAAAATTCTAGAGGATATGCTTTTAGATTCTCAAAAGTCATTGGATATCCACAGACAAGCCGCCTTTACAAAGAGAACAGCAACAATTGCCCTGCATACCACAGACAGCGGCCTTGCCCTGGCCATGCTCTACGTAATCTATAGGATGATGAAGCGATATCCAAAACTTAGAATCATGCTTGAGGATGACGAAGGATCTGGACCATCAAGCACATATTATGGCTCGATTGTTTCCAAGAAGAATAGCAGTAAAACATCAGTGGAGTATGCCAATGAAGACCCATCCCTTCACACTGGGGCCCTATACACTCCATTGTGGGAACTTGCCATCCTGGCCGATCACCATGCAAACCCAGGAGTTCGACGAGCTGCAAGCTTTGTCTCTGCCATGAATGTATCGGCTGCCCAGGCTGCAGCATCTGGGCACACAGGAGAAGGGGGAGTGGCATCCTTGCCAAGCATATTCCAGACACCGGGTACAACACTGTCACCATCTGCGGTGGCGTTGTCCAACTCGACGCAGCTAGGCTCCTTTCATCCCCCAGTTCAAGGTCGTGGCACTTTCAAGCGGTCCAAGACGACCACACTGCGTGAAAGGTCGCCGAATCGATGGGTGGGCTTTTTAGATGTGAATGCACCTGGCTTGTAAAAGATTGATTGTCATATCCCATCAACGTGTACACTGTACCGGATATTCGTATCAACGTCACCATGGTGGCGCCCTCTGGTCGTTGCTTCTAGAACATTCTCCATGCAACCGTGGGCGGCATGGAATCAAACATGGTATAAATGCTGCACACCAGCCCAAACGGTCTCAGATCAATAATATTATAACTAGATATTGATACTTGATTGATAACAAGAATGGTTAAAGCTGTAGGGTACGTTATTGGGAATACGAGTCAACTCACTCCTGTCTCTTCAGCCCCACTTGAAAGATCAGAACACCGCATTCTCAGGAAACGCTTGTGTTCGTGGTATATGTCACCTATTTCATGTTTCATGTTATTATGAGCGCGTGGGATGGTGCATATACCGCTGAATCAACAGTACCTGAGAGCAGCAGCCTTTGGGTCGTCGTTCTTCTAGAAGACTCGATTGGAACCTTCTGTGGCCGCGGTGGACCCATCTGTGGTGCTGACTCTTGTAGCGCTTTTCCGTGCACTAAAAACTGACTGATGTTATCTATGTTTGCAGAATTGATTTGGGAACAACCTACTCCTGTGTTGGAGTGTGGCAGAATGACAGAGTGGAGATTATTCCAAATGAGCAGGGTAACAGAACTACCCCATCGTACGTTGCCTTCACCGACACCGAGCGTTTGGTAGGAGATGCTGCCAAGAATCAGGTGGCTCTCAATCCACACAACTCTGTGTTCGATGCCAAGCGTTTGATTGGACGCAAGTTTGATGAGCCAGCTGTCCAGCATGATATGAGCCACTGGCCATTCAAGGTGGTCAAGGGTGCTGGAGACAAGCCAATGATCCAGGTGACCTACAAGAACGAAGAGAAGACATTCTCTCCAGAGGAAATCTCTTCCATGGTCCTTGGAAAGATGAAGGAAGTGGCAGAGACCTACCTTGGAGGAGAGGTGCAGCAGGCTGTGGTGACTGTGCCAGCCTACTTCAATGACTCTCAGAGACAGGCAACCAAGGATGCCGGTGTGATTGCTGGACTCGAGGTGCTTCGTATTATTAACGAGCCAACAGCTGCCGCTATTGCCTATGGTTTGGACAAGAAGAGCGAGGGACACAAGGAGAGAAATGTGTTGATTTTCGATCTTGGAGGAGGAACCTTTGATGTGTCCTTGTTGACCATTGATGAGGGTATCTTTGAGGTCAAGGCCACTGCTGGAGATACACATTTGGGAGGAGAGGATTTCGATAACAGATTGGTGACTCACTTTACCAATGAGTTCAAGAGAAAGTACAAGAAGGACATCACTGGAAACCCTCGTGCTCTCAGACGTTTGAGAACAGCATGCGAGCGTGCGAAGAGAACTCTGTCTTCCTCATCTCAGGCTTCCATTGAGATTGACTCCTTGTTCGAGGGAGTTGATTTCTACTCCTCCATCACCCGTGCCCGTTTCGAGGAGCTTTGCATGGATTTGTTCCGCAAGTGCATGGACCCAGTAGAGAAATGCCTGAAGGATTCCAAGATGGACAAGGGATCTGTTCATGATGTGGTTCTTGTCGGAGGATCCACCCGTATTCCAAAGGTGCAGCAGTTGTTGAGTGACTACTTCAATGGAAAGGACTTGAACAAGAGCATCAACCCAGATGAGGCTGTTGCCTATGGAGCTGCTGTCCAGGCAGCCATCCTCACTGGTGAGACACACGAGAAGGTACAGGATCTCTTGTTGTTGGATGTGACTCCATTGTCTCTTGGTCTTGAGACTGCTGGAGGAGTGATGACCACATTGATCCAGCGTAACACCACCATTCCAGCCAAAAAGGAACAGGTCTTCTCCACATATGCTGATAACCAGCCAGGAGTGCTTATCCAGGTGTTTGAGGGAGAGCGTGCCCGTACTTCTGAGAATCACTTGCTCGGAAAGTTCGAACTCAGTGGAATCCCACCTGCCCCACGCGGTGTGCCACAGATTACCGTGACATTTGATATTGATGCCAACGGTATCTTGAACGTGTCTGCAGAGGACCGCAGCACCGGAAAGTCTTCCAGAATTACTATTACCAATGACAAGGGAAGACTGTCCAAGGAGGAGATCGAGAGAATGGTTGCCGATGCTGAGAAGTTCAAGGCTGAGGATGAGGAAGTCCGCAAAAAGGTTGAAGCCAAGAATGGCCTCGAAAACTATGCGTACAGTGTCAAGAACACCCTCTCCGATCCAAACATGGAAGGAAAGGTACCAGCAGAGGATAAGGAAAAGTTGGAGAAGCTTGTCTCTGAGACTATTGAGTGGCTCGATGCCAACCAGCTCGCAGAGGTGGATGAGTTTGAGCACAAGAAGAAGGAGCTCGAGGAAGTGGCTTCACCAATCTTCGCCAAAATTTACCAGGCCGCTGGTGGTGCACCAGGTGCCGGAGGAATGCCAGGAGGAATGCCAACTGACATGCCAGGAGCTCCTCCAGCAGGTGGACCAACTGTCGAAGAGGTGGACTAAATTCAATACCCTATATAGGACAGTATCATGCAGCCATAGATGAAGATTGATTGATTTTTATAATAAATAAATAATGTAATCCAACTGCATATTCAGGAATATCACAACATGGCATTCAAGGGTTCTCATTCTTCATACCAGTCTCTTCTGCCTCTGGTTTATTTTTTGAGACAGCACCAGGCCGAGGCCTATCAAATGCACAGTGAAGACTAGTAGGGTGATCTCTACAGCATTCTTTCAATTTTTCAATCTCCCACTGGCATTTATTCATATCAAACATGGTCTCTTTCATACATTTTTGAATTCGACACGCCCAACCTTTGCACGCTTCTGTTGCTTGACCTTGCAACACGTTGGGCATCTCGTAATTCACATGAATATTGCAAATGGAAATTAGATATAGGAAACACAAGTGGCAATCAATCCATTGATTGTCTGAGGAACTCTGGATCTCTTCATATGGAGATCTCTCTCAGCAGCACGTTTGAACGGTGTTGCTCTAGAGTGTTTTTTTAACAAATGATGCGCATTTACTGGTCTTGTTTATAGCGATGCGATCTTTCTCCTGGTACCGCTTACTTGCTATTGAATCAAATTTTCGTCGTATCGTTAAACTTTCACATAGTTTGGCGACCGTCATGAGTGAATCCTACTGTTCTACATTGATGATTTTAGAAGGCGTAACGTAATCCTACAGTCGAGCTGGCGAATCCTACTGGGAATGATGATGCTAGACGATACCCCAACCATTATTTTTGATACGGAACAATACCTCTGCAAATTTCATGAGCAATCTAGGCACATACTGTATGCATGCCATCACAATACTCTTCAGACAGAAAATATGCCCCAGAGAGAAAAGGCCTTTCTGGTCCCCTTTCTCTTGGTCATCTGCGCATGCTGTGCGGTACAAGCACAAGCAAATGCACCAATAACAGTTTTAGCAGATGGAGGACGACAGTCCACGCTTGGGGGAATGTGCTTTGACAACACACTTGGTGACAACTCAGCCCTTAGGGACCTCCGAAGGTAAGTTGTGAAATTCAATCAGAAGAGGAGGTAGCCTCGCCTCTTGTAGAAGGTTTTGAGTGGATATGCACATGTGCATATAAGTCGCTTGTAGTGGCGCACATACTTTTGGGTTGAGCAAAGAAGGCTCGATCATGTCTTTTGGGCTCAACGATAGAGAATCAGTGGGGCGCTTCTGGCTTTGGAAGAATGGAAGCTTCCATTAAGCTTCCATTGTCTGATCCAAGAATTAGAATGCCAGATCAGACAATTTCAGATAGGAGATTCACATAGCAGACCATACATTTAAATTTATGTAAAATCATACATATTAAAGTGTATTTTGAGGACGTACTGTAATAAAGGATAAAGAAAACAAATTGTCGGGCAACAATCCTGTGTATAAACGAGGTCAAAGTAAATATGTTGGGAACGGTCGGTCGTGTCTCGACACCCACCAAAGTGTTGCTCGTCATTGCTGTGCAGCTCGGCTTTTTCGCATTGATGTGCCACGCTGACTGCCAAGCACGTTCGCAAAAGGGCTACATGGCCGTTTCACAACGAATTGACGGCAAACAAACAGCCAGGTTGTTTGACATCGGTCAAATCTGCTTTTCGTATCCAGATGAAGCCAGAGCTGACTTCATAGGGTCTGGCTCGGAATGCCAGAAGGGGCCTTGCGAGTATTTCCAATGCAATGGATGCAAGACCTCGGTTTGCTGGAGGTTTGTTGCTACTTCTGGTGCTTCCTCAGAGTACTCCGTGCAGGGTGGCGAGATTTACCCAAACTCAAATCCACCACAAATGGGCAATCATTTTACATCATTTGAAGTTGCCAAAGGCCAGGACGTTTGCTTTAGCGCGTGTATAGGCTGTCAAAGCGATTTCGTTCAGCGATCTGAAAGTGGTTTGGAGGGTGAACTGCTCGACTTGCTTCCTGAACAAACAGAGGAAAAGACTGATGAAGTCGCTGACCCACCTCTCTTTATGAATATGACTGATAAAATTGTTGGGCAAGGAAATTAATCATATGGATTGCAATCCTGATGCTTCATGTGTGTGCCTTGGTTGTATATTGTGACGAAATACAACTGTGTTAGGAGTGTCTGATCTCAATTCAAACTTCTCTTGATTTGCATTTGCATGCTGTCTAAAATACCGTAGCAGATGTTTATATTGTCTTTACATTATATCAAGTTGTTAAAATATTACATACTAGTATTATATATACAACAAAAAATCACACACTTTCCCGACATTGATGATAGTGGAACAGGGTCTGCTGCAATCTTGTCAAGGCCCACAGCTGGAATAACTTGCAGTTTAGGTCCCCTATCCTCTAAAAAGGCTCGCTGCTCAATTGTGTCGCGCTTTTTATTTCATCTCTTTCATACTCACCATCTATATCGGGGAGAATTGCTGTCAAGAGCGGAGCAAAGCTCTCTGTGCAGCATATTTGCTATCACAGCAGACCAGTTCATATACGGCCCATCATCGAGCAATCCTCACACGTTCAACAATTTTCGACACTAATGGCAAGTCAGTCAGGTGAAATTCAGTATATATATTGTATCCCAACGTGCATGATAATTTTGTGATTCATTGCTTTGTAATATGGCCTAGAGTCAAATCAGTTCTGGTCGCATGAGGCGACTTGCAAGAGCGAAGCTGTGGTGCTCTCTTCAGTGCCAGGAGTTTGTGTTGTCCCGTGAGGTCACCATCTCAAGGCCAAAATGCGGTGAGGAATTTTGCCACGATACTGAATTACTACATTGTAGATAGCGCGGATACACCGTGGTTAGGCACCGCAGTACAGTAGAGTTGCACGAGTGAGGCCAAGGCGCCTAAGGTCCTATAGCTATAGGATTATGCGGCGTCTCGGCAAGAGTAGCGTAATCGAGGCTGGAGTGTCAGAACTAAGCGGTCTCATGTAAGCCTCTTCTTGTGACATGGGAGAAGGGGAAAAAGAATTAATATTGTAGACGATATCTCTTTATAGTTTCATGTACGACGTCTGCTTCATGGAGGGCAGTGCAAGTCGATTTTCAGGGGAAACTACCAGGTAATGGTTCACCGGCCGAGAATACTTTCAAGAACTGCTCATGCTGTCGTCAAGTTGCTATTCATCGCAAACCTCGTGGTAGAAGCACAAAAAAATGATTCAATGGCATCGCTAGCACGTGGAGGACGGGTCTCTACCCTGGGTGGAATGTGTTTTGAAAGCACAGTGAGTGATGAGGCAGTGCTGAGGGACCTCAGAGGGCAGCATGTGAAATTCAATCAGAAGAAGAGGTACGTCGAGAATGAATGTTGTGCTCACTCATACAGTGATTCGATATGTGTATAATGTAAATCTATGAATCGATATTCTCTCTACATACCTTTGCGCAGCATGTATAGAGATGGTGACATAATCGCCATGTACAAGTTGGACAGGCCAGGACATGGCAGTCTCGCTGGTTGTGCGGATGCCTGTCTGTTGAATTGGAGATTGACAAATGACTTGAGTCAAGCTTTGGACATAGACTGCTCTTTAAATGAAAACAGCCACTGCCCCATGACATCTGGAATACTTGTGGCAGACAGAAAGTGTGAGGCATTCATGTTCAATCGAATCACGAGTGTGTGTACATTGCTGTCAGCTGAGCAGTCTCTGAAGCTTACTAGAAGCAGCAACTTCTGGTCTGGGAAGCTTATTTGCGAGGATATGAGCAGCGTAGATGATTGGGCACAAGGAGTTGTTAGTAGGCGCAGTCCACCACCACCACCACCACCTCCTCTAGGCATTGCGGCCGGAGCTGCCACCATCAGCTCGCTGACTGTGAAGACAGGGCAAGAGGACTCTGCGGTGGCGGTGACGTGGTCTGCTGGCACGCAGAGCGTCCCATCGGCCTCGGATCCGTCCTTCTTCGTGACGTGTGTGGCGTCTGGAGCCTTGTGCCCCACAAGCCCCACCTTCGACATCAGCAGGCCGGAGTCCCAAGTGCTGACGGACGTCACTGGGCTCAGTGCGGGCACCTCGTACGACTGTTACGTGGTGGCCAAAAGTTATAATGATGTCGGTGTATGTTCCTTACCAGAGTCAATATCTACTGAGGGCCCTGCACTGCTCTCTAACTGGAAGCTTGTGGCGAATTTAAATGGTATAGAGTCATGGGATCTTCGCGCTAACTTGTTTTGGCTGGGTGCAGTAATCAGAGGAAGTTTCTCTGCAGAAACAGAGGGTTTGATTTTCGAAAAAGGAGGCACCACTTATGGAGTCGTGTTATACATTTATCAGGGTGTCTTGTATGTTCAAGGTGGTAGAGGAAGTAATATAGGAGGATCTCTTGAGTTGTCATACACAGTGACTTCTTCAATATCTAAGATTGAGTTTGGCATCGACTTCAAAAATCAGTGGTTCAAGTTGGCCGTTAATGGATTGGTGGTCGACGAAGCCACACAGACGTCATACACTAGCTATGCAGCCGGAGGCGACTTGGGCGGTACAGGGAAAATATATGGTGCAGCAGCGCTGTACCGCGGCAGTCCTCAAGCCTTGACCAAAGGCACTGTGACATCCTGTGCTATATATACATTTTGAAGTGATTGTCATCTTGACTTGAATTTTATGGTTTGCATCGCTTATACGTCAAAAGATACCTTTTGTCGAATAATAGAGGATACATTGTCCTGTATGAAAGATCTAGAGGAAGTGATTTCAAGCATTGGTAGAGGCACACAGTATCCTGGGCATGTGGCTGTCGCTGCCGTCCTTAATCGTATTCTTAGCAGACAAGAAATCACCAACGTGCATGGAATCCTCCAGGGATGGGCTCGCATGCAGCATTTTAATACATAAATACATCAATAAATCTCAGCATCGGTTCCATGCTGACAATCATCACCTTGGTTCTCTCGACCTGGCACGATGCCTGAAAAATTCCCTAAAAATAAATGTAATTCTTACAATATAATGGATTTGATTCACTGTTAGATATTTAACGTCCAACAGAGGTTGCGAGGCGACAATATTTCTCTCTCGTCGTTCCAAACCGAAAGCAAGCTTATGGACAGCATTGCAATGCTGTTTCTAGACTAGTATATTCATAGATAATTATAATATGATTCGAACTATATTATTCGGTCAAGGGTCCCGGAACGCAGAGAGACTAAAGGTTGTTTTCCAAAGAAGAGGGACAAGCGGCAGCACGACACAGGCTCTCGAGCAACAGACTCGAGATGCAAGGCAGGCAGCCTTGCTCGGGGGAGGAGAGGAGAGGATATCAAAACAGCATAGTAAAGGAAAGTTGACAGCGCGAGAACGACTTGCAGCGCTCTTAGATGCGGGGAGTTTCAATGAAATTGGTACATTTGTTCAGCATAGGACGCATGATTTTGGGATGGAAGAGTACATGTATTACGGAGATGGGGTGGTGACTGGGTCGGGCACCATTTTTGGGAGAGATGTGTTTGTAGCATCGCAAGATTTTACAGTGTTTGGAGGGAGTGTGGGGGAAATGCATGCCAGGAAGATGTCTCATCTGATGCAGCGGGCCATCAAGGTTGGCGCTCCACTGATTTCACTCATTGACTCTTCTGGTGCTCGGATCCAAGAAGGGGTGAGGAGCTTGGCGGGATACGCGGATATATTTCAACAAAATGTAGATGCTTCTGGAGTAGTTCCTCAAATATCACTCATTCTTGGTCCCTGCGCGGGGGGCGCTGTCTACTCTCCAGCACTCACAGATTTTGTCTTCATGGTGGAAAATTCAAGCTACATGTTCTTGACTGGTCCTGATGTTGTCGAGTCTGTGACTGGTGAAAAAGTCACGAAAGAAGAGCTAGGAGGATCAACTGTCCATACAGTCACATCAGGTGTGGCGCATGGATCGTACAAGCACGAATTAGATGCCTTGGCAGCCATGAGGCAGTTGCTGACGTATTTGCCGAGCTCATGCAACGATACATCTCCTCGACTTGCCCAGATTGACCCCATCGATAGAGACATACCGTATCTAGATGCGTGTATTCCAGAGTCTGACACAGCATCCTATGATATGCATGATATCATAGAACCCTTGGTCGATGGTTCTGAATTCTTTGAAATTCATGCACGGTACGCCCCCAACATCATTGTGGGGTTTGCCCGCATGGGAGGCATCAGCATCGGCATAGTCGCAAATCAACCCAACCATCTTGCTGGATGCTTAGATATAGATGCATCCGTCAAAGCAGCTCGGTTTGTCAGATTTTGTGACGCATTCAATATTCCTCTTTTGACCCTATGTGATGTTCCTGGCTTTCTGCCAGGAACATCTCAAGAAGCAGATGGGATAATTTCTCATGGAGCAAAGCTATTATACGCCTACGCCGAAGCATCCGTTCCAAAGATATCTTTAATAGTTCGAAAAGCGTACGGTGGAGCATACGTGGTCATGTCATCGAAAAATCTGCGGACAGATGTGAACCTGGCTTGGTCGACAGGCAAGATTGCCGTCATGGGGTCAGCCTCTGCTGCCCGCATCCTTCATCCACGGGACGATGCCAAAGCCCTTGAACAACGAATCAAAGAATACGATGATGCCTTCAACAACCCCTTCCAAGCTGCCAAAGATGGCTTTATAGACGACATCATCGCCCCAAGAGACAGTAGGAAGCGAATCTGCAGGGAACTCGACAGGCTAATGAATTCAAACAACAAACAGCCAACCATGAGCGGGAAAAAGCACGGCTGCGGTCCTATTTGAATTCAATTGTAATTTGATATACCATGGGTATTGATGGGTTCCATCAGTACACAAAACATTATCTCGAGCGGCGCCATATTCAACAATACGAGCGCCAACGAATTGGAATTGATGCCTCAGGATGGCTCCATCGGGGAGGGGTACACTACGCTTGGGATATTCATATGAATCAACAACCATGGAAGAATATCACAGGAGCCCAAGCCCCTTGGGTGGAATTTCCAATCCGAATGTTGAACATGTTGTTGAGTCATGACATTGAACCAGTCTTTGTATTTGATGGTTGTCAATCGCCAGCCAAGGCACCGACTCGAGCTATGAGAGCAGCGAAGAAGGAGAGGGCCCGCGAGAGGGCAATGGAATTCCAGTCTCAGGGACGACAACAGGATGCTGCACGGATGATGCAACAGGCATTTGATGTGACACATGACATGGCAAAAGATTTGATAGACGAGCTCCGGAAGCGTCAGATCGAGTTCATTGTGGCACCATATGAAGCTGATGCGCAGTTGGCGTATTTGGCTAACATACCTGTGGACAAGGGCGGAGTACATGCCATCATGAGTGAGGATTCAGACTTGGTTGCCTATGGGTGTCGTGTAGTGTTATTTAAAAGTTCTCTGGATGGATACGTTGAAGAATTGAGGAAAGATGTGCTTTTAGGACCATCAGAAGATGTTGTGAAACGATTCATGGCGCTGGAAGAAGAAAAAGCGGGGTTTGTCTCTGGTGATGAGAAGAAGACGAGCTTGAAGAAAAGGACACGGCCCGTCACATTTGACGGATGGACAGATGATCAAATGTGTTTGCTATGCATTCTATCTGGCTGTGATTTTCTCCCTAGTATACACGGGATGGGATTCAAACGAGCCCATGAGATTGTGGCAAGGGCCAAGACCATGGACAAGGCACTGAGGCAGATTCGTCAGAACAAGCGATGGCAACCATACATGAAGGAGGGCTACGTCGCGAATGTCGCCAAAGCTTTCCAAACATTCCGATATTCTCTCGTGTATGATGTATCGTCGGGTCGAGCCGTCTTTATGAGAGAGTTGCCAGAGGACCTTGCCAAGAGCAATGACCTCGTCCATCTGGGTCCATCTCTGGATGATGGCCTTATCCAAAGCATCGTCAAAGGGCTGGTTCATCCACATTCTAAGAAATTGTATTCTGAACAGCGCCATCATCAAAAGGGACCGATACAGATGATGATGCCGCCGCGTGAACCAGCAGCCATAGCCACCACACAACAAGGCCACGATTGTTGTGACACTGGAGTGAACAACAACATGATGCCAGGCGACAACACACCACATGTCAACGTAGAAAAGAATGCGAATACTACCGAGAAGAAGGAGAAGAAGAGACAATGTGACACATCACTCGCACCCAGTCAAAAGGAGGAGAAGAAGAAGAAGAAGAAGAAAAAAAAGACGGTGGACTTGGTGCAATTGCACCCAAATGCCATCCAAGCAGCCCGCAGAAAGATCCGAGACTACTTCAAAACAAAAACAACCTCTGCCAATCTCTTGCAAACCAATAATAATCAATACCCTTCATAATTGTAATATTGTTTACTGAATGAATACGCGGGTGTTGCTGTAGTATTTGAGAGTACTCGCCCTGGTACAGGACACAAAGAAAAGAATGAACTAGACACCAGCGATGACCAGTGACTATAAATGAATCATATACATAGAAATACAATGACACAGACTGATGAAGAACAGGGTTATGCGACACATGGCACAGGTGTGGTTGTGAGGCCTGTCGACAACGACCAGTCCCCAGCACATGATGATTGCCACGATGATGATCACGCATCGCCTCCATCTTCTTCTTATTATTATTCTTCCTCTGAAGCAGCAGCAATGAGGGATGATGATGAGAGTGATGCTGCTGCAGCGAAGCAGCAGCAGCAGAAGACCTTAGCCAAAGGGGCAGAGTGCAGAATATGCCTGTCCTCTGAGCAATCTGAATCATTTGTGCAACCCTGCCTATGCGATGGGTCGCTGAAATACGCCCATCTGCATTGCTTGAAATCGTGGGTTCATGAGAGGCAAAGACTCTCGTGTGAAATTTGCAAAGCCAAGTATGCAGAGCCACTCTTACCAGAGCTCAAGGAGGAGATGCATGATCCAGACCATGCTGGCTCTGGAGGATCTGTCACTAGGCAGGGATACACGGTGGATGACAATCACTCTCCTAGGGTATTCATTCTACCTGGAATGGCTCATGATGGATCAAATACGAGGCAGAGGAACAATAACAAAGCACTCATCAACATTTTCATCATTGCCTTTGTCATCATTGTGATTGTTGTCATTCTGGTTGTCTTGGGACTGAATGCCAGCCAGCACACCTGGGCAGCCGTCTTGTTACGAATCATTGCCTTCGGGCTCCCCCTGCTGATTATTGGCCGAGCATTCATCGTATGCTGCGAGATGAGAAGAACCTCTGCAACACTTTCCAATCAGCATACATATGATAATCCCAGGAGTACGAATGCTAGTAGCTTTTATGTCATGTCGTAGTAGCTCTCTTTCTTTCTTTTTTTTCATTCTTCTTTGTCCTTTCTTCTTGTCATGTAATCATACCTAGATCCAGTCTCTTTCTATGAGAGATCTCTTCTCTCAACAGAGAAGGGAGCCAGATCTTCGAAGAGAATTCTCTGTTGCAATGTGCGAATGATCATTCACACTCATGATGATGATGAGTCGGGGTTACTCCAATCACTTGTGCCATACTCCTTAGTCCTTTAATTTTAAATATTACAAGTAAATATCTCAAGGTCTCCTTCGCGCATCGTGACAACAACGAGCAGACTAGTATAATAATAATCATGTTGGCTCTACTCCGGCGAGAAGCTTTTAAGAAAGCAGCCACCTCAGCGTGTGGGACTCTGACTCAGAAAAGAAACGTAGGAAATTTACCAGTGAAATCGAACAAGTATATTGAGGAATTTGGGGCACGCAGAGAGACGATTGAAAAGGAATTCGAGTGGGATGGACCAACGCTGAGGAGAATAGCGGTGTGGGGTCTTCTTGTGCCATATGGTGTGTATCAGATGATGTTGTTTGAGTTTGATAAGACGGATGCGTTTGGGGGTAAACCGAAGAGGGATATGTGGGGGAGTCCATCAGCCAAGCACCAGTCATAGTTCCTGAACTCCATTGGCATCGTCATCATTGTTCGTGGCCGTAGTTGTGGTAGATATTCGTCATTGTTATTCTTGTTGCTCTGTAATAATAATCAATTCTCCGTTGTATACCATGATCATGATCCATAAGCATCTATTCCATGTGGAATACAATGCATTCCACCAACTGTTTGGGCGGATCAACTCGATTGTGGGTTTTCTATTAGCCCCGCCCACCGGATTTTCTCAGAATTGGACCTGATTCTGTAAAGTGGTAATTTGAACCAAATCGACCCTAAATGGGCTTTCATCAACCCTTTCGATACATTCAAACATCCTACACGCCGGCAAATGTCATTAGGTACCCGGGAAAAGCCTCAATGATGATGATCTACGGCAAATAGCCTGGATCTGCATCTCAGCTTCAGATCTGTCACAGAGACTGCCTGAAACGGGTCCATTTCCAAGCACTTTCCGAGCAAAATACACATGTTATGCCTTTTAGAGATATCGAATGGACGAATTGGGTTTAGGACGAAGGAAACAACAGAAATCATAATGAAGGCGAAGGGCATGGTCAGAGGATGCTTGAATTTTGCCCTGTGTCGTCACCTCTCTAGTATCTGGCGTGAAATCGAATGCCGAATCTAGATGTTGTATATCTTGGTGTATCATGAGAGTATTTTGGGATGATGAACCTTGCGAAATTCGCCAGGGCTTTGGGGCACAAGGCTCGTACAGAGGCCATGCCATGGACAGTGATCCAGGCAAGATTTAAATCTGAGAAATTTCTCAATTTAAATTTAGAACACAGGATCAGCCACAAGCGAGAGGCTTGTCTCGAAGTGGTAACTTGGCTTGTACCCTCAGTCAAAATGAGCCTTCGATGGACACCTCCTCTCCTGAAAAAGGGGACTTCTTTTGACTAGTCTCCGCGATTGGTTCCTCACAAGGGGTAATAGGCAGCGTTTACTTCGCGAAGTGCTCAACTTTATCGCGAACAAAAAGAAGATTCGCCTGTACTCTGAAATCGGCATAGTTCGGTGAATCTGGAAACCCTGGTTCCAGCAAAGTCGGTACGACGTGTCTACTGCGCAGTTCGATCGCTCGCCGGCGCCGGCGGGAAATTCCTGGCGCCAGGAAAGATTCCCTTGGATTTGCACACGGGTTTGGGTCCCACTGATGCCTTCCACCATGTGCACTCCATCCATACTGGTTATTGGGATTATATTTTTCCACCCAATTCGAGGAGAAAGTTTGAGAAAATTCGGACTAGAGTTCGGTGTATTTCTGAGGCATCAAGGCCTGGTAACTATTGTCACGTCGCCCAAACGGCTCTAATGTAACCCTGCATCTTGAGCCAAACCATAGGTTCTGGTTTTGGTCACAAAATTCCCCTTGTTTTACATATAAATAGTACATTTGCTCAAAATATTGTATCTTTATCATTATAATTGCTCCTTGTATCTGACAGATTTCTCGTGGTGCCCTGTGCTTGGGGTATATGCCTTCTTGAGAGGCGCAACTAGCCTAGCGGACGAATGGACTTGGTAAAAGAAGCTTACGAAATCTTTCGTGACGGTGATGCCGGTGTGCCATCTGCGCAGCCGAGGGGGGCTGCAAACGGAGATGGTGATGCGGCAGCCTTGGACCTTAGAGACCCTCTATGGGGTACCCCCACCGGTGTCCAGGTCGT
Organism: Picochlorum sp. BPE23; assembly: GCA_025209345.1. NCBI lineage: Eukaryota > Viridiplantae > Chlorophyta > Trebouxiophyceae > Picochlorum > Picochlorum sp. BPE23. Next base: position 131,873 of record JANSVD010000003.1, on the reverse strand, counting down.
GGAAGGCAAGTCTCCACCTGATAGCGACAGTCTCATAGCAGTGCATGATATAAATATTCATGATGCCAGTGTGGATTTGGACTTGTTGGCAATGAAGTCAGTCAATGACAGCGTCGTGCATCCAGCATCCTTGGACCACATGCCAGCTGATGCTGCCATGCAGGATCTTCATGACGCCGGTGGACCCAAGAAGAAGAGATCTTCTCAGAGGCAAAGGCGTTATAGAAAACGAAAGCAACAAGAGTATGAAGATTTGAAAAAGAAGTATAAGGCAATGCACTCGCAGTGGATGCATGCGCAAGAGGTAAACAGCACCCTAAAAAGGCGAGAAACAGAGCTGTCAACCTTGGCGCGGAGTAACGATCGCGTTCAACTGGTCTTGAATATGGAACGAGATGCAAAAGTCTTGGTTGATAGGAGTGGCAGGGATCAGCTTCCAGGAGAAGGAGCATCTGGTGGGGATGTGCACCGTTGTCTGTCCTCCTGTGTGGATAATACTGAACCACATGCTCTTTTGCGGAGGATAGATCAATTCACAGGAAGCATGTTTCGAGATCTGCTGGGCAAACTCCTCCTGGAATGCAACAAGAGGACTGGAGCGGAAATACCGAGATCGGAAGAGAGATTGAGGTCATTACTTGATGAGAGGAACAAGGAGATCCGTGCCGCGGCCGGGAAGATTCCAATGGGTCTTCTGACATACCTCTCGCGAGGTTGTGAGGAGACATGCCATTTCCAAGGAGTGGCCCATGTAGTGGACTACCTGCAGCTGACTGATGAGCAGTCCAAACATCTGAGCAATTTGGGCCAAACCCTTAGGGCCCATTGGATCCGGTCCATCACCGTGTTGGAGAACGAAAAAGATGATTGGTCGACTCATCAGACTGTCCTCGACCGTGGCGGCCTGAATGGCCTGATGGCGGCAGCACAGAGAGCAGCGAATGGTCATCAAAAGTTGCAGCAAGTTTCCCAATCTCAAACCAGCATGCTCACGAATCTCTTTCTGAAGGTGGGACACATTTTGACGCCACGACAGAACGCAAGGATTGCGATTCTTCCTGGATCGCCATTATCCCATGCGTGTCAGCTGTGCTTGGCAATGTGTGAAACTACAGCAGAGTAGTAGTCAATTTATACTGCTAATAATTTGGTCTTCCTATTGATACTATTTACAATAACTGGTCTTGCATGTTATTTTTGCTTTCATTTCAATTCAATGTCTGCTGGCAAGCAGAACAGAAGTTGGCCCTCCAGGGAATGACTTGGAATACCATACATCCGATACATCCCATGCGCAAATGCGTCATGCCTCAACGTAGAAATTCCTGACCGGCCGATTCTGTCCACGGATATGCAAACCGTTGCCGGCAAACCCTTGGCAATTCCCAGAGGCAATTTAACCTTCCCCATGGCTTGAATTGGTACCTACAGATGGTCCTGTGCGCAAAATGCAGTCCCTCTTTTGCTCTCACCCCATACCGGAACTTATACACCGCAGTGTTTGGACAGCACAGCGGACACCTGTCGACTTTGGAGAGACAATTCGGTGATCGAGATTCCCAAGGCCCTCGAGATGGGGGATTGATAGCACCAAAACACCAACAACCTCCTCTGCATCCAAAATATATGTTGCCACGAAACCCCTATGCATTGTGGTCATTGGGGGCCCAATCCCCAGGGTAGAGGGAAAGAGAGTTGGCAGGGGCATGAAGCGATTCTTCCAATAATCGCTGCCTTTCTTTCGGAGAGAGAATGGGAAGACACCATCCATAGGGATCTCTTCCAAACACATCAAAAAAGTTCTCTCGCCAACCACCCTTGTCATGAGGCCATGGTATGATGGGGACCTTTTCATACGCTTCTATGGTTGTCATGTTCTTTGCGATCAGATTCCAATGCATGACGATGAACCCAATGAGGGCGAGAGAGAAGGATGCTGTGAATACAAATGACATGAATGATATGAGGAGTGGCCATACTGGGAGGATACTAGATGTTGATGTGACGAATGCAACGCATGGTTTGAATAGGAGCACCGCACTCATGATGCATGCGATGCATGCCCACATGAGGAACAGAACGAACGATTTGTAATTCAGCATACCGATGGTGTTGACCATCCAGACGCAGTAGTGGTCCATTCGTAGCACACATTCATTCATCATGGAGCAGTGATGCGACCGAGGAGGCTTCCATTTCTGCACATAGTATATATAAATCGATACCATGATGAATAAACTAAAAGTATGGTGGTTCGTACACGTACCCTGCATTTCTTGCACCACCTTGGTCGAGTGGCATACATGTATGCCAACTGAAATTTGGATCCATCCGTTGGTGTGGCCTGCTCCAATGCCTGCTCATATCCTTCCAACACGGATTTCCTATATCCATCATCGTGTTGCAAATACTGTCTCTGAGACTCGTCTTCAAAGGGATACCACGCTGCTGGGACCTCCCCAGGGCTATCCAGCACTGTCCTGATGTAACACCACACCAGCATCGCAACACATGAGCCATACATGAAAGACATGATGGCATACCCCAACTGAGTCATTACATTGACATTACCCATACCAGGAATAAGAACATGCCTCCATACCGCATAATTAGCCATACAGATGAGGAAAAATACCATGCCCACCATGGTGGTTTTGCCAATATGTTTCAAACACCATGTGCACTGCTTGAACACATTAAGGGCAAGGATACTCTTCATGACTGCTGCTATTCTGTATTATTTATTGCTCTACTACTATGCATTCTTGGTGCTGAAAAGGGTATTCAAAGAAGCAGCAGTTGAGTAAGTGTGCCTTGCAATTCCTGGATACAATCATCTCCCTCCTCCGACAATACAAGAGCCTGTGTCTCTGATAATAACATATATATTCTAGCTTTATAGACAGTAGAATCCAGTGTCTGTGTCAAGAGCCTGATGAGCCTGATGGCAGGATGTCGTAAATCGAACATTAAGGAAGAATTCGAAACCCTGGATGGATGTCAAAATTCTGTCTCTCTCAAATGTGGATTTCTTATAATATGCATGCAAATGATCTTTGAATACCTTCCTCAGGATCGAGAGGGTTGCTGGTGTGTTTTTGGTAGAAAGTCGTGTTGCATGGATATGTAAACTCCACATTGAAATTTCTTACAAGAGGAGTAGAATGTCGATGCGTTTGAAGCATCATAGGATGAGGGTGGTTGGATATTCAACTAATTCAATAGATATGGGAAGCGAGAAGGGAGGTAGTGGTTCGGTTGGGGAATTTTGCTGGGAAGGACATGTCAGTGGTGTACGGTTTTGTTCTGCATCGATGGGGGTGTTGGCGACGAATGCGTCAGAGACGATGGCGTATGTTTGGGATGGCAAGCGAGTGGCAATTCAGGAGTATGGCAAGGAGGGAAGTCAGTGTGATGGGAGGGAGCATGTGTCTTCTTCTTCTCAGGAAGTTGCCGTGTCCTGGGTGGGTGATGCACAGAGGCATATTCGGCGTCGGATTGAGAGCTTGCACTCTGCGTTTTTTCCGAGGCGTGATATGGTGACACCAGGTAAGCAATTTGAATATATGTGTACTATTATCTGTACAAGTGACTCATACCATGTGTGTGTTTCTGCAGACTATTGGGAGTATGTGAAATGGAGAGGATGGCACAGGCTGTTTTCGTCCATGGTGTCTATTTTCTCTACTCAAAGTCTTCTTCTTGCGGTTGGTGTTGGTGCGAAAAAGACGCTTCCAGCAGCTGCTGGGATCAATTGGGTGTTGAAAGATGGGTTGGGGCGTCTTGGACGCCTGACGGTTGCGACACGGTTTGGAGAATCGTTTGATTCTGACCTCAAGGTATGTGTGATTTCTTTCTTTTATTGCAATACCTGAACCATTTTTTTTAAAAAAGAAGATGAATATGATGTGCAGAGATTTAGATTTGCTTCCTCGCTCGTGTACGGAGGAGCAGTTGCACTGGACTATTTAACCCCTCTGATGCCTGCATATTTTTTGCCCATGGCAGCAGTTGCTAATATTGGAAAGTCTGTAGGATTGACGACATATATTGCAACACAGCCTGCATTTTTTAAATCTTTTGCAAAGTCGGAGAATATTGCAGATATATCAGCAAAAGCTCAGGCCCAACAAATGGCTATAGACACTCTGGGTTTGGCCCTAGCAGTATCACTCAACCTTGCCGTGAGGCGGCATGATACGGCGCGGAGGTTTCTACCACTGGCATTGTTTCCGATTTTAGTACCTGCAGATTTGTATTCTATTTATAATGAGCTCCGATCGGTTCATCTGCGGACGTTGAATAAAGAGAGGGCAGAATTTCTTGCCAAGGCTTGGGTAGAACATGGGCATGTGCCAACTCCGGATGTGGTGAGCAGACAAGAGAGGCTTATTTTACCGCCGCTGACAGCATTAGGGACATATCCTTTGACTATTATGCCATTAGAGGAATCTTTGAAAACGAAAGACAGTGTTGATGCGTTTATACAGCCATTGCAAAGGAAGAAGAAGAAGTACTTCCTTTCTGTTGAGAATGCTCCACGAAGAGATGTGTCTGTCACACTCCGACATGATGCGGAGACACGAGATATTTTGGAGATGATTTTAGTCGTTGCGTACATGCGGCGTGATATGTCAAAGATGAGTGACATGAACGCGCACGGCCCAGGGAGTTGTTCTGTGAGTGAGAAGAGCAGGGCAGAGCGGCGTGCAATATCTGCATTGCCTCGCTTCCTCCAACAACTGAAGGAAGCTGGATGGCAAATTGACCCCATTACATTAAGCAGGACTGAGAGAATATTTTACAAGTAATAAATAAATAATTATTGTGTTTGAGGTTTCTTCCCTCCAAGACCAGAAGGCTTTTTCTTCTTCTTTGTCTTCTTCTTCTGTGTATCATGCATTGCACTGGCAGGTGTGGAAGAAGAAGAGGGATCTGGAACCGAGACATCTGGTACTCTTTGATCGGTTCGAGAGAGAACTTTGGGGGCAGTGCCGGCGGCAGGCTTCTTGTTGAGCACTTGAGCAGGAGGCACTGGCTTTCCACCTGAAGAATCTTGCTTTTTCTCCTCCCCGGTCTGTTGAGCACCGCCTTTCTTCTTCTGATTCTTCTTCTTTCTTCTCTGATTCCCTCCCTTGTTTTTGTTGTCCTCCTCAGTGCTGCTCTTCTTTCCCTCCATCATGTTGTTCTCCTTCATCATCTTTTGCTTTGGGAGCCTCCCCTTTGAATCACCTGTCCTTGCTTTATTTTGATTCCTTACTTGATCTTGATGCCTCTTTGTCAAAAACTCCATCAGTGGAGTCACTTTGACACCTTCAGCAGAAGCTGCATTCCCCTGCCCTTCTTCCTCTTGAGTTGACACAACAGGATGACCGTACACAGGCTTGCCCTCTGCTGCCTCCAACGCAGCACAAAAGTCCTTGAATCCCTTATCACACTCTATAGTCCCTTCCAACGTATTTTTCTTCCCTGTTGGCGCACCACCACGCCGATTCGGAGCATACATGACCACAACATGCTCCCCAGGAAACACCTCCTCTTCTATGCTTCTTTTGAAATCCCCAACCATGGCTTTGGGGCCCTTCCACCTCAAATACGCCCGCCCATCTCTCATAAATGATTTCCTACACACCATCCATAAAGAATATCGACTTTCATACCATCACATCAACCAAAAATAATAATAAAAGCCAGAGCCAGTCCAGGTATCACACACCTATCATTCCCAGGAATGAAATTGACCCGATCTACATGTTTCGACCATGCATGTGAGTCCAATGCCGTATGTAATTGTGCCTCAGTCAGTCCAACAGGCAGTCGACGGATAACCAATTTCAGACCAGGCTGGGAGTGACGCTTCTTCTTCGAACGTGCTTGCTGCTCATTCGATACGCTCTCTTGTCCCATCGTCCATCTTTTTTTTAACAAATGGATTAATTATGTCTACTAGAACCCATGACGTGACCTTGTTTCGATCGACTGCAATTCCGTATTTTGAACATCGACCGCAATTGCCGTTTTGCCATCTGACCGTCATGGCTACAAGAGATCCAAGGCACGGCGGTGCCAATGTAATTATACTCTGCATTTTCAGATTCCAAGACCCTGTCTGCTATGGCCGAGAATAATGGCCTCATTGTTGGGGTGTATCTGATATCCTTGGTGGTCAAAGTGCTGCTTATTCCAACCTACAGGTCCACCGACTTTGAAGTTCACAGAAACTGGCTGGCAATAACGCACTCGAAACCATATGGAGAATGGTACAGCGATGGCGCTTCAGCATCAGAATGGACATTGGATTATCCTCCACTGTTTGCATGGTTTGAGTGGGCTCTGTCCCAGTGCGGAGCTCTTGTGGACCCAGGCATGGTCAATGTGGACAATTTGGGGTATGAAAGCGATGCAACTGTCGTGTTTCAACGATTGACAGTTATTATCTCAGAAGCTGTGCTGGTATTCGGCGCATTGTTTGCGATGCACGGGACCTCTATTAGCAAGAAGGCGTTGGCAGTCTTTTTGGTGGCAGCACACCCAGGCCTCTACATTGTGGACCACATCCATTTTCAGTACAATGGGATGTTGCTGGGTTTATTAGCTTTATCAATATATTTTGCAACGTATGGGAATGATGCGCTGGCGACAGCAACCTTCACAACGCTGTTGTGCATGAAGCATATTTACTTGTACGTCGCACCAGCCTTTGGGGCATATTATCTTGGGCTGTTATGGGATCTGCCACTTGGTCAGAGCGTCACGCTATTCATTACATTAGCTGCTGTTGCATTGAGCGTATTAGCGGTGTCATTTGGCCCATTCATAGGAAAAGGTATGCTGCCTCAGATTATTTCTCGGTTATTCCCAATTCAGAGGGGCCTGGTTCATGCATACTGGGCGCCAAATTTCTGGGCTCTCTATGCTGCGTTAGACAAAGGATTATCCATTGTGTTACCTCGCATTGGAATGGAGAGGTTCGTGAGCGGCACCAAGGCAAATTTAACCGGTGGCTTGGTGGGTATGAGCTCCTTTTCAGTACTTCCTGAAGTGACATCATCCACGACCTTTATCATCACCGTGTGTGCCATGATGCCCGCACTCATTCATATCATTCGGAGACCATATCCTGGTACGCTTGTGGAGACTGTCGTGTACTGCTCTTTGTGTTCCTTTTTGTTCGGCTATCATGTCCACGAAAAGGCCATCCTCATGACACTCATCCCAATGGCCATCATGGTGGCCAAGGCTCGGCATGGAGATCGTATGGCTGGTCTGTATATGTTCTTGACAACGATCGGAACCTATTCCCTGTTCCCGCTGCTCACAGAACCACAGGAATACCTCATTAAGGTGTTTCTGCTGCTGACATATCTGATCATTGCTGTCCCTTGGCTCATGCGTGAGGGTGTTCTATCAAGAACAGCCGGGCATAGCAGATTGGAGAAGATATATCTCATGGGTATAGTGCCTATTGAGCTGTACTGCTCGTTTGGACATGGCATGGTATTCAAAGATCGGTGGCCTTTTATTCCATTGATGCTCATTTCAGTATACTCTGCCATTGGAATTGTGTACGCATGGGGAGTCATGGGGATGTCGTACATTGGCACAGGTCAGCATAGAGAAAAGATTAAAATTAAATAAGACAAGGATGAGAGTGATCAGATCGGGTATGCAGGGGCCAGTCAGGGCACAGACAGGGGCTAGGGCTTTGGTTGCCCATGTCGGTGTTCTAGGAAATAGGTGCGTATGCATGGCCTTTCGGCATAGCCTGAGATCTTTGCACCACAAATGTGGTATGAGAGATTCATGGAGATGGTGCAGAGTCGCTACGTATACCTTTGAGGGCAGGCCTCGTCAGCTGCACCACATGCGTCAGTCTGGTTTGGACTCGATTTGCGCATCGAGCACAGCTAGTAATCCATATGAGGCTCTTGAGTCGGTGACGTGTGATTTGGATTCGTTTCCAGACTGCAAGTTCTTCAGAGTTGAGGCAATCGTCAGGCCCTGGAGGATTCCAAAGTTGGTGGAAGTTTTGAATTCTGCTGGCATTCGTGGCATGACGGTGTCGGATGTGCTTGGTGCTGGAGTTCAGGGAGGATCTCGAGAGAGATTTAGAGGGACGGAGTTTGGGGGTGTCGGGAATTTGTTGGTAGATAAGAGTAGAATTGATATTGTTGTGACGAGGGCACAGGTGGATGCTGTTGTCCGTCTGGTTTGTACGTCATGTTATACAGGAGAGGTTGGGGATGGGAAAATTTTTGTGCACCCTGTCGCAGAAGTAGTTCGAGTGCGTACTGGTGAGACTGGTGCTGTAGCTGAGCGCATGGCTGGTGGTATGTCAGATTTACAGAAAAGCACATTGTAAATACAACTTTGATATCCCTACTCCTTCTTGCTCTTCTTTTTGCTCTTTTTCTTGCTGCTACTATTGTCTTCATGTTCGTCCCTCTTCTTTTTCTTCTTCTTCTTCTTCTTCTTGTCCTGTTTGTCTGATGATAACAAGGCTTGTTGTGTGTCCTTTGAATCATTGGACCCGAATAAATCTTCAAATTCCTTCTTCGTTGCTTCTACAGATTCAAAACGATGCTCCCATCCTTTCTCATCCTTCTTCACATCATCAACCCGGCACCTCTGAAGAAGAGCAGGTCCACGATGCGTACCAGCAATCCGTTCCTCTGCCTGTGCGAGTTCCAGGGCGATCTGTTTCTTCTCTGCCGCTCCAGCTATTCCAAAGCATGTATCTACAAATTTATTTCCAGACCCAAATGACGCAACATCTGCCCACGCCCCGTCAATTTTCTTGATGAGGTCATGCGCCCGCCGTGCCCCTGTGTCTTCATGCTGCAAATATGCTTCCAGCACTCTACATCCTCCAGCATCCAAGGCAATCTGTGCAACCTCCTTTTTTGAAAGATTCTCTAACGCCTTATTCCACTCAACAGCCATACCCTTTGGGTACTGGAAGAGAGACACCAGCGCTGCACACCCCAGTGGAGAAAGCCTGCCAGTCTGTCCACCAAGCTCCACAGTCGTATCCAGGGTAATCAGACTATGCAACGGCGTCTTTGCCTCCTTAAATGACGTATTCAATGCATCCCATAACGTTTTGGAACACTCGGACTGCAAACAATTCAATCTTGCAGCTGCAGCAAGCAACACAGTAACCACCCCTCCTCTCCGACCCAACAGCAACCCACCAAAACAATCCTTCAAATCTTCAAACATTCGTTTCAATTGCTGCGATTTTTTAACATGAGCAATGGCTGCTTGAACCGTAAAATTGGCCGATGGATGCTGTGCTAATGCTGGAAGTCTTCCTTTGAAACCATTTGTACACAGCTTGCTAAACAACCCATCAGGGGCAGCCAACAGAGCCGCCTCCACTATATGACTTCCAGATCTATCCGTCATCAATCTATACAACGTATCAGACGTGATAGAATCAGCACCAACTGCAGGATTCCCTCCAAGCAAACATATAACAACATCTGATCGCAGCTGCTCATCCCCTACTCGCCCAACACCCTCCAATAATGCCTTTAAAAACGGACCAGCGAAAGGACTCGTCTGTAAATCGTGAATATCCCTCACTGTCACCTCATCCGAGACAAATTGCTTGCACACCTTGTCCAACAAATCCACCCTCGGGGCAACCGATGGACCACTCCCCTGCCCACCATCCACCTTTTTCGCAAGATTCATCCTCGCACCATGTGCATACGATCTATTATCGCTTTGTGCATTCTTCCTGTTCTTCTGCGACGAGGATGGATCCCTCAGCTCTCCACACAATACACCCACCAACCTCCTCCCAACAAAAGATCCATACTTTGAACTAATCATATCAAACAGATGCGCACACGCCACGTCCGTGAATTCTTCCAGCACATCATCCAATTTCCAACGGTCATAGTACATTCGCCTCACAATCGTATCCAGCAACGTCTCCAACACATGAGACCCAAATGGACCCCTGCACCACAATTCCATTCAGTACCCATTAAGTAAGCCATCAGAACACATAGATAACCTACGATGTACATATAAGACCCAGATTATCGTCCTTGATGCAAATCCCAGCAAACTGTTTCAATTGCGCATGCGATGCATGACCAATCAAAGCCTCGACGATCCGACTACACTCTGCATCCGTCACAATATCCACTTCCCTCCCCTGAATCTCTTCAAAGACATTCCCAATCAGTATCTCCTGCTCCTCAGACGACGATCCATCCTCCACGAGTGTTTTAAAATGAGCGTCAACCTCTCGAAAGTATGATTGCGTTTCTGAATCTAATCGACTGTATCGCTCCATTCTAGTTCTACATGTAAAAAGTATTATTCATTATCAGGCTGGTGTGGACGAATCAGGACAACCTGCTGCGGCAATGGACTCTCCACGGTCAGGTACAAGTAATGATATTTATACTCCTGCCCCTCCTTGTACATATCCGCATGCACAACAGCCCTTCCAGAGGGACCCTTGGCATGAAACTGCAACTGAACATGCTCAACGCCATTCGCATCATTATAGATACGGTGAGGAATGCGCTGACGAGCTGATCTATTACGAGATTCTGTCCCATAGGCATGAATGGGGCTTCCCAACCGAATAGTCACCCGAGGATCATCTTCAATCCTTGCCAAAGCTTTGGAATAACATGTGTATTCTTTGGGGGAAAATAAAAGCTCCGAAAACGCAGCATACAGCACGGCCGCTGCAAACCCGAGCGCTGCGATAATCACCAGGGTGTAGGATGTCCCCTCCACCACTGACATTGGGCGCTGAGGAATCTTGTCTGTAATAGCACTAAACTCCTCCTCATCGTCAATCACCAAATCTTTGCTTGACTCCTTGCGATCAGACGATCCATCACCACCATGCTGCTGTTTTGCATCCCCTCTATTGCTACTACTTGTGCTGAACTGCCGCTCCTCAACCCAATACCCTCTACCACCATGCTGCCGCATCGAACACAGACTACTACTACAACTGCTGCTAAGACTCCGCTGGATACAGTGCCCAGTATCGCGAGGCAAGAAGGAAGAAGAAGACAAGCAGCGTCTCCACCACCCCCCACCTGGTCCCAAGCCTTGCCGCATCGTTACAGGCATATATCCTGACGAAGGCACCGATAATCCTATAAAGGTGAAATTATTACATACTAAAACCCATCGATACCATCAATACGCCAAAGGTAATCAAAGCGTACCGAACAATCCATGAACGACGCTAGCTGATGATGACGCTGTCCCACCTTCAGCAACAGCAGCCACAGCCACAGCCGCGCTGTTTCTAAACAGTGTGAGCAATGAACTCTTCCGTGACATTATTATTCTACATAAATAGCAACAATCACACAGAGAAGGTTTGGTATTCGTAGGATTATTCCGTATTTTGAATGCATTGCTCTCCCTAAATGAATACATTATGTATAAACAAATTCATAGTCTCCATGATTGTCATACAGACAGTCCTAGTATTTTACGTATTTAGTAATCATGATGACATATATCACACTGGAATCGTAGCATAGGTCGGGGATACAGGATGAATGTGCAATCTCCTCGGGTGCGTGGTCCAACCACCTCCTTGCCTGGGAGTAGCGGTGGATTCCAGCCCACTGGATTGGCTATGAAGAATTCAAAGCCTTTAACGATGCTCCCATTGATCGCATTGATATTCTATGATGTGTCTGGAGGGCCATTCGGGATTGAGGATGCGGTGCGTGCCGGAGGGGCTCTGTTGGCAATTCTGGGATTTATGGTGTTGCCTCTTGTATGGAGTGTTCCTGAGGCGCTCATTACCTCTGAATTAGCGACAGCGTTCCCTGAGAACAGCGGATTTGTGGCATGGGTGACTGCAGCATTTGGTCCTTGGTGGGGGTTTCAGGAGGGTTTTTGGAAGTGGTTGAGCGGGGTGACGGATAACGCGGTGTATCCGGTTATTTTCCTCACGTATTTGCAGCAGGTTGTTCCTGTATTGGAGGGAGGTATATTGCGAGTGGTTGTCCTGGTTGGAGTGAACATGGGGTTGACGTATTTGAATTATAGGGGGTTGCATGTGGTTGGGAATGCTGCCATTGGGATGACGGTGTTTACCCTCCTGCCCTTCATCATCATGTGCTTGGCTGGTATTCCTCATGTGGATCCAAAGAATTGGTTTGAAATTGGAGATTGGAATAGTATTCAGTGGATTCCTTTTCTGAATGTGATGTTTTGGAATCTGAATTATTGGGATACAGTGTCCACCTTGGCAGGGGAGGTGGAGTCTCCTGGAAAGACATTCCCAAAGGCTTTGGGTATTGCGGTGGTGCTGGTGGTGCTGGCGTATCTTCTTCCGTTGTTAATAGGTATTGGTGTGGTATCGACATCAGGAGATTGGACGCTGGGGTATTTTGCTGGTGTGGCTGACAAGGTTGGGGGATCATGGCTCGCGTGGTGGGTGGTGATGGCTGCGGCTGTGAGTCAGCTGGGGCAGTTCCAGGCTGAGATGAGTACAGATTCATATCAGTTGTTAGGTATGGCGGAGAGGGGGTTTATTCCCGAAATCTTTGCCCGTAGAAGTGAGCATGGAACCCCCACCATGGCAATCTTGTGTAGTTCACTGGGCATCATGACCATGGCCAGTTTCGACTTTCTGGAAATCGTGCAGCTTTTAAATATAGTATATTGTATGGCAGAACTCTTGGAATTCTTAGCATTCTTGTGGCTTCGGATCAAGTATCCTGACCTGAATAGGCCTTTTCGAGTCCCATTGTCCACCATGGGGTGCATTGCCATGCTCACACCAGCCATGCTGTTGTTGGGCCTCATGCTGCTCCTCCCAATCATTCAGGGCCAATGGGAAGTACTGGTATTCACGATAGCTGCTGTATTGGTAGGATCGCTGTTGTATCCATTACTACAGTATGCTCGTGAACAAGGGTGGTGTCAGTATTCCTCCATGACACCAGAGGATTTCAAAGCCCACTTGTACACGCTGTATGGTGGGAGCAGCAGTATGGAGGATCTCATCATAGAAGACGGCAGCCCAGATGGTGGCCTTGGATTTCCTGGTGACGTAGAAGAAGAAGAAGAAGAAGACGACGCGGGAGAGCGCCAGAATCTCTTGCCACAGGCACCGCCTCGGTGATGCCTCTATAGTGGCTGAGGTCAGAACGAGATCTGTGTACTATAATCATCATATTAAGGAATTTCGATGCCATGATACCACAACGCACTCTACAGTCGCTGTATATTGTTAATAGATTAATATTAATAGATATAGAACACGTATAGAGATGAATAAGGAGGAGATACCGTATGAGGTTGGCATAGAGGCAATTGGCGCGGGTAGGTGGTTGGAAGGACGTTTACGAGTCATAGCCTTTCTGCGTCTTCTACACGCATTCTATATGTTCTTGACTATTTTTAATATTATTTTACAGAGGGTTTGGATGTTGAGGAAGGGGCACTTGTTAGTTTCATGTGGAAGAGGAATGACATGTTCTATCTCTCAGAGACTGGGGAAGTCTGGGAGAATGGGATTGTGTACTGGGATGCATGCAGTAGCCAGGTATGTGCTCTTGATGCCAATAGTAGTGGAAGATTTTATGTAATCAACCAGGGTGGTGGGTGTGCAGACATGTTGCTTTGAAAAGATTGGGGAGGATGAGGTCAAGGCCAAGTATCTCAAGTTGTTTGTCCAGCTGGTGCCGATAGGGCCCGATGGGCTGCCGACAGATTTTGGTACGACGATTGCGTCTGGATATATCAATCTGTCGGATCAGATCATGCGTGAACACACGGAAGGAGAGGACACAGAAGATGGCATTCTCAAGGTGCCTTTGAATCCACGAGGATGTATGAATCTGCGGGTGACCATATCCAAGGTGGATGGGGATTCGTCGTTGCCTCAGCTTGTGGGGGAGGAGGCGCAGGGGTCTGATTGTCAAACGCCGGAAGCAGAGTATGTGGATGGGCATGTGAATGGGACTCCAATGCTGAAAAAAATGATGCCTGTAGACCAAGACTATTCCACACCAACGTCAACCATGTCGTCGAGTCTGGTGAACCAGTCATCTGATGCCGGCGTAGAAAATGGCGATGATGCATCTCTGCTGAGAAAGCTGAAGAGGATGACAAAGCAGTGTGAGGAGGCCAGGGCCAGAGCATTTTCAGAGGCATCTGTGGCACTGCAGAGAGGTATCGAGATTGATAATCTGCGTACGTGCTTTTTCGACTGTATTCGTGTGTATTCGATAGCATGTGAAATTACCGTGGTTGCTGTGTCTGCAGAGAGGGCAAAAGATGTGCTGATGCGCCGGTTGGAGACTGCAGAACAGCAATTGATGACCATGATGAAACAAGACTTGTCGGCGACGCTGCAGCAGAGTGGTCAAGTAGGAGTGACTGCGAATACTGAGGCTTTGATTCATACACTGGCAGAGACAAAGGTGGCTCTGGCAGAAAAAGAGTTTGAGGCAATGGAGCTTCAGGGGAAACTGAGAGCTCGAGAGGCACATATTGAGGCGTTGACTATGCATTTGGATGCCATTCGAGAGAAGGCAGAGAGCGATAGTATTCAAGCGATGAATCGTTTGTCGCTGCAAGAAGAGCATGAGATAGAGGTACCCACAAAGGGAGAAGAGAATGATTGCAATGCAACACACATAGTCCATGTCAATGCTTCTGTGGTGCACTAGCCTATTACCTTGTTGAATATATATAGTTCTGGTAGGAAAACATGAGTCTTGCTGCGCAATAGAAACTCGTCAATGATGTGATGACCAAGAGTGGGGATGACATCAATTCCTGTATCAGAGGCAGGAGACCATCCAATCCCACGACAAATCCCACCATGTTCCCGCACATTAATGCTGCAATATTTAGCGATGCTACCATTCCCTGAACAACTCCCAATACATCTGGTTGACGTCGCAACCAGTCCCACCTAGGATGATTGGCAAAATCATGTTTGATGACAATCTCTGGCAGAAATGCCGTACACATGAGTGATGCCCATCCCAAAAGCCTCCAATCAATATCATGCCATAATGCGACAAAGAAGAAAATCGGCCAGATCACGTATACCTGATTTTGCGCACCACCGAATGGAATATACATGTACCGCACAAGCCACTGGTTGAATGATGCATGCCAATTCTTCCAAAACCCTTGAACATCATAGTTCATTGCAAAACATTTCTTCATATTCTCCGGAGGATCTATTCCTTCAATTAAAGCAGCGCTTCTGAAAAATCTCCAAATCACAGTGAATTTGAGCCACATGAAGGACAATGTCCACCACCCTGTCATGGCCACCTGCAGGGCGTTATACTCAAGGCCATGAGGTTTATACTTGAGGCCTATTTTATGAACTGCGATGGAGTTAAAATACATGAAATGGGTAAGAACTTCAATGCATAAGATATCCAGAAGACATCGGCCGAGATACACCAGTATTCGACGAATGGATGCAGACTCTGAGAGCCTGGCCCACCACGGATGCTGAGATGCACCCTTGTGCTCCTCAGCACCAACCACTTGCCACACGAAATCATTGTAACATATAATAGGACCAGCAATATACAGAGGGGGATACAATGCGTGGGCCATACATGGCAAGTATCCATACAAGTCTTTTGATGCCAGAGACTTTTGCCTACGTATCCGCCGAGCATCCTCACAAGATGGTGCCCCCATGTTCCGAGCGCCAGCATCCTCATGGTCCTCGCTCCAAAGCATGTCCATGGAGTAACTAATCATTCGCAACATGGTCAGATTGTAGCATATTTCCCAACGAAACACTCCCCTGTATTCAGCAAAGAAACCTGGAGACATGGACAAGAATCCATCTGTAATCCTAATGATGAGTAACAGCACCACATTAGAGATCCACACGCATGCCATGCTTACAGTGCGATGTTTATCCACCAACGTTTGAGTGAGAGCCCAGTTATAGGTCACAAGCAGCAGCACATAAAGGGCACAGGCACCATGAAGGTATGCCAAAAAGACAACTGACCATGCAAGCATGTACAGCATGCGATACCTATATCCCATCCTAGAACCATGTCGAAACACCCGAGATATACTTCCAAAAGCTAAAAATACAATAGATAGTGCAGGAAGCGATGAACGAAATCCCCTCCATTGTGCATCAGAGAGATCCTGCAAGGCATACCAGCTTTTTCAATTATCTCAATCACGCGGCAAGACACTCTCAGAAATGTTGCCCACGCACCACTGATCTTCCTCTAATCCATCCTTGTTGCAACTGTGGGGCCTTTCCTTCCCATGGCCCACCGAGATCAAATTGTGCTGAGAAGGAATACCCCTCCACCACCAATTTCACAAAACAGACCAGAACAACCTGGAGTCAAACGCCTCACATACATAACACGGTACATAAAGACATCAGTGAAAACAACATTCATACGCACCAATGCATAGACAGCATCCCTACCACCATGGCCAAGATGTGAGATCATTCTTAACCAGGCAAGTATGAACTCAACTGAGACTTGCTGGTATCAGGTAAAAAACACTGAGCGCTCTCTCATCCTTCAATCTACCACAAGCGCTCAATCATACGATTCATATAGTGATTTCGAAATGAAATCGAGTGTCCAGGGACAATCCCTAGCACCGGCAACCGGAACAATGCATCAAAATATTCACACAGATATTCACACAGATATAAAGCTGAAAAAATCCACTTTGGCGAATCACAAACTAGATAATTTGTACATACTACCAAATATGCCCAAACGGGCTAAAGCTCTCTGCATTCGACAAAACGGGTCCGTGTTGCTCGCGAAATTTGACCGAAATCGACGCCCAGGCCCCAGACAGTTGGCATCGGGACCGGACACACACGTCCATTTCGACACGCTCCGAAATCGACTCTCATGGCCCATCCAAGGCGCCTGATGAACGCACCCTTCGACGAGAGACGACCACGCCCCAAATGGGCCTGGAAAATCAGCTTCTTCAATACGGCGCAAAAGGCTCCGAAACACGCAGTATGACAAATCTTATCCAATACTGATGCTGTTGTCGTCGACCAGGTGCCGACCAGATACGCGTACACAGAGGTGGGTCTCAACTGGCAATGTCGCAATGCGAGACACGAACGACCTTGGCCGTCTCACTGTTTCAGAAGACACTGTGCCGTATATGTATCTGAAAGAATGATTTCTAGACATACAGAGCGGTGAGATCCGAATGGTGGACAGGATGGGCCCGATTAGGACCATCTGTTGAACACACACTCAGCAGTTAGAGGCATCCTTCGTTTCGATCTATTTAGATCATAGCAAAGGGAAATTCAGCCGTCCTCAGGCATGTGATCTATCAGTGGCGATCGAGAGAGAATTCATGCCAGGACAGCATCAAAGAGGCCAGCCATCCTGTAGTGCCAGGTAGTGACCCAGAGTTTTGAGTCCTCAACGATGGGCTCAGGACAGGGGTGCAAACTTTGCAGCTGCAGAGTCAGCCAGGCGGCTGAGGAGCCCTGAATGTGTCGACCACTAGAATCTGACGTATACAATGTCAATGCGGGCTCGCGAATATGGAACAAACAAAAGAGATGTCGCCACCATCGATCAAAGCACCCAATTGGGCAGTTTGCAAGTGGCACTGCCAATCGCTGCCACAATGACTGCGAAGTCTACCCCATACAAGGCCACGTGCGACGGGCGGCAATCCTAGTAACGCAACAAGGCAAAATATTTTTTTCACCTCGAACAACAGCAAATAATTTTTACATTGCACCATTGTGGCACAAATGCGCAAAAGCTCCCTGCTGTGAAAGAAACGACGCCGTGTCGTCGAGGAAAATGAGGCGAAACCGACCGTCCTGTCCCATCACGTCACCGCCGTGGCCGAGGGCACACGTGCATTTTGCCCCTTCACGAAATCGATCGCCAAGCCCCATCCAAGGTGCCACTGGACGGATTGACTTTGCCCTGCTTTCGGGGCGACCTCAAGCAGCCAAAAACTCGCTCCCTCGATAAACACCGAAAAGCCCCGAAACAGGGACCGAAACAAATATTATTTGCCCGTGGTTCTGTCAGTATCAACCTCGAGCCGATCAGAGAGTCGTGGACAAAACCCGTCTGTCAACTGCCATGCTCGCGTGTCTCAACGACCGACATTCGTTTCAAGGTCCCGAAGATTGAGTAGATGCATCTTCGAGAGAAGAGAAGTCGTAAACAGAACACCAGGTTCTTGGGAGACGAGTGGGAGAAGGAAGATGACTTTCTGGGTGACAAAAGCACGAGCAGTGGCCATGTCGTGGACCAGGGCGGTCCTCGGGGAAAGAGGAAGCGCAAACAAAACGGCAGGTTTTTGGGAGACGATTGGGAAAACGAGACTGACGCATCGAGTGACGGTGCCAAGAGCGACGGAAGCTCCCAAGTGTACACTCCTGGCTACCCTGAATCAGGTGCGGTGGTCCATTCCGGGGCTCCACGATTGTCTTCCAATGTACAGCTTTCAACTATCTCGGAGTTTGCAGGGGATAATGCGAACTTGATGGACGAAAACGTCGATCCGAATGCACCTGAACGAGCAGTCTGTCCCAGGAGACCAAGAGGACAGGCGGGACAGGCTTTTGATGACGAATGGTTGCCAGATGAGGATGGCATTGAACACGTGTGTTCCGCAGATGATTCGACTGATGATGATGTCGATGATGACCTGGACATAGAGGATGACATCAGCATGGCACCAAATGTCCTGCCAGACCGGGAGCGGCGTGGAAGGGCAAACAGAAGATGTGCAGTGGCTCTAGGAGATGCATTGAATGTGGAATATCTGGATCACGGCAGCCGGTCACAACGCTGCCAATTGTGCGATGCCCCGCTATTTGAGTGGGAAGTGAAAAAGAAAAACGGGATGATCACAGGGGGACCCCTGTGCTGCCACGATGGGAAAGCCGCGTTCCTGTCTGATCATTTCGACAGGCCAGCTCCGCAGCCACTGAGGTCTCTGTGGGACGATCGCACGTCCCAAGAAGGCACGTGCTTCCACAAGAAAATTAGGTACATCAATGCGGCGCTGCAGATGGCATCGAGCACGTCCAACGTGGTGCACACGCCAGGTGTGAGCATGATGGTGGCGCAAGGCAGCATTTATCACCTCCTCAACCCGATCGAGACCTCCCAGGATCCTCAGTACGTGCAGATATACATGATGGACGACCAGGAGGAGGAACTGGCGTGCCGAATTCGAAAGATGAACGAGAGCAGTGATCCAGAGAGGCAGCACCCGGAAAGGAGGGAGGAGGCGGAAGCAGTGCGACGCATCGTGGGGGAGCTGCAGAGCATGCTGCATACGTGCAATCCGTACGTGGAGCAATTCAAGTTGGTGGAGGAGCAGCTGCAAGAGCAAACCAAAGACGACGTGATGGAGTTCGAGGTGGACTTCATAGAGGCTGCCTCCAACGACCCTCACGTGTACAACAAGCCCCATGCGTCCGAGGTGATGGCGGTGGTGGATGACAGGGAGGACCCCAAGGAGAAGCGCGGGCTGAGGCTGTTGGCGCGCAATCGCGTGGACTGCAAGAAGCCGGTGATCATCTGGGACAACAGCCCGATGTACGAGCCCTTGCACTTTGTACTGCTGTATCCCTGGGGCACGCCAGGGTGGCACACCGGCATGGGGCTGACCCCACTGCAGTACGGGGCCTACTGGCTCCACGACAGGGCTGGCGCTGCTGCAGACTTCACCAAAGGCGGTCGACTGTTCCAGGAATGGGTGCTGGACACGTACGTCAAGGTGGAGAGGCAGAGACTGAACTACCTGAAGACGGACGAGTTTCGCCGAAAGATGCGCAGGAGCGCGCTGGGGCCGCTCCGGCAGGCGGTGGCGCATGGCAGGCGCAAGGGCTCGGAGGCGGGGACCGAAGCTGCCGAGGTGCCGGCCTCCCACATCGGATCGCGAGCGTACTTTCGAAAGAAGAGGTACGACGCGTACGCGCTGGCCCGCGCCTTCGGGAACCCCTCGCTGTTTCATCACCATGACGTGCAACCCCAACTGGCCAGAGATTCAAAGGGAGATCAGGCGTGGCCAGGCCGCCCAGGACAGGCCAGACATCGTGTCTCGCGTCTTTCACGCCAAGCTGCGGCAGCTCAAGGATGATCTCATCAAGGGCAAGGTGTTCGGGGAGGCCAAGGCCCTCACATATCGGGTGGAGTACCAGAAGAGGGGCCTTCCGCACGTCCACATGCTGTTGTGGCTGGAGGACCAGGCCATCACGACCACAGGGGAAGGGATCGAGAAGGTGTCTCGGGCATGGATCCCAGATGAGAAGGTAGATCCACACGGGTATCATATGGTGGCCAGCCACATGATGCACGGCCCGTGCGACGGCAGGTGCTTGAGGGATGGCAGGTGCTGCAGGGACTTCCCAATGGAGTTCAGGGACGAGATGACGGTTCCGAACGGCAGCGCCCGTGGGGGTACCCCATCTACCGCAGGCCAAACAATACAAGAGTGGTGGAGAAGAAATTCGAGAACGGAGCAATCGTCAAGCTCGACAACAGATATGTGGTTCCTTACAACATGTACCTGCTCAAGCGCTACGACTGCCACCTGAACGTCATGGTGTGCTCTGGCATCGAGGGCATCAAGTACATGTTCAAGTACGTGTACAAGGAGGCATCTCGATCCAATGTCTCTCTGTCGGAGAGGAGGGAAGCGACGGTGGAGACGGTGGACAATTTCTTTGACGGCCTGTGCATTGGGTCTGCAGAGGCGTGCTGGAGGCTGTTTGGGTTCGAGCTGGCAGGGAACTACCCCAGCGTGCAGCAGCTCCATCTCCACACCCCCAACGACCAGAGCGTGCTTTTCGAAGAAGAAGGCAACTTGGTGGACGTTGTTCAGGAGGCGGGCTCGGCTGACACGATGCTGACGGCGTGGTTCAAGTTCAACTTGGAGGAGAAGCGCAAGTACCAGGCCAGGCTGGCAAGGGCGGGCGAGGGGGCCACCGTTCGCAAGCCTGCCGCGTTGTCCACGTGCTATGCCGACATCGGCGCCATCGCTTCGTGGGATAGGAAGCTGAAGCGGTGGGCGCGCCGCAAGCGGAACACTCGATGTGTTGGTCGACTGCCTTTTGTCCACCCGCAGGACAGGGAGCGGTGGTGCTTGAAGCAACTGTTGTGTGCCCTGCCGGGGGCTACCTCCTGGGACGACCTGAAGACGGTGAGGAATACAGAGGAAGGAGGGAACCCGACCCAGGTGGTGTGTCCCAGCTTCGAGGAAGCGTGCCGCCAGAGGGGCATGCTGGAGAATGACGACCTGTGGTGCAGCGGGATGGACGAGGCGGTGAGGGAGGCCATGCCCTGTCAGCTGCGCATGATGTTTGTGGAGATGCTCGCCTTCTGCAATATTAGCGACCCGAAAAGGTTGTGGAACAGGTACAAGACGGCGCTGAGCGAGGACTACCTGTACGAAGTGGACACCAAGTTGAAGGAGAATCCAGAGGACTGCATCCGAGACACGGTGGCCGAGGACGAGCATGGTCGATGGTCGTGGAGGGCCGTGCTCGACATCCAGGATCTCCTCGACGAGTACAAGAAGACGCTGAAAGAATTCGGTATTCCACGGCCTCCGGACCATTTGATCACGTCCGAGATCGAGAAGGAGGTCGGTGGGTACTTCAACTTCAGCTACCAGGACATCGAGGCCAACGTGGCCAAGCTCAATCAGCAGCAGCGGGCGGCGTTCGACCAGATCCTCGAGGCGGTCAACGCCTGCGAATCTGAGGAAAACTCACCAGGATGCCATGTGTTTTTCCTGGATGGCATCGGGGGGTCGGGGAAGACGTTCCTGTACAAGACGCTGCTCATGAAATTGAGGAAGCAGACCCAAGAGGAGCGCGAGAGAGGCGAGCATCCCATTGCGGTGGCGATGGCCTCGAATGGGCTGCCAGCCCAGCTGCTACCGAACGGGACGACGGTGCACAGACGATTCAGGCTGCCCGTCAAGGACGACGTCGACGGCGAGCAGCTGATCTGCAACGTTGCCAGGCAGTCGCATGAGGCTGACCTGCTGCGCCGAGCGAGGCTGATTGTCTGGGACGAGGCCCCGGCGATGAACAAGTGGCAGCTCGATGCCGTGGATCGATGCCTTCGCGATATCATGGCACGGCCCGACACGGTCATGGGCGGCAAGGTGGTGGTGCTTGGCGGGGATTTCAGGCAGTGTGGGCCCGTCATGAAGAATGCCAGAGGGCGAGCCAGGAGGGCAGCAGAGGTCAATGCGTCGCTGACCCATTGGACCCACTGGCCTGCTGTCAAGGTCCTCAGGCTCCACATCAATATGCGAGTGGAGAATTGCGTGCGTCCTGAGTGCAAGTCGCGGCTGGAGAGATGGAGCAGGTGGCTCAAGCGGGTCGGCGATGGCGACGTGCCGCTGGATGACCACGGGTGCCTGGAAGTGCCCTCCTCCATCGCCTTCACCCCCGAGGAGGGGGATCCGGAGAGTATGGAGAAGACGTTTTTCGAACATGTGTACGCTGGCCTCCAGGCCAAGCGAGGGCAGGACAGGGACGACTTCCTCAAGGGAACAGCCGTGTTGGTCCCCAAGAATGACACCGCCACCAGGATCAACGACAGCCTGCTGGACGCCCTCATCGACGGGGAAGAAGACCGCCTGTTCGTGTCGATCAATGGAATTACCGATGGTTGGCACCAGAGGGACGACGCATACCCGGAGGAGTATCTCGCCAGCATCAAGGAGAGTGGCCTGCCGCCACACGTCATCAGGCTCAAGGTTGGGGCCCCCATCATTGCCCTCCGCAACATCACCAAGGGCGTGTCCAATGGCACGCGAATGGTGGTGACCAAAATCCTCAACCACTCCATCAAAGCCAGGGTGGTCCACGGTCCCAGCACCGGGCGGGAGGTTCTCATCACCAGGGTGGTGATGACACAGAGCCTGGGCTCCTTTGTGCTGCAGAGGACACAGCTCCCCATCCGCGTGGCGTTTGCGATGACCATCAACAAAGCACAGGGGCTCACGCTCCAGAGGGTCGGTGTGTACCTCCAGGACGATGTCTTTTCACACGGACAGTTGTACGTGGCGTTGTCTCGGTGTGGAGATGACCAGAACCTGTGGGTGTTTGGGCCACAGCCGGACGACCAGGGAAAGCTGTGGATGAAGAACGTGGTGTACAAAGAAATTCTGATCGATACGTACCATCACGAGATCACACATTTCGGTTAAATAGCATCATGTTACAATGAGAGTGTAAAATCAGCAGAGATGGAGTTGGGCCATCTGCCTACCTCCTCCCCAACATCCAGTGCACTGGATGACCGACGCCCCACGTGGGGCCCACGCGAGAGTCCATGTCGCACCTCGCGACTTCCCATGAAACCCCACGAGCCACGGGCAGACGGCCTAGTGTCATATTTCGATATATTGAAAACCCAAAATTCCTGTTCATGGGTGTCGATTGACGTAGGATTCGATGGATGAATAATACCCAGTTTTTACTATGAATGGGATACAGCAGTACGTAGGATCGGTGGCTGCTTCTATTCGCCAAGAAAATGGTACGTTTCCAAACAAATGCTTCTTTTGTGGCAACGAACGCAGGCTAGATTCTTGATAATGACTCCATATGTATCAAATTCAGGTTTCAAACTGAGAGAACTGCTGTCGTTGCATTATGAGCAGTCGAGGAGGGCAGTTGCGACGGTTCTTTCTCAGCAACCACACTGGAGAGCTTCTTCAGGAGGTGTGTGCAGGGGGCTGGTGTCCCCATGGGACGAGTTTTTAGAGTGTCACTTGTCGACATTGGTATGTTTAGAGAAGGGACAGTATGTGGAAGCGTATGAGAGTGCGATTGCAGGGTTGCAGCCATTTCTGAAAGTGTTTCGGGAAGATCAGGGTTCGTGGCTGGTCCATCCCATGTATAGTGTTGTGCATAATCTTCGCGATGTGGCGGAGAAAGGAGATGATCAGTTGAAAGTGCAAGGGAAGAAGCAGGGCAAGTTGGTGGATTGTGGGGACCAACTGCGAAAGTGTTTCAGTGTGTCTCTGCAGGCACCTGGAAATAAAGACAAAAAACTTGCCGCGCTGGATATCGTGAATGTGTCGATCAAAATATACTTCAAGTTGAACACCCTCCGTCTGTGCAAGAATCTAATACGTACGGTGGAGAGTAAACAATTTCCTCCGTTTGATGTGTTCCCTGTATCACAGAGGGTCACCTATAGATTCTACTTGGGCAGGCTTGCTGTGTTTGATGAAAAGTACGAGGATGCGCAAGAGTCATTAGAATATGCGTTGCTCCATTGTCATAAAAATGCAAAGAAGAATAAAGCGCTGATTTTGAAGTATTTAATTCCAGTGGGACTCTTGTTGGGGAAACTACCCTCCTCGCAACTATCACAGCATTATTCAGATATCCTTGCGCCATACATGCCAATTGCCGATTCTTTAAAATCAGGGAATATTGGAACGTTTTATGACTCGATGAAGAAACAGAGAAATAGATTGATACGCGATGGGACCTACCTGCTGCTAGAAAAGTTGCAAGCAGCTGTGTATCGTAGGCTCTTGAGAAAAGTATGGCTCATTCATGCACAGCAAGACCAAGCAAAAGCTGCACAAATACCCCTCGTGTATTTTCAAAAAGCGTTACAGGTTGCTGGGATAGATATTGAGATGGATGAGATAGAGTGCATTGCTGCAAATCTGATTGCTCGCAAGTATGTCAAGGGATATATTAGCCACAAGCTCAAGGTCATGGTGGTTCACAAAACATCCCCATTCCCACCCTTGACTGAAGCGATTCTTGTCGATGATACTGTGTAATTGATATATGAATGCGTCTGTTTTCTAATCAGTCAAAACTTGATTGACTCGAGTCAACAAGGGGCACACATTAATTAATGAGCTTTGATTGGTTGTTTCACAAACTCGTTGCGATTAAAAGCACATTTCTTCTACATACAAACTACAGTACCTATAGTACTTGTTATTCACAGTGCCAACATGAGCACACAAAGAACAACACGAGGTGATACCTCTGTAGACTCCATCAGAGCAAAGCTTTGGTCATGTGGATTCAAAGTATCTTCTAATACAATTAAAAACTTTGTAGATTACATTGCAGATCAAGAGGATATTATGTATGACTCTGACACCTCTGAAATGCAGTCCACCACCAGCACAATAGAGGACATACACCCCGCCACCCAGACACCTCATGAGCCATCACATGCCACCACCAAAAGTGCCACTGAGACGAGCGATACGACAGCAGGACAATTGTTGGAACATAGGCTGACTGTGATCGAACAAGAGATTGCTTCTCTGCAACATACACTTGATGCATTCATTGCAGAAGAAGAAAAGGAGCAGGACACTACATGGCACTGCTCTGCTGTGAATATTCTTTCTGAAGATGACAATATCGCGGAAGAAACCGAGTCGATACACCA
The DNA here is from genome assembly GCA_025209345.1 of Picochlorum sp. BPE23. NCBI lineage: Eukaryota > Viridiplantae > Chlorophyta > Trebouxiophyceae > Picochlorum > Picochlorum sp. BPE23. Next base: position 106,431 of record JANSVD010000003.1, on the reverse strand, counting down.
AGAAAGGAAGGAAACACCACCAAAGGGAAGAATCAAACATGCCAGAAAGTCAGACCCTGTCAGCATGTACCACAAAATGCAGTCACTCTGGTGCAAGAACAAATTCCTCGCCCACAACCAGCCCCGCAACTGATACTCTATATATTATCATCATGTAAAATACCGATACAACAGAAAGAGCGCAAGTGATATACCGACGACGGCATACAAATACTGCCTCCCTTGAGGACTCTCCATCACCCTCGTCATCTTCTTCACAGCCCCATCCAAACCAAGATGGACCCCGCCAACATTCTTACTCTACACCAAACAACCATCACAGTACACTGAAAACTCGCGCGCCATCATATATAAAATGCATCCATCAACCCACCATGGCATCCAGAACAGAATGGTGCTGCTTCACCTCCCCATGAATTCCAGACGTGATATTCTTCAACAACGCCGTCTTCTCCCCCAGCGCAGCTATACTAGCATCATTCCTCTTTTCCAAAGATTCGATATCCATCCAACCCTTTCGTCACTATTTCAATATTTCAAATGGAATTGTTGTTGATGATGATTATTCAAACGTTTTTTTAATTCATGACCTTGCTCCAGCGATCACGCCTAATTCATTCATTCATTCAACTGACATAGTTTTTTGTTTGAATATATATATCAAACATCAGCTGATGAGGTCTTCCCTTGGTCCAAGGCCATGGAATCCTTAAAAAGTACATATGAAAAACAAAACACCTTCAAAGCCACGTGCCGGATACGCTGATCACGCATTTCTCAAAATTGTTACATGCTATTGAAATCAAAAATTCAAGCATGATGATACAAGAATTAACTAGTAGTAGACTTACAGGGAATCATCGCATGGAAGGAAGAGTTTGGACCATGTGGACAACAGCCAAGCAACAGATGCATGGTCATCAACATCCAAGGACTACGGGTACTGCATCCACAAGACACCAATTGATATTCAGAAGCAAGACACACGGAGATGGGCGATGTGCTGGACTGGTGACTCGAGCATCATCCACAGATGCTCAGAGTGGAGGAGAGAAGAAGAAGAAGCAGCCCCCATCTCAAATGCTCGTGTATGTCCCTCCGCATCCTCTTGTGAAGCATTGGATGGGTGTTATGCGCAGTGTAGATACACCCACTCCTGTTTTCAGGAGTGCAGCAGCAGAACTGGGTAGGATCCTGTTGTATGAAATGCTCAGGGAATGGATGCCTACACTTGAAGCTCAGGTACAGACACCAACGGGAAGCACAGCGGATGCGACGTTTGTGGATCCCACTCGACCCATCGTATGCGTTCCTGTGCTCAGAGCTGGAACGGTGCTCTTGGATCAGGCGCAAACATTGTTGCCTGCATCCATCACATACCATGTTGGGTATGTGAGGAATGAGGAGAATTTGGAGGCGTCCTGTTATTTAAATAAATTACCAGAAAAAATAGATCCAAATGCTTTATGTATCGTATCGGATATGATGTTGGCCACCGGCGGCACCATGGTACAGGTTATCAAGGACATGGTGGCTCGTGGTGCAGACCCATCCAACATCCGGGTATTATCTGCCCTCGCAGCGCCACCCGCGTTACAGAAACTCAACGACGCTTTCCCAGGACTCGTTGTATACACTGGTATGATTGATGCAGAGGTTGATGACAAGGGATACATCATACCTGGCGTGGGCGATGCTGGTGACAGAGCCTTTGGCACCCTGTAACCACTGTTTTGTTCTCTCCATTTCTGATGCTTACTATATTTCATTTTCTTTCTTTCTGTCATACTACTGTATAGTATTATATATATATATTCCTGAGAGGGAGAGACAGAGAGAGAGAGAGAGAGAGCATGCGCCAAGAAAACAATGCAATACAATTGCCAATGGCTACTGGGATGTCATGGATGAGAATTCTCTTCAAAGACCTCGATCGCATGTTTCTTCCCATGTATCCGCTGACTCTCTCGCAACACAGCCGACATGATGTGCCGCATACACTCATCCGGATTCCCTCCATCATCCACATATTGCACAACCTCCAACGGTACCTCCACCTCATCCCCATGAAGGGAAGACGCCTCTGTATACAAAGACTCTAGAGCACCAATGTACGCATTCAGCCGATCTCGCACTACAGAGGCATCTTTTGCATCTTTACCAATCGATTCAACCACATCTATCTGCTGCAATACCAATAATAATCATAATGAAATGAATACTGTGGTACTCAATCAATCAATCAATTAGAGTGAAACAACCTTTGATAAAACCTCTTCAACCCTTCCACGCAGCCCTTTGATATATTCTGAAGCCATCTTTGGATCATGGGCTGTTTCAGGAGCACCATGCGTGTCAGACATGATGTCGTATCGAAATATTCTTCTTCCACCTTGTTGATGATGATTGAGAGGAATGGAATGGCATTATTAACACAACGACAAGAACCGCATTCTGATCAAACACAATGAATTAATTCCTGATCCATAGTATTATTAAATAAGGATTGCATTGGTCATTCAATAATACATAAAGACCATCCTCCGAGTTAAAAGGGAAAAGTTCCTTGTTTCGTAGATTTAGTAAAACAAGGTTGTTGTTCGTAATGATGATATCACAGACCCATGCAATGTTTAATGCGATGTGCTTTGTAATAACAATAATAAAATAGTATTTGTTTCTTTCCTAGACGACTGGAACAAGGATGAGTTGGCAGGTAGGTTGTCAAGAGGTGGTGGTGGTTGGTGTCTGATCAAGACGCGGTTATTTGCTGGAACTGGTAAACTAGGATTCTCTTATTCTTATTATTCACATGCACAGGCGTATATTGATCAACAGCTGATGATGCCTCTGGCATCTGGGAATACGTTGGATCATGCTGCCATTTGTGGACTCGACGGGGGTATTTGGGCTCAGAGTGAGGGTTTTCCTGGTTTGAATGACACCGAGTGTGAGACATTGTTGAAAGGGTTTGAAGATATTGGGGTTTTAGGGGAGAAGGGAGTGACGATTGGGGGGAATAAATACATGCTGATTGCCAGTGATCCAGAGGATGGGATTATTCGAGGGAAGAATGGTCCAACTGGAGTGACGATTAAAAAGACGGTGGGTGCGATGGTGATTGGGATTTATGGGGAGAATGTGACTCCGGGGGAGTGCAATGTGGTGGTGGAGAATTTGGCAGATTATTTAAAGGAGCAAGGGATTTAGTCTACATATTTGTAATACACATCATCATGTCTTTTTTCGTTGTTGTTTCTGGAGGAGTTTTCTGGCTGCAACAGCAGGCCTCTTTCCTGTTCTCTTTTTGGTTATTTTGGTCCCCGTGGCTGCGCGGATGCCTTGAGAGGATGTCTTGAGAGGCTGTGCGCCTCGAAGGCGTCCTGATTTGGTGGCGGTCGCACCCTGCCAAGGTTTGCTGGAACGTGCAGGTGGTTTGTACTGCGTTGCTTCTGCAGACGGATTGGATTCTGCAGGCTGTATTCGTAATTTTCTACCTTGGAGAGCTTTTCTGTCCAGCTTCAAGGCATCTTTTGCGGCTTTTCTTGTTTTGAAGAGCACAAAGGCTATTCCTTTCCCAACAGATGTCTTGGGATCTCTCACCACTCTCACAGCTTCCAGCAGGGATTCGCTCCCTGTCCCAAGCCCAGCAATGAAGAAGCGTATAACATCTTCATCTTCTATCTGTAGGGGTAAATTGCCCACGAAGACACTCTTGGTCACGTCATATCTGACTTGGTGGGATCCGCTGACCATTTCTGCTGCTGCCCGTGATCCTTTTGCTGCTCCCACCATTTTCACTCTCATCTTGTTCACCGCTGCCCTATCCACTCGTAAATGTCGATCGTGGAGCACCTTCATATTCTCTTGTAGAGCTTGAGATACAGATTCTTTGTTTTCAAAGATGATGTACGCATGGAATGATCCCTTGCTTTCATCAATAGCCCCACTTGCTGCAGCAACTCTGCGAGGAACTTTTGAATCCTCTTTCAATGGCATGGAGCGGAATCTAATGGATTCGATGGTGCCATATCTGCACATAGAATTATACATATATATAAGAAGCCAAACACATATTCTTCATCATGAACAAAGTCGTACTTTTGAAAATGAGCCTTGAGGATCTTCTTTGTGATGGTCTCTGACAAATTACCCACAAATACAGTCCTCTGAAGAGATTGATCTTTCAGCTCGGAACCATCCTCGACGTCGCGTTTTGTTGTCTTCTTCTTGTTCTTGTCATCTACATGTTACACACACACACACACAGCAGAGTCATCACGTGGATTCTGATTCAGAGGAGATTCAGACATGTTTCTTCTTCTCTTCAGTAGTAGTATTCATCACAACTCACCATGCGTTGCCCCTCGTGTCTCGCGTGCATTATCAGAATCACTGCTACATTCACTACTACTTGGACTGTCCAGTGCTGCCTCGCGTCTCTGCTTCTTCGCTGACTCATTAAATCTATGTATATTCTTAGGAGCGTCCACTACAGCACTATACTCGACCTTGAACTTGCTTTGAGGTGAGAATAAACTAGATGCATGAGCATGCTCCCCGGACATGGTTCTCAGTTGGAACGTCCTTTCAACCGTAGAGTATGCAGATCGCTCTTCTATTTTCTCTTAAACCCGTATATGTGTCATTCATGGAGCTCTCATGATGATATCACTGTTTCTTTCTAGCACCACCAGATGCTTGCTCATTTTTTTTTCAAGGAGGCACTACATACATGGCAATCTAGACGGGCGATCGGAATCTAGAAATCTAAAATACATCCATCGAACCAACAACAACAACAAGGAATGAATGAATGATTTTGTTGAAACGATTGCTTCACATCCATAGCAGACCCATTGGGTCACGTTGCATGACATGGCCATGTCATCGTGGATTGACAACTGTGAACAATGCACGCCATGATGCCGATAATCAACCAATAATTGGTATAATTGGAGGTGGTATGAGTGGTGTGGCTGCAGCAGAGAAGTTGATCAGTGGCCTCCTGCAGGGAGGTAAGAGCCCTGAGGTTCACCTGTTTGACCGTGGTCGTGTGGTTGGGGGACGATGCTCTAGCAGACATGTGGATGTCGACGGATATCATATTGAATTCAACCATGGGTGCCAGATTATTTGTCCCAGGACGGATGAGTTTCTGCAGCATGTGGACCAGGTGTGGCGACGAGAGCTGGGTTTGGTCAGACAGTGTCCTCAGGTTATTCAGCTGGACTCTTTTGGACGACAACTGCATCCCGCATCGTCCCAGATGAATGGTGTGGAGAATTTTATGGGACATGGAAGAGGGCGCGATGTGTTCGTTGGCACTCCCGACATGAATGCCATTGTCTCTGGAGTGGCACATGAGTGCCAGTACAATACAAACACTGCCGTCACCGATATACGTTGGGTCGGCACAGCATCTTGGAGAGTCACATATGGTGGAGGAGAATGCAAATACTTTACACATATTGTTGTGGCGGATGCTGCAGCCGTAGACCTTGTCCAGCATCCTGACACTCCTGCTGCTGTGAGAGATGGCTTCAAGGCCGTCACCTCTGTGGAATATGAACCGGTATTTGCATTCGTCGCAGCTACCCAAGGATCCCAAGGATCTATTACATTCTCGAACGCGATATTAGACCATCAAAACACGACAGAGACGACTCCTTTGACCCCATTTAGCATGATTTCTCGCCAGCAACAGCTCGCATCTCATGACACGTGGGTTGCCCTGACAACCCAACGAAAGGCACGTGAGATTCTTCAGCGATGGCCAATGAGAACGGCCACGGGAACAGTCATCCCTCAAGATGGAGAGTATAGAAAAAAAGTGGCCGAATATCTTGCGCCAGATTTCAAACAGGCACTGCAGTACCTTGCAGGAAGAAAAGAATGCCAGGAGATTGACCAACCAATGGTTCTATGGACATTCTCCCATCGATGGGGAAGAGCCTTTCCGACACGTGATACCGTCCTCTCGACCCCATCAATATACATGGAAGAGTATGGCATCGGTGCCTGTGGCGATGCATTCCACTCCCCGCCTGCGTCTCCTTTGGAATCAGCTTGGCTCAGTGGAAGGCATCTTGGCAACCAGATTCTCAAACAAGTCCTCTGATGCACCCACATTGCAGATAGTTCCTCTCTCCAAACACCAAACTATCCAAATTAATAATTCTTGGACTATTCGTGGATGATCAGAACGGCCATTACACGTATTTACGACGCCGGAGATTTTCAATTTGACGTTGCTTCTGTGAGTCCCACTGACTGATATCGGAAGGACCATCAGGCAATCAATATCATTTATAGTTATATTTCTCATCCATTGGTATCGCATTGGAGTCGTGATCTGTCGTAGGGACTGATTTTGGAATCCCTCGACCCTAGGCAATCACAGCAGGGTACGGCATTGGGTTCTTTGATGGTGTGTATGGGTGCTATTTTAATAGTGAATGGTATGTATGGGAGCATTCTGCGATATGAGTGCTGCGTCAGGGTCGACGTCGAGTTCAGATCAATGACCGCAGCCACGATACGCCTTGTCGGCTCATGGGGGTATGGACATGGTTTTATATGAGATTTATAGTAAATGTATGGGGCGGATAGGGGCGCATTGTGTGTGATCGGTGCAATGAGCCGTCTTTGGGTTTGAATGTGATCTGTTCCGTTTTGTGCGCAGGCAGCTGTATTGTGCATTTAAATTTGGTTTATTAGATATATGAGTGATTTACATCCTCTTCAAGGGGAGGATGGTGGCGCGGTGAAGGTGGAGCCAGAGGTTGGTAGTGTAGTACAGGCAGAGCCTGAGGGTGCTCCCATGGATATTCCTGTAGAGCAAGAGGCTGTGCCTCTGTCGATTCGAACGAGTCGGCGGAGAAAGAGTCGACGGGATGATGAGCTTGTGGGGGGGTCATTGCCGAACACGGCTGCTCACAATTTCCACCATCCCATGGTGTCTCGATTTTCCAAAGAGTATGACAGTAGCCCATACTCGACATCGCCTGGTCAGGCGAGTGGATATCAGAGTTCGGCGTATGGAACATCGCCATCTATGTTGGGCCGAGAGGGGAATATTCCTCTCGGGACGTCGCCATATGGGAGTGAGGCATCGTCAAAAAAGAGCCTGCCCTCATCCTTGACACATGGTAGCCCCATGGACAGATATATCCATAAAGCAGCGAGTGGAGGGATTTCGAAACGATCTGGAACTCCAAGCAGACCGCCGTTACTGCCAGGCGGAGCATCCCCTCCGTCATCCGCCAAGTCTGGGAAGCATCGAGGTGTGCGGCAGCGTCCCTGGGGTAAATGGGCTGCAGAAATTAGGGATCCCACCAGAGGTGCGAGGTTGTGGCTGGGTACATTTGACTCGTCAGTTGAGGCGGCTTTGGCGTATGATGCTGCCGCTAGACGGATACGAGGAGCGTCTGCGATTACGAATTATAATGAAGAGGAGACGGAGGAGTTGGTCAAGCTGTATGGAGCTCCAGTCCTTCCAGACCCTGATGAACCAAAGGAATCCAGGGGATCAAAACCAATGAATGGTGGGTCCAAGCATACAAAATCCGCAAAGTATGCTTCAAATATTGAAAAGACACATTTGACCGGCTCCGCTCCTTCGTCTTATGCTGATTTTGGGGGGCGGCGATCAGCCAGGCAAAGTGCAAGGCCCCGGATTGATTTTTCTCAAATTGCCGAATCCTCAGAGAGCGCTGGTATATCGATGGATGACGATGACGATATGATGGTTGGAAGCATGGATGTTGGAGAAGATGAAGAAATTGCCAAGATTCTCCTCAACATGAAGGTGGGAGATTATGGTCCACCTGAGAGTACATCCCAAGACAGTGGGACGCAAAGTACTAGACCGAAACCGTTGCCTTCGCAAGCAGGGAAGCGGTATGGTACTAGAGCTTCCGCTGGTCTACGAGTCGGTCGCAATTATGCTGATATGTAACAATTTTGCTTCTTCTCTTCTCTAGAGGTCCTTCAGTAGTTAGGTAGGGGGATCCATGGATTGTGCTGTACATGTACAGTAATCCAGGATTGTCCATTCTGGATCTGAGTGGATTCCGGCAACAAAACCCATACAGGAGCAGAAATAAAACACGATTATTACTTATTACAAGGACGTATCAGCCATTGGTTGAGAAGATGAGGCGTCAGGTCGCGGCGTGGCTAGGGTCAGGTAAATTCCAAGCGTGTTGGAGTATAGGTTCGAGATGTGCCTCTTCTGCCTCGATAACCCTTCCGGAAATAGATTACACACCTCCTGTGTATAGTGGACCCAGTAAAGAAGAGGTATTGCGTTTGAGAGAGAAATACCTCAACCCAGGTTTGTCTTGAGTCTGTGTCTTCTTTACAGGTTTGACTCTTCTCACAATACGAATACGCCCTGCAGCTATTTTCTATCACTTTAAAGACCCAGTCATGATCACAGATGGGCACATGCAATATCTCTTTGATGAAAAGGGAAGACGTTATTTAGATTTGTTTGCTGGCATTGTCACTGTGTCTGTGGGTCACTGTCATCCACGAGTGAATGCTGCAGTCATTGAGCAAACAAATCGACTACAGCATACAACAACTATCTATTTGAGTAATCAAATAGCTGAATATGCAAAGGAATTGGCGGATAAGATGCCTGGGAACTTGAAAAATGTGTATTTTGTCAACAGTGGCACAGAAGCCAATGAATTGGCTCTTCTCATGGCTCGGCTGTACACTGGAAATTACGACATGATTGCGCTTCGCAATGCATATCATGGAATTAGTGAGAGTACCTTGGGGGCATTGGGTTTGCACACATGGAAGTATAACGTTCCAAGTGGGTTTGGTATTCACCATGCCATGAATCCAGAGGGGTACAGAGGTCGATTTGGAACGGATGTGAATGAGTACGTTCAGGATCTTCAAGAAGTAATTCAATGTTCAACATCAGGAAGTATCGCTGGATTTATTGCGGAAACTATCCAAGGAGTTGGGGGTGCAGTGCCACTACTTGATGGGTATCTCGACCAGGCATATAAAGTTGTTCGCGAGCATGGTGGTGTATGTATTGCTGATGAAGTGCAGACTGGGTTTGGACGGACTGGAACCAAATATTTTGGCTTTGAGAATCAAGGAGTCATTCCGGATATTGTCACAATGGCCAAAGGCATCGGAAATGGCCTTCCATTGGCTGCTGTTGTGACCACACCTGACATTGCCAACACATTGAAAAGAAAACTTCATTTCAATACATTTGGCGGAAATCCCGTCTCTTCTGCCGCTGGAAGAGCCGTTTTAAAGGTTATAGATGAGGATAAGTTGCAAGAAAATTCGCATATCGTTGGAACGTACCTCCTGGAAAAACTCTCAGCGCTGGCTGACAAGCACGACATCATTGGTGATGTGCGAGGCAAGGGCCTCATGGTTGGCGTGGAGCTCGTGAAAGATAGAGCGACAAAAACCCCATCTGTGGAAGAAACAGCTCACATTTTTGAAAAGGCGAAAGATATGGGTGTGCTCTTGGGAAAGGGGGGCTTGTTTGGTAATGTCTTTCGCATCAAACCACCAATGTGCATCTCAAAACAGGATGTAGATTATTTGATCCACGTTCTCGACGAATCGATGCAATCCTTGTAAATATTTCATTTCATTCACCAATCTCATGTAAAATTCCAGTTATTTTATGTATTTTATTCTGCCCCATCGTTGTCTGTCTTGGGACTCTTGTGTACATCATCAGGGACACCCACATCCTCATTCTTTCGTTTTTCCTTCTTCTTACTCTCCTTGAAAGCCACAAAGTGTGCCCTTAGCGGCTCGACAAATTCACCAAAGTCTGTATCTTCTAGTCCTTGAAACACGTCTTCCACCCCAAGAGTCTGCCGCTTTGCCTCAATGCAGAGATCATTTGCTGCACATGTCAGGTAATGTATAAATAGCTTGGCCACGACATCAAAAGCCACAAGCGAATCCTTGTTCACCTGCACATCCACAACCGTCCCTTCTTTACTTTTACAAACTTCTTGATCCATCTGCTCTTTCACAAGCCGCTTCAATAACGACTTTGGAAAGCTAATATCTTCCTCTTGCTGCTGCTGCTGCTTGTCCTCTTCTTCTTGCTGTTGCGCTCCTCCTTCTTGCTGCCCAGGCTCCTCTTCTCCTTGCTGCTCGTCTTCTTCTTCTTGCTGTGGCTCTTCTTCTTCTGGCTGCTCCACAGGCTCCTCACCAACACCAACTGCAATGTCCTCCATATCACCACCCACTACTCCAGGCTGCTCAGGACGATCATCCTCCATTTTATTCACTAACTCTGTATTCTAAGTGGTTACAATATGGCGATTCCTCAAATAAAAGCAATGTGTCCGTCACAGAACGTATTTTTTGAATTTTGAAATTTTCAAAAACTTCCCTTCACTCTGATCCCGTCGATTGATTTCGCTCTGAGTACAGCACTAGATTCATATGAAACATATCAATTCTTAAATACGCAGTACATCGTACCGGGAGCGAATCGAAAGGATGGATTCATGTAGGCCATAATTAGACTATTAAAAATGCAAATGCTACTCTCTGAGTGATCGTGGATACCCGCCTTCATGGCAATGCAGTATGATAATTTGCTAAAATAAGGGTAAAATGGCTCCGAATAAAGCCGAGACGAAAGAACGGCTGACAGCCGTTGTGTTGGCTGACAGCTTTACAAAGGTACGATGGCGTTTCGTTTCGTAAGGAAAGCGGGGATAGAGGTTTTGGTTTGCACTCATGTGTGAATTTGAGGATATGAGACACCTACGCGTGACAGAGGCGCAAGGTTTGGGAAACACCAATCTTCAAGGTACCTGAGAGATTTGTAGTGGCTCATTCTACCGAGTGTATCTGCGTGCAGCATTTTCAACCTGTGACGATCGAGACTGCAAAGGTTCTGTTGCCCCTTGCGAACACGCCCATGATTGATTACACTCTGGAATGGTTGGTCATGAATGGGATGGAGGAAATTTATATTCTTTGCTGTGCGCATGCACATCAAATTGAGAATCATTTGAATCGGGTTGGGTGGTTGCAGCGACGGAATGTGTCAATCCACGTTATTGTGTCGTCTGATTGCATGTCGGTGGGGGATGCTATGCGAATGTTGGACCATAAGGATGTGTTGACATCAGATTTTGTGCTCGTGTCTGGGGATGTGATCACGAATATCAATTTGGGAAAAGCTCTGAACGAGCATAAATCGAGACGAAAGACTGATAAATCTGCCATCATGACAATGGTTTTGAAAGGAGGCATGTACTCGGATCATAGATTGAGGCTGGGTGATCTGGGGGCTTTGACAGTCATGGATGCCTCCACCAAGCGTTTGCTTCGATTTGAAGAAAAGCGGGATCATGATGTTTTTAATTATGACGATGCAAAGAATACAGACATTCACCTAGATTTGTCGCTGTTTGGCGGAAGAGATGAAATCACCCTGAGGAATGACCTGATTGATACAGGGATTTACATATGTTCACCTGATGTTCTCATGCTGTTTTCGGACAACTTTGATTACCAAAATGTGAGAAAAGATTTTGTGACTGGTGTTTTGAGTGAAGAAGAATTAGGCAATAAATTATATCTGCACGAAGTTTCTGATAAATATGCGACAAGGGTTCGATCCTTCAGATGTTACGCTGCTGTGACAAAGGACATTCTTTCTCGATGGACGTACCCCTTTGTCCCGGATGCAAACTTGTTCAAACAAGACAACCGAATGATGGATGATGGTGGATTGGCCCAGCAGCGTTGGGGTCCCCCTGAAACGCAGTATTCGTATTCGAAAGGCAAGGTGTACATTGATGATTGTGTGTCAATTGCAAGGACTGCAACCATACAGCATTCTGTGTGCATTGGATGTGGAACCGTTGTTGGCCCAGCTGCTGTTATACGAGATAGTGTTATCGGCAAGAATTGTCGCATCGGACAAAACGCGGTTATTATCGGTAGTATTATTGGAGATGATGTTAGGATTGACTCTGGAGTCCGTGTCGAAGAGAGCATGCTCTGTGATGGAGTTGCCGTCAAGCAAAATGCTTCCATCAAGCCGAATTGCATTCTCTCATATAATGTTGTGATTGACCATGATGTGACGGTGGATTCAGATTCGAGACTGTCTCTGGCCGAGCCTGTCGAGGGAGGACAGGTGATTAGTGGCAGTGATGAGGATGAGTATTCCTTGGGAACTTCTCCAGGGGGGTTCAGTGCTGGAGGTTACTCCGAAGATGGTATGGAAAATGCAGTCACTCCTGCTGCTCGAAGTGCTGCCATGGCACTGGCGAATGGTGGTGTTCCAGAGGCAGACATGGATTTTACCCCAGTTGTGGGGCAAATGGGAGCAGGATACATCTGGAGGACACACACCAGTGGAAATCAAATATCTGCCGCAGGAAGATCTCTAGCATATGATATTGAAGCCCTCACTCTGGAGGAGAGCAAGTGGGTATCACATACATTTGTCATGGAGGAAGACAACCTCCTCGCTTGTGGACGTGCCCAAGAGTCCTCCAGCGACTCTGAGGCAAACGATGATGCCATGGAAATGATGGAGGATCATCATTTCAAAGAGGAGGTAGCAGAAACATTCTTGAGATGTATTAAAGAAAACATCTCACAGGAAAACGTCGTCATTGAACTCAACGGCCTGAAAATTGCTGAAGACAAGACCTTTGCTGATTGTGCCCGCTTCATCATGACAACAGCCCTTGGCCTCTGCCTCCCAGCTCCTCCCTTTGTCATTGACGAATACAAGTCGCTGTATTCCAGTGAAGAACCGACTTCCACGAAAGAGGGCAAGTTGGAATTGTTGAAAAAAGCATTGGGAACAATGCAACGGTGGGCATCCCTGCTCCAAAAGTTTCTAAAGAATGAAGATGACCAAGTCGAGGTTCTCCTCACATTGGAAGAGTTCTGCAATGAGGAGGGCGATTTCGAAACAAGTGGAGAGAAAGGAAAATTCTTTGCTGAGATTTTCCCGCAACTCTTGAAGATCATGTACGAATTAGACGTCATCACAGAACAGGCCTTTCTGGCCTGGGCAGAGGAAAAGGAGTTGGCAAGCGAACACGAGAAGAAATTCCTCCATCTCGCAGCACCATTTCTACAGTGGCTCGAAGAAGCCGAAGAAGAAGACTCGGAAGAAGAAGAGTCAGAAACAGAGTCAGAAGAAGAATAAAATACAATTCTTACTGTATTACATATGTATTTTAGTCATCTCCAAGCGCCTCCAAGGCCTCCATGGTAATAATTGAATTCCCCCGCACCATCACCATCCCCAGCTCCACCTTTCCCTTCTCATCTATAGTATTGTCCAAGCAAATATTTGCAAATGTATCATACCCGCGGAGAACCCCTGTCACGTGCCTATTCCCATTCATCTTGACTGAAATCTTCTTGTCCATAAAATTCTTCAACTCTGGAGGCAGTACTTTGACCTGAATATAGAGCAGTAACATTATTAATGTATTCTAGAGTCGAATCATGACCATACATACCATGATGGAGAGCTATTCAGCAAAAATCTGCCGTAAAGATTCTGAAATACACGTGAATGGTTCCCCGATGTCTATGCAACCTTCACCACTACTTATTTTTATAGATAATATTTTTTCATGAATGATGGTATCACAAATCAGCAACAGATTCACCATGCACCGATTTGTATTTATTCTATCGTATTACGGAGAGCATGCGTCTTTGTTTCCTTGTCGGCCCATACAGAGCGATTGCCACGCCCATAGTTGCCAGTCTTTGAACATATTGAATAGTGTAGTAGTCGTGTGGAGAACAAGGGAAGTCCGAGTACCTGTGCAGTTGTCGGAATATCCGGACGCAGCACGCATGAAGTTTGCAAGCGTGCTTCGGGAGGGATTAGACATCCTTCCTGATACGGAGGATTTGTTTAAAAAATACAAGCATCTCAAAAAGTCGCTGAAGAGGTTCTCTGATGCGACGCAGGGGAGTGGCGCCGGGCCACGGGGTTCTGGAGTGGACGTGGCTACTCCGTCGACGTCGCCGAACAATGCAAGCAAGCTGCAGTATAATCAAATAGTTGATGATGAAGAGGGTCAGATGGAGGGGAAGCGAAAGCAGCACCCGGCAGCTGATGGGGAAGAAGAGGAGAAGGGGGCAAAAAAGACACGAGCTGCAGAGGATGATGCCAATGCAGCCATGGAGAACATGGAGGCTCGTTTTATTGCAGCGATCACGTCCGATGTGATGGATTTGAATGAAAAGTATATTGAGAAGGAGGAGGACTTTATTATTGCGTGGGGTAATATTGAGGAGAAGATGAGTGCCTGTTCAACAAAGGAAGACAAGATTGCATTGTATTCAGACTTGGTTGACTTCCATGGTAATTTGGTGATGCTGTTGCATTGGTCTATGCTGGCGTATACGGGTCTTGTGAAGATATTAAAAAAGCATTATAAAAGGACAGGGTTGACAGTGAATGCGCCCCATCTGAAGGATTTGTTACGGCAACCATTTTGTTCTGTTGGTATGGCATGCAATATGCTGAGCAAAGCAGAGGAGGTTGCGTTGTCTATATCGAAGGATTTAGGGATGGACCCCGTGCTTCCAACGAATGTTTCTTCGTTGATTTTGGCGAATAAGAAGGACATGGTGGATCTGGCCAGCGAAGATGTGGAGGAAGATCTGTACCCCATAGAGACAGCATCTGCGATTGAGAGGGCAAAGACAGCGCTGCAAACGTGGAATGTGTTGCAAAAGACTGCGGCAACTCCATCAACTGGTATTGCGAGAGAAACCGGAGGCAATGCTAAGCAGAGTACTGAAAAATTGGATGAACTTGTGACGGACAGTTCTGCTGTCTGAGAAGGCTTCTTTTTTTTTTAATTTTTTTCCTACCTAGCAAGAATGAGCCCTTTACGGGTGACTAGATGGATTCAATTGATGAGATGAACTTCGTCAGAATAATAACAAGAATAATGGTCTACAGTATCTGCACTAGATTCGTTGAATTATAGCCTGTGGATTTTTTTGAATGTAATCCTCCTCGAGTTGCACAAGCTCATGTCTCACAGAATCCAACACCTCCGGTCCCATTCGATCACAAAATAATGTTCCTTGTAAATGATCGTACTCATGCTGGAATATTCGAGCCGGAAATTTATCAATGTTTATAAAGAAGGATTTCCCAGACAGATCCTGTGCTTTCACTCGCACCTTGCCAGGCCTCACAACATCTCCATAAATCTTGGGGAATGATAAGCATCCTTCTTCAAACACCTTTTTATCTTTACTAGAGCTAATAATCCTTGGATTCACAAGCACCACCTCGGCATCTTTTCGATCCTTCTCTCCAGTCTCATTGAACACCATCATCCTCACATTCACCCCCACCTGGGGGGCAGCCAACCCAACTCCATCATCATCGTACATGATCTCAAACATCTCCTCCGCCAATCGCCGTAAATTATCATCAAAGCAGTCTATTATAGCATTTGGAGCACGTAGCACTGGATCCGGGTACTTGACAATGGACAATGGGCTCGTCCATTGCACAGAGTCTTTCAAGACTGGACCAGTAAGCTGTTCCTCCTCCTCCTCATTCTCCCCCTTGGCATCCAGCAATTCTTGCAATGCTCGTCTCGCACCCCTCGCATTCGCCATGACTGATTTTCTCTTCGAATTCCCGCGAAAATACGGCACCGCACCCCTTCTTTGCTGTCGCTGACAGGCAGAGGCAATCGCATGTGCCACTCGCGTTCTCACGGCATTTGCCATGGTCATTGTATGCCTTTATTCTTAATTTTGTATGTATGTATCTGAATATTCTGAGACTGGCGGTGTTTGCGACAATGAGGAGCATCAAACAAGGATGTTTTATTTAATGTTTTGATTAGGGAAGTTTATTTGTTTCTTTCTTGTAGTGTACCGTGTGCTGATACAGTATCATTAAATTGAATTTGTTGTTGTTCATCAGAGTAGTAGATATGCGGCCAGGAGGAGGCTCGATTGGAGGTCCACCTCACCCGAGATTTCCTTCGCAAACAGCACCTGTTGGGGCAGCAAGGCATGATTCACGGTACGGAGGAGGACCAGCGCCATATGATACTCACATGAGGCACCCAGCTGGAAGAGGAGGGTATCCAGGAGGAGGACCACCACCTCACGCAATGGGAGGCATGGGAATGCCAGCCTATGGTGCACCACCGGGAGGGCCAGGAGCTCGTTTCTGTGTTATTAAACTCAAGGGATTACCATTTGGGGTGAAGGATTATGAAATTGGATTGTTTCTGGTGGGTATTATTCGTTCTGGTAGTACAAGTTTGCCTTTTTCCACACGTTTTTTCTGGGGGTGAACAGTGGTCTTGATTTCGGACTGTGTGTGCACTTGGAGTAGCATGACGGAGATATCTCATCATGTATGTGGTTTGATGTAGGGTGTGGAGCCTTTGGACGTGGTCATTGGGATGAGGAATGGCAGACCCAGTGGGGAGGCGTATGCTGTGCTGACCCACCCTGCAGAGATGGATATTGCCCTGAGAAAGAACAAGGCATACATGGGGACACGATATGTCGAGGTGTATGAGGCGAAGAAGATGGATTACTATAGGGCCATTATTGATGTGTATTCTGATGGCAGAATGGTACGGGCTAGCTCGCAGCAGCAAAAGCGAGGAGGGAGGAGCAGGTCCAGATCTCCTGTCAGTCGGAGGGGATCTAGGCAGCAGAAAGATACTCCCGTAGAGCCTGCAACGACGCCAATAGTAAAGCTGCGTGGTCTGCCATTCAGTGCTGGTCCTGAGAGGGTGCTGGAGTTCTTTGATGATCCATCTTTAGAGATTCCTAGCCTCCCTCCTCTGGACAAGGTTTTAATTGCAACGGGGCCGGACAAAAGGCCAACTGGGATGGCATTTGTCGAGTTTGAATCCATTGATACAGCAAATAAAGCATTGAAGAAACATAAACAGTCAATGGGGAACAGATACATTGAAATTTTCCCTGCGACTGAGGATGATAGGGCTCGCTTTCTGCCAGTGGAGCATTCATGATATTACACAGCTGTTTTCAGTCGTTTCAATAGGTAAATGTGTATTAATGGATGAATGTATTGTTTATCCATTTTGGAGGAAGGCACCTTTTTCATGGAGAAGTGCTTACTAAACTTGCTCATGAACTCTGCATGCACTGATTCACTTCTGAATTCGTTGCACACAAGACCAATGCTCCGTGGCCCAAACAATGCCTGCACGGCGTCTAAGAACATAGATACACTATCCTCATTATAAACACAGTCAGCAGCGACGACGTAGTCCACTGGAGGCGAAACCCTTTCAAAGTGGCTTCGGATGGACCAGTCAAGTTCAACTACATTGACTTGACCTACAGCACCTGCCATCTGCGATTGGTTCAATCGAAGCGTGGCAGGAGATAGATTATACTCAACGTTATGGCGTAGTGTGTCCAGCACTGCATCGGTAATGTCGGTCAATGTGACGTGAGCCCCTTGAAGAGCAAAACTCATGCCAACCAGCCCAGAGACACCAGCGCCCAGTTCGACAACCGTCTTCCCCTTCACCCGAGATTTGCCAGAGAAATTCTTCTCTACATATTTAGCTAGCACGATTGATGCATCCCACACCGTCGTCCCCAGATTGCGGCTACAGGGGTCCTGTCGTAGAACAATCTGTGACCCAAACATGTCAACAGTCACCTCCCTGCTCTCACTCGAATTGAAGCGATCCTGCTCGAAATAAGATTCGATGTCTTTTTTATTCTTTTTACTAGATTCATTGCAGTCCATCGTGGCTTAATGTATTCGTTCAAATCAAAGCAGTCACATGCGTTGCATGCTTTCTCTCCCAGGTACTCATTACAAGATCAGAATGGCACACATTATTATTTGCTAATGAGTTATTTCCTAATGACGCTCTGTGTACATTGACTCTGGACGTGTCAGAGCATTGGGAGAGATCTCTAGAGATCTCTAAACTGGTGATCACTTGCTGCTACTGCTTCGATCAAATCGTAGGGTGTCGACGCTTCATATTCGAGAAAGATTGGAAATTTCACTTGTAAGGAATATTCTTTATAGCTTATCTTGGGATAATGGGTATCCCCATGTACATATTTTTTGAACACGTCGAAACCGCGGGTCCCTCCCTGCCGACGTTGACACGGCTGGGACTATGTATTCGTCGGAATCTCAAGTAGTTACGAAATTCAACCAATAGAATTATTATTTTGAATTAGTTTATCTGCGGGGAGAATGCTAGGTGGGGCTTACAGAGCCTGGGTGATTCTGATATGCCTCGCCTGTTGCTTGGGTGTGGACAAGCGTAGGGGATGTCCTTTGAATGGTGTTGGTGTTGCGGCAGCTGAAGGACCTGCACAGGGTCCTGTTGCTGGAGGTCCATCCGTAGAAATTCCGGAATCGCCTCAGTCCTCAACGGAGCCTGAAGCGCAGCCTGCCCCTGTTCCTATACCAGAGCAGGAAGTGGAGGTTCCTGCACCGGAGCCTACAGAAGAGATCCCTGCACCAGAGTCTACGATAGAAATTCCTGCACCGGAGCCTACAGTAGAGATTCCTGCACCAGAGCCTACAGAAGAGATTCCTGCACCAGAGCCTACAAAAGAGATCCCTGCTCCAGAGCCTACAGTAGAAATTCCTGCACCAGAGCCTACAGTAGAGATCCCTGCACCGGAGCCTACAGAAGAGATCCCTGCACCGAAGCCTACAGTAGAGATCCCTGCTCCAGAGCCTACAGTAGAGATCCCTACTCCAGAGCCTACAGAAGAGATCCCTGCACCAGAGCCTACAGTAGAGATCCCTACTCCAGAGCCTACAGAAGAGATCCCTGCACCAGAGCCTACAGTAGAGATCCCTGCACCGGAGCCTACAGTAGAGATCCCTGCACCGGAGCCTACAGAAGAGATCCCTGCACCGAAGCCTACAGTAGAGATCCCTGCTCCAGAGCCTACAGTAGAGATCCCTACTCCAGAGCCTACAGAAGAGATCCCTGCACCAGAGCCTACAGTAGAGATCCCTGCTCCAGAGCCTACAGTAGAGATCCCTGCTCCAGAGCCTACGATAGAAATTCCTGCACCGGAGCCTACGATAGAAATTCCTGCACCTGCCCCCCTGCAGGGTCCAAGCATTCCTCCTGAGATGGCTCCAAACTACGAAGAAGATGATTCGATCGTGAAGGGTGAGATTATTGTCAAAGTGAAGCCACAAGAAAATCCCTATGCTTTGAATCTAGATGTGAAAAAAGTGCTCGGTGGGTTGGGTCAAACATTTGCTGTCGCAAAGGTTCCTCAAAATGAAACCATTGCATCCACCTTGGTGAAAGCAATGTCTCGTCCAGAGGTAGAGTACGCAGAGCCAAATCGAATATGGAAGGCAAATGTTGTCCCAGGTGACAGCGAGTGGTCCTCACAATGGAACATGCGCAAAATTCAGGCTCCAGAAGCATGGGATGCGCAGAAAGGATCAAACACAATCTCTGTATGTGTGATTGATACAGGTATTGACTACAATCATGCAGACTTGGAAGCGAATATGGCTGCAGGGGCTTTGAAGCAAGGGTTGAATGCAATCACAGGCCAAAATGATTGCATGGATGGCAATGGCCATGGAACCCATTGTGCTGGTGTGATTGGAGCTGTCACAGATAACAGCATTGGTGTTGCAGGTATAAATTGGAATATTCAACTGATTGGCTGCAAATTCTTGAATGCCGCTGGGTCGGGATCAACACTCGATGCCATCGAATGTCTTGATTGGTGTGTCAATACAGCAAACACCAAAATTTCAAGCAATTCTTGGGGTGGGGGTGGATACTCGACAGCACTTTATGATGCTATTGAAGCAGCTGGGCAGAATAAGAATCATTTGTTTGTTGTAGCAGCAGGGAACAGCTTTCTCAATATAGATAGCAATCCAGAATATCCTGCAGCCTATGATTTGCCCAATGTGCTTCCTGTGGCATCCACTGATAGTGAGGATAAGCTGTCTTACTTTTCAAATTACAGTCCTCGCATTGTTCCTATCGCAGCGCCTGGATCATCAATTCTATCCACTACACCAAATAATGGATACTCGATCTATTCGGGTACCTCGATGGCGTGTCCTCACGTGGCTGGTACTGCTGCCTTGATGTTGGCGGCAGATTCATCCTTGACGTATTCCGAGATAATTGCATATATGGTTCAGGGTGCAGACCAGATCGCTGATCTGAATCAATATGTGGCTGGAGGCAATCGTTTGAATGTCTGGGGAGCAATCAATGCTACTGCAAGTGGGCAACCTATTCCGTCGCCATCACCGCCACCTCCATTACCTTCACCACCGCCACCGGTACCATTAGGTTTCAGTGAAACTGCGACCTTGAGTCCATCCCAATATCCATTCCTATCGGCTACATTTGATTTGAGCAGTGGTTCTACAGATATTATCAACTCTGTCTTGGCAGAGAAATGTCGCAATGACTTCTCAGCGAGGCTGCAGTCCAGTCAGTACAAGAAGTTGATTTTTAAATTAGACTTGGCGCAGTACAGTTCCTCTGGAGATTTGGAGGTTGATGATTGTGTGCAGCCATCGGGAACTGTGGATACAATGATGATGGTATTTAAATGTCCCGTGGTCAGCGGAACCGTGGACTATGCGTCTTGCACATGTTACGACAATGATGATGGTTGCGGATACGGTTCAGGGGAGATTGTCCGCAATCTCCCCTACAACGCAGCAGACAGATATTACACTGTCCTTGTTCCATGGTCACGGTACGTCACCGCGTGAAATTTTTAAAACTTGGATTATTTTGACAAATATATGCGTCTTTTGCAGCTTTACGTCCTCTGGAGAAGTAAAGGTGGGCATAAAGGATGGGACAATTCAGTACTCACCGCCCCCACCTCCGCCCAATTCGCCACCTCCACCTCCTGGTAATGTGGGTGTGGTGCCGTTCGATGTCTCAATGACAGCTACTTCTTCGTACCCACAAATTTCTATAAGCTATGATTTGTCATCAGGGACAACAAATCATGTGGACAAAACATTCCTAGGCGAATGTGCTGAAGATGTAGTCAACTTTTTGCAAAGTGATCGGAAGAAATTAATTGTTCAAATCAAAGGACTTCCATCTGGAGGGTCATTGACAGCTGACAATTGTGATATGACAAGTTCATGGGACTCTGTTTCGATTGCCTTGTACTGCCCGCAGAATTCAATCTTGTGCAAATGCTATGCAAACGATGATGGCTGTGGGACCTACGCAGGAGCAGACAAAATTCAGAGTGTGCCATTGGAACCTGGATATATCCTCTACTATATTGTCATGGGATATTCCCCATCAACATCATCAGGGCAATTCAAGATTGGAATGGAAGGATCAAACCTGGTTTACCCCTCACCACCAAATCCACCAAATCCACCAAATCCACCAAATCCACCAAATCCACCAAATCCACCAAATCCACCAAATCCACCAAATCCACCTCCACCAGTAGTAAATCCACCTCCACCAGTCGTAAATCCACCTCCACCAGTAGTAAATCCACCTCCACCAGTAGTAAATCCACCTCCACCAGTAGTAAATCCACCTCCACCAGTCGTAAATCCACCAGTAGTAAATCCACCAGTAGTAAATCCACCAGCGGTAAATCCACCAGCGGTAAATCCACCAGCGGTAAATCCACCAAGTTCAGGAGGAGGCGGTGGGGGAGGGGGTGTAATTCCTACTCCCATTGGAGGAGGCACTGATACCCCTAACCCAATACCTCAGGTACCAGAGCCAAACAATGAGGACAATACCCCAGAGAGTACACCAGAAGAAGGAGACGGACCACCAGAAGGACAAGAAGACACGCCGGAGCAAGAGTCAGATAGCCCCGCAACCCCAGAACTCACTCCAGAGGTTATTGACAAAATCTCTCCTGTTGTGTCCATGAGAGTGAAATTAAAGCTTCCTGGTGACAAGCCGTGCGATTCTCTTACAGGATCTGAGAAGACAGACATTGAATCAAATTTCTGCAAGCGAATGGTGGAGAAAAAGGACCTTGAGAAGTCCAATGTTGAGTGCACAGCATCTCTGAGTTGCTCAGCTGCGAGGCAGTCAAATTCCCAAGCTTTCATGAAGACGGCATTAAAAGTCATCAATAAAGACTTGAAATCAATTGATTCTGCGAATGAAGCTGCTTCAAATATCAAATCTTCACTGGAAGATACTGAGCAACTCAATGAAGTGCTCGATGAAGTGATCCCAGGAGCAGGATTGGAGTCAGTGGAGTCCATTGAGGTTCAGGAAGCAGACTTGCCGCCGCCTCCCCCTCCTTCCCCACCACCACCGCCACCACCAAAATCTTCTCCAACACTTAATCCCCCATCTTCATACACTCCATCATCCTCAAAGACGTGCGAATATGATGGATACTACACCATCAAGCCACTCTACTCCCCATGTAGCAAGTACTACCTGGCGTACATATATCCCCGCTGCAAATCCACATCGGTGGACATGAGGCGATACAAGCAGATAAAGGGCAAACCCAGAAGGATACACTGGCAAATCGAAAGCAAGGAGGGGATCGCATCAATCATTGGCAGAGAACGGACGGAGTGCAAGGCTCGTTCTCTGGCAGCCCCAAGCAAGATATCAAAGGGCCTCAGTCTTGGAGGTGCAGCTTGGAAATGGAAGATTATACCAAGAAAAACATCAGACTGTACCAAAGTCAACCTGTACGCATTTTCTCCCAAGAAAAGAGGATATCTGGCTGTTTCTAGCGTGGAAAACGGCTGCTCCATGTCCTATTCCAAGACAAAGAATTCCAAGCCCACAATGTTTAGGCTGAGCAAGAGGACATCGTAGCCTCCATCATTGGCAGGGAGAGCTTCATTTCTTCTCACTCAGGCCACACCATTACATGTTCTTGAAGCAAAATTCTTAGTACCATTTTTACTGTTTACTGTTTCCTGTTTGTAAATGACTTTTTCAGAGAATCCTGGCATAATAATGATGTGAATTTCATACACCTACTATGTATCTATTTATTGAATCCATAATATAGAAAAATCCAACATGTAATAACAAACATGGACGGGAATATTGATGAATTAGACGCCACAGTTCGCCGAGAAATGGCAAGCGTGCTGGACAATTTTACCAAACTCATCAAAGCCTCGCATGTCCCGGGAAGCACAACATCTGTAGATCATAACACATATCCTGGAGAATTGCAGCATGTCTATGCAGAGAAGATGCTCCTATCATGCTCATCAATCCTGGAAGTGAGCAGAGAGCTGAAACGAAGGGCCATTCTGAATGATACACATCCTTCGTCATACAATTGCGAGAGTATCCTTCCAGTAGCCCCTATAGGAGACAATGGAGTCGATGGCATGGAGTAGAGATCATCTCTGTTGGAAGCATGCATGACTACCTTGGTAATAAGTCATGGGCCAATTTTGGTGATGGGGTTCTGGAATCAAACCCTACTCAGAATCACACGCATTAATATTCAAAAACTTTATAATTGTACATATGTAACATTGGAAGGGATATATAACAAAAAAACATATTGATTCTGACTGTCTTCGAGCTGACCTTGCATGTGATCTCGGCACCATGGCGGACTACAGCTATGGGGCAATATTTGCCTCTGAGGTTATCTCAATGATGATGGCTATATATTTTGGAGAATCTGTGATTGCAAATGAGGTCTTATCGAAGACAAAGGGGCGGAGCATGGGTTGGGGTTTTGTTGCTCTAGGTTTTGGCCTGAGTTTTGGTATTGCGATTCTGACGTTGGGATATATAAGTACTCGAATGAATCCTGCAGTCGCTTTAGCAGAGCTCATCCTTGGTCAGATTAATGGCGTAGAATTCGTAGTTATTGTGTGTGGGGATTTTGTTGGTGCCTTTGTTGGAGCGGTGCTTGTGTGGCTTCACTTTTTGCCTCATTTCAAGAACATACCCGCGCCGTATACAGAGGATGTCGATCTCTTACTTCTTGGAAAGGAAGGTATTACGACGTCTGCGGTGAGTTTGGCATCGTATAATCCCATGGCATCGGATGTGTCTGCAAGGAAGAAGGGGCTGTCCAACATTCAAAGTACATGGGAAGATATCAAATGCTGTTTGAAGCAAGAGTGCGACGCGGCCGAGTACTCTCCTGTCAATTCGGATTTGGTAGAGAAGGCTCTTGGTCATGATGCCATGCTTGGGCACGAAAGCAGCCGTAGATCGAGCCTGGATAAGCAGGTATCTCATGGCACTGGGGACATTGAGAATATTGAACATAAACTGTGGCGGCGATCGGCACAGATCGCCGATGTGCACAATAGATTGCAAGATATGGATCTCGAAGAATATAAGAACATGATGATACGGCAGAAAAATTCCCAGAAGATGCTCGAGTCAAAGAAGGAGTCGCTGGACAATCTGTACAAGGCAGCCGTCACTGCCGATCAGAATGCCAAACTCAGCATCTTTGCAACAAGACCTGCCATATACTCGCCCATCTTCAATTTCCTCACCGAATTTTTGAGTACCACATCTCTTATATTTCCTCTGTTGATGATACTGCAGCGATCGAATCAAATGTACGAGGCTCAGGCATTCTTGTATGATGCTCAGCTGGGCCTGTCCATAGGATTTTTTGTCTTCCTCTTGGTGTTGGGTTTGGGCGGACCAACGGCTCTGGCAGCGAACCCAGCGAGAGACTTTGGGCCTCGCTGTGCTCATTTCTTGCTCCCAATACCAGGGAAAGGCAAGTCCGAATTCTATTATGCGTGGATTCCAATCCTAGCACCATGTTTGGGTGGGTGTGCAGCAGCAGGGTTGTATGCAGCTGTACAGACCATGAATCGCAGCAATGTTTAATTAATAATACATGCATTTACAGCAATGTTATAATACTTCTTTCATTCATGCAATACTAAATCAAGCAGCGATTGTGTAAGATAGACGGTATGTTCATTGTCGGACAGCTTCACCATGTCGCTGGGGGTGCCCATCAAGGCCGAATCGACCCTGCGGCTTGTTTCACCATGCTCTGATACTCCAAAGTACCCTCCGAAAAAGTCATGAACTTCAATGATGCACAATTTTGTACGATTCAACCATGATGTATCTGCTTCTGGGCCAAAGATGATGCTTTCTGCCCCCTCGATATCCAATTTCACCAAGTCAAAGGAGCCAATGCCATGCATCTCCTGCAGATCGGCAACCGAAAATGCCCGTGACCCTCCTTCTTCCACCTTTTGGAACACTCTTCCCCAGTCTCCATGATCCCCAACAAGTTTTATATTACCACTCTCATTCCATAGACCACCGTGCACAAGATGAACATTCCCAAGCTCTTTTGTATTCCGTTCCAGAATCTTGAAATTGACAGGGTCTGGCTCCACAGACACTATTGTGGCATCAGGAAAAAGCATGCGAAGCATGTACGTGGAAAACCCGGCATTGGCTCCAGCATCCAATATGTTCTTTATACCTCCTTGAGCATACTCGCTGGAAGAGAAGGGGTACAGAATCTTTAGGTAATGGTCTTGAAGTACTTGTCTAAACACCTCCACATCCGTGCTGCCAAATCTGAACCAAAACCTTCTCACACAACACACATCCTCTCCCGCACACGGCACCCCGCTGACCTGCACTCTGGTCGCTATTGGCTTTCTATTCTCCTCCATGGATGTCAAGATACTCACAAGGTCAGTCACATTCGTCCCACGAACTCTATCAACAAAGCTAAAACTCCTCAAACCGCTACAGTCTCTCACAAATCTGTGCTCGGATCCCTTATCAACTAATACAGTGCTCAATGTGTCATTTGCTGGTACAATATCGGCGAATCCATCAGATCCGTGAGGGCCACCTCCGGCCTCTTCGACGGAGCGTTGACCTGAGGCGCGTGTACCACCGGTGTTGGCCCTTTGTACTACCTTCTGCCTATTACCGACCACAAAACCAATGCATAAGGATGTGAAAATTAATGAAAGTGCTTTAAGAGGAATTCTACTGGACAAATGCCGCTTTCTGGGAGATCCCTTCTCACCCGAATTCCAGGTAGGGATATTTTGAGTGGAGGAGGTTTTATTCCCAAGGTTTGGAACCATTGTATACCCAATATAGTTGTTGCTATTTATTTATTTATTTTATTTCTACTTAGCAGATTGGTCGGTACTTGGATGAGGTCGGTCGTTGTTGTCATTCCAGATGATGCATTCGTTGCAGACGACAGTTCTGGGAGCTGGACAGCCTCTTTCTTCAAAATGGCCCTGATATCTGCCGGGGACAATGTGGGGTCTTGTTGCAGCAGCAATGCAATGATGCCTGTGGCAATGGGAGCTGCCTGCGATGTGCCACTAAATACTGCTGTGCTGTCGTCAGCTTGATTGCTGGCGGAAAGAATCATATCACCAGGCGCCCAGAAATCGACACATGGACCCACATTTGAAAAGTCTGCTGGCAGGTCTCCTATGTTTGTTGCTGAGATGACGAGCGTTTCTGGTGTCCGAGAGGGGGAATTAAAACATGCATCTGCTTGAAAGTCGTTTCCAGAGGCGGCTACGATTGGAATATTCAGGTCAAGCTGCATCTTCTCGACAGCAGAGTCGATGGCAATGCTGTCCTTGGACCCTACGCTCATGCTGAGGACTGCGGGTGGCTGATGGCCGTATTCCTGGGTGCGACGCTGGAGGTCGTCATACGCCCACTCGAGCCCAGCGAGCAAGGTGCTCACGGAGCCTGATCCGCTGGATCCTATGATCTTGATGGGTATGATTTGAGCACCTTTTGCTACTCCATAACAGCCCCCTGCGGCAATACCACTGATGTGGGTCCCATGTCCGTTTTCATCAGTGATATTTGGTGACGTCACACAGGACAAGTCGAACGATCCACTCATGAGTGAATCCAAAGCAGGTTTGATACAGTCAGCCCCGTCGCCTGTCCGACCCGTAAATTCTTTGTGTGTTTTACGAATACCAGTGTCCAAAATGTATATCAAGACCCCTGAACCGGTAGCATTGGCTCGAAATTGTCCATTCAGTGGCAGACGAGGTTGATCAATTCTATCCAAATTCCACGGGACAAATTGGCATGATGACTGCTCTGTATCTATCTCTTGAAGCTGCACGTCAGTATCGACCTCGAAAATTTTTACCGTTTTTACTAGAGAAGATCTCATCGCTTCTAGGGACGCTAAAGATGAGACATTGATGGTCACGAATGGCCACGATGAGTCTACGAAACCGCCTGAATTTGCTTTACACCTTCCACCTCCTTGTTCCTCCAGTTCCAAGCAGAATGATTCCAAATCCTGTCGAGAGGCTGATGGAAATAGCTGACCAATCACCAATCTATTTGAGAAAGACTCTGAGCTCTTTAACGGTTTGTCAGCGGATGATGGCCAGTAGAGTGGAACCTTTCCACCCACAGTTTCTTTGAGATCAATGTTTTGTTCCTCCAAAGAAAGTATGGAGATGCTCTGAATTCTCGTTGAATATCCAGTACCAGATACATCTTTAAAAATAATTTGATTCCACTCAAATGCATCCGTCAGATTTAATCGGATGCGACACAATCCAGTCATGGGATCAAACATGTTTGCCATGGTGTCCCGTACCTTGACTGGATCACTCCTGATTCCTGTTTCATCTTGCTCCACGAAAAACAAGGACCGCTGAAACCCGCAATCAAGAGAAATAATCTCAAGGGTTGCTTGACAGGGTTGGTCTGAAAGCGACGGACAGCATCGTGTGCCACAGCCATCAACAACTGAAACCTTGTCTCCCAAAAGACGAAATTCTCCACCTCTTTGGACATGTACATACAGAGAGTCCTGCTCTATCGTGGCATTGAACCCTTCACCCGACATTTCCCAACCATTTTGAAGTACCTCGTCTCCAGATGTATAGATGAAGTGTCGGTTTCCCTGATCATCCACGCGCAGCTGTCGAGCTGCAGCAATAGATGACATGATGCAGCACAAGAGAAGACTGTGTGCATATGCCCTCATCCTCATAATGAATTATACAAGAATACATACATAAATAATTTTTTGATACCCAGGTACGGGCCTGATACAGACCGATGAAAGAGAAAGGGGTCGCATCGGTACTACAAACTCAACTACTCATGCTAGAGGCGTGCCATGGCATCTTTGATGGCTCTTCTAAATTCGTCATGATGTAACACAAAACTGCTCACGTGGCCTCCAGGCACCCATCGCAGTTCTGATCCTTTTAAAAATTTGTGCATTTCATCCACGGATTCCCTCGAGACGTATGCATCCTCTGTTGCTGCAACAATAACGCAAGCATCAGGACGGCGTGGCACTGGAAATCTGGTCACATCCGTGTATGTTTCCAAGACCACTTCCAGCAATGCTACTGACTCTTGAAACTCTAACTCGCTACCATGTGCCGCATCACGTGCCAATAGCTTGGCCATCTGATCACTAAACCCTTTGCTCCAATTAGCCAACCAGTTCCCAGTGGCCTTCATCATTCTCTCATTCTTGTTCACCACCGCCCTCGATGCAGAAATTCTACTGCTCGATCTACTTTCTCTATTGACAGCCTCTAAGAGCTCATCAGACCGCTCCTTGGCATCACGCATCAGCGCGTTCCACCCAGTAGCATGGAAGAGAGCCCCGCTCACGTATGCTGAAGCAGCTGACCGTGGCGCCAATAACGGTGCCAAGGCGACGTCGCCCGGGTATAGAGATGATATCATACAAGAGTGCACCCCACCCATTGACAGACCTGACACGCCAAGCTTTGTTTCATCCCCCTCATTCTGCCTCAGCCAGTACAACAAGAACAATGCCTCTTCAATAGTTGCCCTACCAAGGAGGAGCAAATCGCTCACGAAACGCAGCTTTGCACCCTGTTGGTATGAAGGTTTTCGAAGGCCATAATACGGACTTTCCAAGATCACCGAACCAATCCCATGTTCTCGTGCAAGCGGCACTGCAAGCAGTGTCTCCCTCCGAGAAAACCCATGGTCCCCTGTAGCTGCCAGGTGCACCACCGTCGGATTACCGCTCAAGTCCCTACTATTTGGCCGTATCCACCTTACATGAACGGTTCTAGATTCTACCGGCAACGCATCATACGCTGTCCCCGTACAAGGCGTTTTGAACTTGCCATGAAAAATACTAAAACCATCACCCTTCTTCTCCCTTTTCCAGTCTATTGACACCTCATCAAAGTGGGACGGAGGCCAATGATCGAATCTCTGAACATCCTCATGAAAATTGACCACGTTTAAATCTCCGAAACCACCCTGCTGGAAAAACCGTTGGGTGATTCCTAGCTGATGGACAATGGCAGTGTACGCAATGTCCAGCGAACGACCCGTCGTTTCAGCTAATCGCTTTATTATCTCCACATTGTTGTTGTTTTCTTTCTTTTCCACGGCAACGCTGGTGTGGAATTGCGAGACAACGCCACCAATGCTGTCGTGGCATGTTAGTTGCGATAAGATGACTTGAGCACACGTGCTCAAGTCTTTTAATGGTCGTCCTCTTGCGAGCAGCATAAAATATTTATATATAAATGTCTGCACGAATCTACCGATCAGCAAAAAGGAGGAACGAAACTGATTGCATCAAGCAGGATTCGAACCTACGCTCTTTCGAACCAGTGGATTCACCGCCGATTGCGACGGAAGACATCGATATGTCTTGAAACTGGCGCCTTAACCGCTCGGCCATTGATGCGACAGACTATTAGCAATTTTTAGCACACTATATTAGTCAAATTTTGGGCGCAGGCGTTTTTTCACAATTTCAAGGCTCGAATGAGCACATATGTTCTTTATCAGGGTTTCAAACCTATTAAAAAAATAAAATTCTCTTCCTTTTGAGGGGTACAATGTGGTTACGATGGACATATCACGGTGGAGGCTTTTGATTTACAACAAACAAAAACAAAAATTGGTAGTAATAATAAAAAAGAAGAGCCTATAGAATACAAAAGAATCTGCTGCTGTCATGATATATCCTGGCAGTAGAATCTCCTGAGTACCATTCGCAGACCAATACTGAGGAGATACAAGACACACAACACACACACCACCTCCAGGGTGATATGCACCAGCCAGGTCGTCTCATTTCTTGAAATTCGGCCACCATCGCGACTACTATATTCGCTTCTATACAGATGAGCTGCCTCATCTGCTGTATATTGGTATGCTGCAATATCAGAGGATGGGTCAATCTTCACAATGACTACCTCCTTCGCTGGCTGTTTCTTTCCTTTTGGTTTCTCTAGGACGGGTACTGAGTGAACCATTGGCCTGAAAAAGTGCCAATACCGCCTGTTCCATTCACAGCTCGGCTGCAGGAGCATGTGGGTGAAGGTTCGCCCATGTTCATCTCCCAACGAGTACTTGGCCTGAGAGGTTCTGTGGATGAAGGCAATTGACCCATCGTCAGGATGGTGTTGAATAAATCCTTGCGGCATGCTGGACCTAAAGAACCCTCGATACGATAGTCCAACTGAGAGGGGCTGGTGCACCAGGACGTACTGATCTTCCTTGCCTGCCATGTAAAATGCTGCACGGTAGGTATCCTTATCTCCATGGGCATACCGATACGTAAATTCATCATGTGTGTTCAGGAACAACAGCCACTCTAGCACATCTGGATGCCTGGTCTTGTCAAACAAAAACTGACCGCTGTCAGTCTGATACTGCTGCTGCTGCTGCTGCCCCATTCCCAACATGGAAAACAATTTCACACGCGTGCACCATCTATCCGGCCAAAACATATTTCCCTTCTTCACAAAATCTGGGTGACGAAACAGCCCCTCTGGGTCTTGGGCTGCCATGGCATCGCTGTCCATCAAGACAACTTGGTCATATGGAGACGCATACAGAGCAAACACCTTGATCTTGAATCCATTCCAAAAAGAACTGCCATCGGGATTCGGTGGCACCAGCCACCTATGATGCCTCGGATACGCCAATGTCGACAGATCCAAAAACGACACGGATGGCGAATCCATATGTCGGTCAAACAAGGTATGGTTCTTCACCTTTTCCAGGTCCCCCCAGTACGCAATGGTCACGGGCAATCGACACCCGATGCGATGCCTCAGCACATACAAATTCACAAACGCATTCAGCATCTGATTCTTTCCACCGGCAGGTATCAGGATTCCCCTCGTCTTTTTCTTCTTGTCTCCACCATGCCTGCCAGCATGGTCAGGAAAAGACGATGCCAGCTGCTGCTCCATAACCTTTTGATCCCCCACAAACGCTCTATACACTCCACTCGATAATCCATTCCACTCCATCAACGCCCGATAGGTTTCAGCACCTCGCAGTGCAATAGCTGAGAACTCTCTGTACCCACACCACAGTGTCACCAACAGGGTCACCACAAAAATCAGAGGAGCCTTATTCCCCACCATCGTCAGTATCTTATTAAACAGTGGCCTTGTTTCATTTCTTCGTTTCGATTTCATACATTCATCATCAGTGCTACTGTCCATCGATACAATGTCGACTACTCGTGTACTAGGACAACTGATCGGCGACGAGCGCCCACTACTGCTGCTACTATTCATCTATTTCTCTTCTTTATTGATATTACAATAATAATATCCCATATGCATGCCGAGGATGGACAGTCTGGAGGACATCTGATTACCCTTGAGTGGGTCGTTGGAACAAACTCACTTCAGGGTGCTACAACATTCTGTTTCAGTGGCCACGAATGGAAAAAGAATTCATTCTGTATTCAAATATACAGGTATGGACTGATCATGGTCAGACCATATGGAGGGGGTATCAACGCATGCGCGTAGCGTCATCCTGTACTGCCAAGACAGGTCGGTCAGGTCAATGCCGGGACCGGATTGAATACCTTGGCAGGCATGGAGACCATCTCCTTGACAAAGATTCCTTGGTACCATGAGAGATTCCTTGATACAGGAGACATGGACACATCCAACGTTCGACTCGAATTACACACATATGATGGCACAAAAATACATGTAGAGTTCGATTAGGCCAGGCTTTGATCGAACTGGAACACGCCCAAGCCCTTGCCAACCCTCCTCAACTGAGACACTTTTTCAGCCATCTCATACACAGAGTCTGCCTGATCTGCCAACAGTGATCCTTCCACGAAATCACACATCTGGGCGTCACCATGTTTGTCCGCAATATCGTGCAATTCACGCAACTTTTGGAAATTGAGCTTTTCCAGAGACAGGGCGAGCTCAAAGGCGTACAGGGCATCCCCCTTGTCTCCATGATCAAAATCCGTGTGAGGAGGCAAGATACTCTGAAGCGATACGCGCCCTCCCCTCTTGATCTGATAGTCCATCAACAACTCGGCGTGGCTCCTCTCCTCCGCAGACTCCTTCTTGAAGAGCTCTGCAATCCCTGGGAGCCCCACATTGTCCCTTGCAAAGTAGGTGTACATGGCATGGTACACATAACTCACATTATACTCGACATTAATCTGCTCATTGATGGCAGCCTCGCACTCTGGATGAAAATCAGTGCGAGCATATGACTCGCTCAATGGAGCCTTGTCCACGACAGCCAGCTCGCTCTCCACGGCAGAAAATGGCTCAAAGACCACCCCAGTCATGCTTGCTGCGTCCTGTTTCCCACTCGCAGGGCACCACACACGTCCCCTGCATTGCCAATCAAAGTGAACTATGACGCAACCATATGTGTCTATGAAATATATCCCATCACACGTACCTGGATGGTCTGCTTGTGTTTGTCACGAGGCCACGACCACGTTGTTGATGCCCAATGGAGGCAATTCTACTCGTAGACACCCTTGTTCCACACGACATCCTGATACAAATGAATGAATTGATCAATAAATATACAATGATCGCTGTCGATGTTATGCGGTTGGACAAGTTTGTACCATCAACAGGTTTGCACTTTTTTTTTTTCCTCTCTTCCTTCATCTCCTTCATACCACCGTGTGCGCAGGGCGTACGCCCTGCGCATGCACAGACGAGCGTGTCTCTCATCACACACACACAGGATGAATGGAACCTCTCCTGGTGAGACGCATGCATTCCTCTCTCCCTCTGGTGGGGGAATCTCTCTCCCTCTGGGGAGGGAGGAGATGCGATACATATATTTTTGGTTTTGGTGGTATCTCGCCCTTCACACTGCAACGTCGACCGGTGCATTGGACGTGTGTATGCCTATGTGACGTCATAGAGTCACGTGTGCCGATATTGCGAAAAAGAAAGAATGTTTTGTTGTGCTCATTTATTGACACGAGGATCATCATCGCAAGTCCGTGTTGTTCTTGGAAAACAACCAGGTGCTGGGGGCAACATCAACACCAGTAGACGAGTTGGGGTTCCTTTCACAGCGACAGTGCGTGCTTTTCAAAGTAGAAGAAGAGTTATGGAACAGACAAAGGCTCAGTTCGCAGAGCACATGGGCATGGGTGGGGCAACGGAGGAAGAGGTCAAGTCCACAGTGCAGCAGTATTATGGGCAGGAATTGAAGACGACCGAGGATTTGAAGACATCGGCGTGTTGTACGGCCAAGCCTCCTTCTCCAGTTGTGAGGGATATTTTGAAAAGGGTGCCGGACGAGGTTGTGGCCAAGTATTATGGGTGTGGTTCTCCATTTCCTGTGGGGATTGGTGGGTTGAGGGTGTTGGACTTGGGAAGTGGCAGTGGGCGTGACTGCTATGTGTGTGCGGGTCTTGTGGGGGAGAGTGGGAGTGTTGTGGGTGTGGATATGACGCGGGAGCAGTTGGATGTGGCGGAGGCGTATGCAGAAACGTTCTGTAAGGAGACGCTTGGGTATGCTGCGACAAATCTGCGGTTTGTGGAGGGAGAGATTGAAAATCTTGAAAAGGCAGGGATCGAAGATAATAGTATTGATCTGATCATCTCGAATTGTGTGGTGAATTTGTCGCCGAATAAAGAGGCTGTGTTGAAGGAGGCGTACAGGGTGTTGGCTCCGGGAGGTGAAATGTTCTTCTCGGATGTGTACTGCGACAGGAGGCTTCCTGCCGAAGCTCGAAGGCACCCAGTGTTGGTGGGAGAGTGCTTAGGAGGGGCCCTATATGAGCAGGACTTCCTGAGGCTTGCTCGCTCTGTGGGTTTTACAGACCCCAGAATGTTTGCTGCTCCAGAGGTGATTGAGGTGAAGGATACAGTGTTGAAGGATATTTTGGGGGAGGCGACGTTCTATTCCATCACGTATAGGTTGTTCAAATTGCCCGATCGCTTGGAGACGTTGTGTGAGGATTACGGACAGGCAGCGAGGTACAAGGGGACCATGGAGGGTGCCCCTCATGCTTGCGTGTTGGATGATCACCACGTATTTGAGACCGGGAAGTGGTACGAAGTATGCGGAAATACCGCATCCATGGTGGGAGAGAGCTGGATGGGGAAGCATTTTGAGATTATAGGGGATAGAAGCAGGCATTATGGATTGTTTGGAGGATGCGGGGATGCGCCCTCCTCCACTCAAAAGGATACCGAGACGGGTGGAGGAGGTTGCTGTTGATTGCCCAGCATGGCTTTTCTGCAACTACAATATCAAAGATGTATTAACTTGATTACATGTTAAAGTAACCTGTCTTACTCCTCCTGTCTGTCCGACAAGATTGTGGCAATTTTCTGCAACCACACCGTCTTGCTCTCCTTGTCAAGTGGCCACAGATGGTTGCCATCAATCATGTCGATCTGAAAAGTGCGTGACGTGAAAGCAGCCCATCCCATGACATGATGTTCTTTTATACGCCTATCTTTACTCCCCCAGAACGCGTATATCGGCATATCCAAGGGTTTGGTGTCACTGTGAAACTGGTATTCATCGAAGAGCGTAAAATCATCCCGAAGAAGTGGCTGGTACATGGGCCACATCGCTTCCGAGAAGACCACGTCCGAGATGTCCCATTCTCTACATTCTTCTTTGAATTGCTGCTCGTTTAAGCCCTTCTGTTGTCTCCATGGCCTGTCTTCAAAAGGAATATCAGGGGATGCCATGGCTGACAAGAATGCAACCTGTGGCAAGGGCACCCCACGTTCCTTGCACAGCATCAAAAACTCGTACGATATCCAAGTCCCGACACTGTGAGCAATTAGTACCCAAGGGATGCTGGGATCACTCAGCGATGGAGCCAGTACGGGGAAGAGTGCTTCTGCCATGGCTTGTGCTGTGGTTATCCTTGCCTCCTTCATCCTCATACCCCTGCCCGGATACTGTGGAGCCAGGCATTCCGCCTTGTTTTCCTTACACCAGGATAGCAATGGACTCGGCACTTTCCGTACCCCGGTACCCTCGCTTGTGTACATGTCTTCTGCATTCCCTGCATTTGGGAAGCACACAATTCTCAGGGCAGGTTTGCCACCGTCCACACGTGTTCCACTCCTCTTCAGCCCTGGAAACCATAGATTGAACTCCTCTTCTGATGGATGTGGCATGAGTGGCACAGGGATGTGCTTCCCTTTGCTCGAAAAATATCGTTTGATATCCTCCTCTGACCACTGCTTTGACGCGTGTGCTGGCGGGGGAGGAATGTCTATTCCATCTGCCTCTGCATCCTCTTGCAAAATCTACAACCGTAATTTTATGAGTCAACGTATCGATAAAGATGCCATCGTGTCAGGGAATGCGTGGACAAATGAAACGCACCTCTATCAGGTTAATCCGTCTGACCTCGTCGTCGGTTGGGGGAGACGTAGGCATGTCTTTTTCAATAGCTGTATTGTTTCAGCAGAAATAATAATAAATATATAAATATTACTTTGTCCTGGAGGGCGGCAACGGAACGGAGAAAAACACGAGAGCACCCGTTGACCATGGAAAAAGTCAAAACAAGAGTGCAAATGTGACACGATCATCAAGAATGGGCCGCTTTGAGCAGCTGCACCAGCAGAAGACCAGCCACGGCGGCCAGCAAGATGTTCATACCATAGAAGAAGTTAGCATTGCCAACATTGTACTGGATCCACAACTGGTACGCAGCAGCATTCATACCAGTGACGATACAGAATGCCAACACAAGTACATGCACTGGTGCTGTATTGCCCTTTTCCAGGCTCAAAACGAGCCCCATCCAAAGAGCACACATGGAAGCGGAGGGTGTGGTGTTGAGCAAGGTGCACAGTATTCCATGGCATGCAAACATCAATACCAAGTTCTGCCTGCCACGAAAACGGATGCACATGCCAAAGGACATCAACAGGCCCATGAGAACGATGACCTGAGAAAAATACTTTCTAAATGATGGAAATACTTGCGCCATCAAGTACCAGTGCAGATCCACCGTAGGCTGTATCGTCTCAAAGCTGCGACTGCCATTCCACAGACTGCCAAGTGCATCACCTCTCTTCAGAAACGCCATACACAGGCCGAGTATGTCCCATTTCCGAGACGATGATATTACCATTGTTTGAATAATGGGCCCCATCATCCACCTCATCTGCCCCAGATCGACCATGGCATAGAGACCTAAAAGCAACCACTGAAGTCTTCTCGCTCCTGGAGAAGCCAATACAGCGAGCACGATTGCATTACAGGCCATGCCTTTGAAGCCACATAGCGCTGAAATGATATTGAAAGGATTCCAATAGTACATTCCCTCTACCCGCGTGCCTCCAATTCTCCCGATCAGCAACGTGGCTATGGCGTGACACACTGCACTGACTGCATCTTCAACCAACCTCTGCTGAGGGATTGCCACCTCATCATACAAATCAGGGGACCACTCGAGCAACCGCACTATATGCCTAAAGTCCCATATTCGTAGGAATTGTAACAAAAAGAAGTAAATAATCGAATTTCGACGGAAACTTTGAAATTGAGCTTTGTGCGTCATTCCTCCTTTCTTGCTTCTATAACGACAGTCCACCGTCGACATTGAACCATCTGAGATTCAGTTGCCATGCTTTGCTTTGGAAACGCTTATGACGAATCCAACGAATGAATGGCGTATTTCTTTCTTCGCAGTTTTTCTTAAAACAAACATTAGACCAAAATTTTCAGCCAAAGGCGCGCGCTCTCCGTAAATTGAAATTAACAAAAGATGCTCTGTTGGGAGGAATCTTTTGCATGCAAGCGAAAGATTCCAATGCTGCAGAATTTACGCCGTGCATTGCGACGGCTCAGGGTGTTCAGAATAACAACAAAATTCCACAAATATCACTTGCAAAAAGTGGTACAATAAGCATTGACACTGTCTAGCAGTCTGAAAGCTTCTGCAGTGTTCAACTTGCTGACGAATCTGTGCAACTTTCCAGGAAAGAGCCTGCGCAGTCGAACCCAAGTACATCGTCTCGAATAATACGCTGTTGCTATCGCAAGCATTCGGAATATAAGAATTCGCCATGGTCTGGAGTAATTTCACTTGGAGTACGTTGCAATTTCCCAATTTGTGGTTGCATTTCTGGACGTTCCTGGTACCAAAGCATCTTTTGTGGAATCCGCCGCCGGTAGATTCTTCTCCGTACTGTACCACATGACTTATACCATTGTTATCGTGATGCAGTCTTCGTGTGCTCCATCTTCCTCGCCTTTTTCGTGGCTTGGGGTATCGGAGCCAATGACGTTGCCAACTCTTTCGCCACGTCTGTTGGATCAAAAGCTCTATCGCTAAAACAAGCCGTCCTAGTGGCGGCAGTATTCGAATTTGGAGGAGCCATGTTGTTGGGATCTGGTGTGACGTCCACCATTCGTAAGGGTATTGCCAAGCCAGAGGCTTTTACATATAGTCCTGAATTGCTCATGTACGGAATGTTGTGCGCCTTGCTGTCCGCTGGGTTGTGGTTGGCACTTGCCACTTTCCTCGAGCTTCCAGTGTCCACCACTCACAGTATGGTTGGTGCTATCATCGGAATGTCCATGATTGCTGCCGGAGCTGACTCTGTTGTGTGGTACAAAGCACCAAAAGGAGGTGACAACCCATTCCCAGGAGGAGTTGTGTCAATCATCTTGGCATGGATCATCACCCCTTGCATGGCTGCTACTGTGGCTGGACTCTTGTTTGTCTTCACCAAGGTCGTTGTTCTCAACGCCCGCAATCCTTTCAGAATGTCTTTGTTCCTCTTCCCATTATACACATTCATTACCGCCTGGGTCATCACCTACTTTGTGATCCAGAAGGGAGTCAATGGATGGATGAAGAATGAGACATACACTGGTACCTTGGCTGACCCACCATCTTGCCCACCAGGTGGAAGCCCCACAAAGGATGCCAAAATTTCGAGCGATGTCTGCGACGGCGAGGAGGGTAACTTCACCTTGAAGACTCCAGAGAATATCGAGGTCACACAGACAGGATGCAAGATTCCTGATGGAACTGCAGCTTGGATTGCGGCCGTGACTGCTGCAGTATGCTCTGTTGTGGTCATCATTGGCCTCAGGCTCGTGATCAAGCTGGTCAACAAAGATATGGAATTGTACGAGCAGCAAGTTGCTGCTGTTGAGGCCAAGGCTGCCGGAGGCATTGAAGAGGGAGAGAAGGATGGAGAGCCATCCGAAGAGTCTGATGACTTTGAGCCTGGAAAGCCAAGAGGAAGAACACCAGGTGCCTTGGCTGATATGCGCAAGTCTAGAGTGTGGAAGGCCCTTGGCAATGGTGTCAACCAAGACATCCACAGTGTTGCCGAGACTGATGCCAAGATCAAGGAAATTCACGAGGGTGCACAGGTCTTCGACGTGAAGACAGAGTTCTCTTTCAAGTACCTCCAGGTCATTACCGCATGTGCTAATTCCTTTGCTCATGGTGCCAACGATGTAGCAAACTCTATCGGTTCATTTGCTGCAATTTATGCAATCTGGCAGTGCGAATGTGCTGACTCCAAGGCACAGGTCCCAATTTGGATGTTTGTCATCGGAGGAATTGGAATCGTCGTTGGTCTTGGCACATATGGATACAAGATTGTCCGTGCACTTGGCGTGAAGATGGTCAAGGTGACAAACTCGAGAGGATACTGTGCAGAGTTGACCTCATCCATTATTGTTATTGTTGCCTCCAGATATGGATTCCCAGTGTCGACGACACAGGTGATCACTGGAGCCATCACTGGAATTGGTCTCGTTGAGGTTATCAGTGCAAAGATGAGAAAGGAAGCACACCCAGGATCTCGCTACAACTGGTTGCTCTTGATCAAGTTCTTCTCCGGGTGGGTGGCCACCATTGTCATTGCTGCCTTGGTTGCTGCTGCATTCACAGCCCAGGGTATCTATGCACCATACAAGAATGGAACCGATGACCGTGCCAACTTCAACGCTGCCTTCAACGAAGTGAACGAGGGAATTGCCAACACATTGATTGCTGCAGGAAATGTGACAAACCCAACAGCTGACCAGGAGGAGGTCTACAACTGGGGTCTCACCATTGCCAGATTGAATGAGGAGATTGCTGATTCTGGCAACTACATGTTGTTGGATCCAAACTCCTACCTGTCTGTATACAACAACGGTACATATTTCTTGGGTAATGCAACCCTCCTTGGCGTCCTGGACAATACATTTGCTCCAGTGATGCCACTGCAGTCTGACAGTCTCCCAGTTGTGTACCCTGAAACTACATGTGACTTGGAGGTCCCAGAGAATCTTTTGGAAGCTGCTGGACTGAACTAGGTTGATTAGTCGCAGTCTCAGTTCTGTTCTTCATAAATTTTTTAACTCAATTTGAGCGCACTCGCATCATCAGTGCTGGGGGTTCTTTTGGATAGCGTAGACTCCCACCTGAGGCGTGTTACTACTAATTATATATTGCTAGTATCTGAGGTAACAATATTTTGACATCGCGAAAAATTAAATATCAATGACAACACATCATGGCACTTGGCCATTCGAACAGGGCAGCCCCCCTGGAATATATTGGCACTTGTCTCGAATCCACTTTGTTGCAGTCCATTTCGTCCCTTGTATCTACGTAACATGGACAAATACATGTATGTCAATGCAAATCTCCATACACATAGCATGAGCACAAAAGACACCGCACGTACCACTGGACATCCACCATGGAGTGCATGCTTGTCTGATGTATGGTCAGGATGGATTGACCAAAATAGCAACGCATCACCAGCCCGTGGCTTGTATTTTATTCCTGTATTGCATGTCTTATAATCGACCGTGCTTAACCTCTTCGTACCGTTGACGCCTTCAAATAGAAAAGAAGTTTCACCCCCTTCCTCAACATCAGACAAATACACCAAGACAGTTGCCACCTGCACAACAACGCATCCATCCATACTTTTTGAGTCATCACACACAAATGAAAATACAGGTCGAAACCAAGCACCGTACCCGTTGGCTAAATTGCTTTCCATACGAAGCCTCATCAAAGGCATCATAATGAGAGTCATAGTGCTGGCCATTCTCATATCGAAGCACATTGAATGGCTCTCCATGTGCTGCCGGCACGCCAGTCATCACAGCTGCATCGAACATTCTTCTCTTTATCATCATTATACATAAAATATTCCAACTTATCGCGATATCCGCACCTATTTTGTCCTCAATATATGCCAACACACCATCCTTGTCCTGCATCCTGGACAAGAATGTTCCCTGACTCGTCCGAATTTCTCTCGTCGAAGACAACGTATCACCCTTCTTCAACGCCAATCCACTCGGCCTGAGCCTCGATTCTGCTAATTCTATCACATGCTTGCACATGCTCTCATCAATGAATTTTGGGAACAGATACGCCCTTGGGTGCCAACTCAACAACTGCATTGGCTGCACCGTATAAAACGAATGCCCAGATGCACCATGCTCCACCGGAGGACGATCATCTAATAATCCAGAAGCTTCCATCACTTCCTCAAACGTTTCATGAGAAGCCGCACGGCGGCTGTCCGCACCATCCACCAGACTTCTTCTATGTGTTGTTGATGATGATGATGATGATACACCCGCGGTCTGCCGCTCCTCTCGAACCACAACAGGCTGCAGAGTACACATCTTTGTTACCTGTACACCAAACAATGCAATGCACACCCAACCGTACCCCTGTACCAGTCTCTGGAAGCCCAGGCAACCTGAGGAACCTCCCAGCCATGAAGCAAACGAGGCACAAAGCCACCACTCGCGCACTCACGAAATTCGCACCCCTCCGCTCTTTCATGATCGATATAGATAAAATCTCCTACCCAATCAACACAGCAGATACAACAGAAGACGTCTAGATGATCTACTCATACAAGTACTGCACAGCATACATTGCCCTTGAAGAAATGGTGTGCCGAGCCTATACCTGCTCTCGTATAATATTTATTCATACACTGTGAATATAGCACTAGATGAATGAAGTTACCCCTTAATTTACCAACATTCCTTAAATCAGTACATAAAGTAAGAAAAGAAAGGATGTACCACCATCAACTGTCGTGGAAAAAGGATACAGATATCTGAATATTTTATAATTGCTCATAATTAAATAATCATGGGAGAAGATTGGGGCGATGATGATGACGATTTCCTCTGCTCTGTAGACTGGTATGCCAACAATTTGAATTATTGACTGGAATTCGGAGACTAAACCTTGAGTTTTGTCGATCACTTGGGTTACAATATACCTATATTTGTTCTTTTATTCTGTAGGGATGCCCAGGAAGAGCGCTTGAGGTCGCATTTGCTTGCGTGTGTGCCAACCACCGTCGGTGCTCGTGACTCTGTCTCCGACTGCGTTGAGAATCGACAGGTCAATCATCAGGCAGCCAGTCGCGACTGCTTGAAGCACTTTTCGAACCTGGGCAAGGATGTTCATGCGTGTGGCAAGAAGAGGCAAAAGGTGTATGGTGGGGTGACGGTGACTGCGACACTGGTGCCTCCCACCACCAGCAGCAGCAGTGGTGGGCAAGGCGGTCGGGGGAAGAACGATGTCATGTTTGTGGTATCAGGTGCCAGTGGGGGCGCGAAGAATGATGTTCAGAAGCTTTTCAACGGCAT
The DNA here is from genome assembly GCA_025209345.1 of Picochlorum sp. BPE23. Taxonomy (NCBI): domain Eukaryota; kingdom Viridiplantae; phylum Chlorophyta; class Trebouxiophyceae; genus Picochlorum; species Picochlorum sp. BPE23. Next base: position 64,513 of record JANSVD010000003.1, on the reverse strand, counting down.
CGAAGGCTGTGTTTGGGATGAGGACAGGAGAGTTTGGACATGTGAGTTTTCTAAATGTGAGGGTGCGGTCAGGACATTGTCCTCGGTTTCTCAAGGGCTGGTGGACACTATTCATCCTCTTCACGTTGTTCCAAAATCTATCCTCAAGCATGTCCATTCGGTGAGGGATGATTCAATGAGGTACTCGTATATTCCTGCGAGTCTCGAAGAGAAGCTCATGCCCTTTCAGCGGGAAGGGGTTCAGTTCATCCTAAAGCATGGAGGGCGAGCATTGTTGGGAGATGAGATGGGTCTAGGGAAGACGGTACAAGCTCTGGCAATTTTGTGTGCCTATAGAGAGGAGTGGCCAGTGTTGATCGTATGCCCGTCATCTTTGAGAGAATCTTGGTCCAATGCCATACAGGAATGGTTGGGCGTGCCAGAGGAAAAGATTCGTGTCATCCATTCTGGGAAAGATGCGGAAGGGACAACAGTTGGCACATTACAATTTCTTGTGGTGTCGTTCAACTTTTTAGACAAAATGGTGCGTTGCATACCCCTGTTCCTCCACTCTGTGTGTGTTTGGAGAATTACAATGGATTTCTGTATGTTCCACAGGAGCTTGCCAAAAAGTTTAGCATCGTAGTTGTTGATGAGTCTCACTACCTGAAAGATCCGTCTGCAAAAAGGACCAAGGCTGCCATGCCAATACTGAAAGAAAGTAAACGGTGTGTGCTGCTGACAGGAACGCCTGCATTGAATCGACCAAAGGAAATATTTACTCAACTCTCTGCTGTGGTTCCAAAAGCACAATTGAAGTTGAAGGATTTCGGAGAGCGCTACTGTACAGGAAATCGCTTCGACAAGTATGGAGGGGCAAAGAATCTCGAAGAGCTGCATGCGCTGTTGAGAAACTCAGTCATGATCCGAAGGCTCAAAGTTGATGTCTTGGCAGAGTTGCCGAAGAAGCGGCGGCAGCAGATTTATCTGGGCCTCGATGCCGCATCCAGGAAAAAGTTGGACGCGCTGAAGCAACAGTTGCAGGAAGCGAAATCTGCCATACACCAGTTGGTAGCACAGAGTATAGCATCAAATAGGGGCAATGTGGTCAATGTTGGAGCTGAACAGCGAAGTGTTGTGATGGAAGTGTACAAAAAAACTGCTGACATCAAGGTGAAATGCGTTCAGGACTACATTGATACATTGCTCGATGGTGACCAGAAATTTCTGGTCTTTGCACACCACACTGTTTTGTTGGATGCGGTGGAACATTCTTGCAATAGAAAGAAGGGTTGCAAGTATATTCGAATAGATGGGTCCACCCCAGCTTCTTCGAGGGCTGGGCTAGTTCAAACGTTCCAAACAGACGATTCTGTGCGTGTGGCAATATTATCCATCAAGGCGGCTGGGGTGGGGCTGACCATGACGGCAGCATCAACTGTTGTCTTTGCAGAAATGACATGGACCCCTGGGGAAATTATCCAGGCAGAGGATCGTGCCCATAGAATTGGCCAGGCTTCATCCGTGAACGTTTATTTCTTGCACATCAAAGATTCCATTGATGACGTTATCTGGAACACGATTCAATCCAAATTGGAGAATTTAGGGCAGACATTGGACGGTGCTGATCAAAACTTACACCTCTCCCAGACCAGTCGAGTGATGCCTGAAAGAGGACAGTCGAGTTTGGACAAATATCTGACCCAATCTCAGCCATCATGACAGAATACAATTACAAAATTAAAAGACCATATAAAGAATTAGTTGTTCTTTCCCTCCTGTGAGAACTGAATTGAGGACATGCCTGCTAGGGACGTTTGTATGTTTTGGAGAGCCTGATTCATGTTGTTCTTGCTCCCCTCTTCCTGCCTCCCTTCCTTGTTCGTTTTTGACTGTGACGAGACTTGTGATAATACCATTGTGGTCAAAATGTACTGAATCTGTTCCAAATATTTCTGCACGCTCCCTGAAATGAGAGACAGTTCCTGCTCCAGAGATTTTTGCCGTGAAAGTAGAGTCATAATTTCACGCACTAGTCTGTTAACTTTTTCAACACTCGAATCAGGCAATATTTGTCTGCTACTGCCAATGTGTCCTTCACCCAAAGGGTTCGAATGCCCTTGGTCATTACTCTTACCGCTATCCAGCAATGTTGACAACAATTCGAGCCCTCCAGGTAGATCCATCCCTGGGCGTCCCTGAGTATGCGCATCAGATTTGAAGTATTCCTGGAGGTTACTGGGACCAAATTTATTCGGAAATGTTCCAAAATCTTTCTGACCGAAATCTGCCAGAGTTTTCTGGTCCATTCTATGGAGTTCAAACCCTGTTGAGACAGCTGCCCCTCCCTGTTGCGACCGGACAGAGGGATGTGCGTGCTGCTTGCCCTCGTCCAACGAAGTCGGGCTTGTGTGGTGCTGTGATTGGATACCCAGGCTGAGCCGATACTTTTGCAAGTGCGATTTCACGTGAGCTATCTGCAGCCCCTCAACATTCATCACAATCTGAACTTGCTTGGGAGTTGCTTTGGCGGGACCACCCAACCTCTGAACGGCCTCCACAAACCTTTTATGGAGCTCTATTGTCCTGTACGTCCATAAAAACACACGCAGCATGAAGTGTTTCAGTAAAGAGCGACAGTGCATCCGAACAGTGAATGCCAAAGCATGACAGGAACATACCAACGAAGTTGAGGTTTTCCAGAGTCTCTGTCCCTTGCCCTCACGTCTCCTGTGTATAGAGAAAAAGAATCAATCAGTACCAAAGTCTTCTTGTAACGACAGGATGTATTTACAAAAGGTGATTGGGATGAGCGACGCACCCTCTTGACTCATTGTGCCTGGAACAGGCTCAGGGCTCTCCACAAGAATAAAACAGTTGCTCAGCCCTCAACAAACACTAGATATTCGTCTCATCGGAAATCTATAACACAATGTACTTCAGAAGATGGTAGAACTGTCTTGTCTTCGTGTGACGACCCTTCCTTGGCCCTGAGTCTTCACTTTCGTGCCAGCACCAAGCAGTTCTGAAAAGATTCACACCAAGCGACCTCGAAATTCTGGCACATAAACCGCCTTACTTTCGATTTGCTATCGAATCCATTTGACAGATGTTTTCCGTCGACATCGTCTTCCGTCGCTGGAGCGAGGGAATTTCAAAGGAATCTTTTAGCTTCTTTTGGAATCTTGGAATCTTCGGAGAGAAAGATTCTCCTCCGGGAAGAATCCTTGGCTTGGCATCCTCAATCTCGTTCCATTTACACGTCATAAAAGCTGCATTTGAAATCACATTTATCCTCTTATATATGTCACCATCCAAGCCAATAGGATGCCTGCTGCATCAACGGGTGGCACACATAGGCGCCTATGCAGAATGGCACGAGGAACAGATATGGCAATCGAAGATACTCCTTCCAGTATTCCTCAGGCAATATCTGTCGCCCTTCCAGAATGGCAGCAAAAGGCACAATCGACGTCCTTTTCTTCAATTCCTCGAAGGCATCTCCGTATTTTCGCTTCAGTCGAAAGTCTCCATGCCAGCAGGCAAATGCATGATGGGCCATCAATCCCAGAGAGGTTGCCACCATGAAAGAACTTCCCACCCACGCCGTGTGGGCCAGACACCAAACCAATTGCCCAAATGCTTGAGGATGTCTAGTAATTCTAATGATGCCCGATTCCCATAGATGGAGCTTGGGTTCATCCACTGCTGCCACCTCCAGAATGTTGAATGTTGATGGGTACAGAAAGTAAAATGAGATGAATGATGCTATCCAAACCGCCTCATGCACTCCAGGAATCCCTCTGATATTCCACAGAGCTATTCCATCATACCGGTGATTGATAAAAAATACGACTGCAGCGATAGCCAGGGGCAGAGAAATCAGAGCAAACATGACTCTATATGCTCTTGCACCAACCAGGTCCTCCCCATACGGCCTCAGGTACGCCAATCCACTATGCACCACAGCGAAGACAAAGAGAATCTCTAAGATCGCAATTTCACTCGTTGGGGCCAGCGACTCTATCAACCCAGTGAAGGAAGAACCAACTCCATATGAAGGATCAATCCAAAGCACATAAATGAGACCTAGAACTCCCGTCAACAAGGTGAAAAAGAGCGCCCATGACGTCACATTTTGCTCTGATAACTCAAAAGCGGCGGCATCTTCCCCAAACTCGAGAGACGGTGTCGTCTTTTCTACATCACCTTTGCTGGCCTTTGCTACAATACAACCCCTTGATCCCAACCCAGTCACGTATCCATGCGTTCGTCCACGTCCCCATGCTCGCCCATCAATCCTATATTGATGTGATGATCGCGCATTCAGGGGCGATGGGGCCGCCCCGCCTGCAAGTCTGCCTACGAGGTGTAGAGACGGTGTGAGCCGGTATCCCGCCATTTTTGACGCATTCCCAGCCATGGTTCAGGTAGATTTGAAAACTATTACTGTACGAGAGAAAACTCGCATTGCTAAATCCTGCAGACTGCAGATGGGTTGAAGAAATGGCTGGTGGAACCCACGGTCCTTTCCTCTTCCCATCAACGCGTCGATTTGATGGGCTCCTCATCAAGAATTCAAACGTTGGATCTTCCAAGAAAAACAAGTACCAGCGCTCACGTGGATGAATGAAATTGATGGAAACATTTTGCTTAGGCTTGGAAAATTGAGGTTACAAATTGAGAATACACTCTGATACCATTGCGAGACCAAATAGTGAGCCGTTGACTTTCTGTTGTGTGACTACATTTCTAATAACCAGAGGGACACGGGCTCTTGTTGAGAATATACTCTGTTTCCACTGCCCCTGCGTTGATTTAGATTTGATACTATGAACCAAGGAGAAGATGGCGAGGTTTTGAGCAGCGGGGATGACGTGGAGGACTCGGGAGTTGACGTTGAGGTTCCTGTGTTCTGGCACCCGCTGAATATGAGGCCCGTTCCACATATATTTCCTTTCATGAAGACCCACTTGAAGAGATGGCCCAATACGGGGGTTGAACGGCCTCTCAAGAAGCTGCGTATCAGGAAGCAAAAGAGGAAGAGGAAGGATATGGAAGATTTGAAAGAGGGAGAGGTTACAGCAGCTCATGCTTTGCTAAACATTGCGATAGCTTCGAACGTCGAGCTCGAGCAGGATGCACCTCATACAAAACAAAAACCAGTTCTTCCTCAGAGGGACGTGCAGTTGACGTGCATGCAGCCACCAAGAGCTTTGGATGTTTTCCATCAACAACAAATGCCCTCCTCTTCTCAAATGGCTGCCACACAGGGGGCTCCTGAGCACCATTTCCCACCAAATGCAAATTCGAACATCCTTCCATCAAGGAAATTTGGCCCGTTCAAATTAGTATCACCAGTATGGAGGCAGGAAAGGATGCCACCTCCAACTGCTATATGCCGTGCTCATCAATTGCTTTGTTGTTAAAGTGGAATGCTATACACGTTAACCGATGCAAAAAAAGACAGTGAAAACAAAAGTAGAAATAAACGAGAAAATTGTCAATGTCATTGTAATGATCAGTAATTGTCGTCATTTTCCTCCTTACTATCGATTGCAGCTGTGGTCACTACTGGTGTCAGACCTTCAATAACTCCATCCGTGTTTATTGCATTAAATTTTGAACGAATGGCACCAGGAGTGCCTGAATCCAAGGGCCAAGCTATTGGAACGAGATGCTGTTGCGGCGTTCCCTGTGCTTGCCCTTTAGACTTTGCTTGAAAGTGGCTCCTCGTTCTGCCTGCCTGGCCATACATGAGCTCTCGCACTGCTGTGCTGGCACCAGCGTTACCGCGAGTAGATCGTAGTAGCATCTCTTGTACGACATGAGGAACTGATTGATGCCGCAGACCCAATAATGCTGCCTGGACATCCTTTTGTGATTCCATGATTGCAGATGGGTGTGCAGAAGTATTTGCACATCCATTACACTTGCAGTGATCTCCACAAGGCACCCCCGCCTGAAAACATTCGCAATATTTTTTCTGACACTTGCTCTTTTTACAGTTGCATCCCTTCCTGTGCTGTGCTCCTGTTGGCAGCATGCCGTTTTGTGACGGCACAAATGTTTCTGCTATCTTTTCTGCAAATGCCTGGGGATTTCTGGTGAGAATGCTCTCCCTTGCTTTCTTAATTTCATCCGTAAACTCAGCTTTGTTTGCGCACCCAACACATGAGCAATCCCCTCCACAGTACCCCCTGGCTTTAAAGCATTCACAGTAAAGCTTGAGGCATTTGCTCTTTTTGCATTTGCAGCGCACAGGCCCTGAATCGTTGCTCGACATGCCAGGAATGGATGTCGATGCGAACAAGGAGTTCATCCCAGATCTGCTTACTTGTTGCGCAGAAAATGAACTCGCCTTACGTCCCTTGACAATTCCATTGGACCCCAAGGCAGCTGCCGCTGCTGCAACGGCAACACCTGCAGCTGCTGCCCGCTGTGGGCGCTTGGGACTCGCATAGGCCTTGTTCCTCGCCTGATTTGTGACCTCTGCATTGGCTCGCATTGCTTTTGCAACTGCGGCTTCAGTAGCTTCTTTCACAGCTGGACTGTCGATGATGTCTTCGCGGCGGATGATGCCAAGCCTTGCCCCATTTGGGCTTTGGGCCAGGGCATCGAGTCCTTTGGAGGCCCTCTGGACGCCTTCCGGACTTTTACTATTCGTATTAGAAGGCGGGATCGGCTTATTGGGAGAAACCTCCCTGGAACTATCTCTCAGCGGGTGAATGGGAAGCAAGTCTACAGAATCCTCCACACCACCAAGTGCGAGGTGGAGAGGCCCGGGAGATGCTACGAATGTCTTAACGCCATTTCTATTTGGGGATGTGATGGAGTCTGAAAAGGTGAGAGATCGCTTCCTACTAGCAACTCGAGCAGACCCATTATTATACTCGGTGGATGTACCCCTGTCCTGTGTGGAGACATGCCCTCTCAGCTGCAAAGGACTGCTGCTACCGTCGTTCAAATCACCCCTTGTCTCTGTAGACTTCCACGATCCAGCGATGAGGTCTCTATCTTTTCGTCCGCTTGAGTTACCGCCATGTCCCCCAAAAGCCTTTGGCGACACTCTACTATGTCCATCAAGAATGTCAGCAAATGCAGAGGTAAAGCCTTTCCCCTCAGAGGACCCAGATACATTGACCTGTCCCAGCTTCTGCAGCCCAGGTGATAGTGAAAATCGTTGATATTCAGAGGCATCAGACAATCGCCGAGCATCCTTGTCACCAGGAGACAGGAATGTGCTTGCCTGAGAATTCCCTCTCATTGGCGAAGGCTGGAAAATTGGCAGCGGCGGCAACATGCTCAGACTGCTACGAGGAGAAACAAAGCTAGGCGGAGACTGCACAATGGTCGATGGAGTCGACCGCTGCAAGAATTCAACTCCCAACCTCTGTCGATCAGGAGAGCCCTCTGTGAGTCGCGGAAAGCCAAATTCTGCGACAGAAGGACTCTGCCCCGTGTATGCAGAGTAAGAAACATTCTTCCTTGGAGGTGTCAGGTCTGGCAAATCTCGAAATAACGCTTGAAAATTAGGCGAGCCCTGCAACATACGTCCCCTCGTGGTTCCAAGAAACATCCTACGGTCGATACAATTTGAAATCAAGCGGGACATACCTCTATCTTCACACCCTCACGCTGACCACAATTAATTTTCTGCTTTTTGGCACGTTCCGGTGTCGTGAATACCCCCTCTGCCGTGTTTCTACGTGGAGATGGGCTGGGCGAGTCCCTTTGGGCCTCGACTGTTGCACTCATATCGAGTCAATCGAGGTTTCCTTCTGATACCCAATTTTTATAATAGTGTATATAATCAAATGAACCTTGTTCCTTACTGGAACACGACGGGCATCTCTAGTCGCGAGAATCGAGGAATTCGCGCTGACGGAGGAGCGACGCGTACAGACACAACAGAGCGGTGATTTGACGTCTATTTCAAATAACCCATGTAAAATATACACAGCAAAGTTAAAATCTCAATGTGAAGCAAACATGTACCTAAAAGCCGTTTCAAAACGTGCCGGGGACAAAGGGACAAGGCGATTCCCGAATTAGTTTGGAAATCGTTTGTATCGAGGCAACTCGTCTACATCATCGGACACTCCTGGTTTTGCGATCCAAATGCCCCTGATAGGGCCGCAGAATCCCCTGGTGGTCCCACATGGTCGATAATCTCCTGAGGAGGCTGCCCACATTGCTGCATCTCTTGTAGCAGACACATCAGCCCACTGTAATTATCAGGCTCATTCTCATACATGCCACAAATTTTCTGTATATACGCATATTGCCGTTCATATCGACCATACTCTTCTGGCTCCAACGTGTCCCTGTTCTTACTCAACCAAGGGGGGTATTGTTCTCCAATCTCCTTCATGGGTTCGTACAAGACATCTTTGGACAGCAACTGCCTCATGATTGAATCCACGAGGGCAGACGAAAGCGGATCGTCCTCCTCTTCCTCCTCCTCCTCATCTGTGTACTCTGCTTCCCTGCCAGGCCCTGTTGCAGCCAATGCCGCCAAGGTATCCCTCATACTTCCCTCTGACATGCTCCCAGCTTCCACTGAAAGTTCCTTCAGAAGATGCTCCAGACTATCAGCTGCTACATCATGCTTCTTCTTCTCTGCCTCATCTATTTGTTTCGACCTCTCCTTCTTTCTCCCCGTTCTGGAACTCCTGAGAGGGTCAAATTTTAAATTTGCATCAAAACCACTGCTGCTCCCCTGTTTCGCAGTTGTGCTCGCTGTTACCCCGGTCTCTACTCTATTATTCCCTTCCTTGTTGTGTTGCCCTCCATCGATGCCTGAGGGCTGACACTCACCCTGGTCGAACCCAAGCAGTGCATCTGCACAAGAACAATACGACGCCATCATCCAACTGATCCGTATCAAAACAAATACATGCATGATCGTACCATCTAGTAAACATTCCAATGCCTCAGCCGTCGCCCCTGCTCCCTCTTCGTTCCTGTTGCCTTGAAGAAGAGGAGGAGGAGGAGGTGAAGAAGTGTCCTTTCTGTCCATATTACTAAACAGAATGACACATCAGTTCCATCCTCAGCTTAAATTAAAGACTTGCTATGAAGACAGCAAGTCAATTTGTAATGGGTCCGAGCCACGTGCATAGGAACGTGGCTACCCTGCGACATCATGACCAGCTGGTTTTTTTCTCGGCTTGACCAACCGTGTTGACATGGATTTGGAAATCTGTCACTTTGTTATCCAGGCGTGCGCATGCTTCCCTATTATCAAACTGTAATATTGATTCTACATTTATTGGTAGAAAGAAGAAGGGCGAATCCGGCCATGAACGCCGAGTGAGCATACGCTGGTAGAAGCGAGTGCACGCGAGTGATATATCGGCTAAGACCCTCTATTTCACTGTGAATCCTGAGAGAAATCGCATATTAAGATAAACATTGCCATTGTCTGGAAGAAATAGTAAGCAGAGTACAGCGGCAGTGCTATCCATTTTTGCGACCTCGCACATTTGAACCTGTGTCAGGCTGTTTCATAGGGCGGTTTATCTACAATGGTAGATCCAGAAAATAATTTTATGCATAAGGAAGGGGCGAGACAGTTGTCTCTGGACTCTCAGCAGTTTTTGCAACATGTCATGAGCGTTGATGGGGACGAGCTGTATCAGCTATTGGTGTCTGAGCAGCATGGGGCGTCGCAGTCGCCATCTAAATTGGCAGATAGTCTGCTGAAAGTGAAGGACCCGGAAGAGTTTGAGAGGAAGACGTCTGATGGCGCAATGCTTGCGGATATGATGCACTCCCTCATGGATGAGCAGCAACAGCATGGGCATGGAGAGCCCATACTTTTCAGCGAAAAGACTGTGAATATGATTTTTGGAGAGCAGTTGCGTGAGATTGCAGAGGAGGTGGCAGCTGACATGCAGCAAGATGGGTCGCACCAGAATGAGCATGAAGCACAGCAGCAGCAAGCCCATCTCGTACCAGGGCCAGCAGAGACTTTGGTGCACCAGCGACCAATACAAGACCCGCTGCAGCAGCGATCAACAGGATCTATTATACAGGAGTGGTCAGAAGTAAAGGCAGGCGATGCGAAGAAAGAGCAGCAGTATTTGACATTGCTGGATGGAAATGTGCTTCAGAGGGAGGATGGCACAGCAGTGATTGCCACCCTTCCTGAGGGCCAAGCACAGCTGACCGTTCCTATTCCAGGATCGTCTTCGATGCTACAGTACATACCTATTCTGGACAGTACAGTAGTGCCTCAACAAACGGGAGATATTATCGTACAAAGGCAGCAAGTTGTACAGACTCCTTCTCCTTTTGATCAGAAGACTCAGAATCTCCTTTCCCCAAGCCAAACAGAGCAGTTGGTGGCAGATGCCGCAAAGCAGCGCTGCCAATTGCAGCAACAAGACACTGGAAAAGTCCTTCCAAAGCCGCAATTACGCCCTGTTGATTCTGATGGTGGAAATGCCGAAGAAACTGAAGCATCTGAAGATGTCACTGTGAGCAGGCAGGTGAGCCATAAGCGAGAAAGAAGCCTCACGACCTCGAGTATCATGGTGTCCGAGAGTTTGCGGGGCCCTGAATCAAAGCAGTCTCTCGGAGGCGGTTATCAAGATGGTACGCCCCACGACATTTCCCCAAACAGTTCCCTCAACCCGCTGGCAAATACACCTAGGGAGGAAGATTGTTGTCCGCCTCTCAAGCCTATGAAATTATTCAGCGACGGACTCGAAATAGATGAAGAGATGTCTCAAATCATCGATGCCACGCTGTGCACACCAGCTGGTGGGAAAAGGAGAGGGCGGCCACCGGGCAGGTCCAAGAGCAATAATAGCATTCCAGGTTTTGTCGAGCCTTCAGATACTGAAATCTTGGCAAATATACTCTTGGATAACCCTGAATTAAGAAAATCTTCGACAGACGAATTGAAGAAGCTCGTGAGAAAGGAGAAGAACCGTATCAGCGCAGCCTTCTCCAGATATAAAATGACCTACGAAATGAAGCTGCTGGAAAGCAAAGTGAAGAAATTAGAAGCGGAAAAGACGAATTTGTCAGAGTGGCTTCAGACTACCCCAGAAGTCCAGCCACATAGAATCCTTTTAGCAGATGGTCACACTGCCCCTCTTCGAAAGGATCCAGGCAAAAAGCCACCTGTTCGACACTTGAGCCTTTGATGACTTTGACTATTGGCCACAATATATATACAAACATGTAAATCACATACTGTGCATGTATACATTGTATATCGAAAAAATAGTGAAGGAAAAAAAAGGAAGTGCACATGCATCTGATGGGACAGTCTCCTTGCAAATCTGGCCATGCCTCTTGCGCCTGAACAGTTGAGGTTGGATGCACACCAATATCGCACAAATGAACATGAATAAATAATTTAGGTCCAAAACTATTTCACGAGAGCCGAAATGACAGCTCGTGACTCTTCGTTTCACGAAACTTTTTCCAACGTTCTTGGGAAGAAAATTCTCGGTCGTTATGGCGATGTTGATGATGATTTCGAGTTATACCTAGATTTATACATAGCTTTGACAGTTTTAGAGAAATTAGAGGCGTCGTACTCCAAGAGCTTGCTATCCATGGAAGAATATGAAGAGGAGCTTTCTCTTGCTGTAAACCAGTGTTTCAAGTGCCATGCTCTCATACAGCCCAAGGTGCGCTTGCCTTTCTGTACAATGCTTTAATCATGAACGACTTTGAGTCAGGGTTCCTTTCGCAGTTTCCCACGTTCACGTCGTTTGTGAACACGTATAAGGACAATGAGATGATGTTCAAAAGGGCCCTCGTGCAGCTGGAGGGAAAGGACCTGCTTCTGGGCAAGCCAGGTTTTCCTGTGTCAGAGCAAACGACAGCTGCCCATATCCTAGTCATTTTTGAACGATGTGGGGAGATTAAGGAGGCTATCGAAGTGTACGAGGACTCTTCAACATACCTAATCCAGGTTGGAAAGATCAGGGAGCTCATAAGCACTCTCATGTGCGCCCTTGAGAAGCTAGATGGCGCAGCATACAAGCTGCCTAGTGTGCAGGTGATGCGAGATTGGGTGGAACAGATTTCTCGCATGGAATCAAGGTCGACCATTGATTCCCAAAAGCTGAGGACAGATGTGATCACTCTGAGGAAAAACTTGATGGGCATTGCTCATGCATTCAAAGCATAGTTCAGTGTAATTTATTCACATACATCAAAAATGAATGATGGCGGGGTAGATGGGCACGGTCGGGTGAGTAGGTGGACATGCATTTGCTTGGTGTCTGAAGCACGTCAAATAAATACAGCGATACTCATCCTAATTCTGTATTTCAGGTTTATTCTTGTGCTGAAGAGTTTTGGGAACATGTACAAGCACAGAGAGGTCGACAGGATGCGAGCGATGAGCAGCAAGGGGAGTGGTACAAGGCAGCAGTGCAGTATTGGGACTGCCAGGCGGCAACCAATAATGGAGTGCTGGGTGGATTCGGTCAGGTGAATCCATCGGATATCATGGACAGTAGAAAGTTTTTGATGAAAGGGCTTATGCCGCGGATACAAGAGGCTAAAGAGCAAGGGCGCTCCCTGGTAGCAGCTGGTACGTATAATCATTTCACTTCCTGGTAGCATGCCATCAGGATTTTAATGCCTCCGCTGTGCGCATGTAGACTGTGGAGCTGGAATAGGGAGAGTAACAGGATCATTGTTGCTGCATTACTTTGATCAGGTGGACCTTGTGGAGCCCTCAGGTGGGTACCCTCGAGCACATTTGTTGCTCCATTGTTGACTACAAAGCATCCTTCCGTGTACAGGGCATTTGTTAGAGACAGCCAAAAGAAATTTAGTGGAGTCAAAGCCAGCAAATATTCCTCCCACTCACCGAGCCGTGAACTTTTACCAGACTGGTCTGGAAGCCTTTCAGCCAGAACAGGGCCGTTATGATTGTTTGTGGATCCAGTGGGCAATAATGTATTTGACGGACGGTACGTCAACTCAAAAGTACTGACGGATTGTATTAGACCTCTCATAATGTGTATGATGTCATTGTAGAGGATGCTGTTCAATTCTTTCGGCGGTGCGCCTCTGCAATGAGGCCCCAGGGGGTCATCTTTCTCAAAGAGAATGTCTGCGACAATGGATTCATCGTCGATTCGGATGACTGCAGCATCACGAGATCCCACAGCTACTTTGTGGAGTTGTTCAAGAAAGCTGGAGTGAGGATTGCCCATTCGGCACTCCAGAAAAATTTTCCCAAGCAGCTTTTCAAGGTTCGAATGTATGCCCTCAGATTTGATTGATTGTTCGTTTACAATTTTTATTGGAGGAAAAAAGTTATTCTTCAACCTCAGCAAGAGCATCTTTGGCCAAATTCCCTACGTACCACAAAGCAAAAGCAGTAAAGCCGAAACCCAGCCCGAGCTGCCACCACTGAACTCCAACACTCCCTTCTGCACCTCCTACCAGGATTTCCTTACCATATGTTCCTGCAGCAACGTATGCGAGCGTCCCAGGGAGCATCCCCAAGCAGGAAGCAGCTACATAAGATCCCAAATCCACCGATGTGACGCCATACAAATAGTTTGACGCTGCCAATGGCAGCAGCGGGGACAGGCGCAGAAGCGCAACTACCCTGAAGCCATCCTTGCCGATGGCCTTGTCAATCGCTGCGAATTTTGGGTTCTTGTTCGCCCAGGCAGCAAATCTATCTCTTGCTAAATATCTTGAAATCAAAAATGCACCAGCCGCTGCAAGGGTCGATGATAACGAAACCACTGCTGTTCCAGGAACAATGCCGAAGATAACCCCAGCTGTCATCGTCAAGGGAATAGCTGGAACGGCCAGCAACTCTAACAAAGCATACACTACAATATACGCAACATATCCCAAAGCCCCCCAGTCATCAACTAAAGAGATGAACGTATCCAAAAATAATTTTATCTGGTCCTTCAACAGAGCACCGCCAACAGCCAATGCTACCAGACCACCCACGACAGAGAGGGTCCCTATCAACTTGGGCGACAACCCCCCCACTGACTCGGCTTCGGAAGAGGAATTCTCCGCATTCTTACCCCCACTTTGAGTTTCTCTGCATCCCATCAGACCATAAATCAACTGGCATCCAACCAGAGGAACATTAAACACACAGTGAGACTCACCTCTTCTCCAGTCCTTCCTCCACTGCCTCGGAATCCTGAGAGGCGACCGCCACAGCTGATTTCCATTGCCGTATCGGTAATCTCAACTTGAGCGATGTGCAATGAAATGCAGATCCAGAAGATCGAGTCAGAGCGGTGACGCATTTCTGTCAAAGCAAAGCACGAGATAAGGTGATAAGTGATCAGTCGGCCACGAAACTTGACAAGGAAACATGGATTCACAGCGATTTTCGCTCTTCATCATCCTTGAGTCAATCGCATTCCATACCTGACGGGCGAGGGTCAAGCCAGCGCTTTGTAATAAAGCCATGTCTCAAAAGAAGCAAAAGTTTTGGACAGGGCCGTCCTCACGAATATATTACACAGAGATGTTTATTAGTATTGTACTGGTCGGAGAGCAGCTGCTTCACATGTGTCGCATTGTGGCTGCTTCGGAACAGGGGCTGGTGGAGATGTTTTGAATCCTATTGAAGTAGTCTTCATCCTTTCGATTGCCCATGGCACTCCCACGCCTCATCTTCTCCCTGTACTCCTCTTTCGATTTAGTCACGTAATGGTACAGGGCAAAAGGAGGCGGGGATTCAACACCGCGGGGATTCCTGCCGCCTTCGACCCTCCTTCCATGACAATCAACTGCAAAGTATCCCTCCTTGTATGAAAAAGTGTGTGGATCGGAGAGAGGTGCCACAGCAAATTTGGTGTTCACGACCGACTTGATTTCTTCATTCTCGGAATATTTCCACGGTGTACATGCCTGATAATTTTCCAGCACGCCCCCTGTCGCAGGCTTTGTCACATGTCCGGAAGGACCCACAATCCGCCAGTTGATTGCAACCCCACCAACATGCATCATGTGGCTGGTCAAAAATCTGGCAAAATTTGTTTCCAACCGCTGAATAGGAACAATAAACTCATCAATGTCCCAAAATCCTATAAATTTATGACTCTCTCGGACGCTATCCAAACACAAGTTGTACAGGGTCACCTGCAGTTGAGGAACTGTTCTGGGATTCACATAGGGCAGCGAGTACAACTCAACCACCCCACTGCGTATCCGCGCCTGCAGCACATGCTCCAACGCCCCCACATCAGGATCATCTGTCACCATGAGATAGAATTTACCGACTCCAACAGCCTCGTGATACTGCACCCATTCCAAAACATTCTCTGGAGTATCCCGAACAGCGACACAGAGTGCGAGTGGCGACCCATCCCCTGCAACGCTCTCTATCGATGTAAAAGCTTCTGAAACCACTCCAAAGTACAATAAAAGCCCGCAATGGAGCACAGTGCGCCAAAAAGCGAACAGGCCAGCCCCAAACGTGCCAACGACAGTTGACATGTGCTAGTGTCGCTCGGACCTTTTCTGACGTACTCTGATGCAAAGATTGGTTCTTATTCTATGTGAAAATGTGATTCGATAGTGCTGAGAACATGACATGTCCATTTTTGCCCAATCTTGCATATGAATAAAATTGAAACACAGGAGCCATCTGGGGAACGGACGCGCGATCAAAGACACAATTGTGTAGTTGCAAGTAAATCACCCAAAAAAACAAAATTATTAAGGCGGTAATGGTGTGGATCATTGTGACAGAATTTGTTCGATAGGAAGCATGGTCTTCGATAGTCAACTTGTTGGTCAAGTTTGTTCTCTGATATGGACAATTACGTATGCTGTGTTGAATATATGCCTCCATGTACCTTATTACATTGTGTGGAATGCTATTGATGCCATCAATGGACGACGAGGCCTGAGAACGAAAGCAACCCACTGGCAGGGAGCTACCATGTACAACGCAAAAGTATACCATTCGCGTTCCAAACCATCCAAGCATGCATTTGAATACAATGTTAGAGTATCTGTGATAGATTTGGACTCGCCTCCGTGGTGGTGGGGACAAAGCGGGGCTTCTAGGAACGATACTATGACTGGTCAGGAGGCAAGGGCCCTGGCAGGAACACGGGGCAAGGTGCGATTGCTCACGAATCCGCCTGTCGCGGGATACCGGCAGAATCCGATAAGCGTATACTATTGCTACAATCTCGACGAAGAGTTGGCCATCTGCATCGCAGAGGTGACGAACACGCCTTGGGCAGACAGGGTGACATTCTTGTTCAGGCCAGATGGAGAATCTGTGCCAAAGTCGCTGCATGTCTCACCCCTCATGGACATAAAGAGCAAATGGTGTGTCTTTTTCTACCAGTAAGGTGTATTTGTCGGACTTTTCATAACCCATGATTGCGTGCAGGACATTGAAGACCAATGCCCCCGGGGATTCGTTCTTCCTCTCGGTCTCGGTGTGTCACCCCAGTATGGGAGAGTATTTCACGGCCTGGATGAAGGGTTGCGTAGACCAAGTGCATCCACACCAACCGAACGAAATGGCGGGCATATTGACACTGTTCAAGTATGGGTTTCAGCCTCAGAGAATCGCTGCATGGATTTACTGGCATGCTCTTGTGCTGTTGTGGAAAGGTGTACCATTTTATGGGCCTCCCTCGCTAGAGATGTGCCAAGCAGCGGCTAGAAAATCAGGCAATCCAAAGATGACGGATGGATGCGCCTTCAAATGGCGACCTGCCACCATCTGGCCATGGCGGTCACAACCATGATACATGTTACATTTTAAACAACAAAGTTTACTCTTCCTGGTAATCCTTGAGTGCTGGATGCTCTTCCCATTTGGGATCTCCTGCTGCCACCAAATCAATGTATTTCTGCATGGCCTCCTCTTTCGACACCCCTTTCAGCTCTGCCCAGGCGTCCCATTTGGCGCGTGCCTCAAACTGAACAGCCCAAGGCTGCGGGATGTTCACATCGCCCTCCGTCGCTTGCTTGAAGTAGGAATAAAATTTCAACTTCTCTTCATTCGACGCATTTGGATTGGGTGGTCCGTTGCGAACAAGCCAAACAGCCTTCTTAAAGCGTTTCTCGAGGTCAGTGCTCATCGCGCAGTCGATTGATAGTTAAATCGTAAACTAGTAAATGTTTTCAAATTCACTTTGACGAAACAAATATGGTTCGCGCCTTAAAATGCATTCGTGATGGTGATGATCTCATCGCCTTGAGCAAGGCCTCATGAGGCGAAAATCTGTGCTCGTTTCAACCATGATTGATCAGTGTGGAGCCAGGAGGGTAAAATCCGAATCTTCCAGGACTTTGATATCCGAACACCCTGGGATGTCATCAATGACAGCTCGCAGCAGCTCTGCGCCTTTCTGCCGCTGCTCTTTGGACAAGGGAACATATGGGAGGCGGAATACAGGCTTGACCAGTCCACACATGGCCATGGCAGTGTTTCTACAAAAGGAAAAAAGGACAGCGACGTGAATACCAAGCAAATACTACACAACAAACACAAATCACGCACATTGGAATCGGATTTGGCTCGCAGAATAACCAGCCAATCAGCTCTTGCAGCTTCTCGTTCTGCTCGTCATCCCGGGACTCCATTAAAGACGAGAACAATCCCGGGATGATATTTGACGTCACCGACACAACCCCCTGTGCTCCATGATTATGTCTGCTTCCGTGGGCTTCGTCGTCGTTCCCGCTCCAGCATGTCACCCCATGCTTCACATATGAGTCAATTCGATCATTCCCAGTGCATTCCTTCACACCCAGGAAGTTTTGATGGCTGTTCAATTCAAACACCACGTCTTCTGGTATATCCTGGCTAGTTCTTCCCGGGACATTATAAATCATGGCTGGTCCTTCCTCTAAAACGGCTTTGAAATGAGCCCTCAAGCCAGCAATGGATGTCTTTCCATAGTACGGATTGATGTGCAATGCAGCATGCATGCCCACTCCAAAACCTTGCTCCGTGGCATGAAGTGCTTCTCCAGTTGAGTTACTCCCTGTGTTCCCGATAACCTTGATATCGTTGCCAAACTGATTGACGGTGTGAGCAATAAGCATGATGTGCTCATCCCAGCCCATCAGTTGACCCTCTCCCGTCGTTCCACCGACGATAATCCCGTCGACTCCGTTTGCAATTTGGTTCGCAACGAGAGCGTCATACGATGCCAAGTCGAACTTTCCGTTTTCGAGGTATGGAGTCTTCAACGCTGCGGAAACACGTACAGAAGTGTTACTTCAATCGTCAACCGACCATTCCGGTGCCGATCCTTCCTTTGAGGGGCCTCTATATCAGAACCACACTTCATAAAACATATCATAATCCACGCACCGGTAATCGTTCTCAATTTCTTGAGATCCCGCGTGGTCCCAGCGGCATCCTCAGCGCCAGGGAAAGGAGCCAAGACATTCACGGGCACGCACACTCTTCGAGGACTTCGCAAACCTTTAGTATGTTTCGTCGCAGCAGGCGACCTTGCCAACCGTGGGTTGGTCTGTATCCCTTGTCTGACAACACGTCCGCTCTCAAACATGGCAGACTGACTTTTATGACACAGGTGCGTATCAAAGATATCTATACAAACGAAATATTTATGTGCAATTCTATAGTCTCATTCAGAGCCATATTCGATTCTGAATCGGAGCTCTTTCTGATCTTGGGCAGCCACTGCATTAAATATGGCTTGAAAGGTGGTGGAGTTTGCAATGCCATCCTTGTCTGACTGTCCTATGACTCGATGCACGGATGAGACATACTTCTTGGGTCGGTTCGCCCCGAGAACCAAATATACCTTGAGCTTCTCAAAGTCATAAATGCTTGGAGTAGCATTCTTCACTGGCTGATTGGCCTGTTGCTCTGCATGCATCACATATTTGTACAACACTTGCTTGAAGTCAAGCACGTTCTTTTTTGCTGGACATGTCACATAGTTTATTTTCCCCATTGGACCGATACTGTCAGCCGTATCATGCAAGCTGAATGCAATATTATAGACTATGGCAGGGGGTCCAAGAGTTTTAACCTTCTGGGGAGACCGAGGATTCGATATGCTACTCAAATTTCTATTCATCATCCCCCTCGCAATACCACTCACTCCTATAGAGTTTTTGGGTGCCGTGTGACCGATAGCGTCCTGTTCTGCTTCCGGCATCTCATCAACATGCAGCACCTTGACCAAGACTTGCTCAAAAACAATGTCTGGAAGGCATCCATTCGGAGGACATGTCGTTTCACACACGGGACAACAGCATGAATTCAATGTTCTAAACCACGAGTGTATGCACCCTTCACAGAATCTATGCATACAAGAGGTGAGGACAACAGCATTTGTTAGGACGTTCTTGCACAGGGGGCATGAGAAGTAGGGCAAGATCTCCCCCTTCACGACGTGCAACGTATCATCTGGTTTTGATTTTTTGTGGCGTTTGGCTGCCACCGTAGAGGAAGGCCTCTTGTTTGCGGTTTCGAGTTGTTTGGCAGCACCCTGTCTCCCTGTCTCTGGCTTCTCCCCCTGCCTCATTTTGGTTGCATTCGCTAGAGCCTTTTGAATCATCTTGGATGCGTTCAAAGCCGGGCGTTTTTCCTGCAGTGCCTCGTGTGGGCCCAGGTCCACAATCATCCCTCCTCTCCCTGTCTCTCTCTTTGTCTTTGTTGACTTTGTTTCAGATAGCCAGAGCCTCCTCAATTCCACGCGATAGTATTCATAGATACGATTCGGAGCCCTTTTCCTGGCAAGAGGTGGATGGAATGACGCAGCAAACAAAGCGACTCTCCGGAGACCCTTTTTTATTTTAATGTAAGGAGAAGGCGCCACCAATTTCAAATTCCACAAGGACCAGACAATCTTCATGTTCGGCATTCCATTCGCTATGGCGAAGAATAATAATTAATATTGCTACTTATCTATAAAAGTATCATAAATACAATCCACGAAGAATTTGATCCAGTGCCTAACGTCTGTCAAGAGTAGAACCATGGCAACAGACTCGAGTGTCAACAACAACCAGCAAGGTATGCGCATACGGTGCTGTAGGGTCTACTAGGCCCCGTGTTAGGGGTAAATAAATATTATATATACATGTGGTAAACAACATGTATAGTTCCCTTGTTGGGGTTGAGAAGAGGAGTGTGCCTCGCACGCTCGGCCAGGCGTCAAGCAGCAAGCGTGTCACGTGACGAATCGATATGATGACGATGATGATGTGTGTGGTGCAGTGACAAATGAACCCTTACTGGACGAGAACAGTGATCGATTCGTCTTGTTCCCGATCAAGTACAATGAAATCTGGGAAATGTACAAGAAGGCAGAGGCTTCCTTCTGGACAGCTGAAGAGGTTGATCTGGGAGGAGACATCAAGCACTGGGAAGGATTGAATGACAACGAGAGACATTTCATCTCTCATGTGCTTGCATTCTTTGCTGCATCTGATGGCATCGTAAATGAGAATTTGGGGGTACGATTTTTGAAGGAGGTGCAGATCCCAGAGGCCAGAGCTTTTTATGGATTCCAAATCGCCATTGAGAATATTCATAGCGAGATGTATAGTCTCCTGCTTGAGACATACATCAAGGATCCTGTTGAAAAGAACAAGCTGTTCCATGCCATCGAGACAGTACCAGTGGTGAAGAAGAAGGCAGATTGGGCCATGAGATGGATTGAGTCCAGCGATTCTTTCGCAGAGCGATTGGTTGCATTCGCCTGCGTTGAAGGAATTTTCTTCTCCGGATCCTTCTGTGCCATTTACTGGCTCAAAAAGCGAGGGCTGCTTCCAGGATTGACATTCTCCAACGAGTTGATCTCTCGTGATGAGGGGCTCCACACAGATTTTGCATGCCTCATCTACTCCTTGCTCAACAACAAGCTCAGCAAGGAGAGAATCGCAGATATCGTGACGAACGCCGTTGAATTAGAGAAGGAGTTTATTTGCGACGCCCTGCCTGTCGACCTGATCGGCATGAACGCGAGGCTCATGTCACAGTACATTGAATTTGTAGCTGATAGACTTCTGGTTGCCCTGGGGAATGACAAGGTGTACAATGTTGCCAATCCATTCGATTGGATGGAACTGATTTCTTTGCAGGGAAAGACAAACTTCTTCGAGAAGAGAGTTGGCGAGTACCAAAAGGCTGGAGTGATGAATTCGATGACTGAGGCGGCCAACCACACGCTCTCATTCAACGAAGACTTTTAAACGTTTGTGCATGGCACTTGCACGTTTCAAATGCATTGTTTCCAAAAGCATTGGTAAAATGTCTCCATTTTTTTTTTGTAAGTTAAATATCATTCCTTTGTGACAAAGGTATAGCAAACGACTGGTAGAGATTGCCGAGCCAAGGATGCCATTACGGATGCTGCAAATCCCAGTGCCAGGATGGCCAGGGGAATTTCTAGCAACTCGTAATAGAACCGCACAGGAAGCATGGCGACCAATTTTTCCTTGGATACCTGGATCAAACGTTGGCAAATTATGATGCAAACGAAAGGAACAGATGCCCCCCATTGGATGGGCTTCATCAGTTCCCGTGACCTCTTCACGGCGTCCCATCCCCTGAGGTGCTCCGCAAGAGCCACCGGAAGGGCCACATGCACGCTCATGATAATTGGTAGCGTGAACGGCAGCGTGAACACTAGCAAGCTCACAAACTGTAAAGGAACGACAACCAAGGAAACCAAAAACTCCACTGCAACAACCTGGGGTACCATCTCCTTAACCCGAGGCCACATGCTCCTTGCCCTCTCAATACCAGCTTTGATCCCCGGCATTACCCCTGAACCTACTTCCCCTGATGCCTCACCCATGATTCCAGACGATATGAAAAAGAAATACACAGATTGAATGGTTTTCACCAGCACGCTGCATGGAAATGCCAACACAAAAACAAGTCCTGTCAGCAGTTGATACGCATTCCCTAGATTTGGATTCTGACTCAACCACCACAAATTTCCAATCACATCAGGACTGCACCCCAGCACCGCCATAGCAGCTTCATTCGTCAATCTGTGAAACACTCTATTCAACACAAAGTTGATCGACTCTGTGGCCAGAAAGACAAATGCAAGCGAAGCCAGGTTCTTCCGGACCACATGGTAAAGCCCGACAAATACATCTCTACTCACATGCCACCAACGTTGTTCCCCTACATCCCCGCTGCTCGCAGCCATGCACTTGCCTGCATCATGACAAGGCAGACGAGACGCACCCACTGCCAAGCTGCAACGGTCGTATACCGGTCCACCCACCCGTGCCCGTCCCTCCATACTGCATCGATTCCATCGATATCTAAATTCAATTGATGAGATGGGTCTATTAAGAGGACCGATGCCCTTTGAAAGTCCCGGAATCGTCCTCATCTCGACAACAGTTTGAATTAAATTCCTTCGTTATTGATTCATATTACATCCGTTCTCAGTCGATTATATGCTTTTTATATGCAAATATACAATACAAATGTGGCCATTCATTCACTCATTCATTGGACCACAGGCTTCCAATGCCCATCGCTCCTGGACTCGTGAGATCATGAGACATGTTCATCCGTTTCGATTCTCTGAGCACGTGAGCTTGATCGAGCTGGCCTTGGTACGAAGCTAGCAATCTCTTGGTGGCCTCCAGCTCCCTCTCCACCATACTTATTGTTGATCTAGACACGCCCAGCTCACCCTTCAACTGTTCCAAATTCCTCTCCTGCCGCCTCAGTTCTTCAGTCTTCGCCTTCAACTCCAACACCGTCTGATGCAATTCATCCTCCTTGCATTTCATCTCCCCGTCCTTGGCATGTAACGCCCTTTCCTTGCCTTTGAGTTCCTCTGACAACTGGGTCACCTGTGCCTCTCGCTCCTTCAGCGTGCCTTTCACCTCGAGCAATTCTCCTGCGAGAGATTCCTTGTCCTTTTTCAACCGTCGAATTGCCCTCATAGCGACGTGCACCAAGGATCCGGCAAAGAGACCCATACTTACAACCAAAAAGGGAACTCTCGAGCCATTCGTCCCTTGCCGTCCAATCGAGCGACAGTAGTGTCTTCTTTTCAAATCTTCTTCAACTATTGATCCATATTCATCGTCTGTATCCACAATAACGGCCGCTGTCAGGAATACGTACAGAAATTCATCCCAAGGCGACCAACGGACACACAGAGAGCAAGGTCAAGTATGACAATGTCCCTCACACCTTGGCTCTTACAATCCCATGATTATGCATACAATGCTGGTCCCAGAATAAATCAACATACCTTGTTCGCTTTGGTTGACACTGGGTGGGACACTTGACGCAACCGATACCTGTTGCTGCTGCCTGGATCCACCTCCTCCG
Organism: Picochlorum sp. BPE23; assembly: GCA_025209345.1. Lineage (NCBI taxonomy): Eukaryota > Viridiplantae > Chlorophyta > Trebouxiophyceae > Picochlorum > Picochlorum sp. BPE23. Next base: position 41,238 of record JANSVD010000003.1, on the reverse strand, counting down.
AATAGAGGAGCACGAGAGTTCATTCTTCCAACATTAGAAATGGGAAATTATTGAAGTCATGGCGCTTCCTCCTGGCCTGATTTGGTTTTGCTTGGGGCACTGAAATCGATGGTGGTTGCCCATCATACAAGGGCGCCGATGGTGAAATACAGGTCACCAGGGCCAATTCACCACACGAATTGCGTGTGCATGAATGACGGGCTCGCATCCGATTGATCATCCCATATGCCCTCACACATACTTCTTTACTAAAACAAAATCATATGGTGTTGCTAGTCGAGGAGGGGTTTGAACACTTCACCTGGTGATCTCTGAGACTCTTTGAGGCAGTCCAAGCGCCAGACGTAGGGTATCCTTGACAGAGTACTATTTTTTTTTTTGATTCATATCATTCATTTCGGTAAAAAGATGGTGCGTCTTGTTCGGGGGGAGGGGACTGGTCTTCTGTCTCGGTTGCAGATTGTCTGACACAAGTTTCCCAACGAGCCCGGTCCTCACGACGTGATTTTCTTGTAGATTTGGCCTTTTTCAAAATATCCACCGGAGGTGAAGCAGGTGAAACCTAGATTGTACGCTTCCATAGATAGAGCGACCAGCGAGAGGCTCTCGTCTCCAAATTTGGCAGCCAACTTGGACGTCATTTCCGTTATTAACACGGCTCTTGACCCAGGGTATGCAAGCGTGAAGACATGCAAGCGTCTATGTCTACGGATTCGAGGCGGGCAGCAGAATGTGCAGATACTGAGCCTTCATATTGTCTGCCTTGGGGTGAGACACTGTGGAGAGCCATTCAGGAGAGAACTTGCCAAGAGTGATTTGCTGAAAGAGATGGGCAAGATTGGAGATAGGTCGAAGTGGGCAGCGACTGATATTCAGAGAATGGTTCTTCACCTGCTCCAGGAGTGGGCCTTTGAGGTGAAGAACCATCCTGACTTTCAGTTCATGTACAATCATCTGAGGTCAAAGAACGCTCCCTTCGAGCCTCGCGATGGGCCAATGGCCCGCATTTTTGAGCCATATCCAGGTGTTGAGCAACAGCTGATGCAGCTGCAGCATGGAAACCAGGAGCCAGAAGCACACGATGAGGGGGCCGAGCCTCAGACACAACCCTCACAGGCTACTGTGCTCTTGGGGCCAGACCTGTTGAAGCCGGGCAAGTCTACCGACGTTTTACAGTCGGACATTGAAGTTGCAAAAGGGACAGTATCTCTGTTACAGGAGGTGATGGAAAAAATCGAGGCTGAGGGAAATTGGGAAGGCATCAAAGAGGAGTACTGTGTTGAAGTGTCAGATGCATGCGGAGCTGTGCAGAAGCGGATAGAGACCCTTCTGGGATCAGAAAACGTAGATGAATCGATTTTTGCAGCAGCATTAGAGGTCAATGATATGGCGCAGGCTGCGTTGAAGAAGCGGTCTGAACTGATGGAGATTGCAGATGGCACTCGTGAGGCACCTGAAACTGGAACACAAGAGCAACCTACAGGAGAAAAGGTGGATGAAGATGTGCCAAAAGAGAAGAAGGAAATTCAGGAAGCTCCGCCTTTGATTGATCTCTTAGATTTGGACTACGAACCACAACCTGCTGCACCAGCAGATGAAAAGCAGCGTGGGGAGGATCCCTTTGCCCACCTTGAAGCATCACACAAGGAGCCTGCAAGCAACCCATTTTCCAGCCGCGAGCAAGGTGCACAAGAAGACAGCGCACCAAATGCCTTTCTGGAAGATGCAGCATTTGCTCCAGTCATCTCTTCAGGTGGAGATCATCCACAGCAACCTACATCCTCTGGCAATCCATTTGCTGACGATGTTGAGGTTGCCGTGCCTGCACGTCCCGCACATTTGACCATTCCAAACAATGACCAAATATCTCAACTCGCTCCTCATTCTGCCCCTGTGCAGAGCGGCACGAGGGCGAGCGCATTTACATCTGAGGTGATGCCACCTGGCACCAGCCACCCCATGTTTCCCCAGACGTTTGGTCAGACTAATGGCAATACTGTACCTCGTCGACACACGACAGATGCATTTGAAGGTTTGGTTAACATGGTTCCAAAGAATGAACCTGCTCCTCCACCCCGCGGTGAGCCTATGAAAGCAGCAAGCCCCCCCATTCAGTCACCAACAGTTGGAGAGACACAGCAGGATGCATCATGCTTTGATGCTTTTGATAGCATTTCGTCATCAAAGTAATATGGTATTTATACATTTGTATACAGGAGTCATTTTTTGTCAGGATTACCATCGTCTGGGCGACGACTGGTGTCTTCTGCAGCCAGATGTGTCCATTTCGACCTGCTGCGTTTCCCAAAATCTCGCACTTGCATGACTTTCGGAAGAGTAGACTTGTCGAACACATCCTCGCCTGTAGGAGCGCTAAAGTCTCGCTCCTTTATGTCACCGATAAGAGGAGCTTCTTCCCCTTTATATTCAGCCTCTGTCTGGAAGAAGGCTCCCTTGTGATAGTACTTTTGCAGGAAGGACCAATTCTTCTTCGTCTCTGCCTTGGATTTGACAGAATCGCGTGCGCGCCGAGCCTTTTCAGCGAGGTATTTTTCTTTCTCTATGTCAGTCATGTTTCTCCACACCTCCTTTTCTCGCACCTCCTCTTCCTGCCGGAGCTTTGCTTCTAGCTCCCGTCGCAGGCGCTCTATCTCTCTGGTCTTCCACTTCTCATAATCCTCCTCTGGTTCTGCTTCGTCATCCGTTATGATTTCATCAGCCCCCACAGGACCCATCTTTGCCGCTTCCTCTTGGGCTTTTTCTTCGGCAACCTTCTCAGATGCGATTTTTCTAGTCTCTTGCACCCGGCGAACTGCCCGCGCTTTTTCCGCTTCCAACCTTTCCAATTCTTCCCTCTCTATCGCCTCTCTCTCTACAATCGTCTGTCTATCATCTTTTCTGACAAATACAGGCTTTGCTATCGGAGCAAAATCATCAGACTCCTCCTCGGAAGTGTAGTCATCTGACTCTCCGCTGCTACTTTCGCTCTCTGACTCCTCCTCTTGTGCTTCTTCTTCTGCTGCTGCTTGCAAACGTTGCTTCAGTGCAGTTCTCCGAGCAAAAATGGCCTCATCGTCATCAGTTTTCTTCGCTCGTGCGACCTCGCGAGGCTCCCGGAGGACTTCTCGCCCTCTGCGCACAATTGCTGGAGCTGTCACCTCCCTCTTCTCTGGTTGCCTCCTCAGGACACCCTCTCCAGCGGATAACATTTCTGGCAGAGAGACTCGTACATCAGACGTGCCTTTTCTCTTCACTATAACCGGGTTACCTACAAACACATGAAGAAGCAATGAGACGCTCACACTCTAGGAATCCTCCAGAGGCATATTCGTACCTTTCAGTGTCCTTCCATCCGTCTCCTCTCCCTTTGCCCGGACAAAAGCGTCCACAGAACCATCATCCACGCCTGGAGCCATCCATTCTGGTACCTTTCCCGGCCGATATCGTTTTACCTTGGCTGTCTCCACCCTGCCTTTCTCCGTCTCCTTGCTGGCCTCTCGCCAAGCACGTGCCCCTGACATCGCCCAACCCTGTGTGTCAATGCATTAAGATGTATATTGAATTAATATAGTCTGACGAGTGTCTCCTCGTCAAATTCATGGGCAAAAAAAATCTTCATTTTTTATTTACGAAACGCGATGGCCATTATTTGTACAAGTCTTCTCTCTGCAGTGGTATTTCTACTCTGAACAAGGATAGAAAAATGATGCATACATTCTGCTGACGACTGTTGCTGTGGTGGAAAGAGGAAGAAGCCTGCAACGTTACACTGGCTGCAACTGCCTTTCCTTTGCTTTGGATTCCTTCTCCAACAGAAGAAGGATGTTGTATCAGTCGTACATGAAACTTTGTAGAACAGTGGGATCTTTAGGATCTGTAAAGGCGCCTTCGATTCCATGGAGGATATATCGGAATGGTCTCAACAGCAGCATGCAGGCCTGTGCCTCGTCGACATCGTACTCCAACCCTACTGTGTATGATATTGCATTTTCATTCCGAGACTTTGAAGCAGAGGCGGCGTTTTTGATGGAAGCGCATGCATCCGTCCGCCAGGATCCTATGAAGAGTTTCCTAGAGGTTGGGTGTGGCCCAGCAAGGCATACACTGCTCTTGGCTGAGGCGGGAATTCAGGAGTGTGTGGGCATAGATGCATCGTCTGAGATGATCAACTACGCGAGGGAGACTGCCCAAGCCATGGGACTCGATGACAAGGTAAAATTTGCCCTGGCTGATATGACAGACCCTGCAGGCTTTCACGCTGCATTGACAGAGAAAGTGGATGGTGCTGCCATCATGCTTGGTACATTGAGCCACTGCTTGGACAACGCATCCGCTATTCAAACATTACATAACATTGCCGAATGCGTCAAGGTGGGTGGAGTGCTCGTGGTTGAACTCGGACATCCAAGAGATATTTTCCAGGGCAGTTTTTGTTCTGATGGATTTGTAGAATGCTGGGAGGTGAGCGAATCGGGAGAGGTTGATTTCGCTGAGGACGAGAGCGATTCTGAGGATGACGACCAGAATGAGGATCCCTCCCCGGCGAAAGACGAGTTGAGGGTCATGGTGGAATACGGGAGAGAAGGGGATTGCTTTGATGTAGATCGTCAAATTCTCCACAGAACCGTGGGGATGAGTTTGTTCGACCCAGATGCAACCTTGTTATCGAGCAATGTCGAGACGGTACAGCAAAGGCAGTTCACCCTGCAAGAGATGGATCTGCTGGCCAAGGCCACTGGTTGGGAAGTGGCAAGCGTGTGGGGAGATTTGAGCTTTGATGTTCCATTAGATGCTGATGAGGCCTATAGAATGGTTGTTATCCTAAAACGAAATTAAACCTATTTATTATGGGGACGTCCCCTTCCGCCTCGGCCCCTCTTTGCCTGACTCGGGCGGTAGCGAGAATCAGCAGCATGCCTGGGCCGAAGCGTCAACAATTCACGCTCTAGTACATCACGATCGTGTAACAATGTATCGAATTTTTCTTGCAAAATCTGGTACTTCTTCTTCCACTCCATGACTTTATTTTCAGACGCTCGTAGTGATGTTTCTAAAGAATTCGCTTTCGACTCTGCTGCCTCTGCTGAGAGAGATTTGCATTTGGTCTCTAAAGATCGCACTTGAGCCATCAGGGCCTTGGGACCCTTGGGGTCGTTGGCCACAAACTGCACGCAACAACGCATCTGACTAGAGTACCCCAAACAATATTATTCATGTCAAATAACGTACATGCATGGCCCTAATTTCCTCCCGGAGAGCAGCAGCTTCCAGGGATGCCGACTTTGCCAAGGAGGACAGTCTCTGAAATTCTCTGTTCACCGCTGGCTCTGTTAGCAGTTGCTTCAACTGCAACACATTAGGCTCCGACCCACTCCTGACATCATCTAATTCTTGTCGTAAAAGCAGATCATTCCGTGTCATGTACGCCTTGTCGACGACCAGGTCCATTAGTTGCCTCCTGAGATTTTCATTCTCTGCCTTGAGAGCGTCCCGCTCCGCGACATTTTTCCTCAACAGCACGACCGCCTCCTCCACCGAGAATGCATCGCCGCCAAAAGAATCCCTCACCAATTCTTTGATGACCTCTTCGTACCCACCTCCGGACGGCTCCTGAAAAACACAAAACATATCAACTCAATCCCACGTGGGGCGAACGAGCGGCACACCGTGGCCATCAACCAAGGACAGCACAATACCTTGTCAGACATGTCATTCAAATTCGTGTGTTACACATTACCCACAGCCGAAACAATAGTTTTACAGTGTTTTGAGATCTTTAAATCTCAAAACAAAGAACCACTTGCCCGCATCCCATCAAATGGCAGCATCGATCGGTCTAGACTGCGAGAGAGGGATCGTCCTGAACAGTGGAGAAGGACAAAAAATCACTCAGGTGGTTCATCAAACACGCCATGTGTATGCCGAAACAGATTTTGACAACATTTATTTGTAGTAGTATGCAAACAACTGTCGTAGATGTCCAAGGAAAAGGATCCAATCCCAAAACAACCTTGTATGTGGGTGGCTTGGACGAACTCGTGAATAAGGATGTTCTCAAGGCAGCTTTCCTGCCTTTTGGAGACATCATCGATGTAAGCATGCCCCTTGACCATGCCACAGGCAAGCATCGCGGTTTTGGATTTGTGCAGTACGAGAGTTCGGAGGACGCCGAAGCTGCACTGGACAATATGAACCACGCAGAGCTCTATGGAAGGACGCTAAAGGTAAACTACTCGCATCCCAATAAAGTAAAGGGGGGAGATAAGGGATGGGCATCGCAGCCTGTGTGGGCAGACGTTGATGAATGGCAAGAGAAGATGGTGGCCCAAGAGCAGTTGGAGGAACTTGAGACAGAAGAGAGGAGAAAGGCCGAGCAGAAACAATTAGAAGAATCTTTGCCGTCAAATATGCAATCATGAATTTGAATGTACACTGATAGTAGGGGCTAGGATAGAATACAACAAGCTCTAGCTGGAGACTGGTTCTCCTGCCAAAGTGCGGCGAGGGAAAATGACGACAGAGGACTCGGATGGCAACCTTCTCATGAATCTCGCCAAGGCGTTGCCGTCAGTATCGATGATCTGCTCCAAATTTTGTGCGTCTGAGTCTTCTTCTCCCAGCAAAGGGACAGAGAGGTCAGCATGGGTGATGATATCAATGAGCTGCAATCGCTCCAAGACCACCTTGCCTTCTTTATACCTCTCGCATGCGTCAAAAGACCGGATATACTTCCACCCAATGTTGTTGTGGCAAATAGAACAAAAGACGTCCTGTACATGATGGCGTCCAGAAGTCATTTGTCTCTCCTCCACCCTGTCTCCAAAGACAACGTTGACGACACGTTTAAACAAATACGCAGGGCCATTTCTGCCATGAAATCCCTGTACATTTCATTAGACATAGTTTTGATGCATATAATCGCAAATGTAGTAACAATGCGTTTCGGGAAAACAGTTCCGAAACGTGGCACGGCATGTCATGCAGTGTACCTTTGAGATCAAATCCACGGGTGATGCCAGATGAACAATGCTCGTACTTCCTAGAACGGAACAGTGTTGTTTATTGCTTTTGCAGCAGTGTCTGCAAGCATACGCTCGATCAGAAGTTGTCCGGTCAAGTCGTTCAAGGAAGAGAACTCCCATGTTATTGACCTTGCATCGAATGGAATCAAACAGAATTAAATGAAATCAACTGAAATCAAGTTGCAAAAGAAATAAAATGATACCCATAGGATGAAGAATGCCCTACCAAATAGGGGGTAAATCTGCCCTAGGATGAAGCAATACTGCCATGACGGAATCGTACGTCTGAAGCAACAAAAAGTGGACGGATATATATAGAATAAAATGTTAAATTCTGGTAAACAACTGGTATACAAAAAAGATTGGAAAGAACCGCTCCGCACAGTCACAGACCACCTGATATTCATCGCCGAGCAGAAACCTCTGCATGCTGTGCACCGAACGATGAGAACCCGTGTTCAGCGACATCTGGACTCATCCCTAGCATGCATGAATTGTCATCCGATGAATCGTCGTAATCATCATCTTCGGTCTCTTCTTGGACAACAACAGCCATGGCTCGCATCCGTGTCGTCATCCTAGTCTTCTTTTCCCCTGGTTCAACCTTGTCCGAGCCATGTTTGAATTCTTTGTTGCCCCCGAGAACAGAATGTGGATGCCTTGGAGTTGATCCGAACTGTGGCGTTGTTCCCAATATCATCACATCATCATCCAAGTCGTCATCTGGATCGCTTTCTTCCACAAAGTCTGCTGGAATCTCTAGTGTCTGCCGAATTGAGCCCATGTCTGTAAATGTATCATAGCCAGATGCAAGAAACTTTTGCGGGAGATCAGCGGACATCTCAACACTGCGCCCAAACGGCATGCTTCCAACATTGGCACCTCCAGACATGTTCATGGACTTTGGCATCCACTCGGGCCCCATCCATCCCCCGCCTTTTGGTGTGAGCCCAGTTGGCTCCCTGGCTGCCTCCCACGGCTCCATATCAGACTGGTCTGCGGCAGCTTCCACCAACGGGCCCTCGTCACCTGTGGATCCCCCTGGAATGCACATTGCCTCGGACATGCATATGACACCAGATGTCTTGTGAATAGCAGCCAGAGGATTGTGTATTAAGGCCTCCTCTGGCACACTAGAGGGATTCAGGAATGAGATGGAACTTGCTGCAACCACATCCTCCTCCTGCTCCTCTCGACCACGTGATCTTCCGTGTCTCTCGCTTGTGTGTCGACGGTCTGTCATTCTCTGCTGTTTCTGCTGGTGGTGCTGGTGCTCCTCTTCTTCGGGTAGAGGAAAATTGCATTTTGCTTGATTGCCTCGGATGGCTCGGGCGGCTTGGTCGTACGCTTTTGCAGCTTCTTCGGCCGTGTCAAATGTGCCCAGCCACCTTCGAGCACCGACAGTTGGATCACGAATTTCAGCAGCCCACTTCCCCCATGGCCTTTGCCGGACCCCCCTATATGTTTTATTCTTTCCTTTAGATACAACAACTGGCGGAGGGACGCCAGAAGGTACCATGACTTCCCCATCATCGGCCTTTGAAGACTTTTGTCCCTGGCCACCATGTTGATGATACACCCCTGGGGATGACAAGTTTGAGACAGGCACTGTAGGATGCTGGACGGACGAAGTCCCCCCTGAACGGAGAGCAGTCTGGGGAGAGACATCGTGATTCCCCCCTGTACATATGATTCGATATTCTCATCTTGATCCAAGGAGAAACATGGGAAAGTACAGAAACACACCTTGTCTATGTTGATGCGACCTCATGTGATAGTGGTGCTGGTGATTTCCTCCACTCCGAGTCGACACAGAGGGCCTGTTGGAATTTGCCTGTGTCTGCTGTCTCGTGTTGTGTGGCACATGGTACTCCTGAGGATTTGAAGGAATAGCGCGAGCAGGCAATCCTGCCCCTGGCCTCGCTACCACAGAGGGACGCCCTCCCTGAATATTGGTCGCATCGGTATCGTACACGGATGCAGTTTGTACGTTTGTATAGTCCAAATCAGCATTATTATATCCTCCCTGTGTATTCAAGATGCATCCGTTCGTTAAAAACAAGGTGGTTCCAGCACATATACCGATGCGATGCCGAAGCAAGCAGCAGACAAAACTGCCTGGCTACCCAGATTTACCATTTGCATGACAGATCAATCACCGATTAAGTTATAGAAAAGTCATATAGAACGTTCTCTGCCCCGATTACCATGCATAATGTTCGTGAACGGGTGGTGCATGCGACCTTGACGACATGACCACGCAACACCGTGTTACACCCTATCCCTCGGGAAACAAAACGCACCGTTCCACCTCTATTACTTCCTGATTTGCTTCTAGACGCGCGCATTGCGCCTTGGTTGCTAATAATGTGTAAAAAAAACGTCGACCGGGGTGGTGCGAGAATTTCATTTTGAGGTGCCAGAGTACCATTGCTAGGTTGGCTAAGCACGTTCAGAGAGAGCCTGCGATGGGACGCAACGAACGAAATAGACAGCACCCCGTTTCTGTCCACCAGGCCCGACCCTTCTTCCTGCTCTCATCGCGATATTACTCGGCGTATTGATTAGACATATGATATTGGTGAACCTTCACGGACAGCACGGTCTGCCGAGAACAAAATTGGACCGTACTGGACCCGTGTTATCCTGCTTGAGAAGCGCAAGGGCGCCCAATTTTTCTCTTGCTCTGTGATTTGGTTTTTGTTTCATTTCTTTTTACATCATCATCTCCTTGGGACTAGGCCCGACAATGATTGGCTTCTCAAGGTTTGAACAACCCTTCAGAACAATCTGTTGCAGGGCAACCTGGCACCTGATTTCCAATGCTTTCAAATTTCCACAGCCGTATGCATCAAAAGTGCAGTTCTCTACCTCTTGAAAAGCCACGGCAACTTGTGTCAGCCGGATACATCCTCCCACGTTGAGCGATTCCAATTTCAGATTCCGAAGAAACAGATTAAGACCTTCATCCTGAATTTCCCGGCATGCATTCAATGATAAGTGCTTCAACTTTGGGCACTGCAGCTTTTGGATATCAGCACCCAAAATTTGCAATCTGCGGCACTTTGCTGCTTTTAACGAGTTTAATGTCGGTGTATTGAGGGAGACAGATCTGAGAGATCTACATCCTGAGAGATTTAGGGAACGGAGTCGCCCTGCATGGATATTCACTTCTTTCAAGTTGCGACAATCACTCAGGTTTAATTCTGTGAGACGACATCTGTCATGGACCACAAGGTCTACTGTTTCAATGCTTGAACAGCATTTTGCATTGATACGTCTCAGAAAAGAACCCGGGCGTGGAGGGGTGAGATGTGTCAACTTTTTGCTATGGGAGACGTCCAGGAAAAGCAAGCCTTGGGGAGCACTGCGACAACTGATCAATTCCTCCAATCCTTTGCTTGAAATTTTGGATCCAATAAGATCCAATGTATCCAAGCTTACATACATTTCGTCCAATTCATATTCCGTTCGGCCTGATAAGGCTCTGTAGCCTGCCAAGATCTGCACATCAGTATCTCCAATGTTTTCACAGTTTTTCAGCGACAGTTGCTTAATATACACCAGCTGATTCAACAGACAGCTTAACTCGTCTGTACTGAAATCTTTTGAGCCAGAAATGAGCACAGTCTCTACGTCTGTAGGGTCGTCATCTTCCGAGATTGTTGCCCAACGGTCATCCTGTCCATGCTTGATAGCCTCGTAAAAGTCGAGAGGATCTGAGCTCGCAACCGTGTTATAATCAACCTTCAGTCTATTTGAATTCATAAAGGCTCTTACCATCCCTCTCACAGCGCCCAACCGTGCGTCTCTAGGGCAGGCAATCTGGGATGCCCAATTTGCCATCTTTGACCGTTGTAAAAACTCTCTGGATGTTCCGGCAGCCCTTGCCTTGTCTATCGTGGATAAAAAGCTGAAAACAACATCTTTGCAATCATCAGGAAGGACATCCCATTGAGACTCCCGATCTGGACCACTCGATTCATGGCTCTTGGTGAGAATGCCTCTGTGTTGCTCGAGGCTGAGTTCGAGAACGCATTTCTCCAGGTCCCCGTGATTCCTATGTAGCGTCGCTTCTACCATACCCCGATCCATGTCTCCAAACATTTCTATCAGACCATTCAGGCCCAGTATGCCTGTATCCGCGATGCTACTGGATGCTACAGGATCCTCATTTGATTTTGACTCAACCTCATCCCGCAACCTAAAACCTGCAGTAGTGGCGTTGCCACCCCGAAATCGAGCAGATAGATTCTTCTTCTTATTTTTCCCCATATCATTATGCTGAATGGCCTTCAACTCCACTCTCCACACGATGTTTGCAATTCCTGAGGTTTCGAAAACGGTGTTATTCGCGAATCGATCGATCAAAGAGAGGCAGTGACCGGTCGCTTTGTCCTACTTGTTGAGCACTTACCAGGCCGCTTGGATCCGAGTGAGTGCGATAACAAAATTCGTTAATTTTTTGGGGAGACGATTGTAACAATGGGTTTAGGTGTCGGAGCAACCCTGTCGATTGCAGGACTCGTCTTCTTCGGAACGATTACGTCTCTGGCTGCGAAAATAGGTGCGCACCCTACCAATCTAGGGTTTATACGGGACCCCAACCACGCTGTACCTATTTAGGTGGTTATCTGATTGTATTTCGTGATCTGATATACAGTATATGATTTGGATGGTGTCGGACGGTCAGGCGAGGTCAAAAATTTTGAAAAACCGTGGGCCATGGCGACAGGTGAGCTTCCTCTCTTGTAAACCGTGATGATGCCCTGCCATGCTTAACAATGTCATGATGCTGTAGTAATGTTCGCTGGTATGTCATTTTGCCTGCCCTTGGCTTACTACCTTGAACACAAGGAGAAGTCGAGCGAGAAGGAAAGCAGTGGCGCTGCTGCTGCAGGGGGGAAAGCGTGGATGCTGGTGATTCCCACAGCATTTGATCTCGTCGCTACGGTGCTCATGAACATAGGACTTCTCTCTGTGACTGCTTCCGTCTATCAGATGATGAGAGGTGCAGAGATGTTATTCGCAGCTTTATTTGCCGTTGTCTTTCTCAAGCGGAGCCTGAACAAATATCATCACATGGGCATCGCATGCTGCATCTTCGGTATTGCAATGGTTGGTTCCTCTACCGTCTTGGCTTCCAAGCCCGGAAAAACTCTAAATGGAGGGACAGCAAGCCCCGAAGAGATACTTTTTGGAATGTTGTTGATTGTCTTGTCCCAGGCTGTCCAAGCAGCTCAGATCACCTTTGAGGATTTCTTCATGGCAGACCTGGCCATTCCTCCCCTCAAGATTGTTGGCTACGAAGGGGTATTTGGGACAGCAATGATGTTGAGCATCATGCTTCCCCTGGTACAGTTTTTGCCAGGGAAGGACGGCAACGGAATCCACGAAGACTCTATAGACACCTGGCATTTGATCGTCAACACGCCAGCTATTGCTCGCATTCTCGTTATGGATATGTTTGCTCTTCTTGCATATAACATCTCAGGAATGTGTGTCACTGGGCATTTAGGAGCCGTGTTCCGAACTGTGTTGGAGACCACAAGGACATTGTTCGTGTGGCTCGTAGATTTGGTGCTCTTTTACACACCTTTGGGGCTCGGGAAGCTTGGAGAGAGCTGGTCCAGCAGCTCGTGGATTCAGGCATTTGGTTTTGTTGTCCTCGTCGCTGGAACTATCATCTATGGAAGGGGAGATGAAGAAGAAGAAGCTGAAATTGCAGCAGCAGAGGGTGCCTACGAACCAATCCCAGAGGAAGAGGCAATGGTAGCAGAAGGCATGCCAATCCGTCCGCAAGCCTCGATGACCCAGCCAATCAGTGTGTCTCAGGCTTCAAGCTTCAAGGCATCCATGACGATCAATGCTTTGTCAGGGTCCCTCCCGTCCTCCAGTCTCATCAGACATCGTGCTTCACTCATGTCACCAACGCGGCATGTTTCACAGCACGATTAAATCACCATGCACGTCGCTTTATTACTCACTTTTTATATCTACTTTTCGAAATCTATTTGTAACAGAAGGTCTCCGATAGACCCAGCGCTTGTGAACCCGGTGTCGCAAGCAGAGTTGGACGACGACAAGGGGTTCGGGCCTGCACGGTGATGGAATTATTTGATGTGTACAAGACCTGGGTTCGGCGACACGCGGACCTGATTTCGGCCATCGAGTCGGGCCTGTCCAGTGTCACGTGGCTCTTGCCAGATAGGTTTGACGGAAACGAACTCTTGCTGGAGGGACTGCACACGATCACCAACCTGATCACCTTGGTGAACGAGAGCATCCTTCGTGATATGGAGAGTTGGGCTCCGAAGGGCGCACAAGAGCTGACGCTTGCCCTGCAGGCACTGCAGCAAGTTGAAATTCTGGTGGAAGTGTACACCCTCCACTCCTCAGGTAAACAGGCCCACCGATATGACGCGCTCATCGCTCTAGAGTCGCTCAAGTGCGTTGCAATATTCAATGTCAATATTCGTTGAATTGTGGACTTAGCGAATGCATTCTTGGTTTGCAGAGCCATGGTGAGGCTGGGAATCTACCGTGTTTCAGGAACTCGGCTGATGTTGCAGGGTGGATCCACGTGCTTTGATAAATTTGATCCATCCGTCTCCAGCACATCAAGCAACTCCAAAAAGTACCAAAAGATTCTAGATGCATTCGAAGCGTTCAGAAAGAGGCATTTGCCACCCATCACACCCGATGCACCCTGGTTGCCTGACGCGTGTGAGATGCGTTCAGACCTCCAGGTACGAGACACGCGATCCCACGGAGAGGACTATTGGTGGGAACATCCGAAGCCCCAAACCTTCGCCTGGGAGAACATTCATGCCAGCCTGACGGGTCTGGATGCGGAAATACAGGAGTCAAAGAAGACAGCCCTTGCCGTGCTCGCAGCAGGAGAAGTCTTACACATTCTACGCCCAGTCCTGTACGTGTCCTGCCTCCGTGTTTGGGGAGCGCGGTCCTGGAAACCATGGATGGTCAGTCTAGTATGTGAACTGTTGAGTTATAGGATCACCACGAGTGCACAGATCAGCTCTAGCAAGAGAGCTGCTGAGGCAGCGGACAAGAGCACCCTGGTCAATCCCACCATTAGTGCGCTGTACGCCATGCAAGGCATTGCCTGGAACCGGGAGGAAATGGATGAGTTGAGTCGAAGAAAGATGCTGCTGCTGTTCTATCTGCTCCGAGATCCCCTCTTCAGAAAGGTGACGAGGCCTGCAATGTACACGTGGCTGCGCACCACCAAACGGGTGCCTCTCGTCTCGTGGCTCTCAGAGAAACTGACAGAATTTACCGAAGGTATCCAAAAGTATTATACATATACTGCAGCCTCTTGATTTATTTATTTGTTTGTTTATTTATTTGTATCATACATATATCGTGTCCTGTCCAGTCTTTGCACGACACATTTGGCATGGTCGTCCAAAAACTTCTGACCAGGACGCAGACAGGGCGTCGATTGCATTCGTTGCAATATCGTCATCCATTCGCTATCGGGAGCTTTCGTCGCAGCATGGCAGGTCTGCCCATCTGTTCACTCGCAGCGTCACTGTCGGAACAGAAGATTATCATTTACAGCAAGGACGACTGTCCTCTGTGCGATGGGCTCAAGGATAAGGTATCCGGTATATTAGATAGAGCACCTTTTACAGGAAGCGCGCTGAATGGGTTTGAAATCGAGGTGAGAGATGTCAAGACAAACCCAGCCTGGGATGAAAAATATGCCATGCAGGTTCCAGTCATGGCTGTCGAGCTTCAGCAAGGCGGAGAGGTGCGCCGAATGGTATTCATACTGGTATCTATCATCATAAAATGACAAAGAATCGTCGTATCTACGTACTTGTTCCACCGTTCATGCATGCAGGCAATCATACCGAGAACCTCGCCTAGAGTGACAGCGGACAAGTTGGAGAGGCACATCATTGAGTTTGTGGCAGAACTGTAATTCTAGACTGTTTTCGAACGAAAAATGGGCTTCTTATCCTGTGAAGGATCTGCAGGAGCATACACCACATCCCACAGCTCATCTATGGCCATTTTTTCGGGCATGGGATTGTCCCTAAAATACCTGTCAACCTCTCGGGAATCATGATGCCTTATCTTTTCCATGATCACTAGCCGCCTGCTGTACCTCCCAAGAACTTGCTCGCAATTGTATTTCATTTTGAGCATTGGATGTCTAGGAAGCTCGTCTTCCGATGATGCCGGGAGGCAAGGCAGCCAGTATCCTAATCGTCCGCCCATTACCAGAACCTTTGCAGACCACTCCAAGAGATCCATTAGGCACTCCGCGAGTGGATACGGGGCCGTGCTAGGGATATGAGTATCTCGATCAGTTATTTTAGAGTTTGGGTCGCTCTTGCTTTTCCTACCCCCCGCACGCACTCCGTATGGCGGATCTGCCAGTATGACATCAAACATGTCTGTGAGGCCAGGCCTGAACGGATTTCTGTCAATATCTGCACGAACAAGTCCCACAGGACTCGCCAGGTTGTAATCCCTGAAATTCGTCCAGACATTTACAGCATTGCCGTGTCTGTCCTTCTTTCCAATTTTGATCACTCGCATGTCGATGTCCATGCCAAAGGTGATGGCACCCCGTGCAGCTGCCGGGACAAGGAGGCCACCAGTCCCCACAAATGGATCGACGACAAAGGAGGATTTCCTCACACTACACAAAGTACACATAATGAAGGCCAGTTCAGAATCCATTGTTGTCGGGCCAAGGTACCGGCGCTTCTTCAGGTCGTACTTTTGGAGGAGTGGTCCCCTCGCCTCATTGACACCCACCTGCCTTCCAAAGGCATACCAAGGCCTCCGTCCCGGGACGGTGCTGTGCTTGCTTGGCCGTGCAATGATCACCCAATATAAATGCATAGGATCTTTCATGCGTATCGGACCCTTGAATCCGGTATACTGCTCGAAAGAATCGATGATTGCAAGCTTCTCATCATGAGAGATGGCAGTGCCCCATCCATCTATGACAAATTTGAAACTCTGATCCTCTCCAGAGTACAAACGTTTCACCTCAGGATCGTATTTCCCAACCATCTTTTGTGTTTCAAGGAGCGTGAGCCCTTCACCCCAAATATCTAGAATGCACTTGACAAGGAGGCATTCGTTGGCAAGCCTGGACATCATGTCATCACCTCCAAAGTCTACGTGGACATGAAAGTACCAGAAGGAAGATGCTACCAGTCCATCACCAGGCTCTTCCCATACAATCACAGGCAATCCATCTGGTGCATGTGGCGATCCTGGAGGGTACACAAAAATTTGCTGTCACGCAATCCTGCGGATTTCCACAAACAAGAGAGGGCACACCAGTCGACATCACAAGGACGTACCGTACAACAACTCTGCCGCCGCCTCCACCTCTGCTAGGCGAAAACTGAGGTGCCTGTGGTTGAAGAAACAAAGATATCTTCTCCTATCGGGCAATGTCGACCCCGCATCAATGATGTGTATCCCAGCCACTCCAGTTTCAACGCCTTCAAAGTCCACACACCTTTCAAGCTCTTCCACCCTCACATTATGCGAATCCAGTATCTCCATGCTGTTTGGTGTGATATAAAGTTCAATTTAATAATATATATGGTTCTAGACTACAACAATCCGGGATAGTTTCACGTTTACAGACAAAAGTGGTGGGACATGCCATGCAACAACAATCTGCCCATGATTCCTGATCACCCAAGCATGTGCCCTTTTCTTGCCATGGACATGTATTTATAAATATATATAATAGAAATTCTCAGCCACAGCCTCCTCTGAATGCCCCGTGTGTGCTGTTGTTCCATCAAGCCAGTAGCCAATTGGCCATCCATGCCATTGATGAAAATCGCACATTTTTGTCCAAAGACAAGTGACGTGGTTCCCTCCCAGGCCAAGTCAATAGTAATAATAGATGATAACTGCTGTGCAAGTGTCAGACTTGGAAGCGACGCAGAAGTAACAGTCGGTGTAGGAAGGTTCGAGGCCTTTTTCATGTCAAAACGTGGACAAGGGTGCCAACTTCAAGTGCGTATTCAACAGCATGTCTCTTCTCAACTTGTTGTTTTCGTTTGCTTCCAAGGATATCGTGGCAGCACGTGTCAAGACTTCTGTGAACCGTTTGATCAGTTCGAAAACGTTCTCACACCCGTGGTTTGCATGCAGTCTCAAGAAGGCAAAAAGGCGAAAATGACTGACATTGAAATGGAAAATGGTGTGGGCAACGCCAACGTGGAAATCGACGAGGACCTGCACAGCAGGCAGCTTGCTGTGTATGGCAAGGAATCAATGAGGCGTTTGGCTGCCTCAAATGTCCTGATCGTAGGTATGTCAGGCTTGGGCGTCGAAATAGCCAAAAATAGTATCCTGGCTGGCCTTAAATCTGTCACTTTACACGATCCTGCGCCGGTGGAGGTGAGGCACCTCGGGTCCCAGTTCTATCTGTCCGAGGGAGATGTGGGCAGGCCGAAAGCCGAGGCGTGTAGGGACAGGTTACAGGAATTAAACACGGCCGTCAAGGTTGTGACCGCGTCAGAAGATCTCACAGAGTCGTTTTTGAGTGGATTTGATGTTGTGGTGGCTACACAGACTAGCTTGGCTGAAGCTGTGCGGATGAATGATATTTGTCGCAAGCACGGCAAGGCCTTTATCAAAGCTGACATTCGAGGAGTGTTTTCTTCCGTATTTTGCGATTTTGGGGACAAGTTCGAGGTGTCCGACGTGGATGGAGAGGAGCCTCGTACTGGCATTGTGGCTGGAATCACTCAGGGCAGCACCACTTTGGTGACATCAGTGGAGGATGACCGTCTTGAGTTCGAGCCTGGGGATTTGGTGGTATTCTCAGAGGTAGAGGGTATGTCTGAGCTTAACTCTGTTGGTCCGGTCAAAGTGCTCACTGCAAAGCCTCATTCTCTGGAGATTGATCTGGATTCATCTTCTCTTGGCCAATACACCAAAGGAGGTATTGTCACACAAGTCAAGCAGCCAAAGACGCTGACTTTCAAGTCTCTCCAAGAATCCGTCGAATCTCCAGGAGAATTCCTGATATCAGACTTTTCAAAGCTGGAAAGGCCGGCCCTTCTTCACCTTGGATTTCGGGCAGTCGACGAGTTTGTGGGCTCAGTGGGACGGACACCCAAGCCAGGAGATCGCGGGGATGCGGATGCCGTGATCGAGATAGCGAAACGAATCAATGATCAGGCTGCCCAAGAGTCCAAGGTGGACATTGATGAGAAAGTCTTGGCCCATCTGGCCAGCACATGGAGTGCCGATCTCAACCCCATGGCAGCTGCGTTCGGAGGAGTTGTTGGGCAGGAGGTGGTGAAGGCCGCTTCGGGGAAATTCCACCCTATTTTCCAATGGTTTTATTTTGACTCGATCGAAAGTCTGCCGGAAGAGCCTTTGAGCCAGGATGAACTCGCACCCGAGGGTGGTCGCTATGACGACCAGATCGCAGTGTTTGGGAAGACGATGCAAAGGAAGCTCGAGTCCTCCAACATATTCCTTGTAGGGGCTGGTGCTTTGGGATGCGAGTTTTTGAAGAACATGGCATGCATGGGTGTTGCATGTGGGTCAGGAAAAGTAACGGTGACGGATGACGATGTCATTGAGAAGAGCAACCTTAGCCGCCAATTCTTGGTATGTCTCAAGTTGTTTTCGTGCCATTGACTTGGGAAGGTTTTGACGATGTGATTTTTTTGTGCAGTTCCGCGATTGGGATATTGGAAATCCAAAGTCAACCGTAGCTGGAGCAGCTGCGACAAAGATCAACCCGAACCTGTCCCTTGAGGCTCTGCAGAATCGGGTGTCTCCAGAAACAGAGGAGGTCTTCAACGATCAGTTCTGGTCAAGCAAGGACCTGGTTGTCAATGCCCTGGACAATGTGAACGCTCGATTATACGTGGATTCTCGTTGTGTTTACTTTGGGAAGCCTCTTTTGGAGAGTGGTACATTGGGAACAAAATGCAACACCCAAAATATTGTGCCGGGTCTTACAGAGAATTATGGAGCAACCAGGGATCCTCCAGAAAAGTCAGCACCCATGTGCACGCTGCATTCTTTCCCCCACAACATTCAACACTGCCTAACATTTGCTCGCTCAGAATTCGAAGGCATTCTGGAGAAGAACCCCGCGGATGCAAACGCCTATTTGGAGAATCCTGAAAAGTATGTTCATGACATCACCCACAGCAGTGATGCGGCAGCCAAGGAGAACCTGAAAAGGGTGGTGGATGCTTTGATAACAGACTACTGTAGCAACTTTGATGAGTGCATCCGCTGGGCCAGATTGAAATTTCAACAGCAGTTCCATGATCGCATCAAGCAATTAACATACACGTTCCCTGAAGATGCCAAGACGTCGACTGGAGCTTTTTTCTGGTCCGCACCAAAGAGGTTCCCAAAAGCCCTTGACTTTGATGCATCCGACCAATCCCACGCGTCTTTCATCCAAGCAGCAGCAATACTTAAAGCTCAGGTTCAAAATATTTCCATCCCTGGATGGGCGAGTGATGCCAATAAAATGGTAGAAATTGCAGCTTCAATCCCGGTTGAGGAATTTGTGCCAAAGGAAAACGTGAAGATCGAGACCGATCCGAAAGCAGAAAGCAACAGTGCAATATCTACAGATCATCAAGAACTGGATTCAATGGTGGTGGAACTGGCCCAGGCTGCAAAGAAGTTACCTCCTTCCTATCGCCTGACTCCAATTGCCTTTGAAAAGGACGACGACACGAATTTCCATATGCAGTTCATCTCGGGATTTGCCAACATGAGGGCAAGAAATTACTCGATTCCGGAGGTGGACAAGCTGCAGGCCAAGCTGATTGCAGGAAGAATCATCCCTGCCATTGCCACAACAACCGCCCTGGCCACGGGGCTGGTGTGCCTGGAAATGTACAAGGTCTTCAGAAATGCTCCATTAGAAGCTTACAGGGACAGCTTCGCCAATCTTGCTTTGCCATTGTTTGCCATGGCTGAACCAAAGCCACCCCAGAAGTTCAATTTCAAAGACATGTCCTGGACTCTGTGGGACCGCTGGGTCCTCCAGGGAGACCTCACTGTCTCGGAAGTGTTGAACTGGTTCAAGGAGAAAGGATTGGAAGCCTACTCTATTTCATGCGGGCAGGCCTTGTTGTATAACAACATATTCCCAAGGCACAAGGAACGGTTAAACGAGAAAATGTCCGACCTGGTGAAAACTGTTGCCAAGGTTGACATTCCCCCGTGGAGAAACCATTTCGATGTTGTGGTTGCATGCGAGGATGAAGAAGGTGAAGACATGGATGTTCCTCTAGTATCCATACAATACCGTTAATACTAAAATAAAATTATTAAATTATTTTTTTTTCATGACGGCCTTCTCAAACGACATGTGTGTAAGGATGGATTTTGACAGGCCCTCCACATCTGCATGATCTGTTGATCTTAGGTGTTCAAAATCTTTGATGCTTGTAATTGGCTGCGTCAAAGGCTTCAACAGACCATCTTTCAGAGAATACACAAGCCCATGGATGGAGAGGGGCTGCCCAAAGTCCCACGCCTGTTGCACAACTGGTGATGTGCATACATTGAACACCTGTTGCAAAATATTGAGTTCTACCAATTTCTTCCATCTCTCCTCTCCATTTTCAAGGGCAATAAGTTCGTCTGCGTTCTTGTCCCTCACTTCTCGAATGTCTTGGATCCAAAGGTTCACAAGACCAGCTGTCTTGCATGGCAACTCCAATGCAGCCCTAACCGCTCCACAATTGTAGTGGCCACAGATGATAATATGCTTCACTTTCAGCGCTGTTATTCCATACTCGAGGCAGGACATGCAGTTCATGTCCTTGTGTGTTGCCAAGTTTCCAACATTCCTTTGCACAAACACCTCCCCTGGCTCCAAACCCATTAACTGATTTGCCTGCACTCCGAGCAAGGCAAACAATGTGTTTCAGAATCAATTGCTCAAATATCATAGACACATAGAAACACGTACTGGCACACGAGAGTCGCTACAACCAATCCACAGGTAGTCCGGTGTTTGGGCCTGGGATAGTTTACGAAAGTAGTCTCGATCCCCCTCCAACTTCGAATTGGCCCATTCCCTGCAGGGACACCCATCCACATTGATTTCATTGCGTCATATCGAGCCAACAGAGAACCAATCCAACGCACCGATTCTTTTGAAAGGGCAGCTCTAATCCATGTCCGGTGGGTGCTTGCGACCCGTTTCCCATCTTGGTGTCTTCACCAATCGGGCACATTCCCACGTCTAGAAATTCTTAAATTAAAATCAAACTACATGGTGACGCAATGAGCAGGCGATCTTCGCGCAGGACTCCTGCTGTCTGTGGGGTAAACCTACTACAGGTCAGGATCCCGGCAGCGAAAGAGGGGCAAACCGGTAGCGCCTCGATGCAGGCCACATGGCCACCAACATACCCTGATCACTGCCGACTTCGCCCACGACCTCTGCCACGACCACCACGAGATCTGCCACGACCGCGACCTTTGCCACGACCTCTGTGGCCACGGCCTCTGCCAGCGTGATGCTGACCACTTTCTGAACCGTCCGCATGGGCATACAGGGCCCCTAAGATATCCGCAGACAACTCTTGTGCACCTCCCTGCTGCCTTTCCTCCAAATCAAATTGCTCTTGCATGGCGAGAGCGAGAGCGTGGTCGCTATCGCCTGCAGCCTTTGCTGCCTGTCTGGCATTCCATTCATCCATGGTCATGGATGCATCCTCCCGCTGATGATCGCCCGCGCCTCTGTGTCGCCTCCCCCTGCCCCTAGACCTTTCACCTGATCGACTTTCCATCCTGTGCAATAAGCTCTGTGCTGCCGCGGTTTTTATCTTTGCAGATGGCTCTTTCTGAACATCCAACGTTTGCCTCCCTGGTGCATGGTCCTTGGATTCGTCTGCGGACTCGGTGCCCCGCGGAGGTTCTGCCTTTTTCCGGATATCAGACGCTTTACCTTTCCTGCGCCCCCTGGTGAGGTCGAAAGGTTTGAAAATCGGAGGCTTGTCCTCCTTGTTCTGTTGTGCATCCCTTCCTGGTCCCCCATACAGCTGTTGAGCCTCGTAAGCATCCACCAGATTTGAAACGTTGCCACCAAGTATCTCGAATCCTTTCTCTTCCAACAGTACCACGCCAAATCGAACTGCCAGCCCTTGCACTTTGACCTTCATACCTGGCAGCAAATGCTTCGGGTTCAGCATTGGGAGCCTCCTGCAATGCTCTATTGCTTTACATTCACGCACGCCATCCGTCAAACGAATCATCATAATCCTATCTTTTGATGATGATGTCCCTACTTTGTACTTAATGGGCCCAGACACATCACAGAACCCGGAAATCTGCAACACCAGGGGGCCCTGGAGTTTCATTGAACTTGCCGTGTTTATGTCTGCCGGTAGCGCTGGGCGCCCAATCTGCAGGCATCACAGCCATGGTACCATGAGGTCTCGCTTAACATACGACGTATTCGAGTTGCACGCACCTTGCGAATATCCACGTCCAGCAGTGTCCCCTGAAGGGCCTCGGGTGACACAGAGTCCCCAAGTCCCGCAAGCGCCTGTTCACATTTCGCATCGTTAAGAATGATATTTCAGATGTATATAGTAACACAGATTACAAATAAACGCACATCATCCTGAAGAATCCACCCGAGGCCCTCTAAAGCCTCTCGAGCCATTGCCGCAAACCAAAATTCACAAAATCACCATAACGATCTCTGAGTTGAGAAGCTGTGGTTCTAAGAAATGATAGAACGATTGCAGAATTTGAAAGATTGTTTAATAACGTTCCATTCCAGCGAATCGGACCAATTTGTCTCTGTTCATCTTTCCTTCTCCCTCAAGATGAAGCGCCTTCAGGAATGAAGAAGCCGGCTCATCGCATAGACCATACGCATTCTTTACTACTGTATCTTTACCTGCATGGCATGATCGATCACTGTGCGACACAATGGATCTTGGGTCTGCACTAGGATTTTTATTGAGCGGCATTCGAGAGTCCTTCGCTCCCTGTGTGCCGGGTTCGCTTTGGGGGTTTGCTGGGCCCCATTGGGACAGTGTGCTGCCGTTCTTTGTATTCTTTGTCCTAGTTTATGTTGCAGCTGCATTCTTAAATGGAATCGTATTAGGCATCAAGAAGAAATCTGTCCCTTTGCTCAGCACCTGTTGCAATTCCTTGTACGTGTGCCTCCACTTCTTGTTCGCTTGCGTGTGCCTCCGTGTTGACGCGCGGTTATCCTTCTTGCAGCATACACGGCCTCTGTTGCATCCTGGCGGGCTGCTCCATCCTCAGCCAGTGGGATGATAGGAAGCTTGACCATGTCAACAGTGAGTTGCAGAACCAGGTGGTGCAGTTTTCGTTCGCCTATCTCGCTTCTGATACACTGAATGCAATTCTTTTTGACTGGGATGTCCTTTTCTTAGCTCATCACGTGCTGTCGCTGCTGTACCTGTACGCGGTGCTACAGCTGCAAGTAGGAGCAGTCTCAGCAGTGTTTGTGTTCTTTCTGGGAGAGATCACCTCCCCAATATTCAATTCGTTTACCGTGCTCAGGGAACTCAAGAAGGATTATAAATGGGCTTCTCCGTGGTTCCATTTCGTCTCTCCCATTTTTACAGGTGTGTGCGATGACTGGTGACTATGCTCCCACACCCGTCCTTGGTCACGCCGTAACCATTGGTTGTCATCCTTGTGCAGTCTCTTTCGTCCTGGTGCGATCTGTCATCTCAGTCCCTCTTATATACTGGTACATGAAACAGATGCTGGTAGACTCTCATGCCATCCCGTTTCCCTGGAGACTGTTCATGGTGAGCTTGGTTGGGCTGGGTATGGCCGGATCGCAGATCTGGTCGTACAAATTAGTTCGCGGATGTCTGAGATCACGCCGAAAGAAAAAAGTGCAATAAACTTTGGAATGAAGATAATGCAGGTGATTTTTCGTTGAGAGCGTCGAGGAAAGAATTTCTCGGAAGGTGGCAAGACTCTGTACAGCGCCATGAGACCAGCACAATTGGTTGGCGAGCCCTACAGATGCACCATATGCTGTTTAAATTGGCGAGGTTTGAAGATCCACGGTGGCACGAGAAAAGCACGAACAAGACTGGCTCGTCACTTGGTGCGGGGGCACGAGAGCAGCGCCTGTGGCCTCCAGGAGGTGCAGCAAGCCCGTGCCTGGTGCCCACTACATGCCCATAATGCGATTTTGGCTCCCAAGAGCGTAGGCAGAGCGGCTACCATTGTGTCGAGCATGCTTGTCCTGCTCCTCCTTCAACCTTCTGAGGCTCTTGCTATTCCAGACATTGTTCCTTTGGTTGAATCAACGGTTTCGTCGGCTGGTGTATTAGGACCAGTGGTATTTATCATCATATACGCGGTGGCGGCTGTACTATTTGTGCCGGCCTCGGTCCTGACCGTGTCGGCAGGATTCCTTTTTGGGCCGTGGCTGGGCAGCAGCATCGTGTCCATAGCAGCCACAACAGGGGCTGGACTAGCCTTTCTGATTGGTAGATACTTTGCGAGGTCGTATGTTGAGAGTACAATCCAAAAGAATGAGAAGTTTGTCGCCATCGACAAGGCCATTGCATCTCAGGGGGCAAAAGTGGTGTTTTTGATGCGGCTGTCGCCCCTGTTTCCGTACTCGTTCATCAACTATTCGCTGGGACTCACAAAAGTCCCTTTCACGCAGTATATCGTAGCCTCGTGGATCGGTATGCTTCCAGGGACCTTTGCATACGTCATCCTGGGGTCTGCGGGCAAGGCAGCAGTGACGGCAGGCGGCACATCCTCTGCCTTTCCTGGAGCATTGCTGTATTTTGTGGGAGCCCTGGCAACATTGGGTGTCACCGTTTTGATCAGCCGGGAGGCAAGCAAAGTTTTGAATGAAATGGATTCTTGATATTCACTGTACAAATTTTGAATTCAATTTGAAACATAAGAGGTTACGCAGGCAGTCATGGAGCCAGAGCACGTGGTTGCCTTGGCCAAAGCCACGAGCCTCGATGACTTCGAGGGTATAAAACAGAAGTTTGATTTCGATGAGGAATTCTTTAGGAACTACAGGGACGCAGATGGGTGCACTGCCCTGCACACTGCTGTCACGCATGGGCATGCGACTGTTGTTCGCCACCTCCTCTTCTCCCACGGGTTCCGGGACGTCATTGGCCAAACAGATACCAAAGGTATATATATCATTTCACTTTTATGGTTCAGATGGCATCCTTGATCAATCCACTCACTGCCTTTGCAGGAAGAACAGCGTTTGCTGCTGCTCTGAAGCGGTCTGACCCAGGTATTCTGGAGGTTTTACTCGAGGCTGGAGCGGATGTTCACACGACTCTGGACGGCGAACGTAGTATTGTATATAGCAGTGTGTCGGGAGACGCAAAAGCCGTGGAGATTCTGCTCAAGGCTGGGGCAGATCCCAATGCAAAGACTAAGGATGATCTACCACTTCTCTTCTTCCTCAGTGCTATGGCGGCCATGAAGGCGCAGTCGGATGAGGTGCTATCGGAGACGTTTGTAAATATTGCACTCGCCCTTCTACAGGGGGGCGCCAAACCTGACTCGGCAGGGCCTGGTGGGTTTACTGCCCTCCATGTTGCCGGAGAGATGGGGAACACAAAATTGATTCGGGCTCTTTTGGACCACGGCGCAACTCCCGATTTGAAAAATGTCGAAAATAAGACGCCAGCTGACATTGCCGCGGAATGGGAGCGCGGTGAAGCAGTCAAATACTTGCTGTTTGGAACCAATGCGGATTCAATGGACACGCAGATGGTGGAGGATCGGGTTCGCGAGCACATAGAGGCCAGGAAGCAGGAAAACGAAGCTCTTGCTCATGCCATCAAATCAGGCGATGCCCGCCCCAGGAAAGGAATCATCCCGGGAGCAGAAGACCCCTCTGAGGAAAAGTATCTGGCCTGCAAGTCAGAAGGGAACAAAGCTTTTGTGTCTGGGGACTTCTCTCAAGCATACCGACATTATCAACAGGGGTTGCGTCACAAAACAGATGACTCGACGTTGTGGTCAAATGCTGCGGCAGCATCACTGCGGCTCAAACACTTTGAAGATGCCCTGACACATGCCAGGATGGCACGCACAGTGGACGCACAGAATGTCAAAGCCTGGTACAGAGAGGGCCAGGCTGCAGAGGGACTGTCACTTTGGGAGGACGCAGCAGCTGCATATTACGAAGCGTTCCTGGCGAACAACGAGGTGAAGAGCGTCACCGGCGTGGATTTTGCGCAGCTCGTGAAGGATTCGGTGGAGAAGGGCAGGAAACAATTCCAGCTCGAGCAGCGAGGCGAATGCGCTTAAATTATTCAATAAATTCTGATTGGTTTTCTGCAAGAATTTCCTCTTGTATTCAAGTATTCAAATCCAAAACGGCGGTCAGCTTTTCGACAGCACAAAGTTCAAACGTGAGCTGTTCAAACTCTGCCCAATACGGCAGTCGAGTTCTAGAAACAAGACCCTTTTTCTTCAAGAGACTAATAATGATAGCATTCAACGGGTATGGATGATCCAAACACCCCCGTGATACGCCCCTTGCGAGGGGACGTTGTGAACAAGATTGCAGCTGGTGAAATCATACAGGTGCGGTGTGGAGATGTACATGTATGATTATACAGGATGCATTAAATTATATCTATCTACCTAGCATTTGGGTGCAGAGGCCGAGCAATGCAGTCAAAGAGTTGTTGGAGAACAGCATTGACGCAGGTGCAACAGCCGTTACCGTCCACGTCAAGGACGGTGGACTGAAGCTATTACAAGTTCAGGACGATGGAGTCGGTATACGGGTACGTGTTGACTGAGCGTGCATGGATAATGAGGGTCTTTTCTTCTCCACAAACAAACCCGGCTTTGCGTGTCTGCAGAAGGATGATTTGGAAATACTGTGCCGGCGACATACGACTTCAAAATTGGTGGATTTCGAGGATCTTCAAAGGATAGAGACTTTGGGATTCAGAGGAGAAGCCCTTGCTTCTATGAGCTACGTGTCGCATCTGTCCGTGATCACCAAGAGAAGGACGGATCCACACGCCTGGCAGGCAGTGTATCAGAATGGCAACATGCTGGATGGACACCCTCGTCCAAGCGCTGGAGTGAACGGCACAACCGTTGCAATTGATGACTTGTTTTTTAGTGTTCCCATGAGGAAAAAGGTGCGTTGCTCCCCTGATATGACGCTCTCCAAGAATGCACAGAGAAGGAAAGCAAAATACAACAGAAAGAACATTATTGATTGATGCTTCCACACGTTTTGTGGACTTGCAGGCCATCAAAAGTGCCACAGAGGAATATAACAATATATTGGACGTAGTTGGGAAATACGCTGTGTTTCATGCTGGAGTCTCGTTCGCTGTGAAGAAGGTGGGACAGTCCAAAGTGGATATTCAAACACAGCGGGGCCAATCCCAGAGGGAGGCCATCAAGCACGTTTTCGGAGCTGCTATCGCGTCGAATCTGAGGGAGTTCAAGAGTCTAGAGTTTAGAGTTGATCAACATGAGGATGCTGGTGAAATGAAAATCCGTGGCTACCTAACAGGCCCAGGATATAGCGGACGGAAGACGGTCCTTGTGCTCTTCATCAACGGTCGGGCCGTCCATTCAGCAACGCTCAAGCGGTGCATTGAATCCGTGTATTCGACGTTGTTACCAAAAGCAGCAAAGCCTTTTGTCTATGTCGCCATGACCCTCCCTCCTGATTGGGTAGATGTGAACATTCATCCCACCAAGAACGAGGTGGCTTTCCTCCATGAAGAGGAGATTGTCAACGAGGTACGCCGGATGGTGGAGGCATCTTTACTGCAAGAAGAGGAGCATCGAAGATATGTGCAATCCACGCTGAATGACAGGGTGGATGCGGCGATGGATGGATTCAAAGCTCCTGCTAGCAATATGAGCAGACCAGACAAGATGGTCAGAACAGATGCCATGTCCCAAACGTTGGATGTGTTCCTTCAGTCACCTGTGCGTGCTAGATCAAAAGAAGAGTGTCACAGCACTCCAAGTAGCCTTGCATTCAGGGTGCCAAGCCGTCCAAAGAGGACACGGGGGGGCACTGTTCTGGATGCAGCCACCTGCGACATGGACTGGTTGTCTCAGGCCAACACGCCCGCAGAAGAGGCTCCTGGGTCAGACTCAATGTGCGTAAGTCCTACAGACTCGGGAGTGTGTGGTGCTTGGGCGTCAATGGCAAAAGCTGTCGATTCCAATGTTCACCAAGGTCTCAAGGAAATCCTTAGAGCCCCAACAGTTGTTGGACCAGTTGACGATCATCGCACGCTGATACAGAAAGGCACTCGACTATATATCATTGACGTATCAGAACTGTCGAAAGATTTGTTTTACCAGAGATGTATCGCGCTGAGAGGTAGAGCAAATAGGATTGATCTCTCACCCGGGGTGTCAGTGAGGTCTCTGGCCATGTGTGCACTGGAAGTAGAAGAAATACTGGGCAATTGGAAGGATTCGGTCGAAAGTGGGACCAAAGAAGAGGTTGCAGACCTGTTGGTACAACTTTTGGGGAAAAAAGCGGGGTTTCTGTGCGATAATTTTGGCATTGTCATTTCCGAATCTGGCGAGCTTGTTGCCCTGCCAGAACTCGTGGACAATGCCAAGGTGGATCCCAAGCAACTCCCACGTTTTATCCTATCTTTGGGGCAACAAGTCCGATGGAATGCGCTTCAAATTTGCCTGGAGGACGTCTCCAGGGCGCTGTCTGAGCTATACATGTGGAGACCGCTGGATGATGATGACCCATGCAGCGGCATGCCTTCGTCTGCAGACCCAGGACTTTGTGACAGGGTTGAAAGACACCTCGTCCCAGCCATCAGCGCATATCTGGTACCTGAGAAGCCTCGATCATCCGATGGGAGCATCATCGAGTTGACTCGCCTAGAACAGCTGTATAGGGTGTTTGAACGGTGCTGATTTGAAAAACCATGCATTTCATAGTATTCTAATGTATTGCAAAATTTGGCAGTACAAGTTGTTCTAAGAACAATCAATGTTGTTCTTCAACTGGGACTCATGCTTCTTTTTTTTATGGGGCTCCTTTTATCCCGAATCTGCACCGTGGCCTAACTCGCCTGCTCTACGCCGAATGATCCATAACTCGCCTCCTTGGGATTCGCGAGAGGTGGAAATGCGGTGATTTGGACGAAGTCGTCTCGTGTTGTTGAGGAGAAGGCAGGTCACCGAGAATCAAAGCCAAGGGACGCCTATTCAAACTCAAAGACTCGGAAGACGTTCCATCAGAAGGACACACCTGCAGAATGCAGACTTCTTGCTCTTCGATGACGACAATG
Source organism: Picochlorum sp. BPE23 (assembly GCA_025209345.1). NCBI lineage: Eukaryota > Viridiplantae > Chlorophyta > Trebouxiophyceae > Picochlorum > Picochlorum sp. BPE23. The sequence goes on along the minus strand of JANSVD010000003.1, from coordinate 11,897 downwards.
GTGTGGACGAACCTTTGGACACGAGCTTTGACTAGCAAGAGACCATACAAATGTTAAATGACAGCAGTCATCATCAGCATCTTCATATACTGAGAATCATTATTTCTCATGTAACTTCTATTTCAAGTACTTTTAGTGAATATGAGAGATACCCACTGTATGATTAATTGCTATGCAATCCACACTGTAGTCGAACCTCACTGCGTGTGAAGGTTGAATGCTCCCTGTCGGCAACGACTGGTGAAAGCATGTTGGCAGCATGCCGTGTCACTCTGGAAGGAAGTCCAGAACCACACTGCCGATATGCTGTTACAATCCACAGGGACCGCAGTACGTTGTTGTCCATGATACAGTGGCATTTGTTGCACCTTTACATGTGGTGAGGTTCGATAAATGAAGTTGAACTAGAATATCAGCCAATGGACACAGGGACATCTCTTCCTTCTCAGGATAGCTTGAATTAGAAGTTGGTATAGTATACATGTGGCAATAATGACTCAGTCTATGAAAATGGCAATGATGACCAGAGATGTTCTCCTTCAGGGACGTCGCCTTCTTCATGTTATCACACTCCAGCATTCGTTGCGTCTTTGTGTACACAGACAACCTTTGCCTTCGGAACATGTTTTGGGAGTAAAAAGCATAAGCTGTTTTCAGGTGGCTATTTGTCTCCTCACAGAATTCAAGCACATCCCTTGCTGTTCTGACTTTTCTGGTGGGTGCCTCCTGTTTCCATGCAGCCATGTCTGTCTTGCTCTGCGTCCATACCTGTTCTAATGCGTTTCGCTTGAGGATGCCTGCACTTGATTGCATGGTTGGTCAGGCTCATCGTCTCGAAAAAGGTTCGTAGTCTCGATGTCGCTTGCAACTGAATACTAGACTGATCGATACACACATTCCCAAGTACCCAAGTGTTTTTCTGCTGTAATTGAATACAATAAAAAATCGTGACCTTGTCAAACTTGTCGCGTGGTCGTCTTTTTTATTGTGTCTTTTTACGGACTAATATCACGAGGACCTCATCCGTTCGACAGTGAGGCGTTATACGCATTTTTCTCCCTCCACAGTGCATTATATTCACTGAAATAAATATATTATTAATTTTTATTGCATTTTACATCGTTTGATATAACTTTGAGCAAATATAGTGCAGTATACGCGGAGAACGAAGCGAATGTTTCTAGGCTCAAGTCATACGGTCGTTTCCATCAGTTGATGGGCGCAACCTCAACTTATTGGTGGTCAAAGGCTTGCTTTTCAATCGCAATAGTGGCCAACAATTTCGTTGTTACTCGTCTTGTCAGGTAATCACGAGCACTTTTATATTCTAATTGATGTAAATATTGACCATGACGACGTTGGATTCCACTGATCTGGAAGTTCAACTCGCTCTTGGGTTTGAAAGTTCGTGCGAATGTCTTCGGGACACTGTGCGTGGGCAAAGACGCACTTATATCGATGTAAAGCCCATACATTATTGATAAATAGAAATAAATGAGGTCTAATGGCTCGAATGTGTTGCTGATACGAACGAGAAACACCCATTCCCCATGAGTTTTCAATGTTTTTTCAACGCCTAATGCCCACACATGCAGCAGGATAAGTCAATGGCATTAGCATACTGAATTGAAGAATCAAAATGAACATATATTGCCACAAGATGCAGGCATTTTGGCGCATTTATCCATCAAATGAAACACTGAGCAGAAGGCTGCAGCCAGCCTTTGATGTAAACCTACACTTGCACTGTGAGGATGACCACAAATAGGAAAATTGGTCGATGAATTCTAGTAGAATGCATTTTTTGGTGGATATATAGTCAACCATCAGGAAGCAGGACGACTGAGGATGCAGTCATGAAGAAAGCAGCTTTCTTCATGGAGTCACCAATTGTTTGAGGACGTGTCGAACATTTTTCCATGCCCAAACAGGGCTGGAACGATTTATAAATGTCGAAGAAAGGACAAAGTCAGTTGTAAAGAGGACAGTCTTCTAATGGCTTGGGATAGTGCAAGATAACTGTGCCGAAGATTGAGAGTGTGAATGCTTGTATTATAGCTCCACCAAAATTAGTGATGTTGTTGCCAATTTGTCCTCTAGGGAAAGAAAATACGAAGATTTATTACATCCCTTGACCGTTGAACCATTTACGAGTGAATTAATTCAAATTGTCCTCATATCCAGGCTCCTTTAAAAGATGATGGCTAACCTGTTGCATGTCCAAGAAATAATTGACATTTGTGATCCATTCTTTTCTCGAATTGCCTCTATCGTATCCTGTACTATGCAATAATGCTACTTCTGAGATCGCTGTGGGACCGAAATCTGCAGGATGAATTCATCTGCTTGGGCACCCACCAACCCATCGACAAAGTATTTGTAGCAAATAGGACAGTCGAGTTTCGCGATCCAGAAACGACGATGGCCCTGCAATGTATTCGATATATATCTGAGAGTGATCAGCGCAGATATTTTTGCTTGCTGGAAGCACCATGGAAATGCATGCTGACTTGCTGCATGTCCATTTGAATGCGGAAGCTCATAAATCTCCTGTGCAGCCGCATTGCCTTGCTTATGAACTTGACATCCTCGCATACATTTATTATCGTCAAAATAAAGCGCGAATGGGTATGTCTCATGACCACAGAATCGCTGTTTTGGCATCAATGGGAAGTAGTTTACCATCAGAGTAACTCAGGCAAATACAGCCCAAGCTGCGAGACATCTAGACCTGTCCATTCGATTATAGCTTCAAAAGTATCATTCTGACATGGTTTGCGGCATGAAGACTCTGGGGATTTCTTCCATGCAATTTTCTAACAATCCACACTCTCCCTTCTAACTGTATTCCAGTTGAAGTCTGGATGAAGTTTCTAGGACCTATATTTGACACAGCATTTTCTGTTTCTTGACTCGAATTTTTATTTTTGGTATTACTGGTAGTTTCTCGTGCCTGGTGTTCGGTAGAGCTCTACATTCCAGCACCGATTTGATGCATTCCTTTCTGGAAATCGTTGCACACTCTGTTAAAAAATCTCCAGGCAACAGACTCGCCCATACGTCGACATTGGCTCTTAAAGACGCTGAATACTAAAAAAATTTAGCAATATCATGTAATGCCAGCTCCACAGGAACGTCTCCAATGGACATTGCATCACTTCCATCTCAGAGCCATGATGCACTCCTTCAGTCTGTGTAGTGAAAGCAGGATTATCCATTCAAATGATAATTTATGCATATATTATCAACATCAAAAGCGTATTCCGGAAAAGGCTGAAGCCTACGAGGGCAGTGAACCTGATTCATGGAGGGACCACCCTGCTCAAACCAGAATTTCTCTGGGCATGATTCAGGGGGAGATACACGCGTCTGAATGGATTAAATAGTAGTTCTCATTCGATTATGTGGTGATCTATGCCAGATCATTGAAAATTCTGGTCATAAAGTACACCCTGATCGTCAGAGACGGTTGGTTCATCGGTGCCCTCGCATTCCCTCTTCTGAATCCGTTCTGCACATCAGAAATGCCTTATAACAATATAAATAGCACAAATGATTGCACAACCATGCCAACGCACCGATATACTCGTCCATCGTGCGAGTAACCGCCCGATGTTCGTTGGTGACTTCTGCGGAATCGCGCAGGCGTTCTACCAGCCCTACATCTGATTATAATAATTATTATACGTGATAAATTACACGTGAGAATTATGAAGGAAAATAAATTATTGTGGACGACGTGGTGACGATTCTGCGTATGTAACCAACCGTCGGAATCTCCTTTTCCCTTCTACACCTATCAAAAGCATCTCTGGACCGTGGATGCAGAATCGCCCTGGAAACATTCGCTTCGTTCTCCGCGTATACTGCATCATATTGCCTCAAAGTTATATCAAACGATGTAAAATGCAATAAGGATTAATAATATTTTTATTGTATGCAGTATAATGCACTATAGAGGGAGAAAAGTGCGTATAACGCCTCACTGTCGAACGGACTTAATCGATATCACGACGAGCGTTTTGCTTCTGAAATTGAGTCTCCGGTCGAATGGATGACAGGAGCGGACACAGTGAGACACACAGGGTTGTTGAACAAGCTAGCGTGCTCTTGGTGCAACACACTCACAACTATTCGCTTCCTTGAGCTTTGGAGTAGTTTGGCGTCTCCTTGATTTGATTCAGAGGGGTTGGAATGACAACCAACGAGCGATTCGTACAGAAACCCGCCCGTAGGAGAACGTCGTCTTGGCTCTTCAGACCTGTCAATGGCATTCCCGTGAACCTGTTAAGGACCCCTTTCTCATTCTTTCTCACTCTCTGGACGTGGTGGTCATATTACGGTGGTGATAGATTTGGTTCATTCTGAATACATGCAAATACCAATCGTGGCCCTTCGTGGCACCTGCAGGCCTCCTTGTCTCAACAGCCTTGACGCGAACGGAATTCGTGTTGATAGGACATTCAACGCATTGACAAATGGGACTACCCCCGTATCAATTCACTATATACATCATGAGGGTCATATTTAATGCCAAATATGGTGCTCTGACTTTTTTCTACTCGTCGCACTACCTCGGTCGCAGAAGTGTCATGGCCCATGGCTGTAGGTCGGGTTGGTATGGCCAAGGTCTTTTCTACCACCTTTAGTAAGTAAGTACCACTACTAGTGGTATGTATGCAATCATCGTGTGTCATCATGGTGGTTTGGCAATGTATGTATACACTCTAAGGCCATGGATGCACGGTCCACATGGCAGTCCACGTGGGCCCATCCGAGAGCAGATGGACCAGTGTGTAGCATGCATCCACATATGTGGACATCCATCCGTTCTTTCATTCCTCGCGGTGTCACCAGGACGTTTTTGCAAGTATAATAATCCCATGTTCAATGCAATGGTTGGAACACTAGAGCGATCGATACACACTCCCCAAGTGTTTTTCTGCTGTAATTGAATACAATAAAAAATCGTGACCAATGCCCAACTTGCCCAACTCGCCAAACTTGTCAAACTTGCCAAACTTGTCGCGTGGTCGTCTTTTTTTATTGTGTCTTTTTACAGACTAAATATCACGACGAGCGTTGTTGAAATTGTGTCTCCGGTCGAATGGATGACAGGAGCGGAACACAGTTCAGTGAGAGAGCCACAGGTTGAACAATCTAGCGTGCTCTTGGCACAACACCACCCCACTGTGCCACCCGCCTGCTTGGTTTTCTTTCTTCTGTCGTCTCCTTGACTTGATTCGATACTACTACTATTTTCAGATGGTGGAGTAACAATCAACGATAAATACCGAAACCCACCAGGAGAAGAGGTTCCTCGACGTCGGGGCACGTTGCCATGGCTTTGCCGTGAATGGTTGGGGTGGACAGTTTTCTCCCTCTGTAGCCATGCGCTGGTGTTATACTATCAAAATTGATTTATTATTATTATGAATGCATGAATCGTCTTCATGGTTCTTCTTTTTCTTACCCCCCTTGGGGAGCGACTCCCAAATGCTGCGCTGCGAGTGGAATTGACGACGACATGTCTATAGTAGAATATTAGCTCATGCCACCATGCCAAATTTTTGATGCGTCGAATGTTGCGGTCCCTTGCGTGATGAGGTCCCAGATACAGTGGTGGCAATAACGCATGTGTGACGCATGCTTGTTCCAAATTCACAGACTGATTTCGCATCACGAGGTATGATGACGCATCCTGTGAGGTATGCTGTGCTCCACCTCCCAGTTGGGGGCAGTGACGGCAATATTGAGGGGCATTGAATTATATTTATTCCTTCTATGACGGTACATAGATCTTATCAGGCGATAGTTTGCCCTTAGTATGGACAGTGCACGTTGTAGGCCTGGAGAGGTGGTTGTGGAGTGCAACCTCTGGGCCTCTTGTGGTGAACCTCCCCCTTTGTTTGTGGTCGTTGCTCTTTCGCTCTGTGCTTCTCGCTCTTTTTTCTTTGTTTTTCCTTTTTCGAAAAGATGGATCGATTTGTCCTGTGAGCCTGGCGCGTGGCTTCTTCTTTTTTCTTCTCTTGCCTCGGTTTGGGGCTGTGCCTGCTGTTGCAATCATCTTTTCATCTCCTTTTCATGGTTTTGTTGCTTGGCAGCCTTTTGTGCCTCGACTATTCGACAATATGTCAAATACTAGTACATCCCCATTCAACAACCAACCTATTGTTGAGGGTGAGCTCACCTCCTTTCTTGTCACAGGCTCTTTTTGTATTGTTGTTCCAATCAATGTTGATGACTGGTAAACAAACGCATGGGAATACATTCTGTTTGTTCTTTGTTTTCGTTTTGTTTGTTGTTGTGTAGCAGAGAAGCCTTTCTTTTTTTCTTCTGCAGTTGTAGCTCCTACATTCATTCATCCAGTTCTGAGCAGCTCCTGTGGTGGACAGACAACACCTATCATTTCAATCCAAACCAGATTGATTCTACTATATAACTTTTGTTCTTATATATTTTGTACAAGGATACGGCATACTACTAGAAATACTGCTCAAAAAGCAGTCGCGTGTTGAGACGGGCAGGGGGTGTTGCATGATTCCCAACAGATCTCTGTGCAGCAGATGTGTGTGTGTCCACCTCCATCCTATATTCACACGTTGTTCTACTTACCATACGATAGAATAGATCGATTAGAACATATTTTTTTATTATTCGTGTTATTGTTGTGTTGTCTGAATCCACGAATCAGTGTGTGTGTGGAGGTATGTATGGATCTGTTTTGTTGGTTCTGTGGATGGTGGGTGAGCACACATTGTGTGCTATTGCTACTACTCCTCTCTTCTTCTTTGTTTCTACCTCTCGGGTAGCAATGGCACTGATTATTGTTGTTATTTAGTTTTAGTAGTAATAGTAGTAGTTGTTGTAGAGAAGAAGAAGAAGAACAAAAGGTGTAGTAGTAGAGGAGGTCTTTTTCATCCATCTCCATCGGGAGGGTAGATAGACTGAAAGCATCGGTCCGACGGCGTTTTGGACCGATCGGTGAGGTCCGCCTCCTTTTCTTTTTCGGGCGTGTCCGTCCGTAAATGAGGACAATAAAAAATGACGACCATCAAAACCACACGCTTTAACCGCTCGGCCACACTCAGCGTGCTTTTTTCATCTCCCATCACAAGGGACGTTTGACCGGCAGTGTAGGTCATAGTTTTTGGGTAGTTTCTCTCCCCCATCGAAGACCTCCTCTGATGGGGGCGCTGGATACGTGGAGCACGGCAGTCAGGAGGAGGAGGAGGGGAGCTGTGCTGTGAAAGCAGTCTTTCTTTGCTGGGTAAAAAACACGACGAGATCTTCCCATTTTTTCAACGAAGCGTCGCATTTATATGCTACCCTAATTACAGCAACACATGAAATCAACTGAAGGAAGCATGCCATGCATGGTGATGAGATTGAGATACTTGTTCCAGCAATGGTGCAATGTCACTCTAGTGAGCTTGCCACAGCCTGGTTCTTGGTTGTTGTTGTTGTGAAGGAGACGATCTTTTTCATTCATTTTCTTGTTTCATCTCTCTTATTTATTTATTCTTTTCATATACTTCTTATTATACCTCTCTTCATCTCATATGTTGTCTGTGTAGGGCAGCTCCTGGTTCTGCTTCTGGTGTCTACGAGACTTCTTGTCTGTTCTGTCCTGTTATTATTGGTTATTATTGTTGGCCGTGTAGATTGTTTGTTGTGCATGTTATTATCATTATGACGACTACTACTATTATGAGATATTTACTTTCTTTTGATTGCTTTGCTTTGTTGGTGTGTTCTCTCGTGTTATAGTATAGCAGTAGTGACAGTAGTGGTAGCAGAGCTTGTGGAGTGTGTGTCCGAGTGGAGGAGTTGTTTCACGTGGTGTGCGAACGCTTTGATGAGTACTGCTGCTTTTTAATTATACAACACCCTTCTTCTTCTTTTGATTGGCTTGGTTGGTATCTTTTTTGGTGGTGGTCCCAGTCAAGTCAAGGAAGGGGTGGTGATGGGAAGATCGCCATTCTTCTCCTTGTTGGGAGATGCTCCCTCTTCTTCTTCAGACATGTGGCAGCAGACCACTGTTTGTTTTGCACTGGGTGTGCGACGGTTTTTTTTTAATGATGGCCGCTTATTATTATCATTATTTTTATTCTTCTTCTTCTTCTTCTTAATACTTACTTAATATTGTGTCCTTCTGCTGCTGTTGTTGTTGTTGTGAAGAAGAAGAAGAGGAAGACAGAGATTCTTTTCATTCTTTGATCTTTAATTATTCTTTCCATATATATACAGTGTTATTATTATACCTCATATTCTATCTCATATGTTGATAGTTATGTTGTTTGTGGGTCTAGCTCCTGGGTGTTGTTGTTGCTGTTGTTGTGTGTATGAGACTCTTATGTCTGTTCAGTTCTGTCTCATATGTTGATTGGTTGATTGCTATTATTGTGGCAGCGTCCATACTGCCTTGTCACTCTCGCGTCGTTGCCAAACAACACAGAGCGTTCAACCTTGCCACGCAGTGAGGTTGGATACAAGAGGATGGAGGAGTAGAATACCAACCAATGTACAGAGGGTTCTCTCTTCCTCCACAACAAGATAGTAGTTTGAATTGTGAAGGAAGTTGTTGTTACATATGAGAATACGTATGTTTTCTCAATATATGAATTACATTACTCAAATGGACCATGATTGTAACAGCATGTCTCTCTCTCTCTCTCTCTCCTAGGGATGTTGACGAGGGATCTCCTCCTCTCCCACAGGGACGTCGTAGCTCTACCCTGCTCCAATTATAGTATAGCATAGCATAGCATCGTCGTATATATATTGTTGTTGTGCATGTCATAATGATTCTTTCCCTACTAGACTTTTTCTTTTGTTGATTTTTTTTCTTTGGATTTTTGTTGGTTGTCTTTTGCTGTAGTAGGAGGAGCAGGAGTAGCAGCAGCAGCAGCAGTGCTTGTGGTGTGCCGTGTCTTTTGTCGTTGTCGTTGTCTATATCCGAGTGGGTCGGGGACTTTTCGCCGACGGGACGCGGGATGGTCGCCTTCCGACCCGGTCGGACCGGGCCTCCGACCGGACCTCTGGATCGATCTGAAAGACGATTAGGGCAATGCTCCTCGCGGAGCGCTTAGGGTTTTTTGCGACGGTCCGTCGGGCCTCGAGGCCGCCCCTGCCCCGGGTTTCCACCCCCCCTCCCGCCTGTACACTTTTTCACACCCATACGCGTGGCTGGGGCCGGCCGACGATCCCCGATTGTCCCCCACCGAGCCTCCAGCGCGTTTTGAAAATTTTCCGTCAGCGCACGGATGGCCACGTGCGCCCCCTCTGGCACGCGTGCGCCCCATTCGGCCCGCCCTGATCGCTTTAGCACATCCCTACCATGGCATGGATGCTAGATCGCCCGCCAGCAGGGGGTGGGGGGCGACTCACGAAGCCAACAGAAGGGATTTGCACCGCCACCCTCCTCCCTGCTGCTGGGACATGGTTTTCCCCCAGCGCGAGGCGGTATTACGGGGGGGAGAGATGTGACATTCGAGCACCTTGTATGAAGGTACCTCAGGGATCCACGAGAAGGAATGCTTGCTTGCCGTGTTTCAGTCACCCCCCTCACCAGCAGCAGCATTGCCTTCTGCCCTCAAATACCACTTCCTCCCAAGCCTTGGAGCCTTTCCAGTGCGCCCGAGTGTGCCCGTCGAGCTCGCTTCGATATGTATATTACGATTGGGATCATTGACAACCAGCAGCACGACAAGGAGGTCCTCGACGGCTAGGTCCGTTGCGAGTGTTGTCATGACATTCCCGTGGGACGGGTTGTTGGAACCCTGTTGTGCTCCGTGGTGGTCAGTCGTCGGCTCTATCGACTGAAACAAATTTTTAAAGCAATAGTGACGCTCCCATATGCCCACAAAGGAACGATTCTGGGCGTCTTCGTCCCAACCGTCGCGACGCGATCGGAATCGACCAACGTCGGTTCCTGAGATCCATTCGACTCGGCACCGACTGAAATAGCCCTTAATAATGTTATATTTGTCCAATCATCCAATACCAACAACCAATACTGCTATGCACTGCCGGTGAGTGGTGGCAAGGGTGTGGGAACACCGAGGCCACATGATGCGTCGTGTGCAAGAAGGTGGCTGAGTGCGTTTTCTGTTTCGGGTCACATCTGCGGTGCTACTACCAAGTGTTCTATGTATCCAAAGAAACTATGGAAGGTGCCAAATGGTCCATTTATACAGCAGGGACAATGGGATGAGGTCGGGCTTTTTTCTTTTTCAGGCGTGTCCGTCAATGAAGACAATAAAAAAGGACGACCATGGGCCAGCCCACACGCTTTAAACCGCTCGGCCACACTCAGCGTGCTTTTTTCCCATCACAAGGGACGTTTAACCGAGGAGGATATCATCGTGATCTTTGTTATCTTCACAGCTCTCTCTCTCTCTCCCCATCCAAGACCTAGTCTGATGGGGAAAAAAAAGCCTGGGTGTTGAGCAAGCTTGCTTGAGAGTGGGAAGTTCGGGTGGTATTAGTGAGAGAGGTCGTTGGCCTCGTCTGCGACGTTACGTTGATGAGTCTTTGATGTGCGTCAAGAGCCTCTATAAGGTGATATATACATACTGGATTTGTGGTGCTTGGCTCCATTCAACACACTAGCACTGCATGGTTGTCTTGTGTGTGGAGTGTTCTGCACACAACGTTGGTGTGAGGAGGAGAATTCTTTTCTTTTTTTGTTTGTTGTTGTTGTTGTTGTTTTTCATGTATACTATTATGACAGCTCCCTCTCTCTCTCTCTCTGTCATGTTGTTTTGACTTGCTTTTGTTCTTCTTGGTGTCCTTCTGTTGTTGTGAAAAAGACAGAAATTCTTTTCCATTCCTTGCTCTTTATTTATTCTTTCTATATATATACAGTTTTATTATTATTATACCTCATATTATATCTCATATGTTGATAGATATGTTGTTTGTGGGTCTAGCTCCTAGGTGCTGTTGTTGTTGTTGTTGTTGTGTGTATGAGACTGTATGTCTGTTCAGTTCTGTCTCATATGTTGATTGGTTGATTGCTATTATTGTGGCAGCGTCCATACTGCCTTGTGACTCTCGCGTCGTTGCCAAACAACACAGAGCGTTCAACCTTGACACGCAGTGAGGTTGGATACAAGAGGATGGAGTAGAATCCCAACCAATGTACAGAGGGTTCTCTCTTCCTTCACACGAAGATAGTAGTTTGAATTGTGAAGGAAGTTGTTGTTACATATGAGAATACGTATGTTTTCTCAGTATATGAATTACATTACTCAAATGGACCATGATTGTAACAGCATGTCTCTCTCTCTCTCTCTCCTAGGGATGTTGACGAGGGATCTCCTCCTCTCCCACAGGGACGTCGCAGCTCTACCCTGCTCCAATTATAGTATAGCATAGCATCGTCGTATATATTGTTGTTGTGCATGTCATAATGATTCTTTCCCTAGTAGATTTTTTCTTTTGTTGATCTTTTCTGTGGATTTTGTTGGTTGTCTTTTGCTGCAGTAGTAGTAGGAGTAGCAGCAGCAGCAGCAGCAGCAGTGCTTGTGGTGTGCCGTGTCTTTTGTCGTTGTCGTTGTCTATATCGTAAGGGTGTTTATTATATATAGTAGTTATTATAGTAGTTATTCTTCTTGATATTGTGTTGTTGTTGTCTATATTCTTGTTGTTTTGGTGGTGTTTTGGTTGGTGTGTATTTTTTTGTTAGGGTATTTTGGTCTTTTTGGTGGGTGTTTTTTTGTGCTATATTTTGGCTTTTTTGGATTGATTATTATTTTTGGGTAGTTTATTATTTGTATTATTTGAAAATTGTGTTTATTTTTCTGCGACTGTGGTGGAAGTGGTGTGAATATGTGGATATATACCCTCATTACCCTCGCCCCGGGAGAACGACGTAGGCACAGGGTATAGGG